>OX456527.1:25566077-26298577 GCA_949748255.1 Eustalomyia histrio | reverse complement strand
TATCTAGCCTGTAAGGAAATTTTTTATATTCCATTGATTTAATAAAATGAGATAATAATAATAAAGGTAGCATTTAAATCATTCACTTGATTTTTTTTAATTATGCACCAAAAATACTTTAATAGATTCTGGTCTCCCCCATAACATTTTAATTCATAACTTATTCATGTTTTGAGAGTATAAAAATATCAAAAATATCAAAAATCATCAATTTCATGACAAAGTCATTTTAGTGCAAATATTTGCTACCAAAAAATGTACATCTTCGTTTTCGTTTTCGATATTTTTTCTTGCTTTTAATGTTCTAGATTAATGTGTTTAGCCGACCCACCGACAGACCAACCTTCTAAACCCTTAATTTTTTTTTGTTTTAACAACTAATGCAGTTTATAACATTTACATCTCTTACAGCACCCCTTTTTTGTGTTGTTTTTTTTGATATTTTGCTTTCATTATTTCCGTATGATGATGTGATGTGCTGGAAATATATGTGGCTTTTAAAAAAAATGTATGTGCAATTTCAATATCAATAACAGTTTAAAGTAAAGAAATATTATTATGCATTCTTTAGTTTCAGCTTTTTTTCTCTGTTGCTTCTCATTCTTCTTCTAGCTAGCAACCAGTATGTCACCATTAAGTAAGGAAATGCATTTTCAAGTGGATTTTTTTTTTGTTATTTTGGATTTTAATAATAATAAAAAAAAAACCTTTGAAAGTGTAAGGTGGTGATTTGAAATGAGGAGTGAGAAAAAGATTTTTTTTATATAAATATCTGTAAGTATGAGTATGTCTATGTTCATGTTTAAACAAACAAATGAAGTGTCCTTGCTTATGTCGCTTTAGTTCCTTTCTGAAAATCTTTTTTTCTCTGAACCACATATATTTGATTTTTGTTGTTGTAAATGTATGTGTGTGTGTGTGTTAGACTATATGCTTTAAGTGTTTTAATGGATTTCTTGGTTAATGTTTTTGTACTGGCTGGCTGGCATATTCAAAAGATTTCCTTTAGGCATATCGTCAAGGAAGGAGAACAAAGAAAAGTAAAAAAAACTCAAGTTTTAGATGAATTTTTTTTCTCTTCATTTGGTTTGTGTAAAGGGGTGAGAAACTAATAATGAACTTTGATAGAGTTCAAGCTTAAAAGAGTATAAAATCAAAAGGCTTAAATCAAAATATTTGTTTAACAACGAATTTAGATATTTAAAATATTAAAATTTAACAATAATTTTTATTTATGTACTTTAAAAAAAATATAAATGAAGCAAAATTTTATAAAATATAAGTGAACAATTTAAAATTATTTAACCACTAAAGATAAAAACTGCAGTTTTCAACAACAATAGCTTCAATAATCGGGTACATACTTTAAAATGCGCAGGCTACCTATACCCCCAGCTAACCGTTTAAACTATATTTTGAAACTTTACTATTTTTAAATTTACTATTTTTAAATTAAAATGGAAAACGTAGTTTTACTGGATTTTTCGTTAATACATTTTTCGTATATAGAATTTGGTTTAGAAGCGCGACGGAGATAAAATCGAAATTTAGTTAAATAAAAAAAAAATAATTTTAAAATAAAAAATAAAACTTAATTGCATAAAATTTGTGCTAGTTTCTTCCACTCTATAGCATGTATGAATTGTTTTTATTAAAATCGGTGGCACCATCCCCATCCGGGCATTGCCGGCCTCATCATAAAAATTATTTTCAAAATTAATAAAAAAAATTCACACTTGATGTCTAATGCCAGAGAATTATTTCAATATATATCAACTTGTATCAAATTATATATAACTTGATCAAATTAGATGAATTAATTTTTCGGATGATATTATATCAGATGAGATATCACAGGATCACAAGATATTATATTTTGTATGTCATTTTTAGGATTAAAAAAATAGAATATGATACGGATTTATACAGGTTGGTTGAAAAGTTCCTGCGCTCACCAGGAGATGGCACTGCTAGCTCCAAACTTTTTTTTCTCAAGTTGGTATAACTGCCCTGAGAACACATGCAAAGTTGCAAGTCATTCTGTCAATTCTTTCTTTGTTTACAAGCCATTTGAAGTTGACGTGTCATTGATTTTTTTTTAATATGGAAAAAATTGAATATCGTGCAGTCATTAGATTCTTTGTTTTGAAGGGTTTAAAAGCAAAGGAAATTTATGAACAATTGTTAGAAGTGTATAAGGAGTCCTCACCTTCAAAACGCACCGTTGAATTTTGGGCTGGTGAATTTAAACGTGGTTGTACCAGCCTTAAAGACGATCCATGCGAAGGACGACCAAAAACTGCAACCACAGCAGAAATCATTGAGCAGGTACATAAAATGGTTAGTGAAGATCCAAGTTTGACTAAGCATGAAATTGCTAATCTTACATGAAGAATTACGTATGTAAAAACTGTTTGGAAAGTTAGTGCCGCACACATTTACAATTCAACAAAAACTGGATCGCAAACAAATTTCTCAGAGTAATTTGGAGCGTTTTAAGCCGAATAAAACCGACTTCTTACGTCGTTTTAGAACTATGAATGAGACTTGGATCTACCACCATGATCCTAAATTGAAACAAGAACGTTTACAGTGGACTAAAGCTGGTTGTTCAGCTCCAAAGCAGGTGAAGTCACAACGATCAGCAAAGAAGGTTATGGCATCAGTTTTTTGGAATGCAAAAGGAATTTTGTTGATTGATTATCTTCAGAAAGGTAAAACAATCAACTCTAAATATTATTGCAGCCTTTTGGATCAGCTGGATGAAAAAATTCGTGAGAAAAGACCTGGTTTAAAGAAGAAAAAAATAATTTTTCATCAAGACAATGCACCTGCTGTTTCAAAGAATTAAAGTACGGATTGCTTGAACATCCACCGTATTCACCAGATTTGGCTCCCAGTGACTACTATCTCTTCAGAAATCTCAAACAATTCCTTCGTGGAAAGCATTTTTCGTCGAATGAAGAGGCCATAGCAGCCGTAGACGGTTATTTTGCAGAGCTTCCGGAAAACCATTATAAGGATGGGATAAAATTATTGGAAGATCATTGGAACAAGTGTATTGAGCTTCTAGGAGATTATATTGAATAAAAAAATATATATTTCGTAACGAAAACAGTATTCTTTCATTTCGACCGCAGGAACTTTTCAACCAACCTGTATATGCGACTTTGCGTAATTGTACATAATTATATCAGAACTTTTTTTATCGGGGCTAAAAATTTTGTTTTGTAATGCTTAAGATCTTTTTACTGACATAATTTTTTCAATGTAATTCTTTCTCTTATGAGTACTCGTACCGAAAAGGGGAACTTTTATAAAATGCACCTCTTGTCAAGAAGTACTTATTTTTCCTTATATAAAAAGTAAATTTTATATGAAGTATATTTTATAAAAAGTACCTTTAATAAAATGTACCTTTAATAAAAATACCCTTTATATAAAGTACATTTAATAAAATGTATCTTTAATAAAAAGTACATTTTATAAAAAGTACCTTTAATAAAAAGTACTTTTATAGAAAGTACTTTTAATTAAAAGTACTTTTATAAAAACAACTTTTATAAAAAGTACCATTTATAAATATTTCTTTTAAAAAAGGTACCATTTAAAAAAGAACATTTCGTAAACAATAGCTTTTGTAAAAAGTACCTTTTGTTAAAGGTACCTTTTGTAAAAAGCACCGTTTCTAAAAAGTACCTCTTATAAAAAGCCCCTTTATAAAAGTCCTTTTAAGAAAATGTACCTTTTACAATAGGTTCTATTTACAAAAAGTATCTTTTATAAAAAGTACATTTTATAAAAAGTACCTTATATTAAAAGAACTTTTATACAAAGTTTCTTTTATAAAAAGTTACTTTTATAAAAAGTACCTTTTGTAAAAAGTACCTTTTATAAAAAGTACCTTTTATAAAAAGTACCTTTTATAAAAAGTACCTTTTATAAAAAGTACCTTTTATAAAAAGTACCTCTTATAAAAAGTACCTTTAAAAAAAGTACCTTTAAAAAAAATACCTTTTATAAAAAGTACCTTTAATAAAAAGTACCTTTTATAAAAAGTACCTTTTATAAAAAGTACCTTTTATAAAAAGTACCTTTTATAAAAAGTACCTTTTATAAAAAGTATATTTTACAAAAAGGACGTTTATAAAAGGTACTTATTATAAAAGGTACTTTTTATAAAAGGTACTTTTTACAAAAGGTACTGTTTAGAAAAGTTACTTTTTACAAAAGTGCTTTTAATAAATGGTAATCTTGTAAAAAAAAAAATTTTATAAAAGGTACATTTTTATGATGGTTTTTTTTTAAATAAAAAGTACCTTTTGTAAAAAGTTCCTTTTATAATAAGTATCTTTTATAAAAAAGTACCTTTAATATTATAGGAAGTACTTAATTTTAAAGATCTAAAGAAAATATGTATAGATCTAAAGAAAATATGTATAGCTAATGTTAAAAGTCGCCATTTTTTTCTTCTAAATTACTTCAAATATCCTTTCGCCTTCCTGCATTAAAGACATTAATGTAAAAATTAATAACCACACACCAGTTTGTAATTAAGTTTTAACTACAACATGACTTTTGTGTTGTTTTTTTTTCGTTGATTCTTATTTTTCCCTGTTTATTTTTTTTTCTGTTTTTAACTTTAAAACTTCAAATGTCAGAAAATTGTTATGCCATCATAAACGTAGACATTAGACATGCTTTGTTAAGTATAAGTATGTATTTTGTATATATACAATTTATAGAAGTGTGAGTGAACGAGTTTGTGTATATTTGTTAAAACACCATGTTAGTTTAAACATACATTGTTTTTTTGTTATTGTTTTTGTTGTTATTTCTAGTTGTCACATGTGACATGTATGACACTTCTTTTTAAACTATTCTACACAAAATCCTCTTAGAAGTGCATTAACATGTTGCACTGTATGTTTTGTTAGTTTGTTACACGTTAAGTTAGATAATGTGTGTCTGTATGTGTATGTAGTTGTAATGTTACTACAATTTGTTTTTTTTTTTACCTCGTTCCGTTCTTATTTTTATTGTCTTTTTTTGAATCTACTTCTACTGCTTTTAATTTTTCTATTACTTCATGGTTAGTTGTATTGTGTAAAAATGATGGAAAAAATTTTGTAGGCATAATATGAAGTGACACTAAATTTTGTTTTTCAAAGTTGTTTAAATTCCTATTGTTGTTTTGAGTTCATTGAAATGGGTTTGTTTTATTATATAGGAGATTTTGTAGCTAGTGGTAGTCTGATAAATGTGTGTTTGTTTGACAAAATATAATAATTTTAAGCCATCAAAATGGAATTTTATTTTAAAATTTTTGCGCGACAAAACTTTAGATTTTCATCTCTAATTTTATTAAATTTTTATGTAAACAATTTCAATATGATGCAACTGTACTACGCTGCGTATGAGTGATATTCATATCACTCATACGCCATCATGTACGTATATGAGAAAAGTTTCTCACGAAATAAAATCAACGTAAAATATCTAACAAAATCAAATTATATACAATTAAATATTTCAATTTACTTCCAAATTATTTGTATTAAAATTTATATATGTAAAAATTCTATTCCAAATTAATACACCTTTTAAGCCTAAAGTCGTTTACAGTTTTCATTGTACAATAATAAATTGTAACACCGATGATTGTCAGCATAAAAGAAAAACTACAAAACACAAAAGTTAAAAAAAAATATATATTTGAAATGTTTTACTTTAAGGTTCTAATGATGTCGCTGATGATGGCGGCAATGATTATAGAAAGATGACAGTAGAAAAGTACTGGAACGTAACAATAAAAAAAATGTTGATTATTTGTAAGAGAAATTAAAATGTTTTTTTTTTTTGTAATTCACCCTGAAAAGAAGAAAAAAAAACAATATGAATTACATACAGTATAAAAATAACAACGACATAAAAAATAAATAAAAGTAAAGCTTTGTGAAAAGTTTTCATCAAAAAATCACCAACGGCTAAATAAACCAACGGACAGATAGATTATTCTCTAAAAAATGTATAAAAAAAACAACAAATTCAAGCAAGAACAGGCATGCAAATACATGAAGTGACAAATCAAAGACTGTATTTTGTCTCCCCTCAGTTTAAAATAAAAAAAAAAATATATAAGAAACTAAAGTTTCTTTAAGACCCCTACAATCTAACAAAATGGAAATTTTAACATATTTAAACAAATATATTTTTCACAATATATTTTAAGTACAAAAAAATTTATTAAAATTAAGGTTGTGGTCGTTTTTAATTATTAAATATTTTTTTTTTGACTACCAATTAGTGATCCCAAATTTTAAACATTTTTGTTATCATCTTTGGCCGTTTAAAAAATTTATCTAAGTTGTCATTCATTTTAAGGCTACAAACCAGCCGAATTGTTCTATTAGCAGCACACTCAAAGAAAAAGCTTTATCATATTTATGAATTAGTATGATAGCAAACTTCATAAATTTTCGTTCAATGTAACACTTCATAAATACAATGAAGGTGTTTCTAAAAAATATTAATAACAAGAGCTTGTTCAGAATTTTACTCGGACCTGAACCAATTTCATTATCGATGTGTGTTAGTACTTCACCAGACTAAAATATGTGGCCATTTTTCCGTATCTCTTTTAGTTTTCGAGATATGAACCATTTTTCATAAAAAAGTACTTATGAAATTTTCATAATGAAATGAAAATTAAATTGTGAAACATGTTTTATAAAATTTTATACAAATTTTTTCCATATTTATAAAAATTTTCTTCAATATGGTGACGAATTGATGACAAACGATCTATAAAACAGTTTTATCAATACAATGCATTTTTTCTCTAAATGTAAATCTTCTATTATCCTAAATGGTTGGAAAAAAATATTCGGTTATCTCAATCGAACAATTCAATTAGTTGCGGTAATTTTCAATATGAAACTGTTTTCTGGGTATTAAAAAAAAAAACACAACAAAAAGGACTAAAGTTGAGGATCACAAATGTTTTTTGAAAGTCGAACGAAAAACGATTGTGATGGCATTCGTGGAAATATTGTAATTTTCAATCATTTGCACAGACAATAATTTTCATTTCAGAGAGATTTTAATGCCCTACAACGCTTAATAGTCTGAGTATAATAAGTTAGTCCTAATGTTTGTAACACCGGCAAAAACTTCTCATAGGAAACCTGATGGCACCAAAAAGAAAGTCAAATATATTTTATTGTCCACCGGCGGTAAGTGATGTTATTGATTGACCTGCTGTTGATGTAACTCGGGAAGACTGGTAAATAGCATTCAGAGTAGTTACGGATGAATCGATTAGACACATCTTTTCTTCCTTGAGTGACTTTAAATAACCAAACAGTGATGTTGTATATCCAATAATGCTAAAGAGAGGCGGATAAATCCTGTTTAATACTCATTCAAGCATACTGGCCTCATATATTCTAAAGTGGTTTTCATTGCCAAGCCTGGGAAGCAGACTATGCCTTGTCAATAGAATTTTGGAACACTCAGTTTATTATCCTTTCCACTGAAAAGTATCGAACGAATGGTGAAGAAATTCTTTCGCTTAGTGGTAGATCCTGTGAGTCGGCTCTTCATGTTTTTGTATTAAGATCAATAATGGTCTTTAGGCAAAAAGAACAATCCTACTATTGCCTCGATTAGGTTTTCGGCTGCAAAATTGATTTTTTGTATTAAAATGGATTCTCTGTATCTAATAAACTGCTAACCACTGATAGTGGGACACAAAGATCACAACTGAGGTTAGTAGAGGATTCCCTCAAGTGGGTGTACTCTTGCCGCTGCTGTGGTGTTTCGCAGTCAACTCACTTTTGGTGAAGATTCAGGCTTTGTGTATGCACATCCACGCTTATGCATATGATGTTTGCGGTTTGATATCATGCAGGTCACTAGAAACAGTATAAAGGGTCTTAGACTTCCGGAGTTAAAGGGGGTTACTTTCCAACTGTCTACAGGAGTTAAATATCTAGGGGTGACTTAAGATATTAAACTGATGTGGAGAAGGTATGTTGAACTAAAGGTGTCTCAAGGGCTGCGGATTTCTGGCAGTGCAGGAGAGTTTTGGAAAGGTTTTTTGATATGAATCCTGCCGGTGTACACTGGCTGTACTTTGCAGTTATCAGATCGATTATTGAGAAGATGTTTGCCCGATGTTTCTAATGCCTTTGGATAACATGATACTCTGTGTCGAATTCGCTAGAAAGTATGGAGTAATTATTCCGAGCAGGTAGGACTGGGGTAACCCAACTGAACTGCTTGAGGAATATTCTGATATTTTTTACACTTTGCTATCTAGGCGATGTGAACAAGTACTCCTATGTCATTGCAGAATGGCAGCAGTTTTTCGGATTTTTGCTACTTTGGATGTGGGAAATCGATACTGGATAAAGGGACAGGATTATCAGTATCTGTAATAGCAGTTAGGCTGTCCTCAAGGCACTTGAATCTCCGATCACTGCATCTAAAACTGTTCGGGAGTACGGACACAGGATGAACGAGGTTTCTATCGGAAACAGGGTCCGTTTTCTATGGGTATCGAGTAATGTGGGTATTTCGGGGAATGAAATTTCCGACTATTGGTAAATATTTGATCGGTTTCAACTCCCATAAATCCGTAACGGCAGCTGGGTATTAGCATTTCATAGTTAGTACGTTGGATATGGGAATGTAGCACGATGCCTACTCAGTTTAAGAAGAGCTGACTGCCGCGGGCTTACTCGTTATATGGCAAGCATGGGCATTGTTTATAACCTATTGTTTGTGTCATGTCTGGAGGAAGAGGACACGTTAGAACATTTTGTCTGATACTGTCTAGCTTTCTCCAAAACTAGACGGACCATTTTTGATAATGACGTCTTGGATACAGAATCTATTTATAAACTTCCGCTACAACAAATATAAATCATGGATACCTTCTGTGTAAGACTGGTGTAGGTCATTGTTGGATCGGGTTTGGCCTCCCCTAATCTGTTTGCTTGTTTTTCTATGAATGAAATATTTTTTTTTCTATTTTGTGGTTACAAACATGAAAACACATTTGTAATATTAAGACAGCTTATGTTTGTTTGTTACTACTACTGCTGGTTGTAATAAAATACCGTATTTAGAACGTAGTAGTATTACAACTGTCACTACTTTCCATAGGACAAAATGCAAAAAAAAAAAAAAAAAAAAATTAAACTCAGACTTTTTTTCTGTACCAAGTCCAGATGCAATAAAGTGCAAATTACTCTGAGGCGTATGCAGTCCAACAAAAGCAGCAGCATTAACAACAACAACCAAAGCATTTATGTTTTTATAAACCTGTATCATACCACTAATAACACACACACACACATTCATTGCATGTAATAATACGCTACAATGACTATATTTTTTTTTATGTGGGTGTAAAAATTGTAAAATGCAAAAAATATATTTTTACCACCATTTCAATATGATGAAAACTTGGCCGTTAGCTTGGTTAGGCCTTAGTACCACAATTTGTTGGAGAAGGAGTGGTTTCATACTTTTTTTTTTTTTATTAATTTTTTATTTTTTTTTTTTTTTTTGGTATTATTCGTAATATATATTTCAACGTATTTTTTCAATTCTATTGTTGCATTGTTTTTTTTTATAACGTTTACACAATGGACTAGAATTATGAGCAAGTAATATAATAAAAATAGTAAAATATATAAGCTTACCAAAAAATTCTACTGGATTTAGGCTTTCAATAAAATTATTTAAAATCAAATAAATGTTCTGTTAAATTTAACTAAGAAATTAGTAAAACTTAACTTCTACAATATTTACAGTATAATTGTAATTAAACCTAGTATTTTAGACCTTTTCTTAAACCTCCTGTCGTAAACAGAATTGACTAAAAATTACAAATTAAAGAATTACAAATGCAATTCAAAAGGGGAGTACTACATTTCGTAATAATATCTGCAAATGTTGTTCTTTTTTATAGTTATTTTAGAATAACTACAGCGTAGTTATTTAACTATTTAAATAGTAAAAACAACAAACAAAAGAATGTTTATGTAAAAGGGAATATAAAAGTAATTGTTTTAAATTTTATACTTCTTGAACACTTTATTCAGGATTTTTAATTAATTTACAGTCATGATTCCTTTTTAGCAAATGTTCGAATGGTTGGAAAAGTATTCAAAATATAAATTTTGGAAAAGTATCTCTTTATTGACTTAGCTTATACTTAAGGGTACATATTTATTTCTAGCGGAAGGTGTTTGGCCAGAAGCTTAAGGGGGGGGGGGGGGGGGTAGACTTTTTTCTAAAAAAGAACCTTAACAGTGAATTAGCCTTTACTCCCTGAACACACAATTTTTATTCCAAGCTTCTATTTAAAGTGATTTGATTAGACCATTAAGTGATTTTAATCACTTTCCCGGCGAAAAGTACCTTATTACAGAATTAGCACACAATCAAGGCAACATATATTAAAAATTTCAGCGAACATATATTTTTAAATTCAGGTATCTAGCCGAAATGAATTTGGGCCATTCCCTGTAGGGACGACCAAAAATTTCGTCTTAGCTGTAAGAGTATGGGGTAATTTAAGCAAACATGTACCAGAGAATTGCATTTGCTGATTGCAAAACGTTCATACGCAATCAACACAAGAATAAATTGTGTTTACGTTCAAACGCTGAATATACTCCAACACACATATTTGTTTATGATTTTAAATCAACCAAACAATGTGCAAATTGTTTTGTCACTGGTTTATAATCATCGGTCGTTGTTAAACCATTGATTTTATTCTGTTCATTCGAGCCAACAATAATTATTTTGATGTAGAATAAATCAGAAAAAACAACAAACAACGTGTATGAGTGTAATCATAATTAAAACAAAATAGTTTCTTATCTATAAAAAGGGGGTGGTTTTGTAAAAAAACGTTATATGTATATTAGGGTGGGTCTAAAATATGTTTTTTTTTATAATTTTCATTAGGAATACCAAAAATATTTCTCTTTGTGAAATTTTTTTTTTTTTTTTAATTTAGGTCGACATCTCAGGCTCGCCCAATCCGGTTAAAGTTAAATATTGCCTAATTTTCCAATCAAAACAAATAAGAATATTTTTATTACTAATAAAAATTCTAAAAAAGCGGATTTTAGACCCACCCTAATATACATTTAATGTTTTTCTACAAAACCACCCCCTTATAAAATGTGTTTCTATTTTGTTTTAATTATGAATAAACTCATACGCGTTGTTTGTTGTTTTTTCTGATATATTCAACGCTGACTTTTTGTTAAGTGATTACATTTGCATAAAACATAAACGACAGATGATTCACACTGATTCCAATTACGCGTTCAGTAACATGATGCTGATTTTATTCTACAGTGAATTTTGTTGAATTATTAAAAGTGAACAAGAACTTTTGTGTATGATTAAATCAAGAAAAAAGTTGATTTTGCAGTTCTCTGACATGTACTTCAGGAATCTAGTCAAATGGGCAGGCTTTTAAGAGAGAGACTTTTCCCCTTTTTGAAATTTCTAAAAACACCGTCTGAGTGGATGTCGACGCTGGAGGAGAAACCTACATGCCAAGGTTCAACTTTCTAGCTCCAGTGGTTTTGGCAGGCCGCCAAGGGGTAGAATTTTTTTCTTTTTTAGTCCCTCCCTGTAGGATAAGTTTCCAAAAATCCTATCTTAGCAGATGTCTGCACAGGAAAAGAAACCTGCATACCAAATTTCAGCTGGACGTTATTACATTTTATATAGAAATTTGCAATCTGTAGTTGCACATAGACACACGGGCGGATGAACGTACGGACGTACGGACTTACATCGTTAAATCGAATCAGGGAGTGATTCTCTTGGTAGTTACAAATATCAGCACAAACTTATTGTTTCCTGACCATGTTGTGTTGTAGCGTATAAAAAGGAGTCAGATCCAGAAATATCTATAAAATAAAAATAATACAAGGAATGTCTGTCTTGTGATACACTATGATTTGGATGAAATTTAAATATATTTTAGCGTAGACAATATTAATGCGTCTATTTACTTTACAATCTTCTTCTACCAAAGCGACTTTGGATATCAAAATATAGGTATTTGGAAGATCTATCCCTGGGTGACAAAACATTCACCATCGTGATTTATTTTTTTTAAACATTTACATTTTTGGGGGTTTTTTGTAGTAATATGCCCCCCCCCCTTGTATATTAATACACATAAGTATCACCCTATCAAAAAGTGCTGCCACTTTTTCAAGTGGTATCGCATGCCAGTTTGGTTTTGACATTCGTAAAGTTGACGTGTGAAAAATTTATGACAACGTGAATTTAGGCGATAATATCCCAACCCAAATTGAAATAATTACCCGACCCGAATTGAAACAACGGCAAAATACGGGACAGACAAAGTTACGGAAGTCCCCGAACCAACTGTTCGTAGGAAAACATTAAAGCAGTGGGTGAAAATGTGGCAGAAGAGTAGAAACCATTAGAGTTGGAAATGTTTCTATAAAAAACTCAGGTGATCCAACAGTTGTTAACAAAATACTGTAGCGTCCCTAAGATTTTGGAACTCAACAACGAAGTAGATAATTTCTCATCAAAATTGATCTTGAGCGAAGAGGCTTATTTTTATATCAGCGGCACATAAATAAGCAAAATTTTGAGTTCTGAGGAAAGGAAAGTTCAAAAAAGTCACTGTGTTGCGTGCAGTTACGTCGGAAATGGACCTTATTCTTAAAGGAGACTAGGTAATCCTTTGGCGATCACTACAAAGCCATGCTGACTGAATTTTTCTTACTAGAAATTGACAATCTGGATTTGGAGAATATGTCATATTGCTCGCGATAGAATCTATATTTTGAAGGATGCCTTCCCAGCGCATGTACGCATAATTTCGCTTTTCAGTCATTTGGTTTGGCCAGCCAGATTTACCTATTTGATCTGGAGAGTTTTGAAGTCGTTGGTGTACATGAACAAGCCCCGCTACTGCAATGAGTTCAAGAACAACATGCGAGCTAAAATTTGCAACCTGACACCACAAATGCTGCAAACAGTTATGCAAAATGCAATCAACTGAGCCCAAATTTGCATCAATGCCTACGGCTGCGATTTGTTGAAGATTTTGCCCCACAAATAATTGAAACAAAATTTATAAGTGCGAATAAACAAAATCAAAGAAAAAACAGATGAGTTTTCACTTTAAACAAAAGTTATAGCGAAAGAAAATCAGATGATGGTTTTTGCGCCAGCCTGTAGAAAACTGCAGGCAACCAAAATTATGTATTTTATTCATCTCTCGATTTAAGCAAGTGGGTTCGAAAAGCATTTCCCAAAACGCTTTTTTAACTACATTTTAAAACGCTACAAGAAAATTAGAATTTTGTAAATTTCAGACACAAAAATATCAAGTATTTTTACACCTCCTAAATATGATATTGACTCTCTAAAAATCATTAATCATTCACAGAGAAAAATAAAGTGTCAACCGAGTTTAAAAGTGTATTTTGGTCGACACAACGATACTCAAATCCGATTCCTGAACATTTTGTGTGTTATAAACAAAATTTAGTTGTATTAACCGAGTTTTAATTTGAAAACCAATATTTGGTTGTACCAACCGATTTCAGTACACTCAGAAAAAAAAGTTAGTAGAAAAATTTGTAAACGGTTTTCAATCCCACTTTACTATTTTTGTACTGATTTTTAGTAAAAAAATTATTATTTAGCAAATCTTTTTGCTATTTACATTTTACAAATTACAGAATTTTTACATAATATCTACAAATTTTCGTTGCTAATTTCAGAAATCATTTTACAAATTTTTGAAAACCTATTTGCTAAAATTAGCAAAAAAAAAAATTACTAGTTTAAAAAAGTCGATATTGAGGGAAATGTTATTTCTAATAATTTAAACTTATGCATACAAACTTAAATTGCCCTAAAATGTTACATAGGATTAAAAAAGGGATCGGAAGTGAAGATACCGACTCATGTCTAAAAAGAGGACATCCACTTAAAATAGCACTAAAAGGGGTTTTTAGAATCAGCCCTAAAAACAATTAAATTTAACCTTAAAAGTAAAAAAAAAAATTGACTTAAATATTTTTCAAAACAGAAATTACCGAATGAAAACAAAATGATAAATTCTTTTATGTTTTAACAATTTAAAAGCCTTTGATTTTTTTTAATTTTGTCAAAATTTTTGATGCTCGATAAAAAAATAAATCTAAAACTTTGTACTAATATTAAAAGTATTTAGTAATTTTTTTTGCTGATTTTAGCAAACAGATTTAAAATTCCACTTTACCAAAAGTCTACTAAAATTTAGTAGCGGCTACTAATTTTTCTACTAATTTCATTGTACTACACGTCAGCAGACATGTGTTGCTAAGATTAGCAAAAAATACCGCTGGGCTCAAATTAGCAGAATATCCCGTAATAACAGCAAAATTTTCAGTTGCCATTACAGACTTTTTTTGGTGAGTGTAGTAATCACCGAATTTTAGTTGGAAATTGACAAAAAATTTTCTCTGTATTTTGTCTCCTTTAGTTTCATTAAAATCAATGTAAACAACTCGGCGGACCTTCTTTGGTAGGTATTTTGTCAACATCTCCATATTTATTTGTTATTGTCATACCACAACATCAATTAATTTTACAAACTTTTCACAATTTCTGCACCATAGTGATATTGTGCATGAATTTAATCCCAGAATTAAAGTAAAAATCCAAATGGAAAAAATATTACATATTATTTCCATTTGTATTCACTTTTTGTTATTGTTGTACAATACTAAACTTCTATTGTGTGTAGATTGTGGTGTTAGGTTGATTGTCAGCTTGTCTGTCCATTGTTCCGACTAGTGTGTCTATTGGTCCGTCCGTTCTTACTTCCGTTCTATCAGTGTGGTAGGATTTTATAAGTCTAATGTTTGGTTAGAATTTTGTGGCCACAATAACACCCAAAACCATAACAATGACATCCTTGTGCTAATAGTTAAGACTACAATCAACAATAATAACAAAAACAATAGAAGCAACAACTACAGCAATAATATAAATAATAGTTTTAAATTTTAAAATATACTACTAATATTAAGGGGAACTAAAAAAATATATACATTTTTAATTTTAAAAATTAGAAATATGTATTATTGGAAATTTTTTAATACTTTTTAAGTAGATATACTTAAATTATAAATATATATTTTCTTTAACTATTTCCTATTACATATTATTAATTTTTCTTTTCAAAATAATTTTCTTCCTTTTCCATTCATTTGTCTACATTAATTTTGTTCGTTTAATTGTTTTGCCTTATGAACTCAATTTAAAATATGCCTATTGGCATCAATATCTTTTTATTTTTTTTATATTTCACTGCCAAAATATATAACAAACATTTCTTAGTAATTATTTTTGTAAACTTTATTATTTAAAAATTATATTTTTCACTTCCTGACACATAATCATACATACATTCTACCCTTTAATGTTTTGTAGGCAGAGTAAAAACAGTAACACTAGTAAATTTTCTAGATTTTTATGATTTTTGTTTACTTAACTATTACAGAGTAAAACCAGCTTGTTGTAATAAAATTTTCAAAATATTATTACTTTAACTCCTTTTTGTTTGTTTCTGTAAGAAAAGAAGGGGGGGGGGGGGGAGGGATAAAAGTTGTTGAGTTGTTTAAATTTAAATTTTATATGAGCTAACAGTTGTTGTTCATTTAATTATTATTTATGAGTTATTTTGTGTACTATAATTGACATTTAGTTTGTGATGACGTTACGTCTCATTAATATTGTTTTAAATATTTAAAAAGAAATTTTAAAAGTTAAAAATCTGAAGGGTGGATAAATGTTAGCTTATTTTAGTAAATCGCGCAAAGCGTTTGGCTCTGTATCGCGTTGTTAAATTAAAGTTATCAAACATGTTAATAGGTAACATGTTGAGAAAAATACTTACCATAATTTTCTATCATTAAAAAAGCTTGAAATTTTATACGTTTAGCAAGTGTTGGAGAATTGTAGAAAAATTTCCGGAAAAATATTTTTGTCATGGAGAAATTTCATGAATTTAAATTTTTTCGTTATTAAAAAGCTATAAAAACCTTATTATAATTTTTAAAAACTTTTTAAAAATATCCAAATTTTTTCTCAAATAGATAAGGTGGGGCCCCCTATTGAAACGTGCTGCCATTTTTTGCAAACAGCATCGCATGTCAGTTTTATTTTGACATTCGTGAAGTAGGTAGGTGCAGAATTTATAGTGGGTAACAATGAACCATTTTTATTAACAAAACCACATAAGTAAGTAAAATTCTCGATTCTGCGGTACGGAAAATTTCCACATAATTCATGAAGCACCAAAGTCTAAATTTTTCTTACCGGAAGTCAACGATCTGGGTTTGAAGGATATATGGTTGTAATATTATGGACAAATTGTTATACGTATACAATGGCTTGACTGTATCGCAATTTTTCCTCTGGCTATAATTAAAGTCGTTATTGTAGAAGTTATTGGAGAAGTTAATAAACAGCATTTGAACTGATATTTTTAGCAAAAGAGCCAAAATTTGCATCAGCGACGGTGGCATTTTGTCGGAAATAATTTTCCATAATTAATTGAGAGAAAATTTTAAATGCAAATAAACAAAAATCAGTTCAAAACTAAATGAATTTTTACTTTAAAGAAATTTTATAACGAAAAAAAAAAAAACAGATGATGGTATTTGCACCCACACTGTACAGTATTGCGGCTTGTTTGCAGTCATTTAATCAAAATTACGAAATGTTTTTCCTTCTTTATAATATTTTTACACAAGTTTACGAACATTCAGGGAGATTTGTTTATTAATTTTCAAAATAAAGTTAGTTACGCCGAAATCTTTCAATTTGAACTGATCTTGATGACATGTTAGTCAATTGATAATTTCCCGAGTAAAAAATTTGATCTGGTACAATATTTGATTATATACAAATTAATATTATTTAGTATCTGCTGTAATATCTAGCTGATCTTATTTTATCCGAAAAATGACAGATAAAATTAGATCTATCAATATATTTGAGTATATAAATTGATCCAAAAAATGGCATATCAAATTAGATCCAAAAACATATTTACGGATTAAGAAGGATCTAAATTGATTCGAAAAATAGCAGATCAAATTATATCCAGCAATATATTAAGGGGTTAAATAAGATCCAAATTTATTCGAAAAATGTCAGATGAAATTGTATCAGATTAGATCCAACCATATAATATACAAGGAAACTAGATTATTTAAAAACGTAGAAAAAAAGTTTAAAGTAAAAAGGAAATATATTAAAATTCTAAAACAAACAACACATTCGCCAGGATTTGCACTTGGTCTGCCAGAGTTGTACTAAGTTAAGTACTCAGCTACAAACTGCTATATTTGCACTACATTTTTCGTGTAATTGTGTTATATAAATTTTGTACATTATTCGATCTATTTGTTTTAATTATATATTTTTAATTTTTTCATGCTCGAGTTCAAAATTAAATATTACTTACACTCAGAATATTATGTAGTTAACTGTTTGTAGTTTAATAAAAATGTTTTCCGTTCCATTTAAAAATAAAGGAACATACATTTATTTTTCAAAGAAATATCTCTATTAAGTTTTTTTATACATTTATTCGAAATCATTTACCGATTTTTTTCAGTTTCATTTATTTTTTTCATTTGTTTGAAATTTAATATCAAAACGCAAACTTGTGGTTTATTTGTGTCCTTAACAGTTATTACAAATTTAAATTTTGTTTGAGGTCTGTTTCAAAAAAAAAATATTCAAAAAATTTCAATTTGTTTTTTTATTTAAATTGGTTGTATATACACAAAATTTTTCAATACAAATTACAAGAACTTCATAAACATATACAAACACATTCATACAAAAAGTGTTTATAGCTTCATATGCATACATACATTTTGTATTGTACGAGTATATTAAAAAAAACAAAAAATACAAAAACGTAAATAATTTCAAATAAACAAAAAAAAAAATTTATTTTTTAAGGATTGGTAGGTAAAATTTTGACATTTATTTTAACTGATTATATCATTTGTTTCTTGCGGATGTGTCAGTTGATTAATCAACATTAAAAAAATTAATAGCAAATGGCATTTAATTTAAATGAAAATTAAGTAGACCGGTTTTTAAATGAATTATCATTTCTTTTAAATGATATTTTCAGTTATTTTAACTTACAAACTTTTTTAAGTGTACGAATAGTAAACACTATAATTTTTATTAAATGTTTTATATAATTATAACTTCGAGACTTACATGTATATAATTATATATTGGGGAATTTGGGAAAAATCATTGCTGAATTAATGAGATTAAATTAGTTCTGCACTTATCTGATTTAATATAATTTTATATAACTAAATATAGTTTTATATATAATTATATTTAGTCATACATATATAATCGTATCTTATGAACTAAGATAAAATGTGGGGAAATAATTATAATATTAAAAACAATAAAAAATTTATATAAATTTATAAAGCTTTTGGAAATAAGATTATTATAAACTATTTATATCTTACAAAACTTTCTAGTTATTGTTGTCCTGAAAAGGGTTCAAATTTGAAAGCTTTGTAAGAACTATTAATAAGAAAATAATGATAAATTAACAAAAAAAAAAATATCTACTTGTTGGAACCACATAAAATTACATCTTATTATATATTTGTTTAATTCACAACGGGTATTGTATCGTTGTATCTGTTGTATCGTGTATTTCTTTACAATTGTGTAAAATTGTTGTTGGTAATTTACATTTAAAAATCTGATACAACTTTACAACTTTATTTGCTGTGTTTATTAGATGTTGTATTGTGTATCATAACATATCAGTATCAAGTGAATGCCAGTTTTTTCACTTTCACCTTAATTTTGCACTTTATTTTTCTTCTTGTTTCTATAAATTTATAAATATTTTTATTTCACTTTTTGACTTTTTACAACATGAAAATACAACAAAATATTTGTATAGTGTATTTCAATACAACATACAAAATACAATACCGGCTGCGAATTGCCCAATTATATCATATCAAAAATACTCTCGATATGGAATAAATAACAATATCTCAAATTTGTTTGCAAATATTGTTTCGTATATAATTTTATATTATACCATATCAAAAATAATTTCCTTTGTTGGGCCATATATAATCATATCTCATACAATATTAAAAATATTTTTGATAATGCAACATATATTATTATGTCTCAAATATTAGATTGCATATAAAATTATATATTGGTCTATATAAGCCATATATAAGTTTATATACTTTTGTATAACTCATATATAAATAAAGGCATATATAATTGTATGTAGTGTTATATATAAATTATATATAATTTTATGAGGATTAATATATAAAATCAGATATGACAAAATATAAGGTAATTGAAAAGAAAAAATTGTGTAATTATTGTAATTATATATGTTAATGCATACTGACATACATATGTATTTATATATGATAACATATTATTAGATAAGGCCACATATGATTATATTTTAACTTTTTCCCTCGGGTATTATAATCAGTTAAAATTATCTAGTATGTGATAAAACAAATCACTAAATTCTAAATTAATTTTTTTACATTTAAGATTTTTGATTACAATTTGATGCTCACACTATATATATTTAAAATATGCATGGATAATTTTCAATGTTATAACACAGTACGACAAAATCAAATTTTTTTAAGTACACATGAGAAATGTTAACAGAATATGAAAATAGGCTTTAAATAAAGAAATACTTGTCTCGGTGTTTTGCTGTAGCACGTCAGTATTCACAAAGCAGATTCTACTTTAGTTATTGCATTTCAAATTGACAACATTGTATTTTTAATAAATTCCGTACATTTTTTGGTTATTTTTTAACTTTACATGAAAATTAAAGCGCCATCTGGCTAAGAAATTGAATTCCCTTTTTAAAACTGGCTCAAGCATTAAAATCGGTTCACACATTCTGTTTTTATATAACTTTTTATAATAGTATTAAATTACAAGTGAACCTTCACGGTCCTTCGAAGCTTAAAAATCGATTTTCTCAAAATTCGGACGTGCTACAGTTAAATGCTAAAAGCCTATTTTCATATTCTGTTAACATTTCTCATGTGTACCAACCACTGTCGTACTGTGTAATCAATTGTGCTAAACAAAATGTATGAGTTTCAGTAAAATGATACAAAAATATGTGTTACTAGACGTATGAGCAATACTTTTTAGTATTAATTAATATCACTCATACGACTAGTAGTACTGCACCGTCTTTTATTAACACACATTTCTTTTAATAAACTTGACTATAACTTTGGAATTTATAAATTTATTTTCTGAATACATACATTTGCCTTTTTTCTTAGCTAAAAAGTGATGAAATATTTTTATCTTTAGATTCATATAAAGAAGGCCTTAACACGTTAACAATTTTGTAGTAAATGTCTGTGCAAATTATTAATTTTTTTAGAAGAGTCATTTTAAAAAAAAAACCTTCGATTTAGGCCGAAATTTATGAATGATAAATAAAAATTAAATAATAGGTTTATTAACAAATATTGCACAAATAATTTTATAAAATTTATGTTAATTTTATACAACTCTTTAATATCATAAAAATGTTCACCCAACTACTAAGCAAACATAGTCCTCGTATAATGACATTATTTAACAAATATATGATGTTTATTTTTATTCGCAGTTAATCGCATAAAAAATTTATGGTCTCAACTCTACAGAGCAACCTTATGCGGAAGTCATCCATAAAAAGGAGTCTTTGAAATAAGTATAAAATCACAACCATAGAACACACTCCAAATATAAAAATTTAGGTTGCTTTACTACAAAAAAAGCCACACGTTTAGCGCTAATTAGCCTCACGGGCAAGCAGACAAGCAAAGAGGCAGATATTGAATATACATACATACCGAACACTACATACAAGGAAGCCAAGTTAGTAAAGCTAAAACCCAAACAAACAAACAAACAACAAGCAAACAAACAACCACACTGCCAGCCAACCAGCCAGCCACTCAGTCAGTTGAAGCAACAAGGTTGTTATAGAAAATTGTTTAACAATCGTGTTGTACTTTTATAGTACTCGTACATACATACATACTTACATACCTAAAGATATTTATATATCCACTTGTTATGGCCTTTGCTAAAGGCCACAAGGATTTTGGTGACAAACTTCATAAATAATCGCGTATGAAACGCATAATTAGGCGAGCTGTATAACAAAAAAAAAATAAAAGATATGAATCCGAATAAAGAATGAACAGAGTAGATTCAATGGAACTTAAAGCAGGCAACAGCCGCCATATAACAAATTGACTCATTTTGGGACACATTGCATTTCCGTTTAGATTTTTCATTTTGTATTCGTTTTTTTTTCATGTTGCTTTGAATGTTGTTAAAAAGATTTAGGAGGTTTTGTATTTAGCAGCTTATTTTTCTGCCGCTGTTGTTATTTGTTGGTAAATTAATTTTACCTTAAGGATAATAATAAGGATTTCAGATTTTTTTTTGTGAATTGAATTTTTTGTTGCTTCAATAGAACGTATTAACAATACTGTACACCAAGTGAATGGGAAAAGAAATATGGTTACAAAGGATTTTTAAAAAGAAGATTTAATTTTGTATTTAAACTTACAGCTGAGGTTTAAAATTTATTGTATTTTTTTGTTTTAATGTGAAATATGTACTAAATGGTTTTTGTAATTTTTTTATTAATTAAAAAGTAATACATAAGTTAAAATCTACTTTGAATCTCTTAACGTTTGGGCAACAATTTTCATATAAAAAAGATCTGTTATTACAAATTCGCTTTAGTCAAAACCTTGATTATAACAAATTGTTTCTGGCAGTCCCCGAAACGAAAGTTTAGATATCTTTAAAATTTTTTATACGAACTTCCCAAAAGTTTGGTATATTTTCATATTTTTTCTTTTGTATTTTTAGAAATGTAAATAGAAAAATTTAAATTTTTTATAAAAGAATTTATATAAAAGAAATTTCCATAAACAGATCGGCCAGATTGTATGGAAACATATAATGTTCTATTGTAAAATTTTAAAAGAAGTTTACAGGACAGATAAAAAAACTTTTTAAAATGGTTTGTTTGAAATATTTGTGAAATCTGTAAATAAAATATTCTAATATTTTCAGTTTATAAACCACAAAATTTAAGCAATTTAAATAAATTTCTGTTTTTGAGTAGAGGATAGGTAGTCCATGAAAACCAATTTACTACAGGGTGGGGCAAAAACCATTATATGATTTTCTTTCGCTATAAGTTTTGTTTAAAGTGAACACTTTATTTAGTTTTTAACTGATTTTGTTAATTTGAATTTATAAATTTTGTTTCAACTAATTACAAAAAATTATGTCCGAAAAATGGCCGCCGTTGACGTTGATGGAAATTTAAGCTCTTTTAATCAAATTTTTAAAAAACTGTGTGCAATGTTTGTAGTAACACTTTGTCAATTTCGTCTCGAATGTTATTCTTTAAATCCTCTTTATAGAAAAAAACTGAAATCGAGTTTCAATTAAAATATTCGTAAATACAATTAAAAATTTAATTGAATTTGGACCCGCAAAGAATTTTTTATATCAATTAATTTTTTTTGTTAAAATTAATTGGAATTTTTAATTATTTTTGTTAATCATTAAATTAAATTAATCAATTAAATTTTTAATTAAAAATCTACAATATTTTAAATTGAAGTTTTTATTATATCAATTATAACTTTAATTAAAGTTCTAACCAAAAATCAATTAAAATTTTAATCAAATTCCACTATCAGATCAATTAATATTTTAATTAAAATTTTAATATTTTTTTTTTTTATCAAATTTCATCAACGCATGAAAATTTCTAAATACTTTGTACTTTGCACCGCAAAAAAAAAAAATACTATGGTACCAAATTTATCATAACCGGTGAATGCGTATCCATAGTGTTGTCAAAAAAGTTTTTTCTCATTTTAAATTGTTAAATAATCTAATTTTTATTTTTGAAGGATTTTGTTTGTTAAAAATTAAAAATAAATATTTTTTTTAACAAATTCAAATAATATATTTTTTTTTAAATTTTAAAATAGACCTTTAAAAAGTGAAGTGATAATAATAATTAACTGTATTTTTTATGTGTCAATAGTATTTATTGTAAACTAGAATGTTTGTTACACCAAGTTCATTACCAATTAAAAATGTAATTGATATGATTAAACCTTTAACAAAAAATTATCAAAAAATCCAAAAAAAAAAAAAAATTAATAGAAATTTGCAATAATTTTTTCTGTGTAAGTTGCGGGTTTTGTTCACTTACACCAACGACTTCAAATATCCAGAGAACACCTAAAAATGTGTAATTGTTGATGACATTATATAATGGTTGTTTCAGGCTTCTTAACCATATGTTCACACTCTGATTCGATGTTATCGGCTAAACGGCCGGTTCAAGGGATTTCGGTGCTTCGGCTATCCCGTGTGGTGCCGATCTCTCCAAATCGGGTCGAACGACGTCAAATTTGTGCTGCAATATTGTTCTTTTTTGCCAAAAATCACTTTGTGTTCATACCACTAACGAATAAGTGCGCGATTAGTAATTATTCTTAACAAATTTTGCACATGCCATTTGCGAAATTGGCAGCACTTTTCAATAGCATGATACTTATTGGTATATTGCACGCAAAGAAAAAACATGGTTGGGTCAATCATATTTGAAGAGCATCATATATTTTTGGGCTTATGGTTGTGCCAACCATAGTCTTAATATATTATGGTTATCATATAATGAATTTATCATAATATGATCGTACGTAATTATAGTATGCTTAAAATGTTATCATATTATGGTCCCTCATAACTATATTATGATTCCTGGATTATCATTATATTATCCATAATCTAAGAAAATTTCTTAGAAACTATGAAAAAGCTCTTCAAATTTAAGAATATTTCCATTGGAAATGTTTTTTCTAAAAAAAGTTAATATAAGGACTTTTTGAAAAAAAATTGTTAAGGAAAAAATCATTGACTTTAAAAACTTTTCTTTCAAGAAAACTTTGATTCTGTGGACTTTTTTTAAGAAAAATACTTAAAACTTTTTAAATTCTAATGACTTTTTTATTAAAAAAAATCTTAAAATATTTTAAAGATTTTTTAGAAATTTTTCTTTAAGAAAAAGTCTTTAGAATCTAAGAATATTTCCTTAGAATCTAAGTATTTTCTTTAGAATCTATAAATTTTTCCTTCAAAGAAAGGCATTAGAATCTAAGTTTGTTTGGAATATATGAACTTTTATCTAAAAAACAGTTTGAAGAATCTGAGAATTTTTGTAAGAAACCTTTTCGTACAAAAAAAAAAAAAAAAAATCATCGGTTCTACAGACTTTTTCTTATAAAAAATATTTTATTAATGTTTTGAGAACTTTTTACAAGAAATTAATTAATAAACATATTTTTTTCTTTTAAATTCAAATTGTTTTTATTGAAAAGAATTAAAAAATACAAAATCTCTCATTAGAATCTTTTTGACAATGAATTGATTAGTGTAAATAATATTATATGTATAAAGAATTTTCGAAAAAATCCTTAAAAAAAATCTTCTAAAGCTAAAAAAAAATTAACTGGATCATAATGGGTCAATTGATGAAATGTTTTAATGACATGTGAAAGGTATTTTCTACCCATCTGATATTTGTCCAGTTTTGGTAAACAATATATGAATGTTTTTTTTAAGACATTTTGTAGTAAATACAAACTGACTAAACTGATAAAATTTTGGTTTTTATGAAAACAAGACAATATTATGACTGTAAATGTTAAAGTCATGTTTTATTTGATGTAAAATTATTTATTGATTGTTGCCAGAATTTTATCGTTGTATAATTATCATATTTTTTTCATAGTCAGAATTTTTGTTATCACAGTATTGTTATAGCCAATCATGATATAAAATAGAAGGTGCCAATTATAAAATAGTAAAATATTTACTAAATAATGATGGTAGCGACCATGCTAATGATTAGAAAATCAATAACTTGGTTGTGACAACCATACCCGATCGCAGCAAGCACAATATATTATCAGTGATCATATTGCAACTATTTTTTTTCTTTGCGTGTGTTTACCAGGCTTTTTTTTTTGGGCATTTCTTTATCCATCCGTCGAAAATGGGTTAACAAACTAATAATTTAACAAAGTTTTACTAGTATTTAAATAGAAAATTTAGAATCTTTTCTTGTACACATCGCTGCATAAAAACAAGTAAGAACAAAAGAATTTTACAGTTGATAAATTGAGGACTTATACTACTTTAATACTGAGCCCCAAAATACGTATTTTCGTCATTTTCAAGTTTTCGATTTAAAATTTGTATGGAATTTGAACACTTGAAAAAACGAGTATTCGTATTTTGGGGATCATTGTGTATGGCGTTTTATTACCTTTTTCTACTAAACTAACGACATAAAAGGTTTTTTTTGTTATGACAACAGAGTTTTCGAAAAAACAGCTTTAATTTGAAGGACGGTAAATGGCATCTGTTTAACGACTTCATAAACTCCGATGCGATTTCTGTTAAAATCTATTTCAGAAATTTTCATTATTTTCTTCAAAGTTTTGAACAATTATATAGTTTACATTATCGCCGATTTGAGCTAGTTTTTTTCGGTGAATTATTTTTTTTTTCGATTTCAAAAATTAAGTATTCGTTATTTCACTATATTTTTGGTCTTCAGCTACATCAAGTCAAATTTATTCAAAATCTACAGCCAAGCAAAGCCATACAAATAGTAAAGAAAATTGAATTTAGTAGAAGCTAAATATAATGTTGTTTTACGCTTTCCCGAATGATCTTTGGTAGAATTTTAGTATCATTATTTATTTATTTATAGCCGTATTCGTAAAAAAATCTTTATTCAGCTCTCAAATTCAAAGTAGTTTAAAAACATTCTAAGCATAAAAAAGCTCTGTTAAAAAATCGTATTTATGATCAGTATTTTAAGTAATAAACGTTTTAACGGTTTTTAAACTCGAGGATGGCAACACTATATTTGTTATCTGTCACTTGAATCGTAATAATGCAAAACAATGAATATTAATTCATACGGTACTCGTTTCTATTATTTTGTTTTTTTGTTGTATTTGAAAAATATTATTTTTATAAAATATAAAATGTATGATAAGAAAAGAAAAAGAGTCAAAACAAAATGCTCGGTAATTTAGATGATGATTTTATTGCAGCAAAAAAAGTATTCAAATAACCAGTTTATTTTATCACTAGTTCGGTTTGTACAATTAACATTACTTTGAATTAATTTTATGGTTGAATAATTATCATATTTTTTTCATAATCAGAATTTTTGTTACCACAGTATGGTTACAGCCAATCATGTTACAAAATAGAAGGTGTCAATCATAAAAAAGTAAAATATTTACTATAATAATGATGGTAGCGACCATGTTGATGGTTAAAAAGCCAATAACATGGTTGTGACAACCATACCTGATTGCAGCAAGCTTAATATAGTAGCAGTGATCATGTTGCAACCATGTTTTTTCTCTGCGTGCAAGGTTTAAAAAAGATAATATTCCTTTATGAATACAATTTTATAAAATTTTGCTTTGCAATGATTTGAAATTCTGTTTAAAATTTTTACAAATGTAGCTATTAATGTCTAACTAACTTAACTAATTTGTATTAGCATTCCAAACTCATTTGCTAGAAAAAGTAGCCCAAAGTTGGAGTAACCAAAAGTTATTCATTAGTGTAGTGGACAGAGACAGATAATAATTTATACAAAAAATCTATTTATATGTGTGTTACTTCACTTTAAAGTTCTAGCATGCAAAAAAATTACTTTGTATTTCCGACAAGTATGTTCTAAAATAGATCACTTTGCTGAAGAACCTTTGCAAACTCAGTTGGACCTAGATCTGTGCACCTCTCTTTTTTTGCGCCCTACTACAAATGAGTCGGAAGCCATTAAAAAATATATTACTTTTGCTTCCTAAGAGAATAATTTATTCGCGATAAATCATTCTTTAGGGACAAAAAAATATATTCTTTCGAAAAAAATTAAAGATTCGCCAAAAACATTATTGTAAAGGGTGTCCCAAGAAGAACGCAATTTTTAAATCTGGCAACATTCGAAGTGTCATTGTTTGACATTTGAATAATTGTTATTGTTTGCTAGTAGAAGGTACGAGGTTAGTAAAAATGGAGCGCTACACGAACGAACAACGCATTCTCATTGTGAAATTGTTTTACCAAAATGGTGAAAGTTTTGCGGCTACAGTTCGCAAATTGCGATCAATTTGGGGTCACAATAATGCTCCAAAAGAGTCAATTGTAAAGAGATTAATGGATAAATTTGCCGAAACTGGGTCTGTTAGTGATGTAAAGACAACAACGCGCCATCGACCAGGTCGATCGACCGAAAATGTCGCAGCTGTACGTGATGATGTCGCTCAAACTCCATCCACCTCAATTCGACACCAAGCTCAGCAAATTGGTGTCTCCAAATCCACTTTGCAGCGAATTTTGACGAAAGATTTGCATCTTCATGCATACAAAGTTCAATTGACTCAGGAACTGAAGCCAGCGAAGGGAGTTCGTTAATTGGGTATTGGAGAGACAACATGAAAATGCTGATTTTGCCGATAAAATCATCTTCAGTGACGAGGCCCATTTTCATCCTGATGGCTTCGTCAATAGGCAGAATTGTCGCATTTGGGGTGAGGAAAATCCTCGAGTGATTCACGAGAAGCAAATGCATCCTCAACGTGTCACTGTGTGGTGTGGTTTTTGGGCTGGAGGAATCATTGGACCTTTTTTTATGAAAATGAGGCAGGTCAAGCGCAAACAGTCAATGGTGTTCGGTATCGTGAAATGATAACCAGTTTTTTCTTGCCTAGAATTGAAAAAATGAATGTGGAGGCATGTGGTTCCAACAAGACGGCGCCACATGTCATACAGCCAGAGAAACAATTCAATTGCTGCATCAGTCATTTCCCGGTCGTATTATTTCGCGTTTTGGAGATCAGAATTGGCCGCCTAGATCGTGCGATTTAACACCATTAGATTTTTTTCT
The DNA here is from genome assembly GCA_949748255.1 of Eustalomyia histrio. Classification (NCBI taxonomy): domain Eukaryota; kingdom Metazoa; phylum Arthropoda; class Insecta; order Diptera; family Anthomyiidae; genus Eustalomyia; species Eustalomyia histrio. Next base: position 26,270,397 of record OX456527.1, on the reverse strand, counting down.
TTGGGGTTTTTTGAAGTTGATGGTTTACGCGAATAAGCCGACGACGACTCAAGCCTTAAAAGAGGAAATTGGACGCTGCATTAATGAAATACCGCAGCATTCATGCAAAACGGTCATTGAAAATTTCATTAAAAGATCGCGTGCATGCCAGCAAAGCCGCGGCGGCCATCTGCACGATATATTGTTCCATACATAACCTCATTCTGTCTACTTTACGATATAATAAAGTTTCACGATTTTTTTTTAAATATCTGTGTTTTATTTAAAATTTAAAAATTGCGTTCTTCTTGGGACACCCTTTAGCTTTCGCATGAAAAATCTTAAAATTGCTTTACTTGTTACCTCTTTGCTTTGATCCAAAAAATACTTTCTAGTAAAAATATATTTTTTTTGGACTAAGATTTGACAAGATATATTTTTTAAAAATGGTTTTATTCTAAAAATTTTATTCCTGCTAAATTTGTGTTTTTTCGTTTGTTCGTTGTTTCTTAAAAATTTGATCTCGTTCGAACAAAAAAAAAATTCGTGCAAAAAATTTGATTAAAAAAAATTTTTTTTTGTTGTTCTGTAAAGTAATAATGAATAAAAATATTTCATGACCTCTAACCGAAAAAAAATATTTCACATTATATTTATACACTTAAAAAAGTTTGTAAGTTAAAATAACTGAAAATATCATTTAAAAGAAATGATAATTCATTTAAAAACCGGTCTACTTAATTTTCATTTAAATTAAATGCCATTTGCTATTTATTTTTTAATGTTGATTGATCAACTGACACATCTGTAAGAAATAAATAATATAATCAGTTAAAATAAATGTCAAAATTTTACCTACCAATCCTTAAAAAATAAATGTCTTTTTCATTAATTTGAAATTGTTTCCGTTTTAGTATTTTTTGTTTTTCAATATCCACGTACAATACAAAATGTATGTATGCATATGAAGCTATAAACACTTTTTGTGTGAATGTGTTTGTGTATGTATGTGTGTTTATGAAGTTCTTGCAATTTGTATTGAAAATTTTTGTATATTTACAAGCTATTTAAATAAAAAAACAAATTGAAATTTTTGAATATTTTTTTTTTTTAAACAGACAGCAAACAAAATTTAAATTTGTAATAACTGTTACGGACACAAATAAACCACAATTTCCGTTTTGTGGGTTAATTTTTATTAAATTTCAAACAAATGGAAAAAATAAATGAAACTGAAAAAAATGGTAATTAACAGTAAATTATTTCGAGTAAATGTATAAAAAAGTTAATATAGATATTTCTTTGAAAAATAAATGTATGTTTCTTTATTTTTAAATGGAACGGAAAACTTTTTTAATAAACTAGAAACAGTTAACAACATAATATTCTGAGTGTAGAGATCAAAAATAAAAAAAAAAATTCAATAATAATGCATATTTTTATAAAAAAAATATACAAAATTTTAGAAAAAAAGTGTTTTTAAGAAAACAAAATCACTACACGCAGAGAAAAAACATGGTTGCAACATGATCACTGCTACTATATTAAGCTTGCTGCAATCGGGTATGGTTGTCACAACCACGTTATTGGCTTTTTAACCATCAACATGGTCGCTACCATCATTATTATAGTAAATATTTTACTATTTTATGATTGAAACCTTCTTTTTTATAACATGATTGGCTGTAACCATACTGTGGTAACAAAAATTCTGATTATGAAAGAAACATTATAATTATTCAATGCTGGCAACAATCAATAAATAATTATGCATAAAATATAACATGATTCTGACATTTACGGTCATAATATTGTCTTGTTTTCATAAAAACCAAAATTGGATCAGTTCAGTCAGTTTATTTTTACCACAAACTGGACGAATGTGGGTAGAGAATACCTTTCATGTGGCATTAAAACATTTCATTTTTTTTAGCTTTAGAAGATTTTTTAAGGGCTTTCTTATACATACTATAATATTATTTACACTAATCAATTCATTGTCAAAAAGATTCCATATAAAGATTTTATATTTTTTAATTCGTTTCAATAAAAACGATAAGAGATATTTCTTAAAAAAATATATTTATTAATTCATTTCTTGTAAAAAGTTTTAATAATATTAATAAAATATTTTTTTTAAGTAAAAGTCTGTAGAACCCAAAATTGTTTTTGTACGAAAAGGTTCCTTACACAAAATCCTTGATATTTAGAAACATCATAATATGTTTACTTAGAATCATAATATGGTAATTTTTGAATCATAATATATGGTACCTTATTATGTTAAAATTATGGTTAGTTTATTATCATAATATGAAAATCATATTATAGTACGACTATGGTTGGCACAATCATAAACCCAAAAATATATGATGCTCTTCGAATATGATTGTGCCAACCATGTTTTTTCTCTGCGTGTAAAGAAAGGCCGTGACTTCTAAATTTGTTTTGTGCCCTTAAACTAATATTTGAACCTGGCAGAGACTTACAGCCCTCTACTACATTTTTATGTCCCCAACCGTCCTCTATATATCTTTCCTAGGCAACTGTAAGTGACAAAAACTTTTGGTCAATCATACTTGACTTTGGTCGCCAAAAGAATAATTGATTATTTTCGGAGGTACCCCCCTCCTCTCCCCCTCAACCATTACATGAAGAACGGTATAACAGTTGCAACCCTAGCTGAATATATCCCTTTCAGTTGCTTTTGTAATTGTGCAATATATACATACAGATTTTGGATAAACTCCTCTTCCCTTAAGTTTGCCTGCATACACTCAGAAAAAAAAGTTAGTAGAAAAATTTGTAAACGGTTTTCAATCCCACTTTACTATTTTTGTACTGATTTTTAGTAAAAAAAATTATTATTTAGCAAATCTTTTTGCTATTTACATTTTACAAATTGCAGAGTTTTTACAGAATATCTACAAATTTTCGTTGCTAATTTCAGAAATCATTTTACAAATTTTTGAAAACCGATTTGCTAAAATTAGCAAAAAAATTACTATTTTAAAAAAGTGGATATTGATGGAAATGTTATTTCTAATAATTTAAACTTATACATACAAACTTAAATTGCCCTAAAATGTTACATAGGATTAAAAAAGGGATCGGAAGTGAAGATACCGACTCATGTCTAAAAATAGGACATCCACTTAAAATAGCACTAAAGTTTTTTTATTTCTAAAAATCAGCCCTAACAACAATTTAAATTTCACCTTAAAAGTAAAAAAAAAAAATTGACTAAAATATTTTTCAAAACAGAAATTACCAAATTAAAACAACATGATAAATTCGTTTATGTTCTAAGAATTTTTAAGATTTTTAAGCCTTTGATTTTTTTTTTTCATTTCATATTAAACATCTTTTAAAAAATATAATTAAAATTTTTGATGCTCGATAGAAAAAATAAATCTAAAACTTTGTACTATTATTAATAGTATTTAGTAATTTTTTTTGCTGATTTTAGCAAACGGATTTTAAATTCCACTTTAGAAAAAGTCTACTAAAATTTAGAGCAGACATGTGTTGCTAAGATTAGCAAAAAATACCGCTGGTCTCAAATTAGCAGAATTTCCCGTAATAACAGCAAAATTTTCAGTTGCCATTACAGACTTTTTTTGGTGAGTGTATAAATTGATCACTTTCTAAATGAAAAATATTAATTTAAATAATCAGAATCTATAAAAAGTTTAACAACAAAAAGTGCAACATTTTTTATTTATTTTTTCTGTTTTGCACAATATTCTTTTTGTATTGTTAAATGTTTCACATCTTGTGTGAAAACAAAAAAAATATTGATACAAATAAAACAAAAGCCTGAAGGATGTAAAAATGACAGTACAACATAACAACAATGCGTGACGATGATGATGCAGTGAATGCAAGCAGTCACTCATATATATTAAGTTCAAAAAGTACACAACATTTTGAAACAAATTATATATAAATAATAAAAAATTGTTTGACACAATACTTATAAAGCATTTTTGTTGGAAATTAAGCTTAAATCAAGTATTATTCAAGTCCTGTTTGCACTTTAATTCAATAGCATATTTCAGCAAAACTTACACTGGAATTCAAGTCGAACATTACAGTGAGAATATACTTTAATTCAAGCCTTGAATCACAGTTCAATTCAAGTTCAAACAACATAAAAACATCACTTGCTTTCAAGCCCTAAATTCAAGTTTAAACAAAGCCATAAAAAACGGCAATGATTGGTTTTGGTACAATTTACCAACTCTTTTTTAACATACATACATATTTATAATTTTAGTTTGGTATATTTAATTTTGATTTTTTGACTTTTGGTATTTTTTTCTAATCCTTTTTTTCACTAGAAGCGTCGAAATTTGTAGAATGTTTCTGAAATAAGAAAAAAGATGATTTAAGCACAGAGTTTAGATCCAAATAAATGTGGCTTACCTTTTAGTTAAAATCCATAGAAGAGATTCAGATTTTATAAAAATCTTTACAGAAAAATTGTAAATTTGTCCGAAAACGAAAAACATAAAAAAATTATTTTTATTTGTATGAGCATGATTTTGACTGTAAAAACCCACTTAAAATAAAGCAAAATACAAGCACTTGTATTTTTAACTTTTTAATGTTTATTGGGTATTGATAAATTTGTTTTTCTATATGATTCTTAAACTTGGTAAAATTTAGCAAGTTTTTAGTTAAACTTGGTAAATGCTGACAAGTTTTATATATAAAATGTGAAAAATATGATTTAAATTCTACACGCAAAAAAAACATGATTTGGTCAATCATATTCGAAGAGCATCATATATTTTTGGGTTTATGGTTGTGCCAACCATAATCGTACTATATTTTGGTTATCATATTATAATAATAAAATAACCATATTTTTGCCATAAAATGATCCCTACAGTTATATTATGATTCATATTATATAATGGTCCTAAATAAACATGTCATAATGAATTTATCATAATATGATCGCACGTTATTATAAAATATTATCATATTATGGCCCCTCATAACTATATTACGATTCCTGGATTATCATTATATGATCCATAATCTAAGAAAATTTCTAAAAGGAAAAGTTCTTAGAAACTATGAAAAAGCTCTTTAAAGTTAAGAATAATTCCTTTAGAAATGTTTTTTCTAAAAAAAAAATAATATTAAAGACTTTTTTAAGAAAAATTGTTAAAGAAAAAAATCATAGACTTTAAGAACTTTTCTTTCCTTGATTGTATAATTATTTATTGATTGTTGCCAGCATTTTATCGTTGCATAATTATCATATTTTTTTCATAGTCAGAATTTTTGTTACCACAGTATGGTTACAGCCAATCATGATATAAAATTGAAGGTGCGAATCATAAAATAGTAAAATATTTACTAAATAATGATAATGGTTAGAAACCCAATAAATTGGTTGTGACAACAAACACAAGCAGCAAGCACAATATAGTAGCAGTGATCATATTACAACCATGTTTTTTCTCTGCGTGTATGTAACTAATTTTATGTCAAACATTATTTGTATGTACCTAAACAAAAGAGTACACAATATTTGTAAATGTTAAATGTAAATGGATACTTATTGAACATAGTGTACAGTCAATAACTCATACAATCATACATTTGATATTTCTATCATTTACAATCAGTGATACATTATAGTAGTAATCAACTTTTAAATACCAAAAGATGATGATGATGGTGATGATGAGGATGCTGCTGATGATGGGAATGATGATATGACTATAATACTACGATGAAAATAATATGAAAATAGAGAAAAAAAATTATCATTTTCAAATTACAATAGCAACAACTAAAACAAATAATGATTGACAGCAAAAAAGACAACAACAACAACACCAAGAATAAACCAGTGTGTATTTATACAACAACTAAAAAAGCGATACAATGCATGAGTGTTGATATGATGAAATATACAAAAAAAATAAAAATAAAAAAATTGAGCAAAATCAAATGTAAAACAATGTTGAGCTGAAATAAAAAATAAAAACTTTTCCACAATACAATGGCATGTGAAAGCATTGAAAAACAATCGATTACTTTTACAAAATTTCCCATAGTATGAGGGAAAATTATCACAAAAGGAAAGGGCTAAAAGTAATGGGTAGCAACAATACAGGTTGGTTGAAAAGTTCCTGCGCTCGAAATGAAAGAATACTGTTTTTGTTACGAAATATATTTTTTTATTCAATATAATCTCCTAGAAGCTCAATACACTTGTTCCAAAGATCTTAAAATAATTTTATCCCATCCTTATAATGGTTTTCCCGAAGCTCTGCCAAATAACCGTCTACGGCTGCTATGGCCTCTTCATTCGACGAAAAATGCTTTCCCCGAAGGAATTGTTTGAGATTTCTGAAGAGATAGTAGTCACTGGGAGCCAAATCTGGTGAATACAGTGGATGTTCAAGCAATTCGTACTTTATTTTTGATTTTTTTATTCTCTAAACCAGGTCTTCTCTCACGAACTTTTTCATCCAGCTGATCCAAAAGGCTGCAATAATATTTAGAGTTGATTGTTTTACCTTTCTGAAGATAATCAATCAACAAAATTCCTTTTGCATCCCAAAAAACTGATGCCATAACCTTCTTTGCTGATCGTTGTGACTTCACCTGCTTTGGAGCCGAACAACCAGCTTCAGTCCACTGTAAACGTTCTTTTTTCAATTTAGGATCATGGTGGTGGATCCAAGGAATACACTTCTAACAATTGTTCATAAATTTCCTTTGCTTTTAAACCCTTCAAAACAGAGAATCTAATGACTGCACGATATTAAATTTTTTCCATATTAAAAAAAATCAATGACACGTCAACTTCAAATGTCTTGTAAACAAAGAATGAATTGACAGAATGACTTGCAACTTTTCATGTGTTCTCAGGACAGTTATACCAACTTGAGAAAAAAAAAAGTTTGGAGCTAGCAGTGCCATCTCTTGGTGAGCGCAGGAACTTTTCAACCAACCTGTAGTAAAACCCCAGCCAAAAATTGAAAGAAATCGAATACAAAATGTATTACGAGGAAATAAGTCTCAAGAATTAAATAAATCCCAAGAATTCTCCAAGAATTATCGTAGTATTATAATTCTCAAATCGTGTGGACTTTTATATAACTTCATTTCTTCATTTGAATGTAAATTCCCTATGAAATAACTAACAATTTTTTTTTAATGAAATAACTCCCAATGACATGGAAAATAGAGACTTAACCATATCAAAAGATATTGGCTTTCGAACTCAATTTCATGAAAATGACCTTTGCAGGATAGCGCACCATGTCACGCAGCTCATCAAACAATCGATCTTTTGCGGTAATCGTGTTATCAGACGTCTTGACGATGTCGATTGGCCGCCTTGGAGGTGAAATTTTACCACTTTAGAGTTTTACTTGTGGGGTGCTATGGTCGATACTATGCGAATAAGACTAATATCGTCCGAGGCATTCGTGAGATAGAACCAGAAATCATCAACAAAGTTTTGAAAAATTAGACGGACAGAATGAGCTGTTGCCAAGCCAACTGCTGCAGCCACATTAATGAAATCGTACTCCATAAATAATGGAAAATTTGTTATTCCTAATATAGCCATAACATATCAAAGAAGTTAAGTTCAGTTCATTTTATTTTATTTAACTTTAAAAGATACTAGTATTTGAACCACCCTTTACTATGGCTTCTTTTTTATATAGGGGGAGCATTTGATAATATCTCGACCGAAACACTTACCCTGTTCCTAGACCAGTTTTAAATTGACCGGTCTTTTGCAGCTGAGTCGGTCTTATGCTAGAAAATCGATGGATTAACTGCTTGATCAACGGCATCAGTGTTAGAGATAAGACCGTTGGACCACACAGGGTGGCATTGTTTTACCAATCCTATGGGTGGCCACGATAAATTTTCGGCAATGAGTTCCCAACCTGTCGGCTATCCAGAAGATGTGGCAATTTAATAGTATAGGGACAATTCCTAAACACGAAATGTCATAAAACTAGGTTAGTACTGGAGGACTAAACGTGAAACTGGACGATTAGCCTTTGCAATCAGATGATGGGTATCATTAGTTATGATGAGCCTCATTTCCTTAGCAAACCCATTGTCGTCTCCGGAACGGTGTATTATCTAGGAGTACTACTTCATAAGAATTTAAAAGCCCAACGAACATGGCCCTAATGTAGAGGAGCTGGATTTCGGGCAATCAGAAAATCAATCACTAGAAGATTTTACACGAGTTACGTATATTCCAATTACGAGATATTCCATCATAGAATTGATGGTATATCTCAAAGTAAACACCTTCAAGTTGCAGTACACAAATTTCTAGTAGATAATTCTGTTTAGAAGGTATCTTTTTGAAAGCGAATACAGGCATTCACTTCTGTACAGATAGTGCGAAAATGGATTGAAAAAAAAACTGAAAAGGGCATTGTAAAGAAAAACTGCCTTTAAATTTACTGGTGGCAAAGCACCAAGCACCAGCCCCAGCTACCAAAGTGTTAAGAAACCTTATTGCTATCGCCCTGGTATAGTTGCTTTGCGCGAAATTCCTTGTTATCAAAATTCCTTTCCCATGTTTGGTTCGTGAAATTACTTAAGATTTCAAATCTCTGCTGTGGTGGCTCTTCAAGAAGGTAGTGAAGCTCACTTGGTTGATCTTTTCGCCATCCACGTTAAACGTATTACAATTATGGCAAAAAATAACAAATTGGCCAGATGCATCCATGACTAACGGGATAAAATTAACATCGAACTTAATTTAATAGAAATTTTAATTAAAAAAATTTATGTAACAACCAACTACCTCTTGCTTCAGCCTCCCGTATCTTAATACCGTCTTTTAGGTACAGATAAGCGGAATGCATTAAATGTATTAATATTAAAGGGCTCTACATTTAAGGATAGCTAATAAGCTATCCAGAAAATATCTTCGAACTTTTTCTCGGGCGAAAGAAGGAAATCAATAAATTCTCCACCAGGGTCAGTATTGAGATTATAAGGGTTCCCGGACATTTTAACATCGAAGTCAATGAGATGGCCAGAGGAGGCTTCACTGATCTTAGTCAACTAGGAGAAATCGAAACCATTTTAGGCTTTTAGGGCTAAACTACGTGAATAGATAGTAAGTGCCCGCGGTGGTCCGGATAGAAAAGAAATTATGGTATCTTTAAAACTGGACAAATGGGATCTTGCTAAGATAATAAATATTCTCACCCGGCATTTAACTTCGAGGGCACACCAATTACGAATGGGCGGGGGGGGGGGGGGGGGGGGGGATTATGTTACTCTGTAGGGCCTGTGGGGGGGATTACGAATACTTTCCTTGTAACTGTCCGGCCTATGCAAGGGTTAGGAGTTAACACTAATATGGCAAAAATATTTCAACTTTGGGTGACATTAGTGAAATGGGCTGGAAGAATTCCGGCTATAGATTAGAGGAATTCCGGCAATAGATTAGAGTTTCTGGAATAGAAAGAGATGGGTACCATCGCGACATGAGAGCGTACACAAGGTGATTTTAGAGCTTGAGTGTGTGTCCTATTAGTGGACATGAATCTTCTCTCCCTGTTAAACTTAACCTAACCCAGACCCCTGTATCGGAAAAAGTCTTTGCGATAACAACAGAATCGATGTTAAAATTAACTCTGGAGCACCGTGGGTATACAATATTTATGAAAATTTGATTGAAATAGAGGAAGATGAATGTATTTTGGAAGTAATTTGTAATGCCTTTTCTTACTGGGTTGTGTTTAACAGTAGTAACAGTTGAGTTGTAGTGCTGCCATCAATAACAATTAACAAAACCTTCATACTACCAGAGTATGATGATGCTGATGAAAATGAGGGAAACGGCATAAATATATAACTACTATGTAGTAACGCAGTAGTAATGTTGGTAAATTTTTACAATAAAAATTTGAAAATACCGCATATTTAACTAGAATGTGCCCAAATATGCTTTTAAAGCATAAGTCGTTTATATGATAAATCATAAATTTTCGCTAGAATGCGTTAAAAAGTTATGCATTTACGAAACCGACAATTTAAAACTAATAATGGATTAGCTGCTTAATCGAATACTAAACAATTTAAACCATATTTGCCGATTTCCAGGTAATTAAAAATATTTAATATGGTTTTTATTTCTAATCGACTCTGTATTTATACAATGAAATAATGGGTACAACTCTGTGTTTTGGTATAACCATGATTTAAAAAATATGCACTAAATATCCTCTTAAAGACGCGATATCAACAAATGTTGTTATCTAACACATTTGTTATTATTTTACACTCAGAAAAATGCTGTATTAACAGTTAGTCTAAAAAAAGTCCTGCTTTTTCCTCCACCCCTATTTATTATAACAATTTTAATTCGCAAACTTTCATTCATATCCTGCTTTCGTTTACTTTTTTTTTTTATTTAACAATAAAATCATTTTTAATTGTATGTGTAGATGTGAATGTATGTATAGTTCTATCTATCTATCGTTATCCACTGGGATATACTTGATAGTAATTGTGTGTCTGTGGGTGGGGATTTGTATGCGTTTTTGTATATTAAAATATCAAATATCATGGCATTAATAAACATGAAAGTATTACATATTCATAAACAATTATGCAAAATCGATTACAATGCAATTGTTGTGTTGTGTTGTTTTTTTTTTGTAACATTGTGAATATTGCAAAAATTCAAGCATTTTTTCAAATTCAGCAAAAAAATTGTTTGCAAAAAAAAAAAAAAAATAAAACGAACAAATTTGTTTAATTAAAATTGCTATAGACATTTCTATATAATTTAAACAACTGTAATAGTATCTAAACATACAGGGTGGCGCAAAAATAACCTTCCGATGTTTTTTGGCTGTAATTTAAAAAAAAAAAAAAATGAAAAACTTTGATTCTTCTTGTGGATTATTTTGATTTGGTCTTTTAATTTTTTTTACATCAAGTCGAGAATATGATGTCATGTAAATGGCCGCCACCACAGTTGATTGTCATTTGAGCCCTTTTTATGGCATTTTCCATCACTTTGGCCAAAACTTTCGGCGATAGGTCCTCACATTCTTGACGGATATTGTCTTCAAGAGCTGCAAGAGTCTGAGGCTTGTTGACATAAAACCGCGACTTCAAAAAGCCCCACAAAAAGAAGTCTGGAGCGGTCAAATCAGGCGATCTTGCTGGCCAGTGCAAATCGCCAAAACGGGAGATTAGGCGCCCGGGAAATGCATCCTTCAGCATATCGGTTGTGGCACGTTCAGTGTGTGGCGTTGTACCGTCCTGTTGGAACCACATGTTTTCCAATCCCAATTCATCAAGTTGCGGCAAAAAGAACTCGTTGATCATTGCTCTGTAGCGCTCACCATTCACAGTAACCGTCTGGCCCCCGACGTCTTCGAAGAAAAAAGGTCAGATGACTCCTCCAGCGAAAACAGCACACCATACAGTGACTTTGAGCGGGTGTAATGGCTCTTCGTGGGTTACACGCGGATTTTCAGTGCCCCAGAAGCGTAAATTTTGCTTATTTACGTACCCGCTAAGATGGAAATGGGCCTCATCACTCATGATTATTTTTGATGAAAAATCATCTTCATTATTGCTCAAATAAATAGTCACCAATATTCTGCGTTCTGGAGCAGTGTAGCGTAACATTGTTTATTAACGTGTATTTCGCATGTGTTTACTATACAAATGTCAAAACAGAACTGACATTAGGGGCCAATCGCAAAATTTATAGCATTTTCTGATGGGAGGATTACTTTCGCGCCACCATGTATAAGTAAACATTTTTTTTGTGATAGGGATCGGTAACGAGAACGGCTTTTCGTAGGAGGGGGTCAATTGCCCTCTGTGCCATGTCACAGGACTGGTCTAAAAGAACATGTCATGACTTTTAAACCGGTCACGTGGTAGGAACTGGTCCTTTCCTTTCTCGTGATATATATTTTCGGAACCGGTTCAGTTTTCACCTATCACGAGACAGGTCCCAATTCTCAACTGACCCCTTTTTTCCCGCAGGGTTGTCATAAAATATTTAAAAATAGATCAAGTGTTAGAATCGGTCCAAACTCAGATCTACACTCAGAAAAATATTTACCAAATATAAAGTAATTTAACTAAATTTTAAGAAATTTGGGAATGATTTGGCTCCAAAGAAATTTTAACATAAGTCAAGTATACCATTTTCTTAAAAACAAGTACAAATACTTTGCTTAAATTAAATAAATTTTTTTCTTTAAGTGAGTAAATTTCTTTCTAAATTTTCTTATATTGTTTACTTTAATTTAGTATAAAATTTGTTCTTAAATTCAGTAAAAATTATTTGTAAACGAGTAAATTTTTCTTAAATTTTAGTACTCTTGAACTCGTGGTAATGCTGGATAAACTTTATTTATTGTTTATAAATTATTTTCATGATATGTACATTTCAAATACACACGCACAAATTTCGCTTGTTAATATTTATTAATTTGTAATTCTCATTAAGTTCTAACTTTTAGATATATAAGTATTTTAGTTTGCATCATACAATCTAAGTAATCATTTTATTTTTTTTTTGTATATGAATATTAACGAAAACAGAACATTATTTTCGTTAATACATACAAATATTTGAAATTTATTACTTAAATGTTAATGGTATAAACTAAATTAGTTATGCAATATAAACTATAAACCAAATGAGAATTTTATATGTTAAAAATATTCTAATTGCTAAAGAATACATTTCCTTAAATTTAAGAAGTTAACATACTTGGTTTAAATAAGTTAACATGTTTGAACTAAATCTAAAGAAGCTTCATATTTATATTTTGTATTCTCGTACAATTTTATTTTTTAAATATAAATTCGTAACATTTAAGATTTTTCACTACAAGAAATTAAAATTTATCCTAAATAAAGAAAGAAAAATTAAGGAAAATGGGTCCCTATTTTTAAGTTGATGAAAGTTTTTCGTAAACTAAAATCAAATAAATTTGCATTATTTTAAAGCATTTTTATTCTTTTTTAGTAAGGTGTGAACTTAATTTTAGTTTATACATTTTTCTGAGTGTACTTTCTATAGAAAGGTCCTATCTGAATTGGGCTTAAATACTCTCAAAATATTTTTACAGTAACTGACAGAAGCTTACAGGGACCCGAAATAACTGTTACTATTTTTTAAATATCCTATTGCATATTTGGAAAAAATATCTGAAAAAATTGGTCCTGTAATAATAATTATAAATTACCCAGAAAATTGTAGCCCTGCCATAAACATTATGAAAGATAATTATTTTTTTGGTCTTTAATAACCATTATGAAATATTATTATTTTTTTGGTCTTTTGTAACTATTATGAAATATTTTTATTCTTACTGGTCTTCTATAACTATTATAAAAGATTTTTATTTTTTCTGTCTTCCATAACCACGCTACAGTTCGTTACTTATAATGAAAATTTCTTTGAATACAGGAAGACCGAAAAAAGAAAAATCTTTCATAATGGTAACAGAAGACCACAAAAAATTAAAATCTTTTATAATGGTTATAGAAGACCAAAAAAAAAATAAATAAAAATCTTTTCTAAGTGAATAGTATAGAAGGATTCTAGATCATGTAATCATATCCTGCAGGCTCTGTGAAATTTCTCAATTTTTATTCTCTATAATTTACTAATAAATATGTTCATGTTTCTTTACAATAAAATAATTTATAAAGAGAATATGATTACATGATCTAGAATCCTACTATACTATTCACTTACAAAAAAACAGATCAACAATTCATAAAACTCCATTAATAAAAATCTTTTGTAATGGAAGACCAAAAAAAAAAAAATTAAAATCTTAATCTTAAAGAATTTAATATTTAGTTTGCTTTTCTTTTGCTTTTATTACAGCTTGAAATCTTCTGAGCATCGATTACACTAGATTTCTGTTTGCTTTGGAAGAGGTTTTTTGACATTCCCCCATTATCACTGATTTGAGGGAGTTTTTGCTAGTTCAATGGGGTAGTGGTCGGGTGACTGGGGGGATGATTTATTTGTTTAGGAGTACGGTAAAGTAGCGGTATACTTAGGATCATTGCTCTCTATGAAAACCAAGTTACCTACACCACTGGCATATACCCCCATACCATGACCAAACCACCTCTGTTATTAACAGTGAATATTATATTTGACTGGATAAGTTATGAATATTTGTATCTTCAAAATTTAACTAGGATTCTTTTTTTTTTTTACCAAAAACTAAAAATTTTCGATATAAATTTATTATTCGTCATCGTTAGCTATTACCTTTTTTCATCTTTCTAGCACCATATAGATTCCACGCCAAAAGAAATTCTAATTTTTTGAGGCCAAAAATGAATCAAGCCAATTTCGGATATCCTGTCCTGCAGTAAAGCGTATTCCAGTGAGAGCGTTCTGCATCGATTGAAGCAAATGGTAGTCGGATGGGGCAAGGTGTGGAGTCTAAGGCGGGTGAGGAAAAACTTCCCAGCCGGTCTTGCATAATGTGGCCGAGCGTTGTTATGATTGAAAATTAAGGCTTCATGTCTGGTCGCATATTCCGGACGTTTTTCGATCAATGTTCGCTTCAAACGTATCAATTGTGTTCGGTACAGATCACCTGTGATCGTCTCATCAACATGGCGCCTGGATATTCGGCTTTGGCGTTGATTTGGCTGGTTGGGCTTCACATTCGATTTCTTTCGCTTCGGGTTGTCGAAATGGCTCAATTTTTCTGGTACCCAATTTCCTTGTTTTCGGGTGAATCCTGATGCTTGCAAATGTTTCGAAATTGCTACTTGAGTGACTCCCAATGATTTTGCAAATTATTTTTGAGTTTGACAACAATCTTCCAATTCATCGTCTTCGAACTTTTTTGGATGACCTGGGGGGTCCTTGTCTTCCGTTTCAAAATCAGCACTTCTGAACATTAGTGGAACATGCCGAATTTATCGATGAAACATATTTCAGATAACATTTGGTGAGCAATCGATGCAGTTTTTTTTCAAATTTAGTAAAACAAAACTTCCCACAAATGATGCTTTGTTGGCACAAAATTCGACATTTTCAAAGCAAACAAAAAAACTTTGTTGTTTACACTATTTCCTCTAAAATGCCATATAAGTTATTAAAGACACAAACCATGTGTAAAAGATATGTCAATAATAACATCCCTGCAAAAATGTCTATTATTTGGTAAAAAGTTTTGTAAGAAGATATAAAGATAGGTAACCTCTTGCTTTTATTATTTTAACAAGGACAAGCCCAAAACTCCTTACTCATGGGTAAGAACAGTAAGAAGTAATGAAAAAATAGAACCTGAAAAAATGGGTTCAGGTTCGGGATAATCGAAATAAAAAGTTCAGGTTCGGTTCAGGGTTCGGGTTCAACGTTTAAAAAAAAGTATAAATGTTTTATTAATGAAAATTTATTTATTTTTCAGAGAAGATTTCGTTTAATTTTGTAATTAATATATTTTTAAGTTTTCTTCTTTTAAATTTGTTCTTTCTGACTACAAAATGAATTTTAAGGCTGAAAACGCCCTATCACTTGAAGAACTTGATTTAGAAAATCGTTCCTTCTTCTTTAGATCTTGTTCGAGCATATCTTCATCATCTTCTGAAGAACAAGATATTGTTTCTCCCATAAAATTCTATTCTTCTCTTTCCATTTGCAAATTTTTAAAAATTTTAATTGTTTTTAAAATATGTTTTTTCAGCATTATGTTAACTTAAACCTGCTATCTAGATAATGCTGCAATCAAAAGTGGATTATTAATAAAGTGGGTTTCTCTTTTTTATAATATTTTAATATAATTCTTGTGAAAATGTTTTTGTTTTAAAACTAAGCCAGATTTTATAAAAATCGCCTAAAGCCATCTGTTATTCTAGTAGTTTCAGCGTTATTTTTTTTAACAGGTGTAAAAACTTCTTTACAAATATTCCAAACATTATTATTTAACTAAAGCAGCATCCAGTAATTCCGAACAAAAGCTTCTGTATTCGAATAATTCTTGAACCATATCATAACTGGAATTTCATCTAATTTAACAGTCTAGTACGACTTTTTTCAAGTTTAGCTTTTTAGCTAATGAACAAATTTTTGGTGTTCGCAATTTTTTTGCAAATAGCTCTGTATTGATCAAGTATTTGCTTAAAAGAAGAACAAAATGTAGTGTCAAGCACTGCAAACTTGAATGCCATGAACAGCGACAATATTTTCTTTATATTTTTGGATCCGAACGTGGTAAAATTTTAGGGTTCAGCGGGTTCGGGTTTAAATTTTTTATTAATAGCGAAGCTAAACCCGTTTGGGTTTGGGTTCGGTTTCAGTCGCTGATTTCAGCCAGCTGCGAACAATTACATAAGTTATCTATTTTGAGTTTTTCAATAACTTGATTCATTTTGAAAGCGATTTATGTTATAAAAACTTTTAAACTTCTTATATCATATTACGAGTGCTTTTTTTTGGTCAATTTAAAGAAATAAACAAAAGTGAAATGTTGCAAAACCCCTTCCATCTCTATTTTCCTCTTTTTCTAAACATTTCACTTTTACAACATAATACCCATAATTCCTTTAGATACATGCTGTTGTTAGTACTGTTTTTTAACCAAAAAAAAAAAAAAAAAAAGAACATATAAAAAATAATAATATCAGCCATCACATTTTAGCTTATTAGAAATCGTGTACTCTTGAGTGCAATAAATTTATTTTCATATACGACGAGATATGTTGGTATCTTGCAATCATACCAAAACTCATGGCAAAGTGAAAAATAAAAACCAGAAGGAAAATATTGATATCAACCACTAATAACCCCTTAACCCTAAAGCTTAACCCAATAGTAAAATGTTAAGGTTGTTTGAAAGCATATTGTATGTTATTTGTTTGTTTGTTTGTTGCTTCAATGTTTATCACCGTCTTGTCGTCATTTTCCATTTACAAAATGGATTTTCAACATATAATTTTATTTTATATTTTTTTTTTCATGTTCAGGTGAAAAATATATAGTACAGCTAACCAGCGATACTTGAACTGTTGTTTGAAAACAATATTCGAATAACTGTATTTGTACATACAGACAAAAATAACTATGTATGATGTGCAGAAATCACGTCGTAAAAATGTCCAAAAGCTGTAAAGCTCATAAGTCGTTTATGGTGGGGGAAGAGGGAATACTTACCAAAAATATTAACACACATATTGCACTATGGTTTCAGATCTTAGTTTTCAGCGGCCGAAAAAAAAAATTGATAAAAAGTTTGCAATTAAACAAAAAAAAAATATTAAATGACATTTTGTTAGTTTTAAAGAACATTTCTCTTGTTTTTACTAATTATGACGGTTTTTATAAACCAAAATCTTAAATTTAAAAGGAAAGTGTGTAGTCCTTATTTTAAATAAATTTTGAATTTTTGTTAATTAATAACGAAATTTCAACATCCATATATTTGTAGCTAGACTGATATATGTATTTCCATCCGGCAAAAGATCTCTTTAGAATCCAAATTTCCAGACAAGCTAGGCCGAACTTAATGAAACAAAACTTCTTATTAGCAATTTGCAATTATTAGGTGTTTATTTTCGTTTTTAAAATACTATACGATATACAATTATCGGAATGGAGGAAGGTCGGAGTAGTCTTTATCCCTTAAGACAAAACAAAAACTACCTCTAGTAAGTACTGTTACTGAAAACGCTGAAAAAACTGGTAGATGTCTATGTGGCAAGCAACCAAAAAAGCCTTTGGGCTCTCATAACTCGAAGGCAGGTCGGTAGAAATAGCAGGTCGGTAGAAATAGTGAGCTTACTGGTTCTTCACGAACTCGGGTATATTTTGTCACATTTTCGTGAAAGAACTATTCATGTGATTACCTTGACGATGGTCAAATGGTCAGGTACAGAGCGGGTATTCCACAAGGGGGGCAGTTGACATTTCCTATTTTTTGTAGAACTTTGTGATCAATAAAATTCTAGTCTTGAAGAAGAGAACGGGGAAAATTTGTACGGCATACACTTGCAACTTTGTGCTACTGATCAATATGAAATTTCCTCAAGCCAATCGCTGCATCTTAACGAGATCGGAGGGATTTGACTACGTGTTTACTAGTACGCCATAGGTCAGTATTGGTCTAATAATCACCGCAAAGAAATAATTAAAATCGTGTTTCTATTAAAATGTTTGTAAATACAATTAAAAATTAAATTGAATTTGGACCAGCAAAAGAATTTGTTAAATCAATTAATTTTTTGTTAAAATAAATTGAATTTTTTCAATTATTTTTTTTTTATCATATTAATTAAATTTTTAATCAAAAATCTTCAACTTTTTAAATTAAAGTTTTAATAATATTAATAAAAACTTTAATTAAATGTACATCTGTTTGTGTGTAATTCATTAACGCATGAAAATTTATGAATACTTTGTACCAAATTGTTTCCAGGAGTACCATAGAACTTTTGGGGTTCCAATAACACCACTAAAAATACTACGGTACCATGCGTATCCGCATTGTTGCCAAAATTTTTATAAATTAAAATTGAATAAAATACAAATGAATTTACTCATTGTACGGAGTAAAAAACTTTCCTATTTTGGAAAGTAAAATATACATAGCTATGGCAACCAAAGGTTGTCTCTATGTAAATAAACAAGATTGCCATAACATTTTTCTATAAAGATAGCTGGTTTAAAACAAAGGCAATATTGTTCGTTGTATAATTCTCAATTAGTTGAAATTATACAACCAATATAGTGTTTGCTTTGGGACCTTAAAGTTATCTTTTTAATTTCTAAAGAGATCTGAAGATGGGGACCTAGAAAATACCCGAAACGCGTCATCTCATTATTGAAAGTAATAGATCAATGTTTGGCTAATAAAACTCTATGAAGTATTTATTTGGAGAATATCCCGATAAAGAAAAATAGTGTTTTAATGACCTAAAACAGAAATAGAATAATGTTAATTGCGATATGATTAAACTTTTAATTGAAAATAAACAAAAAAAGTAAAAAAAAAAAATGAATTTTTTTGCTATTAATTTACGTGTACGAAAAAACTGCTTAAAAACTAGAAATTTATCAGACGTCTTAGTGCCGTGATCGCTTATGAGAACATAGAATAAAAATTCAAGCCGATTTCGCAAGATCCTTTAGATGATTTGTTTTTTTTTTTTAACAATAGTGTACTTTCATTTCGCGTTGGAAGCATTGAGACTGATGGCTATTACGAAACAGTGTTTTTCACTGGATTATTAAACCGATACTTGCCAATGTAATAGCACTGATGTGGTGAAAGCCGATGAATCTTCAATCTTGTTGAGGTGCAGGATTGGCTTGTCTAAGTGTTATGGCTGACGGCACCTTAGGCAGTTGTAAAGGTGATGATCGGCATCACACCAATGAGCATATGTATCAGAGATACGGATTTACCTACTGCATTAAATATTTCAGAAAAATTCATCGGTCCTGAATGAAATTTGGATATGATGTAGGGGAAATAACTGACCAGTATTTTTAGTAGTTATTTAATTTTAAACATTTTTGCGCTCCCACTTGGACCATTAAATGTGAGGTTGGGCGCCAATAAAAAGCGAGTAATTTTTTATCTCCTCTATTATATAACCAAATCGGAGTGATCCACACGAAATACCTTCCTTATCAGTCAGGCTAATATGGGTCCCAGAATAAGTGAGGTATCGCACTAAGTTGATGAGGAACTAAATACAGACGGATATATTGGTTCCTATGATGTAACTGGAGAAAGAAAATTTCTTCTAGATTTTGGCAAGTGTTTAATAATTTTTTTATAGGAATTCATACGGATCCCTATACAGTAGTCCAGGTTTTTGATGACCTAGACAATAACATATCCAAATTGACAGTCAGGATAATATGGGTGCCATGAAAAGTTGGGCTCATTGTTTAAGAATTGGCTAATGAATGTATGAGGTAACGCTCTGAATAAATCGGGGACTAACTACAGATGGATATTTTGGTTCATCTGGTGGAGCTGTTCGATGTGATAGAGAATATAGCACAAATGAAGGCAAGCAAGATAACTTGGAAGATATGTCCGTTACCTTATTCAGGGAAAACGAAAGCTCTTCTAATTTTGAAAGCATAGAATTACTATGTTTATAATAATTCTATGGGCCCCTTCGCGATAGGTTGCTAGTGTCTCTCTTGTGCAGATTGTGTAAGAACTGTGAGGGCGAGGAAGAGGTGTATACAGTTTAGTTTGATCTCTGAGACTCCCAGCCTAAGGAAGCAGGGATGACCTGGATAGTTTATGACTTTCTTCATTTAAATTTTGTGTAACATAACCTAAGGAACTATAATTTAAAATTTGGTTAGTTCCTTGTGACTGTAGTCCATTGTGAAAACATTGAATATGTTCACCTTTACATCATACATACACTTATATATATATATGTTTATATGTGTTTGTATTATTTATTTTTTTTTGTTAACAGACTGATATAAGTTTGTCTTTGGTTTTATTGGTTGTACAACAATTTTGTTATTTTTTATTTAACGATCATGTTGATGCTGTACTGAGGGTGTTGGTTAAGGAATCAGTAAAAAGTTTATATGTCATCATTTACTACAATTGTATAGTATTTGTAAACGCTGAACCCTTTTTTGCTTTCATAAATAAATATTTATGTATTTGCTACATACACTATGACACCTTGAGCTTTAATGTCTTCATAGATGTCTAACCTTTGTAGAAATATATCTCACCTTGTTTTGCGGGGGGGGGGGGGGGGGGGACCCAACGACAATGGGTTATTACCTTTAGCATTTATGTATTCATTCGTATATTTATGTATGTGGTTAGTTTTTATAAATTTATTTTATATCGTATATATAAGTATTACATTTTTACCATGTTTTTGCGTCATTATTATTTTTTATGATGCTTTTTAGATATTTTTATAGTCATACATCTCAATATACTTTCAATATCGGTTACATATCAAATGTTTGTTTTTATATTATTAGAACATATGTAGCTGCTGTGAATTTCTTAGTACATAATTTTTTCTTTTCAATAAACGAAAGTGCTAGCGGTCTTGTTATTCGATACTACCATTGATATTTGACTTTATTTTAGGTAGTTTTCCGCGTATTATTTATATCATTCCACATTCATTTATTTGAAATGCTCATGTTTGTATGCACGCAAAAACTTATGGTTTTCCTAAAAATGTGTTGTTGTGGTGTCATAAAATATGTCGGTTTATTTTTCAACTTTTTCTTTTCTTTAACTTTCTATTGAGATAAGAATATTTTCTCTTAGAAGTTGTAATATTTTTTTCTGAATTTTTTCGATTTTTTGTTGTTTAAGGCACATCCGTTGCTTAGAGTGAGGTAATACACATCTCGTTGAGAGGCAGCTACTTTAGTTATAGCGGATAGAAAAAATAAGAGCAAAGTATTTTTTAGCCAGCCAATCTTACTTTGAGGTGTTTAAAAGTTAAGTAATATTTTGTATGAATTTGCATGTCCAACGATGAGTGAATATCGTAGATTAAATTTTTAAAAAGATTTTGTATTCATTTTATATAATTTACCCGAGATTTTTCGGATGTCGCTGATCATAAATCTGATATCAACATTTCAATAATCAATCTGCCTGAACCATATGATAATTTTTTAAAAAGATCTAAAAATCTAAATATATATGAGCATACATGATCATACATGGGCCTGTATATGATCATACATCGGCATACATGGTCATATACGTCCATACATTGTTCACTATATGACCATACATGATCTCATATATGATCATATACCTTCGGATCCGAAATTTGAGGGTATATGGACGCATATGTTCATATACGAGCATACATGAATAATATATGAGCATGTATGATAATATATGCACATATATCACCATATATCCTCAAATTTCGGATCCGAAGATATATGGTCATATATGAGATCATGTATGGACGTATTTGATCATGTATGCCCATGTATGATCATATACAGGCCCATGTATGCTCATATATATTTCGATTTTTACATGGGTTGTTAAAATGAGTGCTTACTTTCGATAAAAAATATTTATCCGATAAATTTCGGATAATGATTATTAGGAAGCTGACATCAGATTTTTAAAATTCAATATAGCCAATCCATTAATGATCCCTAAAATTCCGAATTATTAATTTTTCAGTTCTTACAACACCCCAGTTTTGTTCCATTTTATCTTGAATATAGAAATTTAGAAAAAGTGTTCTAAACGTTGACCAATTCTTATAAAAATTTTTATAAAAAATTATAATAATTTTCAAGGAAACTGACCTTTAACAGGACGTGCAACGTGACGGGTCGACCAGTTCTTTTATGTGAAAGGGACCGGTCACATTATAATGGGCTTGTCATAGGAGAACCAATGGGCTTGTCATAGAACCAATCCTCGGAACCTACCACAAGACTAACGCAGAAGATACACTTAGGGAAGTGACTCAAATAAATTTTAATTAAATTCTACGGAATTCAGCTCTGGGGTACTGCCTCTGCGTCCAATATAGGGAAAATTCAGAGAATGCAAAATAAATTCTTGAGGACGATCACGAACGCACCCTGGTATGTTAGGAATTACAACATACGTAAAGACCTGAATGTACCCCTGGTCAAAGATGAAATTATTAGACACTGTCAACGCTATTTAACAAAACTGGAAACACACCCCAACATACTAGACCGTAACTTAACTGATAATCACGGTCACCAGCGTCTTAGGATGAGGGACACTGCGGATCTGTTCCGCTAATAATAAGGGAAAATAATGGTCCCAGTTGAACCACATAACATCAGTCTGGCACTGGCTGGACTTAACAATTAATATTTAGTTTTAAGATTTGGATAATTATTGTTAATTCACAGTTTTTAAAAGTGAAGATTCAATAAATAATATAAAATATGGAAAAAAAAAATGAATTAGAAAAGTTAGAATTAGAAAAAATGTACTGTTCACCAACGTTCTGCGTATAAGACAAACAAATAAGTCACTCTGTGTCTATTTCATAAAAATCTATGCCTCGAGATAATCAATGGTCGGAGTGTGATATCTACCGGGTTTTGCTACCTTTGCGCTACCTCGCTTAGTTTTTCAGATACTGTCCCATTTGTAAAACGAAATGAAAACAAACGCACAAAATTTTTCCTCTGTTAGAGTACTAATATGCTGCAATACTCAATATATTATGTAGTTTACTGTTTGTGGTTTACTAATAAAGTTTTCAGTTCAGTTAAAAATAAAGGAACATACATAAATGTATATATAAAGGGTGGTTAAATTTTAAGGGCCGATGTTGAATGTGAACCACACCTAAACGTCAAGTTTTTTTCAGCATTTCATTTGACATTTCTCAATTTCAGACTAACTCAATTTGAACCATGGAAAGATACACAATCGAGCTACGCGGTAAAGTTATTTAGGCGTATTATGAAAATGGGCGTTCAAATCAAAATGCATTTCGTGCACTTCGTGATTTTTTTTGGTGAGCATAATCGACCAAATGTGTCCACAATCGGGAGAATTGTTGGCGAATTTCACCAAGCCCGGTCTGTGAAAACACCTGTGCTTGCTCGCCCAGTTCGTTCTGCGGAAAATATTGCTGTTGTTCGCGATAGTGTGTCATGAGGTCGGCCAAGCATTTACCGTGAATGGTGTTTGCTATCGCGAGATGATAACGAACTTATTGTGGCCAGGAATTGAGGATATGACCCTGGACGATATGTGGTTTCAACAGGACGGTGCCACTTGCCGCACAGCTAACGAAACAATGGCTCTTTTGCGCGACAAGTTCAATGACCGTGTTATCTCACGTGTTGGCGATGTCAATTGGCCGCCAAGATTATGTGATTTGACACCGTTGAACTTCTTTCTTTGGGGTTATTTGAAAGAAGGTGTATGTCGATAAGCCAGCAACAATTCAAGAGCTAAAGGAAGAGATAATTCGGCACATTAACAGGTGTGCCGCCGTAGTCGCGACGGCCATATATTGTTCCATACATAATTGAATCATTCCAATATTATGATAATTAAAATAAATGAGATTATTTTCCTAAATAATTTGTGTTTTATTCAAAATAAACATCGGCCCTTAAAATTTAACCACCCTTTACATTAGTTTAATATGATTTGCTGTAATTTACCGATTTTTTCAGTTTCATTTATTTTTTTCATTTGTTTGAAATTTAATAATAAATTTAACCACAAAATGGGAGTTTACGGATTATTTGTTTCCGTTACAGTTATTACAAATTTAATTTTGTTTGCTGTTTGTTTTGAAAAAAAAAAAAAATTTTAAAAAAATATTATTTGTTTGTTTATACATTTTTGTTAGTTTTCTTCGACCTTCTTGATTTGTACATTGCTTTTAAATGAGCTTAAGACATTTTTTTACATAAAAAATTAATTGTAATTATTTATATATAAAACTATTTCAAGTCATTAACACACACTTACACACATATGGTTATTCACACAAAATATATCTATATACTGTGTGAGTATATATTTTGTAGAGTAAAAAACAAACAAAACTACAAAAAAATCAATTTCAAATAAATAAATAATCTGTTATTTTTTATGGTTTCGTTAAATTTTAACATTTATTTTTAACTGATTCATTATTTGTTTTTTTTTACTGATGTGTCAGTTGTTTAAACAACATTTAAAAATAAATAACAAAAACTAGTAAGTAGACCAGCTTTTAAATAAAACTTAAAAACTATTTAAGGTGTACAAATATGCCAGGACCGGGAGCCATTTCCAGTGATTTATTTCCCCATACGAACGAAATGAAATGAAATTGAACTGTGTTAATTTATATTATCACATAAATTGATCAAAAAATAAGTAGTTTTCGGGATTCCTCGCGCTTTTTTTTTTGATAAATTTTAATTATTTTTTTAGGGCATTAGTATGATCAGAACAAATGAAATTAATTTTTTTTCGCATTACTAAACTACTTAATCCCAAATGTAATATTAAATTATAGGAAACCTTAGTTAACGAACATGAAGATGGATATACCATTAAGGAAAAAATCACAGAAAACAGATTTGTATTTTTTGCCAACCGAATTTTTGTAGTTCCATCTACCATCACTTTTATACATTTATGATACTGATGTAATTACCGAATTTTGTGTTTACGAATTCCGAATTTTCATTGTAATATTTCATTGCTTTTCTTTTTATAGATTATTATATTCTATTTATAGACATTCTATAAATACAACCAGAAAACCGTATCAGTTGTGGCCATCAAATTTTGTTGCCAATCGAATTCTGGCGGTTACGAAAACTGTCTTCTTATTAAATTATTATTTTAATTGTGAAAGCCAATATTCAGTAGTCTAATTTAATAATTATATTCCACATAAATATTATTATTTTAAGAAAAATTTTATTTTAAGAAAAATTTTATTTTTAGATTTTTTCAGTATCGAACCAAGGACCCTATAAACCAGGATGAACAAACTACCAAATTTTTAGCCACGCATGATGCCATGATGCCAAATGGTGCGACTACAAAAAAAATTCTAAGCGGCTACCGACTAGCGGCTAAATGTTTCTGTAAATCGGCTAAGAATTTCGTGGTCGCGGCTAAGAATTTTTTTGTAGTCGCACCATTTGCCATCATGGGTGGGTAGAAATTTGGTAGTTTGTTTGTCGTGGTTTATAGGGTCCTTGATCGAACCTGGGCATTCAGATTCATAGTTCACACTCTTACTGCACCACAACTAATTTTAATTTTTTGATATATTTGCCATTTAAACATTTGAATATTTTATTTGAAATAAAAAGACATATTTTTTAAATGTTTGCCTTTCCCGGGATTTGAACATGGAAATCCGGAGTATTAAGCTTCCTCTCTACCCATTACAACACAAACACATATTAATTTTAAATTTAAATAATTTGATAGGAAAACATATATAGTATACATTTTTTTATCAATACCAATCATTAGTGACGTCTAACATATTATCAATACAATTCACAATTCGGTTGCTTTTACTGAAACCATAATTAAATGATATATTTGCAGTTATCAATTTTTAATATTGAAAAATTTTTAATAAATTTGATATATTGTACCAATTTTCTAATATATTCACTAAATTTATGTGTTGCTTCCACTGCAAACAAATACATACTACACGAATTTTCTAATATTTCGAATATTTCTAAAGTTGATTGGAAATACCAATAATTGAATAATAGTATTGATTTTTAGTTTCTTTTCCATTTTTTAATTCCCAATACAACATTTTTGCTTTGTTCGAAATATTTGAAATTAAATCCTTACAAATAAATGTTAATGGTTTTCATCGAATTGCAACCAATCTAATAGCAAGGCGCTCTACAAAATTTTTTTTAAAAATAAAATTTTTTTATCCTGCCGGTTACCTTCTGTTTGTCAGGCCGTTGCTTTTTCTCTGGTCTTTATTAAATTTTTTCTAGTCAAATTTTAAACTTAAATATTTTTTCAGGTTTGAAATTTGAATATTTTTTTTAAATAACATAGTAGCCACAAGAGAAAATAAATTGTTTTTTTTAATTTTATTCAAAAAAATATTTAAAAAATTTTAAATTTCTTAGAATTTGAACTTAGAACCTTTAGAGTCGACCCAGAATAACAACGTGATGCATTTTTCCCTACCAAAAAATTGGATCGTTAGTAAGGGAAGGAGACACTGGAGAGTAAAGAATCTCTACGGTCGTTATTTTGAGCGCATGTTGCATGGCAGGCTGTGTTTTTACCCATTACATCAAGTTGTTGTTTAATTTTGAATATAAATTTGTATATGAATACACTCACCAAAAAAAGTCTGTAATGGCAACTGAAAATTTTTCTGTTATTACGGGAAATTCTGCTAATTTGGGCCCAGCGGTATTTTTTGCTAATCTTAGCAACACATGTCTGCTGACGTGTAGTACAATGAAATTAGTAGAAAAATTAGTAGCCGCTACTAAATTTTAGTAGACTTTTTGTAAAGTGGAATTTAAAATCTGTTTGCTAAAATCAGCAAAAAAAAATTACTAAATACTATTAATATTAGTACGAAGTTTTAGATTTATTTTTTTTATCGAGCATCAAAAATGTTGATTATATTTTTTAAAAGATGTTTTATACAAAATTAAAAAAAAAACAAAGGCTTAAAAATCTTAAAAATTGTTAAACATAAACGAATTTATCATTTTGTTTTAATTTGGTTAAATTTAATTGTTTTTAGGGCTGATTTTTAGAACTAAAAAACCCTTTTTAGTGCTATTTTAAGTGGATGTCCTCTTTTTAGACACGAGTCGGTATCTTCACTTCCGATCCCTTTTTTAATCCTATGTAACATTTTAGGGCAATTTAAGTTCGTATGTATAAGTTTAAATTATTAGAAATAACAATTCCTTCAATATCGACTTTTTAAAATTAGTATTTTTTTTGCTAATTTTACAAATCGGTTTTCAAAAATTTGTAAAATGATTTCTGAAATTAGCAACGAAAATTTGTAGATATTCTGTAAAAAATCTGTAATTTGTAAAATGTAAATAGCAAAAAGATTTACTAAATAATATTTTTTTTTACTAAGAATCAGTACAAAAATAGTAAAGTGGGATTGAAAACCGTTTACAAATTTTTCTACTAACTCTTTTTTCTGAGTGTAAGAAGCATAAATATAATACATTTCAATTTTGGTTGCTAGTCTTAATATTCTATTGTAATTTCCAAAATTGTGGAAATTAATGGTTGATTGCACTAATATTGGTAAAAAGTATGAAATTTTATTAAAATTAAACGTAATGTAGAAGATACTATTTTTTCAATATTGATTAGAAAAACCAATATTTTGGTTGATGTGACATTATTAAGGGTAATTTGGTATATTTTCTTTTTATAACTAAGCTAAACTATTCTGATGAAGAATTTTTAGTACATACAATTAAAAATTTTAATAAAAGGATACAATTTTGGTAATTGAGATAGAATTCCAACCAATTTATTTTCGGTGTGTAGATCTAAGCTAATATATCTTTAGACTTAAGCTCATCTATGTATATTTAAAGAACCCAACAAAAACATGGTAATGACATATCATTAATTTATACATTACTCTGTAATGAGCATTATTTTCAAAATAAAAATAATGTATTACCTATAATATGTTACATATTTTATTATTTTGAATTGAATAATAATAAGTTACATTTTCTATTATTTTAATATAAATAATAATGAGTCATTGTTAATTGTTTAAATAACTTTATTAATTTATGAATTTTAAGGGTTAAATAAAACAAATTATCATGTGGATGAAAAGGAACTAGTGAAAACTAGTTTAGAGTAGTGTCGAATTAATTTATTTTAACTTATTTGTGTTATGACACATCTTATATAATTAATTTTGGTATTCAGATGACGAATATGACAAACATTTTAAAATATCTTGGGGAAAAATTGATTTTTAACTGTAGTTCTGAAATATTCTTTTTATAAAATTTTTCAAAATTGTAAAGCAAAAAAAAATTTTGAAGACCAAATTTGAAATCAGGAGAAAAAATCTATAAAAATCAAATTAAATAACAATTACTTGAATTTCAATGCGAATAAAAAATTTTCAAAACTGAGAAAAAACTTCTTCTTTTTAACCTTTGAGGACCATGGGATACATATGTCCCAAATTGTATCTGTATCCTGTAATTAATGAAGTGAACCAATTCCAAATATCTCGATGTTACTAAAAGTTAAAGGAATGGACAATTTCGTACCAAAATTTTGATCTCCTCTGCTGTCCAATCGGATTCGAAAAAGTGTTCCAAAAATTATGCAAAAATATATTGTTTTTGAATTGGTTCTGATCCAAATAGTTAGTATTGTGTGAAAGCAACAACTATCATCTGTCGATACAAATCGGTTAAAAAATGGACCAAATACGACAAAAACTAAAAATAGGACATTTATCAACCATTGGCTGTCAAATGGTTAATTTATATATTTCCTTTTGGAAGAAAAGTGAATTAGAAATTGGGATTTACAGCACTGCATCTCATTACCTTGTCGCTTACTCAAAGTTAAATTATAATTAGTTACCAGAAGTTAGAAAATAATGTGTCACTTAATTTCTTACAGAAAAATATAATAATAATTATTTATTAGTAACCAGTTATTAATATGCGTTAGCGTAACCCATTATCCTTTATTTTTCCCGTAAGCTTGCACGTAAGCAGAACACCTTACCTTTTGGGACATCCCATATAAAAAAAGTTTGAATTATAACACAGTGCAGCATTTTTAAGGTCATCGTGTGGTTCCTCCTTCATACCCGTTTTTTTTTTGAAGTATATATCGAAACTAAAAAAAACCTGCAAAGGACTTGGCCAGATTACATCGATTTTTTTTTATGGACACCCTAAGTTTTTGTACCCAAACACGATTTTTTTAAAAAAGGAAAATTTTTATGGAATCCATATATCATAAACCGTTCGGAATTTTGTTTTTATGTCTTTGGCAAAGTTGTAGATCCAAACCAAAGCAAAAAAATTCTCATATGGACCGACCCAAAAAAATTGCATCCACTGCATCAAAATTGCAAAAAATTGGGAAAAAATGCTATTTTTTCATGATAATATGGAAATATATATATATTTTTAAGGTCATCGTGTGGTTCCTCCTTCATACCCGTTTTTTTTGGAGTATATATCGAAACTAAAAAAAACCTGCAAAGGACTTGGCCAGATTACATCGAATTTTTTTTTTATGGACACCCTAAGTTTTTGTACCCAAACACGATTTTTTTTAAAAAGGAAAATTTTTATGGAATCCATATATCATAAACCGTACGGAATTTTGTTTTTATGTCTTTGGCAAAGTTGTAGATCCAAACCAAAGCAAAAAAATTCTCATATGGACCGACCCAAAAAAATTGCATCCACTGCATCAAAATTGCAAAAAATTGGGAAAAAATGCTATTTTTTTCATGATAATATGGAAATATATATATAATAAATATATTCATTTTTTCAAAAACATATCAGCATTACAACAATAAAATGTTTAAATAGTAAATTTGAAAACAAGTAACAACAAAAACGGCATTAACCAATATAGTCTTTCTTTGTCGAAACGACAAACATTGGCTATGCAAAATAAGTGTGAGCAAAAAGATGTGCTTTCTAGGGTTAAGGAATGTTCGTATTAAGATGACATGTACTAGAGAGTTGTTTATATTGTTGTTAGATATAATTTAGCTGAAGAAAGATTTCTTAAATTCCCAGTATTTAAGCCATTTCAGGACAAAATCATGAAAAAATCATAAAAAAATAGCATTTTTCCCCAATTTTTTGCAATTTTGATGCAGTGGATGCAATTTTTTTGGGTCGGTCCATGTGAGAATTTTTTTGCTTTGGTTTGGATCTACAACTTTGCCAAAGACAAAATTCCGAACGGTTTATTATATATGGTCCATAAAAATTTTCCTTTTTTAAAAAAATCATGTTTGGGTGCAAAAACTTAGGGTGTCCATAAAAAAAAATTTCGATGTAATCTGGCCAAGTCCGTTGCGGATTTTTTTTAGTTTCGATATACACTTCAAAAAAAACCGGGTACGAAAGAGGAACCAATTTATGTGTTGCACTGTGTAATATAAAGGGTAATACGTGAAAACCTTGTAGTTTAGATTACTAGACTCATTATTTGGTAAGGTGTGTTTTTGCTGGGAATATAAATAATATGGTGTTTCTTGAAATAATTTTTGTCCATCGCTGTTTAAACAAAAATTAATTAAAATCAATACCTTATGTGGGAGCACTTAAGATTTAATAGTTTATTTTACCCAAACTGTCAATTGTGTTTTCTAATTTTCAAAAAGGATTTTTTACACTTTAAATAATAAATGGTTTTATTTTTGCTACATCCATGTTGTTGTTGTTGTTGTTGCTTTTTGTTTTATTTGACATTATTTGAATAATATCCAACAATTATTTTGGTTTTAGCTAAAGTAACACTTCCTGTTTCCACTCATTGATTGCCACTAGTTGATATGTGACCCTAACATGATTTCCTTTCAAATGTCATTTCATTATTTGAGTTGTTTTGCGCTTTTATTTAGTGACACTTGAATGTAAATATTGCTATAATGGGTTCATATGATTACATGTCATTTATTATATCATGAGTTGTTTTCCTATATTTGATGTTATTTTTTGGTTGGTTGTTTGTTTGTTACCGGTTTTTGTTTTTTTTCTTTTTTTTTTTGTGGAAAAGGGTTGTGATATGTATTGTACAATAATAATAATAATACTAACGATGACATACACAATTGACACAATAAACTTGTACTATATATGCTTTGAAAATCCATTGAAATAATACAAATAATATGGTAGTGAAGCTCATGCCAATGTATGCTTAGTAGTACCCTTGTTATATGTATACATAATGGACATTAAATAAATATAAATGGATTAACAAATGGCTGATTGAAGAACTATAGATAAAAATGATTTGAATGCTTGTCCATTGAATAGGTGTCATTTATATTGAGCAGTTGAATAGAGCTGATTTTGTAATCATAAAATTTTAATCAATTTAAAACTACAGAAGATTTTATAAAGTGATACGTTATAGAAACTTGTTTAAGAAAAAAAAGTCAGCTATGATTTCACAAATATTGTAAAAGGGGGATTTTTTTTCTTTTTTTTCTGCAAATGTAGAAAAACTTACCTAAACGAGAACAAGAAATTCTTATTGAGTTTGTTATTTAACCTAACAAATATTTTTAGAAATTTCAAACAACGTTGTTCGTTGAGGATTTCATTAGGCAAGAATGAAATCTGGTTAGGGATCAGTGCATAAGTCCTCGAGTTTTAACAAATAAAAAAATGTGGACGGTCAAGATGGACTACGATTTGAGTTCTATCTGGAAACGGACCTGATCCTTATTACACAGGCGTAAAATTAATAGGGAAAAACTATAAAGGAAAATTAGAAAAGTGCATTTAATGTGTGTTTTATGGAGACTAGGTTCAAAAGTTTGGAGCCATGACATGGTTAAATATTACATTCAAAACTCAAATAACAATCAGATATTAAAACCCAATTCAGATGGGACCTTTCTTTGGACAGAGTCTAACCAACTTGAATAGGGTTTGTCAACCAACAGAAACTTAATGACGAGTTTTCTTTCGTCAGCTGGGGTAACTTCGCGGGAGTAGGGACCGTTATAGAAATTTATTCGATTAAGTGACCGGGAGTAAAAGTCTTTATAAAACTATAGTTATACACTCAGAAAAAAAAGTTAGTAGAAAAATTTGTAAACGGGTTTCAATCTCACTCTACTATTTTTGTACTGATTTTTAGTAAAAAATTATTATTTAGCAAATCTTTTTGCTATTTATATTTTACAAATTACAGAATATTTACAAATTTTTGTTGCTAAGTTCAGAAATCATTTTACAAATTTTTGAAAACCGATTTGCTATAATTAGCAAAAAAAAAATACTTATTTTAAAAAAGTGGATATTGAAGGTAATGTTATTTCTAATTAAAACTTACACCTACAAACTTAAATTGCCTTAAAATGCTACATAGATTAAAAAAGGAATGGGAAGTGAATATAGGAAATCCACTTAAAATAGCACCAAAAAGTTTTTTGTTAGTTCTAAAAATAAGCCCTCAAAACAATTAGAATTTGACCTTAAAAGTAAAAAAAAATTGACCAAAATATTTTTCAAAACAGAAATTACCAAATTAAAACAAAATGATTAATTCGTTTTTTAAAAAATATATTCAAAATTGTTGATACTCGATAAGAAAAATATATTCAAAGCTTTTTACTAATATTAATAAAATTTAGAATTTTTTTTTGCTGATTTTAGCAAACAGATTTTAAATTCCACTTTACAAAAAGTCTACTAAAATTTAGTAGCGGCTACTAATTTTTCTACTAATTTCATTGTACTACACGTCAGCAGACATGTGTTGCTAAGATTGGCAAAAAATACCGCTGGGCTCAAATTAGCAGAATTTCCCGTAATAACAGCAAAATTTTCAGTTGCCATTACAGACTTTTTTTGGTGAGTGTAAGATTAATCAAGAGAGAGAAAGAGAGAGAGAAAGACCTCTAACGATTGTGACTTCTGCCGGTTTACTTTCTGGATTGTGTTCAAGGGAGGACCACGACCTGGGACTATATATTTCCTCTATTAGGCTACGTCTAAAGGAGTAAAGTTACCAGGGACAGCACACTTCCTCTGTTGACGTCAGGACAACGACCTGGGATGGCACGTTTCCTCTGTTGGGCTGCATCTAAGGGAGAACAGCGACCTACGACGGCACGCTTCCTATTTCGATCTCGAATAGGGGATTTAAATTACGTGGGACGGAACATTTCCTCTGTTGAGCTGTCTCTAATGTGCACCTTCTCTGTTGACATCAATAAGCTGGGCAACAACCTGGGACGGCACATTTCCCCTTTTGACGATTTGTCTGTTGGCTTCGATTATGTAAAATCTAGGATGTTCTAAGATTGTTCTCAGCTAATATTGTTCGTAGAATTTTCAAGGATATATGCATGACCTTAAAGGATATCCGCAGGACATTCAAAGATGTTCACAGGACCTCCAGGGATATTCGAATGACCTTCAAGGATATTCGCAGGACCTTAAAGGATGTTCGCATTACCTGGAATTTGCAGGATACTTACAGGACCTCAAATTCTACCAATGCACAGCACACATCCTTTTTCCTCTAAAGCGACGTGTCTTTGAGAGGCATGGTAACTTGGATAACTAGGGTAGACAGAAGTGAGCGGAGCGTCTTCTGAAGTTACATAATTGGTACACAGAAAATCATACATCACCAAATCGACTAAGAAAATGATTCCAATTGCTGACCAAAGGCCACTACTCAGAAAAGCATTAAATAATAAATGCAATTATTGGGGTTTTACATTCTTAGTCGCCCTGTTATAAATGATGGTTATAAAAATTTATCATAAATTTTCAGATTGAAGTATAGAAAGTGAACCTGTTAAAATACAATTAAACAAATGCCATAAATGTTTTAAGAAATGTAGATAATAGTATATATGAGTTTTTTATGGTATTAAGAGACAACCTTTTACGATGAATGACGTTTTCGGATTGTACAATTTCTCTAAATATGCGAAGATATAAAGAATATTGGTTGTCCAGACAGTTGTATTTAGAATCACCATGCTACTATGTTTGGATATAAAGTGAACTATCTCTATCTGAGATGTAACGAAAGATTCTTCTAAAAGTTCAATTTATTGTATGTTGTGAAATGGATCCCTCAAAATATGACTTAGACAATTTTGATGGAATGTCGTTCCGCTTACATTTAAAAAAGATTGATACTCAACTTTAAATTCATATGTCAGTATAAATCGACTAATGATCTAAATTAAGGATGATCAGAACAAATTCCTTTTAAAGTTCAATAAATTGTTCATACCATATGCTATTTTTATAAACCCAACTGCTTTTGAATATCTGTGAAAACCAAAGCAATTTTCATAATGTGAAAATCATAATCATAAAAACCTACAAACCTGTTTTTGTAATTAAGTGTAATGTATAAATGTGTTGGTTTATATGAGTATGCTTGTGTGTATGTGTGTTAGTATAAATGTTAGTTTTTTTCTTCTGTTATTGTGACGATGATGTATTGTTATTGTTTGTAGGTTGTGTTTACCGAAAATGAAAATTGGATTTCATAGTGAAAAATTGTCATTTAGTAAAGTGAAACAGTTTGGAATAATGGCAAATTTACAAAATGGAAACCATTATTTATTGATTTTTTAATGTACAACTTAAATCATGTTATAATTTTCAACATCTACTCGAAACGAAAGCTAAATATAGTATTTAATATTAATTAATATTAATCATACGTCACTATGACGAATAATTTATAAATTGCATCCTACATTTAAATTTTAAAGATATTTATACTTGTACAGTAAATAAAACTTAATTTATTTACAATTATTAAAATTGCATCAATTTGTTAAATAAGTTTTTAATAAATTAAATAAATATAAATAAAATGTGTATTTAATTCAAACCAGTATAATAAATTTGTTTATATTTTATCGTCTAATCTGTCTACATAGACTGTCTATCTTTATATGCAGGTGTATGGCATTTGTATTGATATGATAATAGAAAAACAATTGTTTATAATATCCACAAAAACCCAATTTTGTGGTACTTGAAAATTGTCTATACATATATATATAACCTCAAAATGTTGTTCATTTTCATAAGTAATTATGTAAGCATGTACATTGTATGCACACTTTACAATAGATTTGAGCTATATTTGCTTTTCATAGGACGTCATGTCTATCCAAACTTTGAAAATAATCAAATTAACTAAATATAAGAATAATTAAAAGAAATTTTTGATAAAAACATCCAAGAGTGTTTTTAAAAATTTTAACAAATTATAAAGTTTAAACGTATAGGAAGATGAATAAAATACATATGATTAATTTTAGATTTGGATTTGAAGGAAGATTTAGTAATATCTTTAAAAAGGGTACACAAATTTTGCTATTGCAAAATCTTCACGGAAACTCTGATTTTTTGAATAGACTTAATTAAATTAATCTTAAAAATATATACAAAAATATATTATTATATATTATCCAAGAAATTGCTTACTTCTGATGAACTGTTATTATTAAAAAAATGTTTTATTAGAAAAATGTCAACAATGTATTTTATTTACTAATAAACCAAAAAATATTCTAATAATCTTAACTCAAAATTAGTTTAAGGAGAGGCTCAGAAAACTTTCCTAAAAAAAAATTAATTTTTCTTGGGTCCTTATTCACATATATACGTTTTTAATAAAAGCTTATCTTTATTGAATGGTATTTCTCTTTATTACAGAAATACCATTCAAGGTACTTTTTAAAAGTACCTTTTTTAATAAAAGTCGCTTTTTTAATAAAAGGCACCTAAAAATAAAAGGTACTTTTTTTTAATAAAAATTACTTTTTTAATAAAAGTTAAAATAAAAAGTACTTTTTTTATAAAGGTACCTTTTTAATTAAAGGTACTTTTTAAAACAGGGTACTTTTCAAATAAAAAGGTACTTTTTTAATTAAAGGTACTTTTTTAATAAAAGTCGCTTTTTTAATAAAAGTTACTTTTTAATAAAAGGTACTTTTTTAAGAAAAGGTACTTTTTAATAAAAAGGAATTTTTTCATAAAGGGAACTTTTTTATAAAAGTTCCTTTCTTTAATAACAAGTACTTTTTTAATAAAAGGTACGTTTTTAATTAAAGGTACTATCTTAGTAAAAGGTACTTTTTGATATAGGCCCTTTTTTAATTAATTTCATATAGGCCCTTTTTTTATTTAATTTTTTAATAAAAGGTACTTTAAAAAAAGGCACTTTTTTAAAAAAGGTACTTTTTTAAAAAATGTACTTTTTTAATAAAACGAACTTTTTTAATAAAAGGTACTTTTATAATAAAAGGTACTTTTATAATAAAAGGTATTTTTCATAAAAGGTACTCTATTAATAAAAGGTACCTTTTAAGTAAAAGGTACCTTTCCCATAAAAGGAAATTTTTTAATAAAATGTACGTTTTTTAATAACAGTTACTTTTGTAATAAAAGGCCCTCTTTTTAAAAAAGGTACTTTTTTAATAAAACGTACTTTTTAAATATGTAAAAGGTTCTTTAGTTTTTTTTTGTTTGCTTCTTATATACTTCGAGGTGTTTCGCTTATTATTTCTAGTTAATAGTGATATTTACAAAAAACAAAACAAATTAACGATTTCTAGGTAGGTGGATACATGGATTTTGATCCGGCAAAAGATCTCTTCAGAACCCAAAGTTTTAAACAAGCTAGAGCCTCTAAAATTAAAAAATTAACTAAAGTACTTTTTATATAAAAAGTACTTTTCTAAGAAAAGATACTTTTTAAATAAAAGATACTTTTTAAATAAAAGTTACTTTTTAAATAAAAAGTACTTTTTGAATAAAAGGTACTTTTTTTTAATAAAATGTACCCTTTTAGTGATTCTTAAATATGTTTTAGACAACAAAAACGACCACAATTAATTTTTTGTTTTTTTAAATCGCAATATCTAGGGGTTAACAATAGAGTATTCAAAAATCGAAACCGAAAACCGGTCAACCGGTTTCTTTTTTTTTTTTTTAAAACCGATCGGTTTCGAATATTTTGTAAGTTGGAAGAAAACCGAAAACTGTTTTTTTTGTTCGGTTAACCGGTTTTTTTAATTACATCACCAACTGGGTTACTTGGTCTCTTTTAGTTTTTCCGAACACTTTTATAATCGTTTGTTTGGTTATGAAGATTTAGATGTAAGTCTGATAGATTCCGATGAAGAGCTAACTTTGGATATTCCAAATTCAAATAGATTAATTTCTGATCTGAATAACACAATAAACAGTATTCAAAATACTGACCAAATAACTGAAAAGTTCTACATCTACACTCACAATATTATTTCGTTAAAAACAACTTAAAATACATATTAAATTAATCGAAAATACAATTAAAAAGAGGACTACTGATTTTCCATTATATTCAAACTATTTTGTTGTTTACTTTTAATCATTGTTTAATAATCGACAAAAGCAGTAAAAACAATAAAAAGTCGTTTAAAATAACCATCAAATTTTTACTGACAAAAAGTTAGAAAATGTAATTTTTATTGAAATAATTTTGCATATATACAAACTATTTTGGTAAAAAAAAACAAAAAGGAATTATATGAATTTCTATTTTTTGAAGCAGAAAACATAAAATTTTACATTTAACTGAAAATATCAACTCCTACTGAATGTCTGTAAATTTTTATAGTTTGTTTTTTGAATGACTAATTCAAATAGTTAAAAAATAAATTTCTATGAATTTCAATTGATTCTTCATTTAAAAACAAACTTTACGTATTACTTCTTAAATAAACTACAGTCGGTAACGGAAAATATATTGTGAGTGTTCAATTAGTGAAAGAGTATTTTCCACTAAAAAGAAACATTTAAATTGCATATTATTTCTAAAATATTATTTTAGAAGTGAAAAATAGATTTTCTTTTTACATATATAAAATGTAATATTAAAAAAACTTATTTAATGCCAAACGTTTTAAACGTTCAAATTACTAACGTACCTAATTTTACCAATTTACAAACTTAATGATCATTATTCATTTGATATGAATATAATATTTATTTTTATAATATTAATTTTTAAGATATTATATTAAAAAATATTAAAATCAAGAAATAAAATGTTGAAATGAAATACAATAAAAAAATTTTATAAATTATTTTTTTTTTCAATGAATGTATTTTTTATTTTTATTACTTTATTTATTAAATTTCTTTTTTTTTGTTTGTAATTAAAACAATTAACAAATTATATAAGCTTTTTATGCAAATTAAAAAAAAAAAAACCGAAAAAACCGGTTGACCGGTTTTTTCTGCAAAAACCGAAACCGAAACCGCTTTTTTTAAAATTCGATTTTTCGAAGAAAACCGAAACCGGTTTTTCCAAAAGGCCGGTTTTTTGAATACTCTAGTTAACAATCAGGGTCAAAATTATCCAATTTTACGTTTTCCCTACTGTCTGAGTGACTCACTCATTCCCTCAACATCACCCAGCTTATATTGCTAAAGCTAGAATTTTGGTATAGAGTTTTCTCCACTAGCATAGACAGCCACTAAGATGGGGTTTTCCGAAATACCTACAGCTAGGGGCAAAAGGGAAGAGTTTTCCCCTTAACAACATGCCAAAATCACTTTGTGTAGAAACACTAAATTTGAAGCATATTTTTCCTAAAATACGGCCTCATTTACTGATGTGGTTGGAAAAAGGGAAAAGCCACTCTCCTGACATATTCTCACACCTTTCTGGCTAGAAATCCGAACCTTAAAATTTGTGTTGCTTGGGGTATGGGCTAATTAACTGATAAAAATAATTTTTGAAATTTTCGCAACAAAAATTTAAAGACGAGTCGAAGTAAAATTGGGAAACGAAATGAAATATGGAATGAGTGGACTTGAAATACCATACATAGGGGAACTAAATGGAATGGAACAAACTAGAGAAGGGAGAAAACAAAAAAAAAAAAATGGGAAAATAAGAACAACCGACATTAAAATCAAATATATTCGATATGACGACAGCATCGCTTTTTTTGGGTTTTTAATGGAAAAAACATACACCATTATAAAAATTTTAAATTTCCAATTGTATTTTGTAAAGTGAGGTACGATAGATCCTGCAGCAATAGTTGACATAATTTTATAGGAGCTATGTGTGTGTACTCAGTCATATGTTTGTGTGAATGCAAGTATTTAAAAATCCAATTAATAAAATAGATTTTGAGTACTACATTTGTATTTATTTGGTGTATTTATTATAAAGGTTTGTGGTTAGTTAAATTAAACAAAAGTACTAAATTTTGTATCATATAAACACTATAAACTAAACAAATAAAAACCCTAAAAATAGTTTAATAATAAATAATTGGACATCATAAATTTTTATAGCAGTCACGTTTTGTAACAAAAATAAAAAATTCCATAAGAAGTGTAAAAAATTTACACAAAAATTGTGAAATTGTAATAAAATTGTTAGCCAGCATTTTAAAAAGTTGGTAACCAGTAGTTAGTTTGTTTTTATAACCTTCTATTTGTGCAATATCAATGTTCCTTTAATTTTCTATTTGCTTATTTTTTTAGTTTCTTTTTTTATAATTTTTCTCATGTGTATCAGTAAATTTGATGGTTTTATCACGTGCTTTGACCGTAAGTTTTCCTTACCTTTTGTATCATTAAACTATAAACATATTTTTTATTGAGCTCATGTCGTTTTCTTAACCCTTTTTTGTGTTTTCTTCTACAAAAGTTTTTATGCCTCATTATATGATGACATTATTACAGGCTTAACTGTTGAATGAATATTGTCTTTACTGTTATTTTTTTATGTGATAATGTTTTGTTCGGTTTTGTTGTGTTTTGACTAAAACAGAGATGAAAAAAACGCATCAAATTTGTTTTTTTTTTCTTTTTTGGCCAAATAAAATTCAACATTTTATGGTTTGCCATAAAAAAAGTCAATTGAATTGTGGCTAAAAATTGTATGTGGTTTTAACATATATACAGAAATACAAAATCCTTTCCATTTGTGTGTGTGTGTGTGTTTGTTTTTTTTTTTTTTTTTTTTTTTTGGTAGTAATGGTATTATACCCCTTTTTGAACTGATATTATCAAATGTACATTAGAGTGTCAGTTTTTTGTATGAAGAAAAACTTTTTTCTTCTGAATTGCAATGATCCAGCTCTTAAGCCCTAAACACATTCAAATCACTAATGATCGCAAGTGACAATTATTTTAATCACGTGATTCGTGCGTGAGTTTTGATTTTTCATTATATACCCAGCAAAAACGAAGCTGCCAAAGAAGCAATAAAAGCATCACTACTATGGCAAAGGCATCACTTCTTTTCTAATGGTTTCATCGATGAATTTAACATTAGCGTGTCATAGGATGGAAGTATTCAAATGAAGCTGCTAGCATTACTCATACTTTACTCTAAGGAAGCAATGATAATACAATGATTAGGTATTCTGATGCATGAGTGGAAAATTTTCATATACTTTGTAGTATATAAGCTTTGATGAAAATTTAATTCATAAGAATGCAGAAAAAATAAGTTTAAAGAAGCGAAATTTATGCATTGATATACAAATACTCTTTATTAAAACAAATAAATAATTCTGCATTAGTGAAAAAGCATTTTTGAAACATTTTTCAAAAATTTGAATGAATTTTTAGACAAATTTTAAAATATTTTTGGATAATTTAAAAACTGGTTGTACAATTTGGAAACATTTTTAGAAAATTTTAAAATATTTTTGAACAATTTTAAATAATTTTTGCACAATTTGTAAACATTTTTGGGCAATTTGAAATAATTTTTACACAATTTTGAAATTATTTTGATAAATTCTGAATTAAACCTGGAAATGGTGTATTGTTAAGTAATAAACATAATGCAAAAATGTACAGATTGCGTCGTCATAAATATTTAAGGCTGAAAAAATCCAAATGACAGGCCAGCTAGTTTCAATTTAAGGTTAAAAAAATCTGTTTTTCTTGATATTTCAAAACTTTTATAAAATTGCAAAACTGCATAAATTCTAACCCTTATGAAATTTTAAACTAAAATATAAAAAATGATTTAATAAAAAAATTAAAAAACTTCATCAGAACTATTTTTTCAATTTGAATAAATGCTTTAGATTAAAAAAATATACGATTTACTATACCTTATGCTTTAGAAGTAATGAAGAGTGATTTTTAAAGATATGCATCGGGTTTATATCCAGATCACTGCATTTGAAATATGAACACATGAATTCTTTTGGAAGTGCCTTATAATAACACCAAAAAATCATAAAAGAATGTCAACTGAAGTTTAGGAAGCAATGAAAGAAGTTATAGTCACAGAATGACTACCATTTTTTTTGCTGGGTATTTTTATTATTTTTTACAGCTTTTTGAGAGAATATCGTAATCGTTAGTTATTCTTTATTATACTCTGGAGAGCATATACTACGTCTACATTCAAACCCAAAATATGTTTTAATGTGCATATTCAGGAGATTTTAAGATTTTAAAAAATCTATTCAGAAACTCGCCAAAAATTTTAATTTTGTTCCTTGTGCGACACGTTTTAGCAGAAAATCTAACATGTAAACCCTGTTAGGAAGTTCTTCAGATTTCGATAAAATTTTCGTGTAAGATTGATGAGATAAACAGTAAGCATTTTGAAGAAATTTTTTCAATTAAAAACTTTTTTATTGAAAATGCCTTCCATTTGATAAGAAATTCATATATCATGTTGTTGAACCGAACAAGGAAAATGTTAAACTGGAAAATTTTAAAACATTTTAACCCTTAAACTTGAGATTGGGTCGCTAAAATTGGGTCGCTAAATTGAGCACTAAGCTCTGATTAGTTTAAGTTACAATGGCAGGCTTAAAATTCTTAAATTTCTTTATAATTTTTCGAATAAAACAAAAATTTATAGAATCTTGA
The DNA here is from genome assembly GCA_949748255.1 of Eustalomyia histrio. Classification (NCBI taxonomy): domain Eukaryota; kingdom Metazoa; phylum Arthropoda; class Insecta; order Diptera; family Anthomyiidae; genus Eustalomyia; species Eustalomyia histrio. The sequence goes on along the minus strand of OX456527.1, from coordinate 26,228,261 downwards.
CAGACATGTGTAATGGTTAATATTGTAGTTCTTTGGTTATGGCTAAAATTTTACCATTTAAGTTTTAGGCTTAAGGAAAATTGTTGGTAAACAGGAATGCCACTCTAATGCATATACACTGAGCTAAAACCACTAAGCATTATGAAGAAATTGGAATATATGATGGAAAATGAAAATTTAATCTCAGGAATTAAATTTGTAATTTAATACATTTAGTGAGATACATTTTATTAAAATGGAAAAAAGTACCTTTTATTAAATAAATACCTTTTATTAAAAAGGACCTTTTTAAAAAAGTACCTTTTATTAAATAAGTGCCTTTTATTAAAAAAGTAGCTTTTATTAAATAAGTACCTTTTATTAAAAACTACCTTTTATTATAAAAGTACCTTTTTTTAAAAAAGTACCTTTTATTAAAAATATACCTTTTATTAAAAAAGTACCTTTTATTAAAAAGTACATTTTATAAAAAAGTACCTTTTATTAAAAAAGTAACTTTTATTAAAAAAGTACCTTTTATTAAAAATATACCTTTTATTAAAAAAGTACCTTTAATTAAAAAGTATTTTTTTTAAAGTAACTTTTTTTTAAAAAATAACCTTTTATTAATAAAGTACATTTTATAAAAAAGTACCTTTTATTAAAAAAGTTCCTTTCATTAAAAAAAGTTCCTCTTACTAAATAAGCACCCTTTATTAAAAAAGTACCTCTTGTTCAAAAAACACCTTTTAGTAAAAAAGTACCTTTTATTAAGAAAGTAGTTTTTATTAAAAATGTACCTTTAATTAAAAAAGTACCTTTAATAAAAAAAGTGCCTTCTTTTGAAAAAGAATCCTTTGTCAAAATAGATTTTTTATTGTATCAAAAGAAAACAATTTATTAAAAAATTACCTATTATTAGAAAAGTACATTTTACTAGAAAAGTACCTTTTATTAAAAAAGTTACTTTGATTAAAAACAGTTCCATTTATTAAAAAAAGTACCTTTTATTAAAAAAGTACCTTTTATTAAAAAAGTACCCTTTATTAAAAAAGTACCTTTTATTAAAAAAGTACCTTTTATTAAAAAAGTACCTTTTATAAAAAAAGTACCTTTCATGAAAAAATACCTTTTATTAAAAAAGTACCAGTTTTTTAAAAGGTACAAGTACCATTAATAAAATGTACCTTTTATTAAAAAAATAACCTTTTATTAAAAAAGTACCTTTTATTAAAAAAGTAGCTTTTATTAAAATAGTATCTTTTATTAAAAAAGTACCTTTTATTAAAAAATTACCTTTTATTTAAAAAGTACCTTTTATTAAAAAAGTACCTTTTATTAAAAAAGTACCTTCCATGAAAAAATACATTTTATTAAAAAAGTACCAGTTTTTTAAAAGGTACCTCTTATTAAAAAAGTACCTTTAATTAAAAAACTACCTTTTATAAAAAAAGTACCTTCCATGAAAAAATACATTTTATTAAAAAAGTACCAGTTTTTTAAAAGGTACCTCTTATTAAAAAAGTACCTTTTATTACAAGTACCATTAATAAAAAGTACCTTTTATTAAAAAAGTACCTTTGATTAAAAAAGTACCTTTTATTAAAAAAGTACCTTTTTTTAAAAAAGTACCTTTTTTTAAAAAAGTACCTTTTATTAAAAAAGTACCTTTTATTAAAAAAGTACCTTTTATTAAAAAATACCTTTTATTAAAAAAGTAGCAGTTTTTTAAAAGGTACCTCTTATTGAAAAAGTACCTTTTATTAAAAAAGTACCTTTAATTAAAAAAGTACCTTTTATTAAAAAACTACATTTTACTAAAAAAGTACCTTTTATTGAAAGAGTACTTTTATTAAAAATTACCTAAAATTAACCAGTGCTTAATAAAATGTATTCTGAATTTTATTTGATTTTCTCTGTGTACACACATTAACAAACATTCATTTAGTAAAATGAATTGGTATGTGGCTTTTTATGTTTAGCCTCATGTTGTAAGCCATTTTTAATGTGACATCTTGTTATTTTTAACTTAAATCTATTTTTATGTGGGGGTAACTATGAAGTATGAACGTACAATATTCCCGTGACATGGTTAAACAGAAAGGGGTGTCAAAAATATTTAGTAGTTTTTGTAATAATATTACATGTTATATTTCGCTTGTGTTTGGAAGTATTTTACGATAAGTATCATTCAACTATTTACTACACTCCGTTATACGTACATATATGTATGTATTGTATAGTAGTAATATGTAGTAGTATATTTTGTTATGTACTTTAGACTTCCTGTTTATTAATTCTTAACAAGGGGTTCATTACAATTCAGTAATTCTGTGCTACTTTTTCCATTTGGTTGTTATGTAGTTTGATAAGGGGTTTTATTTGTAAAAAATTATTGTTTTGTGTACTTTTGTAACTATAGATGTGTACAATTCTTTTTCAATTTATTTATAAAAATTTTATCGTATTAGAGGAAAACATGGAAATTATAAATGTCATTGGAAAACAGTTATGAAGGGTACATAATTTAATTCAACTAATTTTTCTAAAAAAAAAAAAATAAAAGTTTATTTTTTGTTATCACAAATCTTGATAATTTTAAATTAAAACATCTGAATAAGTTCAAATTTGTTTATAAAATTTCTTATTAAAAACCATTCGAAATATAATCTGCCAATGTTTGTTCTCCCTGTGTAATAGAAAAGCTTCTCAATGCCATTTGTTGTACATATCTCAACTAAATAAAGCAAGAACATAACTTAATATGTTAATAAAATTGCATATAAATTTTGTAAGTTTGTGTATTATTAAAAGCCAAAAATTATAGTTTAAATAACTAAACATAATGAAAACTCTATGTATGTTAGCTTACTAATACATAAACAATGTTATATATCATGAAATTGAGTAAATAACTGAATGACCAGACAATGACGTCAACGACAAATGAATGAATGGTATTTGTGTTAATTTCAATGTTTTTTTTTTTAATGGAGTCTTACAGTACATACACAGAACTGTAAATTTGCATATGTATGTGTATGAGAATGTAATGTAATGTTTTCTGATTTTGTGTTGACAATGAACGTAACAAAATTTATTGTCTATTACATTTGTGATATTTTAGTATGGAGTTGTATGCGTTGCATTTAAAATAGTCATAGTAAAAGTAACAACAACCAAAAACAACTACTACTACTACTACTACTACAATAGTAGAAAGTTGCTTCAGCAGAAGTGAGAGTGTACGGCAGTGCATGCTATGTCTATATCGACACCTTTTTGCAAATGTATCGTAAACGCCAATTTTTGCGAAATTGACTTTTTGATGCAAAATTGTTGTAACACCTATAACTCATCACCTGGTAAAATATTATAGCTGTATTCGCTATAGGTATGTCGGAAACTTAGTTTAAATTTTATCGTATGTGACAGCACATATTTTGGTGACAGCAAATATATCGTATGTGACATACGTATGTACATATAACATTGTAATTTATGTGTGGTGACATTTCAACCAATTTAAAAAGAATGTAAGTGGATGAGATCGATGACGATTCACATTCGATATCTCTTCTTTCTTCTTATTTGTTTTACAGTTATTTCTATTCATTATTAATTTTTGTGCTCATAATTTTCTGTGAAAAGAGTTAGTTTTAGCAAGACATTTAACTAGTGGGGATACGAAAGTTTAAAAAGAAAAAAAAAATGTCAACGTCTCCAAAAAATGTAAGATCATTATTATATATTTGTGTTTAGTAATTAATATATTGTGTGAATGTGATGTTATATATATGTGTTAAACAAATAGTTGATTTTATAGTGATAATGTGTTATTTATTATATTTATATATGTATATAGATTGTTAAAGGCCTAGTTCCCTACAGTGATAGCGATGATTGTGAGGAGGAGCGCTGCGTTGGTAAGCGCGGACACAAAAAAAAACGCAAGACCAAGATTAGCACACAAAATATGAGAATGGTACTTGCTAATCCGTGCTTAAAAAATATGTGCAAAAACGATTGCCTAAAAGTAACAGAAATTGAACGTTGTCACATAAATGAACACTACTGGGGAATGCCAGAAGCAAGGCGAAATTTGTGGCTTCTCTCTTGCATCAAACCAGTCCACATACGGAGAAGAAGACCTTGTCAAGAACCCAATAGTGAACATAGACGAGATCGTTCCTACAAATATTATTTAATACACAATGGTGAAGCTATCAAAGTCTGCCAAAAATTTATTTTAAGAACTTTAAATATTTCGCAAATGGTGGTAAGGAATGCATTGTTAAAAGAAAGTGGAGCTAAACAGCGGCGAAAGAGAGTGGCGCATAATAAAACAAATGAAGAACATATAAATTTAGTAAAAAAATACATTGAAAAACTGCCAGCTGTACCGTCGCATTACTGTCGTAGCAAATGCAATAAAGTATATATACCCCAGGAGTTTCGAAACGTGGCCAATCTATACAAATGTTATGAGCAGTATCTCAAAGAGCAGGACTTAGGAAGCAGTATTGTGTCATTAAATATTTTTAGAAAAATTTTCAAAAATGATTTTTCCATTGGATTTCATTTACCCAAGAAGGATAAATGCATCACATGCGAAAATGTGAAAAATCTTAATGCGGAAGATAAAGAAAAGGTTTTAAATTCAGATGCACTTAAAATTCACTTAAAAATTAAAGACGAAATTAAAGGAATTTTTCTAAAAGAACAAACGAAGACAAAATCTAACCCACAATTTTTATGCGCTAGTTTCGACATGCAAAAAGTATTAAATACGCCATTTTCGAAAAATGTCACACTATTCTACTCCCGGAAATATGCCTATTACAACTTAAGCGTGTATGAAAGTGGGACACGAAATGGCTTTTGCTTCTTGTGGGGTGAGCGGGATGGTAAACGAGGATGCAACGAAATATGCACAGCACTTTTGAAGTACCTCTTAATTTTGGACAGCAGAAAAACCACCATGGAACTGAGTCTCTATTGCGACAGCTGCGCTGGTCAAAATAAGAACAAGGCTGTACTGTCGATGTTGGCTTATTTTTTAAATTCTTCCAAATGTTTGAACCAAATAACAATAACTTACTTGCTTCCTGGTCACACTATGATGCCAGTAGATTCAGTCCATAGCACAATCGAATCCTTTGTAAGAAATCGAACCATATGGGCACCTAGTGAATGGCCCACCGTTATCAGAAATGCTAGAACAAATCCATGGGGTTATGAATGCATTAAACTGAGCCATAACGATTTTTATAATTGGAAATTGTTTGCCGATTCATTACTTCCCATTAACATTAAGTTAAATATAAGCAAACTGCGTATCGCTACCTTAAAGAAAAACCCTGTTTCAATAGAGTTAAAGTATAACTATGTTGAAGATTTTAATAAAAAGAATATAAATAATCTTAATTTTAACCATAACCTTAAATTACTATACCCTAACCAATTAAGCATATCAACAAAAAAATATATTGACCTCAAAAATTTATGTGCTAAGAACAGTATTCCCCCTATATATCATAGTGAGTACCTAAATCTTCCCCATTCCAATAAAATTAAAGATACTTTGCAAGAAACGGACAACGAAGATTGAATTCAGTTTACTATAATAATAATTCACTTCATTTAAATAATTTACTTCATAATATAAGTAAATTTCGTTTTATACTTTTCTTTGCTCTAAAAAATATTTTATTACTGAATAAATGTAACTAAATTAATTTAAATAACTGCTATATTGAAATAAAGGTTTTATTTTGCTATTTTCATCGTTATACAATTTTGTTTTGATTTACTTTGATCGGTAATATTTTTGTCAATTTGTTGTATGTTACACATTTTGTGCCCAAGCTGCCAAAACTTGAAGTGCCAAAAGTATCGTATGTGACAAAAATTTAAATATATCGAAAAATACTGCACATTTTACAAAAATTTTTTTTTTTTTAAATTAAAGAAGTCTAGTAAAGGTATGTATTAAAAATTGGCTGCGACATTACCACCCAAACCGCAGGAAATCAAATAAAACCTTTTCCTGTAAAGTTTAGTTTTGTAACATACGATACATTTGCAAAAAGGTGTCGATATGTACAGTACAGGACAATAATAATTTCATCTTGTGTTTGTCATTGTACATTGTTTGTTAATCTATGGTTATGTCGATGTGTTAGTAGTAGTTTGTAGTTGTTGATGTACGAATATGTAGTGTTGCTTTCGGCTGTTTGAAGGTAAAGGCGTGGCAATGACATGAACACACTACTGCTATTCATTGTCAGTTTGTTTATTTTTTGATTGCTGAACAAATAACATACAAATTTTTAAAAATATATATAAAATAAGGACACTTTCTTGGAAAGTCAAGTCTGATTTAAAATCAAAGCAATAATTTGTAGAGAAGTAGTCTTTGGTATAAAGATCAGTCTAAATTTTGTTTGCAAGTCGATTTATGTTATGAAACATTTCAGAAACGTTTAGCACACCTTTCAGATAAAGGACTTTTAAATTTCATGACACTTCATATATATATTCTGCTGGTTAATACAAAAGTTCACATATATTTATATATAGTTATATTATTTAAATGAAAGGTCAGAATCTTTACTTCTTTATAAAATTATTAGCTGTAAGTTTTCAAGACCAAACTCTTTCAAAAATATGATGCAACTTCTTTATAAATATGAAAAAGGATTTCCTACATTTAACTTATTTCTAAAAAATTTTTCATCATATTTAAAAAAGTTTTAAGAAATCAGAAAATAGATGTCGTATTTTTCATCATATATATGAACTGTTACATTAGACGAAAATCTATAAAGTTCATATTTCATCATAGTTCATTACATTTATGAAGTTTTTGATAAATACAATACACCCCCAAAATGCACAAAAAATACCTAAATACCAATACCTATACAATATGTTCCCCTAGGGGGCAAGTTAAGCAGAGTATAAAAATCTGGGTTATTTATCAGCCGCCATGAACGTGGCCACAAGTATCATGTGAGTATTATTTTTAAATCTGCCAATATCACTCATGATCCTGTAAATATCTCTTGTGGTCCAGTGAGTATCCTCTGATGTCCTCTTTATATCATTCGAGGTCTTGTGGATATCTTTTGATGTCCTGCGAAAAAAATTGAGGTCCTCTTAATATCATTTGAGGTCTTGTAAATATCTTTTACGGTCCTACGAACAAAAGTTGAGGTCCTCTTTTTATTCTTCGAGGTCATGTGAATATCCTTAGAGATTCTGCGAATATGCTTTGAGGTTATATGAGTATCCTTTAAAGTCCTGTGAAGATCATGCGAGGTCCTGTGGATATCAATCCAGGTATTGTTAACATTTTATTTCAAGTGCCACATATCGGTCACCTCAGCTGGTTGTCCTGTAGACCACCTGTGAATATCCCCATACCTGCGTAATCTATATTTATATCTGTTAAAGAGGAAGTGTGTGCCATGCGAATGCTACCCTTCTTCAACGTGTTTTTTTTTTCCAGGAAGTGTGTGCCGTTCGTTTGGTCGCCTTCTGCAATATTCTGCGAAGGTAGGTCTCCTTCTTGAATATTCAGTGTGTTCAAGTGTTTTGGTCACTTTCTTGGAAGGCCCTTCGAGTATGGCCGGCGCGTTAGTCACCTCCGACGAAGCTCCTTTGATGTACAAATTGCCAAAGTTTTTGGCTTCAAGTTTAGCCCGGCTAAATTGCTGCCTCGATGCCACTTAGCCGTGACCATAAAATTCTTAGTCGACACCATAAGAATTTCTTGTTGACCATCATAATCATGCGAAGTATTCGGAGGACTCACTTTTTTTTAATCTCTCTAGTTTATGTGTTTTTTTTTGTATTTAATGCCTTCTACTCTCTGTTATTGAATCAATAAATATCTGTGACGATCCCTAATCCCGCGAGTATAACCCAGCTAACAAATTAAAAATAATCGCTACAGCAAATATCGGGAAGGTTTATATGGGGACTAGGTACAAGTATTTGCAGGCATGATTTATGGTCTAATATAATATTCACAATCTGAATGAAAACCCAAATATCTACTGTTTTTTCTGTCTAAATACCATTTAGCCAAATGCAGAAGGCACCTTTCTATGGGAGATAGGTCTGAATATTGACCGATTCTAACCAAATTAAATAAGCTTTGTTTCTGGGTCAATTCCAAATTACTCGAAATAACTTCATAAATATTTGCGACCTGAAGTTTGATTAAAGTTTAAGGTACAATTATGGCACGCGTTTTTCTAATTCAGAGACGTCAGATACACCAACTAAATTGCAAACACATACTTAAGGTTTTGTGTAACTGAATACCATTTAAACCCATTTCAGAAAGGAACTTTCTATGATCGGTCGGTCTGATTTATCCCTGGTCCAATAAAAGCTCATGTTCCAATTTTTATTCAAATATATTTACATATGCGACCTGTATGTGGTGTGATTACAAAGTTTATAGACACACTGACGGGCGGACGAACATTGTTTAACAGAGCAGGAAGTGATTCTGAGATGATTTATGTGCTAATAGGATTTTAGGCTGAAATTTGTGGGGGTTACTTAAACTAATAAAATTTGTAAAAGCCAGCGTGTAAACAAACCGTCATATTAATTTTACTCAATTCGAATTATAATAATATCATTGAGAAATTTTAACATTTTTTGAATTTGCTTCTGCTGTAAAATTAAAGGTCTATTTGGGCCTAACAGCAACAACAACAAAAATAACAATACTTTTGTTACAATCACCTAAATTTAGTTGGGGCTATATAATGTTTTCACATACACACATACATACGAGAGTTGAAGGATCTCTGAAAATATTTTTCCATATATGTATTGTTGTGTTAATGTAAATGTAGTTGTAAATAATAGCAATCACACCTACAGCGTCATCATGTGTTAGTCCAATATGTGAAATACAATACATTCTACGAAAAAGGAAAAAAAAAATACTAAAAATCTAAACAATAAATGACCAAACAAGAACCATCTTGCTGGCCATCATCATCACTATCATACGGAGTATTCGCAAAAAAAAAACAAAAAAAATGAACAAACAAAATACGCTCAAGTTACTCAACAATTCTGAAATGACAAAACCCAAAAAATTTTGATTTATTACAATTTACTACAACGAAAACCTAACTGAATATGACGGACAACTACTTTGCGATATAAAATTATCATAACCTGAATATATATATATGTGAGATTAAGCATGTGTGTGTTTACAAATTTCGTACACAAATAAACTAAATTAATATAAAAAAATACACAGAGTTTAATATTCCAATATTTATTAAGTTGAATTGAAGTAAAGGGTGGTTAAATTTTAAGGTCCAATATTGATTTTAAATAAAACACAAATTATTTAAGAAATTATTGTCACCTCCATCCGATGGTCCAAATTTTCGATGACGCTGAGGCATATTTGAGATTCTGTGCCGTTAATGTGCTGAATTATCTCATCCTTTAGCTCTTAAATTGTTGCTGGCTTATTGACGTACACCTTTTCTTGCAAATAAACCAAAAAGAAAGAAGTTCAACGGTGTAAAATCACACGATCTTGGCGGCCAATTGACATCGCCACCACGTGAGATAACACGGCCATTGAATTTGTCGCGCAAAATAACCATTGTTTCGTTAGCTGTGTGGCAATTGGCACCGTCCTGTTGAAACCACATATCGTGCAGGATCATATCCTCAATTCCTGGCCACAATAAGTTTGTTATCATCTCGCGATAGCGAACACCATTTACGGTAAATGCTTGACCGACCTCATGACACACTATCGCGAACAACAGCAATGTTTTCCGCAGAACGAACTGGGTGAGCATGCAAAGGTGTTTTCACAGACCCGGTTTGCTGAAATTTGCCCACGATTCTCCCGATTGTGGACACATTGGGTAGATTATGCTGACCAAAAAAAATTACGAAGTGCACGAAATGTATTTTGATTTGAACGCCCATTTTCATAATAAGCCTGAATAACTTTAACGGGTTGCTCGATTGTGCATCTTTCTATGGTTCAAATTGAGTTAGTCTGAAATTGAGAAATATCAAATGAAATGCAGAAAAAAACTTGACGTTTAGGTGTGGTTCATATTCAACAACGGCCCTTAAAATTTAACCACCCTTTATAATTTATTTAAAATTTTCTTAATAACTGAAAGTGTAATAACTGTAAGTAATTTTTAGCTTTAATTTTATTTTATTAAAATATTTTTAAGAAAATATGTAAACTTTGTTGTTTTCTTTTCAAATCTGTCCCCAAATTTGAATAAATGTAACCTTTAATATTTATTCATTTAATTGTTTGCTTATGGTTCACTCATAATTTCAATATCAATAGCGTCATCATTTACAAAATGAAGTTTTTCCTTTTTTTTTTTTAATAAATATTAAAAAATATGAAACATCATTCATGCAATAACAATAACTTAACAAAAACAAATTCTTAAGTAAATATTATGAAAATTAAAATAAAAAAAAAAAAAAATACAAATTCATATAAAATGCAAACCTTGCAAAATTTTCACAAAATTCCCGTAATTTTACCAAAAAAAAAAATATACTGTTAATGCTTAAAAACCTATGAAAAAAAAATCTAAAAAAAAACAACAACAACAAAGAATAAAATAATCAAAATAATGTAAATAACAAAGGAAATATAACAATAATATACATAAAAAAATATTAAAAATATAGAAAACAACAACTAATGGTTTAAAATGAAGGAAAAAAGCACAGGCCAACAACCAAACCTATTTCATTAGTAAAATTGTACCAAAACTAAAAAGAAACAAAAAAAAAAAACTCATAGACTTTATTTTAATACTAGCTACGGATGCAGCCTACAACTTTTGTACACTAGATTGTATACCCAATTAACAAAAATGTGAAAAATTAGACTAAAATGATGACTGAACTAAAAGCCTAACAGACTGGGTCCCATTAAACCTTTTATTATTTTTACGCACATGAAATTTTTTTTACTATAATTGAAGTTTTCTTAAAACTTATATATAAGACTGACTTCGCTAAGACGAGGTTTTTGGAAATTTATGTGGTAATGGGTAAAATGGGGGAAAATTTCCCCTTCGAAGGCCTGCCCAACCTCTTTTAGCAAGAAACTTGACATTTAATAAAGCGTTCCCGAAGTATGGGCTAAATCACAGATAATATATATTTTGAAATTTTGGCCAGGGCTGTGGTAAAAATAGGGGCCTGCCCAAATCGCTTGAGCTAAGAAGTTAGAATTTGATATGGAGGTTCCTAGTCCGGTGTAGACATCAATTAAGACATGATTATTCAAAAAATGGAAAAAATTTTCCTATTGAAGGCCTACTAAAGCCACTGGAAGTGGCAAGTTGAAATTTGGCACATAAAATCCTCCTCTAAGATTTTTGGAAATTCCTTCCTGCCCAACCCCCTTTAGGTAGAAACCTGAAATTTGAAATATATTTTACATAGAGTAAGGGCTATGCTACTGATATAGTAAATTTTATAATTTTCGCCAGGGTCGTGGTAAAAATTGGTGTTCAAAGGGCGAAAAGTATCCCCTCTAAAGGCCTGACCAATAGAGTGGGTCGCACTTCCTATAAAAAAAAGTTGTGCCGGTCACCCCCTAAAATTAAAGATAATGTGAAGACGATCTCAAAAAAATTTTTTTTTTGCCACGCCCCTTGACGCCGCGCTTTTAAATTCTTCCTGTGCCTCTATTTATAGCCCGATCATAACTTTTGATATATCATTGTTCTTAGAATGACAACAGCTACATTTTCTACTTTGATCACTTTTGACTCCGACGTAAAGTTGTAGAAGTGACTTCTGGAATCTCGGTTTCTACCCCCTCCTAATTTAAATTTTTTTCTAAGCGATAAAAAAGTTTTTTTTAAATTCCATGAAATTTTGTCTTTAGCAGCATATATTTTTATTCATAAACAAAAAAGTTAAAGAAATTTAAAAAAAAAATCAATTTGACTTAACATTTGTTAACAATAAGCTATGGTCTTTAGCGACACTTTTGTGCTTTACTGTTGTGTCCATTTTTTCAATTCTTTTTTTTTACTCATTTTTCTATCAAATATCCTATATTCTCTATTCTTAAAAGTATAAAAAATCTTTAGTGAAAATGACTTTTGGAATTTCTAAACTACACTCAAAAAAAAAAGTTAGTAGAAAAATGTGTAAATCGTTATAAGTCCCAATTTACAGTTTTTGTAATAATTTTTAGAACAAAATCATTTATTAGAGAACATTTTTCCTATTCTCTTTTTACAAATTACCAATTTTTTTATATTAATTTTTGTTGCTGAGTTTACAGATTTGTATACACGAGATTTATATGACTTATTTTTTTTTTCTAAATTTAGAGCAAAGTTTTTAAAAAGTTGAAATTTTTTGGAATAATATAAAGAAAATTTATTAAACTTTATTAAAAAATTAGTTGATATTAGCAAATCGATCTTCATAAGATAATTTTTCTGCAAAGTTACAGTTTTGTTTACTTAACAGACTTTTTCATAATATTGTAATTCCATTTTTTTTTATTTATAAACAAAAATTAAATAGAGGAAACTAATTTATATATTGATATTATTTTTTTATTTAATTGATATAATTTAAATTAAACCAATTTAATTAATTAATTTAAATTTTGGTGAGACTCCAGCTGGCTATACTGCTCTCGACTTCTTATTTTATCAAATATATAGCCATGCGGTTTTCGTCTGTTACCTTATTTGCGGATTCACTAACAACTCGCACAAAGCGTTCGGTATTTTGCGAATGACATAGAAATCTATTCTCTGTATATTAATAACAGAAAAATACTTATTTATAATGCAAAATCGAGTGCAAGGAGAAAATAAAATTGATCAATCATCCATAGAAATTGAAAAAAGACAAATGTCAAGGAAGAAAAGAGCAAAGGTTAAGCAAAACTTTCTCAATCATTGCTTATGAATCTTGGCATAAAAAGTCAAATTTATACATAATCGTATTTTTTAAAACCTTTGTAACTTTTTTGTTTATGAATAAAAGTATATACTGTAAAAGACAAAATTTAATGGAATTTAAAAAACTTTTTTTTATCATTTAGAAAAAAATGAAAATGTAGCTGTTGTCATTCTAAGAACAATGATATATCACACGTTACGATCAACCTATAAATATAGGCACAGGAAATAAAAAACTGAAAGCGCGGGGACAAGGGGTGTTGCAAAAAAAAATTTGTTTTGATCGTCTTTACATTATATTAAATTCTAGGGGGTGACCGGTGCAAGTTTTTTTTTCGACCCACCCTACTGAACAAGCGCCTGGACTTAGGAAGTTAAAATTTGGTATGGAGGTTCCTCCTTCGCTGTACACTCAGAAAAAAAACTTAGTAGAAAAATTTGTAAACGGTTTTCAATCGCACTCTACTATTTTTGTACTGATTTTTAGTAACAAATTATTATTTAGCAAATATCTTTGCTATTTACATTTTACAAATGACAGAATTTTTACAGAATATTTACAAATTTTTGGTGCTAATTTCAGAAATCATTTTACAAATTTTTGAAAACCGATTTGCTAAAATTAGCAAAAAATATTACTAATTTTAAAAAGTGGATATTGAAGGAAATGTTATTTCTAATTAAAACTTACACCTACAAACTTAAATTTCCTTAAAATGTTACATATATTAAAAAAGGTATCGGAAGTGAAAATACCGACTCATGTCTAAAACGAGGACATACACTTAAAATAGCACTAAAAAGGTTTTTTAGTTCCAAAAATCTGCCCTAAAAACAATTAAAATTTTACCCTAAAAGTAAAAAAAAAATTGACCAAAATATTTTTCAGAACAAAAATTACCAAATTAAAACAAAATGATTAATTCGTTTTTTAAAAAATATAATCAAAATTTTTGATGCTCTATAAGAAAATTAAATTCAAAGCTTTTAACTAATATTAATAATATTTAGTCATTTTTTTTGCTGATTTTAGCAAACAGATTTTAAATTCCACTTTACAAAAAGTCTACTAAAATTTAGTAGCGGCTACTAATTTTTCTACTAATTTCATTGCACTACACGTCAGCAGACATGTGTTGCTAAGATTAGCAAAAAATACCGCTGGGCTCAAATTAGCAGAATTTCCCGTAATAACAGCAAAATTTTCAGTTGCCATTACAGACTTTTTTTGGTGAGTGTAGACATCACATCAGCCACAATATTTAATTCCTTAATATATTTTTTTCCTTAATATCTAAATTGATCTAAAAATTTCAGATCAAATTAGATCAAGCAATATATTTGGAGTTTAGAAATATATAAATTGATCCGAAAAATGGCAGATCATATTAGATCCAGCAATATGTTAAGGGATTAAGTAAGATCCAAATTTATCCGAAAAATGTTTTAGATCGAATGGTATGCTAGTTTTCGCGAAATAAGCGACTGTGAATTTTATTTTGATTTCAAATTGGTATTGTACACCCAAAAATATATTAGATAGGATGAGTCGCGATCTTTGAAATTTGTTTGCAAATATTGTTCCATATATAATTATATCTTATTCCATATCAAAAAAAAATTTCTTATATTGGACCATATATTGAATCATATATAATTATATCTCATACCATATTAAAATATATTTTTGATAATGGACTATATATTATTAGATCTCAAATATAAGATTGCATATATAATTATATATGGTTCGGCATAAGCGATATATAAGTATATATGGTTCCATATAAGTTATTTATAAGTAAATATGGTCCCATATAAGCCATATATAATTATAATTAATGTTATATATAACTTTATATGATAAAATATATACCATATCTTACCATATAAACCAGATATAATTTTATAAAGATCAATATATAACTTGATGTGGTTATATCTGACAAAATGTAAGATAGTTAAAAAAAAATAATATAATATATTATTATATATGGTAATGCATGCCGACATATGTATTTATATATGATAATATATTATTAGATAAAGCCACATATGATTATATCTAAACTTTTTTACTCGGGTTGTCATCTTAAAATTCTTATAACTTGGAATTTAAAAGTTGTTTTTATAAAAATTACAATTAATAGCTACCAATTTATGAACATATCAATAGTTCAAGCTACCTCTCTGTGAAAGTTTAATAGAAATTTCTAATATTTAGAAAAGTAATTAAAATGTTTTCTGGGTTACTTTAAAATGCATGTGTATTAAGATGATGAGTTATGAAATAGAGGTAGAGAAAATTTTATTTTTTAGCAGCCGCCGTCATTTCATTCTCTATGGTACTCATTCACGTAGTTGCTTACTTATGCTAATCTTTCAAGTGGCAAGCTTGTAGATAAAAAAAAAATAACAAGTGGCTACCCTTAGACACACATACACAGCAACACACACTTATACCTATACAGGGGCATAGACAATACCAAAATAATATATAAACCATGGCTTTTTTTTATGGCATGATGGTTATATACACAACAAGTAGGCCCTAAGTTATTAACTCAAATGTCACTAAAAGCTTATTTAAATGCTGATGCAGCAAATGTTGCATACTATATTTCATACAACAATTTCACAAAAAAAAAATAATAAATAAAGTCTACAACCCCCTGGTACTTACAAAAAAAAGTGAGCAACATACAAGTTGCATTACATGATTATTATTAACATGGTGAAAAAATTGGCTGCTTTTTTGTTGTTGTTGTGGTCTACTTCTTCCTCCTTCCGCAAAATTTTATACAACAATGACTAAGCAAACATTGAGAACAACAAACAAAAAATTTTGAATTATTTGAAATCTTATCTAAAAAAAAACTGCATATTTAGATATTAAAAGTAATATTCATCATATCAAAAAGCAAAAAAAAAATTGTAGAATGTTTCCGTCCTCCTTCTCATATATTTCTCTAATGTATGCTGACATTCATTTGTTGATAATCCCTCATATTTATTTTGAAAAAGGAAAAGAAATAAAAAAAAACATTTATTTATTTAGTCTGATTGAGGATTTTACAAGTGCATTCTATAGTTTACTTAAAGATTTTACATGAATCTGAGAAGAACAAAAAAAAAAAAAAAAAAAAAAAGCAGCAACAAAATAGTAGACAAATTATTGCATTTTCTATAAAAAAAAGACAACAAAATGCACAAGATTGTAAATGGCAAAAGTACACTTAAAATTAAACTTCATAGAATAGAAATATCAAATTGGCTCTTTTCTTAAAATTTAATGAAACGACAAATATATTTTAGTACAAAATTAGTTTGAAAATTAGTTTTTGCAAATTTTCAATATTTTTTTGTGGGAGCATAATTACTATATTTTGCTTTATCCCGCTTAGTTTTATATATAGGGTGTACAACACAATGTGGGATTCACAACAGATGACGCATCTTTTATACATGGTTTGTGTCCTTAATAATTTATAAGATATTTTGGAGGGTAACATCTGTCATTTATTCTCATTTAGTTATTTAACAAAACGAAAAATTATCATTTGCAGGAAGTTTTGCTTTAATTTTTTCAATTTGAAAAATTTGAAGCTTATCCTGAATATGTTCCATCGACAGATGTTTTGTGAGGTTCAGAAGTGGTGATTTTGACAAGGAAGCCAAGAGGCTTTGGAAGGCGATTTTGCATGTCAGAAATGCTCATTTTTGCATCGAATCATTATTGGCGATAAAAAATGGATCCACTACAATAATCAAAAACGCAAGAAGTCATATGTGAAGCCCGGCCAACCAGCCACATCAACGCCAAAGCCGAATATCCATGGCACCAAGATAATGCTCTGAAGGGTCCCATCTATTATAAACTATTATGAGAACACAATTGATTAGTTTAAAGCGAGCATTGACCGAACAACGGCTGGAATGTGGGACCAGTCATGAAGCTGAAATATTCCATCAAGACAACTCTCAGCCAAATGTTGCAAAACTGATAAAAAACTAAATAGAAAATAGTGATTGGGAAGTTTTGCCTTATCCGCCTTATACTCCACACCTTTCCCCTCCCCACTACCATTTGTTTCAATCAATGCAGTACGATTGATTCGTTATTGGCTTCAAAAGATTAGCAGTTCTTTTGGCGCGGAATCCATATGTTGCCAAAAAGAATAAACTTATATTGTACCAAATGTTTCACAATAAACGTATTTTTAAGTTAGACATCCAATATAAAAAATGTTTGTTCCAGTTGTCGGTAGTCCAAATTTTCAGCAATTTTATTATTTCTGCATAGTTTTCAAAATATTGACCATATTCCAAAATGGAGGAAAGAAATGGCCTCATATTGAAAGTTTAGCATAATAGAAGAGACAGAATTTTGAAAACAAGCCTTGGGATTTTTCAAATCAGAGACATATTCGGTGAACGCATTATTTCACGTACAAGTGGCCTCCATGATCACCGCATTTAACAGTCCTTGACCATTTTCTGTGTGCGAAGCAGAAAAAGGGCACCAGTTACCCAGCAAAAATAAATGGAAGTGATTCTTAAGGAATTAATTTTTCATTGATTCTAAAGTATCGTTTAGTTCTGATTTTTCTCTTCTAAGGCAGTTCTTTTTCACAACTTATAAAAATGTGATTTTTAATGAAATTTAACACTTTTCAAATCTTAACGCTACAAAAAGTAAAAAAATTATTGTTGTAAAAATCGCAAGAATTTCGAAAAGAGATAAATAAGGCCCGATTGCTGAATTTCTTGCTAAACTTTAACGAACAGTAAAACTCAAACTTTATATAGGAAACAACAACAAATCTGTCAGTTAAATTCCAAGGTAGAAGCTAACGGGAGATTGTGAAAATGAGGCTAAGGCCCGATTACTGATGTCCTGTAAAAATCTCAATCACAAATTCAAAATTTATTTAGGAAGAGTAAACGATTTAATCTTTTACTAAACCATAAGAAGGGCTTTAGATGCAATGAAAAAGGATCATAAAAGAAAACTTCCACCCTATGACACCCCTATGTAAAAATCATTGGTTCCGATCCAAATTTTCACAACACCGGAATCAAAATCACTGCTTCTTTTTCTCTTCTTTTGCTACTTTTTTTTTGCTGGGTTAAGAGTTATAATTTTTCATAGTTACGAAGCCAAGTCAATAAGTCCTTAAAAAAAAAACAACAGAAAAACACATGTTTTGGGTTGATTCTTTATTATATTGTGGTAGGTGGTCGTAGGTTTTTCTTTTAACTCGATACACTTTACTCAGCGATTGTCCTTCGATTGAGACTTCGGAATATCCTCGAAATACGTCTTTTTTTATAGAGATGGTCCGTGATTAAATTCGATTTTTTTTTCGGCCAAGCCATTTCTGAAAGTTTGGCTGGGAGCCAAATTAGGCTAATAATGATGAATTAAATTATTCATTTATTATTTTTCCCTTTTCCAAGTATTCAATGTGGATATATCCATTGATATCCCAAAATATCGATGAAATAACCTTACCATCAGATTGCACTGTCTGTGCTTCGGTCGGGGCGGATTGACCTGGTAAAATCCATTGCTTTAACTCATTTTTTTTCTGTTGTTTTTCATTTCTGTTGTATAGTGGTGAATTCATGTTTCATCTAAAGTTATATATCGGCGAAGAACTTCATCAGGATCGCTTTCATCAGCTCTAAACCTCCTCCTAAATATGTCATATGATTGCGTTTATTTACGATTGTGCGGCACCCATCTTGCCGGTTTTTGTTTTTTTGTGAAAAATTGACAGCACTAAACTATGTGATATGTCTGTGACCTCAACTAGTTCACCCACTTTAACCTGTCGGTCAGTCAAAACTACATATATCGTGGATTTCATGAATGATTTTTCAAAGTAACTGCCTCAACTGGACGTCTTGCACGAGGTTCATCATTTGTGGCCTGGCCGTCCAAGGTTTAAATTCATTTACCCACTTAGAGATAGTCTTAAGCACTTTTGGGCATGTGATATGGACTTCTTCTAACTCATCTTTGATTTTCTTAGTTGTTTTGCCTTTCAAGTAGAAGACCTGCAGGAAAAAAGGGGTCAGTTGGGAATTGGGACCTGTCCCGGGATAGGTGAAAACTGAACCGGTTCCGAAAAATCATATTACGATATAGGTAAAAAGATTGCCGGTTCCTAAAGTACCTATAACGTGACCAGTTTAAAAGTCACGACTAGTCCTTTTAGACCAGTCATGTGACATGCCACAGAGGGCAATTGACCCCCTACTAGGACAAGCCCATATTAAAGTGATCGGTCCCGTGACCGATTCCTATCACAATGAACCGGTCATGTGACGTGTCCTGGGATAGGTCCTTTTCCCGCAGGGAGGGTTTAATTTTTTAAAATATCAAAAGTTCGGTCAAGCAATCGTTTGTAAAAAAAAAAATTAATGACGTATTTTCTTAAAAATTTGCCAGCTGTCTTTTGAAACAACATTTTTAAAACCTATTTTATTTTAAACTCTTAGTATTCTTTATATGATTTTGTAAAAACTTATTTACTTGTAATCAAAGAAAAATTTATAACTTTGAGACATAAATTTATCCCAAAATTTGAGATTATGCAATTATATAAGAGTCCACATAAATTAATATATAAACATACTTGGAACAATATATAAATATATCTAATCATATCTGGTCATATAATAAAAAGGTTTATAAAAAATTGTTTAAATGATTTCATGCAGAAGCAAAAAATTATTGAATATCTTCCCATGAAAAAAAGGTTAGATATAATCATATACGTTCATATATAATTATATCCTGCATTTGAATCTATTCAATTATATCTGATTGCACAATAGATAAACAACATGTTTTTATTTATATACGGAAGGGTGCATCATGTATATTTTAAAATCCTAAAAATGAGGAAGTCTAATACATATTTTCAAAAGCAATGCATATCTTTTTTTTCAAGTGTAAATGGTTTTATTTTGTTGTAGTTAAAGTATATCAAGATTGAGCTTTGTGGTTAAATTACTTGTTATTTAAGGCTTACATTGCATCCAAAATGATAGTTATCATAAACACAACTACAACTACAATTCTATAAGAAAATATACAATATAAAACCAGGCACATACACAGACCCACATTCAGTTGCACTATGACATAATGTAATCATGTCACACATATAGTACAATCATACATACAATTACCTACATTCTCTTAAAACATTCAATTCAATCTTGTGCCGGCATATTATCATCTTCTTCCTTCTTGTTCTGGTAGAAACTGAGTGTGTGACTATTTTTTTGTTTTGCTGTTCGTTCTGTGAAATTATCATTTTCACACAAATTGCATAAAATCACACCTGTACAGTTATATGAACTATCAGGTTAGTGTTGCCACGGACAAAAATTTTTTGTAACCGAAATTTTCCAAAAAATGTTAACAAATGAGAAAAAAAAATAACCAAAATTTAAAGTTTTTTATTTCTATTGATAACTAATTTAAGGTTCGTTTTTTACAAAAATATATTATGTATTTTCAATATTTCGCTACTCCATTGTGTAGCAACTTCAGGTAATATTAATTATGAAAAATTATAAATTATTTAAATATATTAAAATATTTATTATTTAAATTTGTATTGGAAATACATATTATTTTTTATTATGATAAATCTTCGGATTCGCTATTTGCAATGAAAACCTATAACAACCGTTGTCAGTACGTCATAAATGGAATCCAAACCCGGTTACGTACCGTTTTCTGGACTGTAAGCGGACCAGAAAATGGATTTTAAGGAACTTCGAAACTGATTGGAATTCGTTGAAAGTCTGTCAAAAATATAAGTTTTACGTACTGTTGTTTGTTGTAAAAAACGGAGTTGAGTACGTTGAAACCCAAACATTGAAGAACCGTTTATATAAAATTTCTTTAAATTCGGAAACTGTATTTTCTAGAAAAAAGTTTCATATAAAATTTAATGAAAAAATTAATAAAAACTAAAGAATAGCATGGATTTTGTTTTTTAGTTGATTTATCAACAAATTTTGATGACGTAGGAACTTCAGTAGAATGAAGTTGTTTAGTAAAATATATTTAAAAATTCGCTTATTTGAATATACGTGATTTTTATATCTTTTCTAATAGAAAAGATATAAAAGCTTAAACCCGAAAAAACTATTCATACCATATTTTAAGAATTTGTTATTGAATTTTTTTAAAGGCAGCTCTTGTTTACCCAGGTGAAAATGTTCATATATGGTCATATATGGCTACATATATGGGTTCATATATTATTCAATATATGCTCGGATACGAAATTTGAGGGTATATGGCCGTATATGGCCATATATGGACATATATGAGTGTTCATATATGGTCATATATAAGTACTTTATCTATATGCCGATATATTAAATATGCTTTTTTTTATTTTTAAACAAAAATATTGATTTTTTTTTTAAAATCAACATTAAATCAACATTAAATTCAAGGGAAAAAGGGATATTTACATGCAATAACTTTTGAGGTAAAAAACACACATACATTTTGGGAAAAGAGTACCAATATTATTTTTAGATTATAATATCTTCATTTTATATAACAATTCAAAATTTCTTGTTATTATTAAAAATCAGTATTAAAAATAGAAAAAATAAATACCCATGTAAAAATGGAAATATATATGAACATACATGATCATACATGAGCTTGTATATGATCATACATGGGCATACATGGTCATATACGTCCATACATGATCTCATATATGACCATATATCTTCGGATCCGAAATTTGAGGGTATATGATGATATATGTGCATATATTATCATACATGCTCATATATTATTCATGTATGCTCGTATATGATCATAAACGTACATGTACCCTCAAATTTCAGATCCGAAGATATATGATCATATATGAGATCATGTATGGTCATATATTGAACAATGTATGGACGTATATGACCATGTATGCCCATGTATGATCATGTATGCTCATATATATTTCGATTTTTAGATGGGTAATAAAAAAATAAACAACAAAGTATGAATTGTTACATTAAATGAAGAGTTGTTGTACTATAATCTAAAAATAATATTAATATTATTAATAATATTAATAATAATATTTTCATTTATATTTCTTTAATAAGAAAGATTTTGAAATTTGTATTATTGATCTCAATCCTTTTCTTTTTTTTTTGGTTACGTATTACTCAGCCAGAGGCGAAGGATAAAAAAGACTGAAAATTATTAATAGTCTTAAGACCCAACTGCATTTGGCTTAAGTGACTTAAGCTTTGTTTTGGTATCAAACAAAATTTTGGAAATACAAATTTTTAATTTTAAAAAAAATTTTTTATAACGGAAATACAATACCTAGTATAAGTCGTTTAATCTAATTACGTTTCTGCCTTTAGGTTCACTTAAGAATTCAAACTGTATCTTAATTCGGTAGAACAAAGGATTAAATTTCCCTCATATATGGCAATATCTGATAAAAATTTAAATAGATTACCCCATATATGAAATAATATATATGCACTCATATATGAACATACGTGGCGTATATGAACCAATATATGGACCAATATATGAAATATATTATCATATATTACCATATATGAACTTCATCTTTAAATGTATTGGCCCATATATGCTTCCATACATGACATATATGTTCATATATGCTCACATATGAAAACATATACGATCATATAAGAAGCCATATATGATGATATATGAACATATATGAACATTATCACCTGGGTATTTAAATATTTTTTATTTTGGACAGTGTCATATTTATAAAGAAAATAAAAACCTGCTTTATGGACAAAATGTTACACTTCGGTAAAACTACACAGCCTACACTGCGTTTTTAAGGGTTTACTACCACTGAAAACGTCTGACATTTTATTTTAAAGAGTCGTCAGATTCCTCTGAAAAAAAACCCAACATTATAAAGTATGATTCTTTAAAAAATCTCAGGATGCTTTGAATTTTCCTAAACAAATACTTTAGAAAACGATGCACAAACAAACAACAAATACTTTAGAAAACGATTAATCGATTAATCGCCAATTTTTCCGATTAATAGATCAGAATATCCAATTAATCAATTTTAGAATACTGACATTACCGATTAACCGGCAGGTTCGAATAATTGAAAACACTAATTTATCCCTTAAGCATTGCATAATGACGCTTTTGACTCACACTCTAACGAGTTTTATCACCTTTTAGTAAGACCTGTCAATCTGAGATTCCGTCCGATTGTGACGAAATTTGGATAGAGAGCGGGAAAATAATCTCACGTTAAAAAATTACCCCTTTTTGCCTTTTTTTCGTTTTTCCAACAGAGTTCTTCAAAAGGGAAAGTTCTTCAGAATCTTGATTTTTTCAACAAGAAATGTTTAAAAAATGTAAAAGATACATACATTAAGTTAATTGTAAATCAAGGATAATTTTAAATGTTAAAAAAAACACGGAATTTAAAACATGTAGGCAATGCCTACAAGATACACAGAATAAAATTACAAAATTCGGTTTGTAATATTGAACATCTTTTGTAGAATATTTTTGTAAATACAAAAAAAAAAATAATTTTTAAAAATGCACCAACAATGGAATTTGTAAATACAAAAAACTCTTTATTATTTTTTTGTAACTTAAATTTTTATTTTCAAAGAAATTTTATATGAAAAACAATTCAAACAAAAAATTTTTGTAAATCGAATTATAATTAAAACAAATGTTTTTAATTATTTGAAATTTTATTATACTTTTTTCTGTTTATAATCTCAGTAATAATTTTCATATTTTGTATTAAAAAAAAATATTTTCATACCGAGTTTTATGAAAATGGAAGGTTGTCGAAGTCTTATTTATTAAAAATAGTTTTGTGTAAAACGTGTTTTTGTAAATTATATTTTAATATATCACTCATAAGATAGCAAACAAAAATTTTGCACTTTTTCCAGCCCTTTTTTTAGACGATCTTACACATTGTCACATTTCTTATATGGCAATACTGCAACCACAACAGCAAAGATTCACACATACAGATAGATATTTAAAATACACATGTAAGCTTAAGGTTATTTCCAAGTATAAGGCCATCCCGTAAACTTGTACTATTTACAGTTATTGTGTGCTTGTGTATATTTGCCAAAGGATTCACATTGTGATTATAGTATGATATGAATAAAAAAAACCGTTCTACGCTTAAATAAGAAACTAAATCCTTTGCTAATATAATGTGTAAAACTTTGATTTCTTTTATTTTTTTATTACGTTGGTTTCAAAGCCAGTATAATAAAAACGCATAAAACTATTTGAGTATCATAAAATTACAAAACTATGTACAAAGAAGTATTTACCTGGGTTTTAAAATTTGTTTTTTTAAATCAGCATAAACAAGTCAGTTGAAAGGAATATTATACATAAATATAATTAAATTATACCTATATATATTTAAAAGACTTTTAATGAAATTATTTTTAACTTTTCAATTTTTAAAATTTCCTCAATTAATTGGCCCCCCTAAATATTAACAATAAAAAAGTTCGAGGTTCAAAGGTTGAATTTTTATGGCATTATTTACATAAATGTTAATTTAATGGTTGTTGCAAAAATTTTTTTAAAAATTTTGATTTATTTTTCAAATACTTTCAGATATATTCTTTTTGATCTATCTGTTTATTTATTAAATTATCTACACCTTTTCAAATTGTATTTCAATTGTATTTCAGAATAGTCAACTGCATTTCAGGAATAGTCAATTGTATTTCAGAATAGTCAATTGTATTTCAGAAATAGTCAATTGTATTTCAGAAATAGGAAATTATATTTCAGAATAGTCAATTGTATTTCAGAAATAGCCAATTGTAATTCAGAAATAGTCAATTGTATTTCAGAATAGTCAATTGTGTTATAGAAATATTTTTAATCATATAAACCTATGTTTTTATGTTAAAATATAAAGCATTTGAAAAATTATTAAAATACAACACAATAACAAAACTAAATATAACAACTCCAAAACGTAGGGTGTATTGTTTTTTTATCTCTGAAATATAATAGACTATTTCTGAAATACAATTGACTATTTCTGAAATACAATTGAGTATTTCTGAAGTACAATTGGAAAAGGTATAGTATGAATATAGAAATAAAAACATTTTAGGAACGAATTCAAATAAACTCAATTTTCGAGATCCTTCCAAGGTCCATAAAACACCCTGTAATATATTTCGAAATCGTTATCCTTAAATGAACGGCAATTTTATCTAGAATTCAAATCCGTAAAAAATAGTAAAACTTGATTATAATGGGCCAGCAGCCAAAAAAAAAGAAACTTCCATATTTCAGAGACGCCGTTAAAAAATTTTTGATTTCAAATTCGTGTTAGGAGTACAAAATACTTTAAAGTAGTAGAAGTCGTTACATAAAAGAAAGATTTTTGTTAAGTAGTGTTATCAAAACATAATAAAAATATTTTTTTTTTGTACATTTTCCAAATTTTCCAAAAAAAAAAAAAATAAAAATCTTGTAATAAAATATCAAATTCATTTGAGAAGGGACTGTACCTATATACCTCCTCAAATAGGTTTATTATTTTATTTAAAGTTTTTCAGTGTTTTTTTTTTAATTGGGAAAACTTGTAAAATACAAAAAAAATATATTTTTGATACTTTTGAGTTAGAAGAAGCATAATTATCATAATGTTTGGAAGCCAATTGAAATTCTCATTTATCATTCCAGGTAGAGGATACTTGTTTCTATTCTTGATCTGTATTTATAATTTGTCGGATTTTAACGAACTTATGAAATATGAAATTTCCTATATTGATTTTGTCTCGATTTTCAAATACTGTAGAAACCAACTAAAAACACCAACAAAATCCATTTTTCTACTCTCTCAAAATCGGAGATGTCACTAAAAGTACATTTTCGAATTTCACTCAAATCGCTGTGTAAGCGGTGGGAGATTCTCTTGTTAGTGCTGACTATAATAGTGTGCTCAAAGACTTGGTTTACTCAAAAGTCCTATCTCAAATAGTGTTTCGGTCAACATTTGAATGTTTTGCTCGAAAAAGGGTATAAAACGTCTAAATTTTTTAAGGCGTTTTTACCCGCGAATTTTTTATGATAAAAAGTGAATGCAGATCACGATAATTATTAAACTAAAACATTGTAATGTTAAAATAATTTAACTAACTAATACCTTTTAAAATTGCAAATTGTTCATTCGAATATCTTATAATACACTAAAAAAAATATTTGTAAAATAAAGTAAATTTCGTCATATTTAAATGCAAAATTTAATAATGAATAATATATGCGCATATATGACTATATACGGACATATACCCTAAAATTTTAGATCCGTACCCAGCAAAAATGAAGCTGACAAAGAAGCAATAAAAGCATCACTACTATGGCAAAGGCATCACTTCTTTTCTGATGGTTTCATCGATGAATTTAATATTAGCGTGTCATCCCAGCAAAATAAGAGCTGAGGAAGAAGTAGTTACACACTACATCTACTGAACACGAAGTTGTGAAAATTTCGGTGAATCATTAATGATTTTAACATTGGCGTGTCATTGGGAGGAAGTAGTTTGGTTCGGTGCTATGAAAAATCGATGAGCAGATGGACTTTTTCATTAGCTTACGGAAGTTGTTAAATATAGGGACTACAAGATAAATATAGGGAGTGGCGTTTTTTTAAGTTAATATCACTGGTATGCAAAATATGTTTTCAATATGTCATTTAATGACTGCAGGAATTAACCATTTATGGGCCAACTAAATAATTGATGTTTTACTAGTAGGGGTTAATATCAACATTTTGGAAGTTGTTTAAAATTACTTCTTATAAATCGAAAAATTTGCACTAATAACTTCTTTGGATGTTCTGAAAAAGAGATTCGTAAAGAATAACATCCATTTTATTTTGCTGGGATAGGATGGAAGTATTCAAATGAAGCTACTAGCATTTTTCATACTTTACTCTAAGGAAGCAATGATAATACAATGATTAAATATTCTGATGCATGAGTGGAAAATGTTCATATACTTTGTAGTATTTAAGCTTTAATGAAAATTTAATTCATAAAAATGCAGAAAAATAAGTTTAAAGAAGCGAAATTTATGCATTGATATACAAATACTCTTTATTAAAACAAATAAATAATTCTGCATTAGTGAAAAAGCATTTTTGAAACATTTTTCAAAAATTTTTATGAATGTTTAGACAAATTTTAAAATATTTTTGGATAATTTAAAAACTGTTTGTACAATTTTGAAACATTTTTAGACAATTTAAAAATATTTTTGCACAATTTTAAATAATTTTGGCACAATTTTAAAACATTTTTGAGCAATTTGAAGTAATTTTTTCACAATTTTAAAATTATTTTGTTAAATTCTGAATTAAAACTGGAAATGGTGAAGTGTTAAATAATATACATAATGCAAAAATGCAGAGATTGCGTCGTCATAAATATTTAGGACTGAAAAAATGCAAATGACAGGCCAGCTAGTTTCAATTAAAGGTAAAAAAATCTGTTTTTCTTGATTTTGATTGCAAAACTGCATAAATTGCAACACTCAAGAAATTTTATTTTAATTATTATTATACAAAAACTAAAATATAAAAATTATTTAGTAAAAACATTAAAAAATTTAATCAAAACTATTTTCTCAATTTGAATAAATGCATTAGATTCAAAAAATTTTCGATATACTATAACTTATGCTTTAGAAGTAATGAAGAGTGATTCTTTAAGATATGCATTGGGTTTATATCCAGATCACTGCATTTGAAATATGAACACATGAATTCTTTTGGAAAGGGCCTTAGAATAACACCAAAAAATCATAAAAGAATGTCAACTGAAGTTTAGGAAGCAATGAAAGAAGTTATAGTCACAGAATGACTACCATTTTTTTTTGCTGGGTAGACATCATGTATGGTCATATATTGATCCAAATATGGATGTATATGACCATGTATGATCATATATGTATGTGTTTAATGAGATTTTCAACACGGATAAAATTAGACTTGTATTTTTAAATTCTATTAAAAAATATTCAAAATTTGTATTTATATTACACTAAAAAAAAGACATGAACCAAAAATGAATCTAAATTTTCCTTTTAAATAGTTTAAAAATTTTTCTCAATTTAAGACAAACTTTAGTAAGACTTAGAAAAATTGTTTTAAAAAGAATAAAAATTCCTATGATTGAGTAAAAGTTTATATACTCAGAAATAGTTCATATCTTCCCTATAAAATATTTCTTGATTTTAGGGAAAAAAAACAAGTACATTAAATAGAAATTTATTAATTCTTAAGAAAAACATCTTAGAAACTTGCATACTAAAATATAAAAAAATGAGAAAGTACTTAAACTTAATGTTAATTTTTTTTCGCAAGTAGTAAAATAAACTATATCTTAGAAAGCCATTTCTAATTTCAGTTTTTAAGTCAACCACTTTTTAATATTTAAGAGTTGTTCTCTTAAAATTAGTTCAGGCAATTAAAAACAAAAAGTAGTAATTTTTTTCCTTTGTAATAATAAACATTTTGTTTGATGAACTATTTCTAGGGAAAAATTTCGTGCAACTTAGTTCAGATAAATTTTAATAAAATGTTATTTTTTTCAAGTAAAAGTTTTCTAATTTTTGAGAAACTTAGGTATAGGATGTTTTACCTAAAAATTTCTTCAGATAAATTAAACAAAATCTTGAGTAAATTTCTCTTAAATCCAGGAAAAATTTATTTTTTGTAGGAAGACGTTGAACTTATTTTCAATATTTTTTTCCCAAATTTAAAAGAAAAAATATTATTTCAGGAAAAAAATTAAAAAAATTATAGTGCATGTCAACCACGTGCTCATCTCTAATCTTAACAGTCTTAAATATTAAACTTCAAATATTATAATTTTGTTTGTTGACTATAATATCAAATATCGCAAGCACATTTTATACATTACGGCGTAATAGCTTTCATATAATTGACGTTTATTTAACTTTATATTTATCGAAGGCACTAAAACTATTTTTTTTTCAGTTAATAAAAATGCCCTAAAATAAATTTTTGAAATTTTTCCATATTCCAATAATAACAAGAAATGTAAATGTGATATTTTGTATTTTTGCAACAATTTCCTTAAATTAGTGAATTTAAGAAGACAAAGGATATCCAGTGTTCCTTAGCCATAGATGCCGAGTGTCACTAAGGGCGCCCCTTTTTGTAGTTCTCTCAAGGAGAACTATTAATTAACTACGAAGAGAATCTGACTTTGTCTTAATTTATTACGTTTCAGGATGTCCTACAGTACAGTTTTTTAATTTCCCAGCAAAAATAAATGGAAGTGATTGTTAAGGAATTAATTTTTCATTGATTCTAAAGTATGGTTTAGTTCTGATTTTTCTCTTCTACGGAAGTTCTTTTTCACAAGTTATAAAAATGTGATTTTTAATAAAATTAAAACCTTTTCAAATCTATGACGCTACAAAAAGTAAAAAATTTATTGTAGTAAAAGTTGCAAGCATTTCGAATAGAGATAAATAAAGCCCGATTGCTGAATTTCCCGCTAAAATTTAACGAATAGTAAAACTCAAACTTTGTATAGGAAACAACAACAAATGTGTCAGTTAAATTCCCAGGTAGAAGCTAACGGGAGATTGTGAAACTGAGGCTAAGGCTCGATTATTGATGTCCTGTAGAAATCTAAATTACAAATTCAAAATTTATTTGGGAAGAACAAAAGATTTAATTTTTCTCTAAACCATAAGAAGGGCTTTAGATGCAATGAAAAAGGATCATAAAAGAAACTTTCCACCCTATGACACCCCAATGTAAAAATCATTGGTTCCGATCCAAATTTTCACAACACCGGAATCAAAATCACTGCTTCTTTTTCTTTTCTTCTGCTACTTTTTTTCTGGGTTGTTTAACTTTTTGCAAATAAAATATAATATATATATTTAAATACATGTGTTTAGTATAATTTAATTTAATTTAATTTAAAGATAAATATTTATAGCAAAAAGCTTGTTAAAATCAGTGTCCTCACAAAGCGGAAGCCTCCCGAAAGTGGGATAATACTTACACAATGTGTGTAAAGTACTTTAAAATATATAGAAACAGTTTCATTTTAATTAGAAAATTTGCATCAAATTTGAGACAAATTTTTAATTAAAAGAAGTACTATTTTACTTAATGTTAGAAAATATTTTCCTATTTTTAGGGAGTTATGTCCTAGTTTTTAATAAAAAAATATATAATAAATTTAAATCAAATAAAATTTTTCTTAAAACCATGGAAACATTTCCTGACTAACAGTAAAATTTAAGATGATGAATGAACTAATTAGGAGGAAATATTACTGTTTTCTAATAAAGGTTTAGTACTCAATAGGAAAATTTTTCTAGAATTTAGAAATTTTGATTTTAAGTCAAATTTATTTCTTAATTTCAAGGAAAATTTTAATACAATAAATTTTGGCTTTGGCGCTTTTTGATTTAAATTTTTCATCCAAATAAGTAAATTTTTCTAAATTCTATGTAATTTTTTTTTTTTGTGTAGTTTGCCACGTGTTTCTCTTCTGCAAAGTTTTATTATATATTTTTTTTTCAACCCATGTAAAAATCGAAATATATATGAACATACATGATCATACATGGGCTTGTATATGATCATACATGGTCATATACGTCCATACATGATCTCATATATGACCATATATCTTCGGATCCGAAATTTGAGGTATATGGTGATATATGTGCATATATTATCATACATGCTCATATATTATTCATGTATGCTCGTATATGATCATATACGTCCATATACCCTCAAATTTCGGATCCGAAGATATATGATCATATATGAGATCATGTATGGTCATATATTGAACAATGTATGGACGTATATGAGCATGTATGCCCATGTATGATCATATACAGGCCCATGTATGATCATGTATGCTCATATATATTTCGCTTTTTAGATGGGAAGTGAAAAACTTTGTGTTGTAATCCATCTTTCTATTGTAAAAATCGAGACTTTTAATCGTTTTACGATCAAACATATTTTATATCCAGCACCCACTAAACATCTATATCGCTTTACTTCTTTATAGAACATAATGTATTCATGTTCTAATATTTACCACAAAAATATACCAACAAATTAATTTGTAAATCTAAACCTAAATTGAAAACTAGACAGTTAAGCAAAGTTCCAAACATACACACTTACACAATATGGAGTATATTTGTTACAGAAGAATCAAAAATATGGTTAGACAAAGATAATACCATTAAAAGATAAACAATCATCAACAACCATAGATGATGGTAAAATAAGATAACAAATAACCCAGGCAGTCAGAACACACAATATTGAATAAAGGACGAACATTTCCTAATCTTCAAAATATTCCCCTTAAAGCCATATCATCAACAACAACAACATAAACCTAAGAAGGTCAACATCTAAAATATTATGAGTTTTTGTATACAGTTATTTGCAAAATTGTGTTGATATATTGAATATTGTTGAAATTTTTGTAATTATATTACAATGTGAAAGTTTAGGGTAAATATGTTATCAAATGCAAAACCATATGAATAAATTTAAAATTTAATATCTCGATTTAATAAATTTTTACTTAAACTATTATTTTAATAATGTTGCTAAGATTAAGTATAATTTAATATTTTGTATTAAATTTTGACATAACTAATGCTGGCTAGATTAGCTAGAACTTATTCTTCTTCTTGTATACATTTTGGTTAGTAAATACATACAAAAGATATTTAGTTACATTGTAGGAGAATTAAACTACACATGTTAGTGGCTTACAATGTGCAGACAATACACACAAATTGTTTATTTGTATAAAATTTTGGTTTAAGTATTGATGTGTGAGTGTAATTGGTATGAAATAGTTGAATGAATGAATGAATGAATGAATGTGTTAAGTAAATGTTACTTGCTTAAGGTAATTTGTAAATATGATACAAACAACAGCAATTGCAACAATAACAGATAAAAAATTTGTAAACTTCTAAGAAGATTTACTTAAAGTCTGTTTATAATAACACCAGTAGATATAATAATCAATATTAGGGACATTCAACAGGAGCAATGTGAAATTATGCAACAACTAAATACAAAAAAAAAAAAAAATCTACACATATTATGTTGTTGGTAAGCTCAGATTTTGACTAGAATTTCTATGTATAAGTTCAAATTCTGACTATAGAAAGATTTATCATTAAGGCAATATTTTAAATATAATAAGATTCACGATCAAGCTTATATTTTTAATAAAAAATGTCTATTTTTATAATCATTGATTAAGATTTTGACTTTAAAACGTTTTACAATAAAGCTTCAATTTTGACCATCAGAAAATTGGAGATTAAGCCTAGATATTGATAGCAAAAGCCACTCACGAAAAGTGTACATTTTGACTATAAATGATTCAAAATATATCCAAGATTTTCACTATAAAATTAGCCCCGATTAAGCCTAGGTTAAGGAAAAATTATACCTTAAATAAATTTATTTCTTAAGCGTAAACATTATGTATACAGGTTGGTTGAAAAGTTTCTGCGCTCACAAAGTGATGGCACTGCTAGCTCAGAACTTTTTTTTTCTCAAGTTGGTATAACTTTCCTGAGAACACATGCAAAGTTGCAAGTCATTCTGTCAATTCTTTCTTTGTTTACAAGCCATTTGAAGTTGACGGGTCATTGATTTTTTTTAATATGGAAAAAATTTAATATCGTGCAGTCATTAGATTTTTTGTTTTGAAGGGTTTAAAAGCAAAGGAAATTTATGAACAATTGTTAGAAGTGTATAAGGAGCCCTCACCTTCAAAACGCATCGTTGAATTTTTGGCTGGTGAATTTAAACGTGGTCGTACCAGCCTTAAAGACGATCCACGCGAAGGACGACCAAAAACTGCAACCACAGCAGAAATCATTGAGCAGGCACATAATATGGCTAGTGAAGATCCAAGTTTGACTAAGCATGAAATTGCTAATGCCATAGGCATCTCAGACGAACGAGTACTCCATATTTTACATGAAGAATTACGTATGAAAAAACTGTTTGGAAAGTTAGTGCCGCACACATTAAAAATTCAACAAAAACTGGATCGAAAACAAATTTCTCAGCGTAATTGGAGCGTTTTAAACCGAATAAAACCAACTTCTTGCGTCGTTTTATAACTATTGATGAGACTTGGATCTATCACCATGATCCTAAATTGAAACAAGAACGTTTACAGTGGACTGAAGTTGGTTGTTCAGCTCCAAAGCAGGTGAAGTCACAACGATCAGCAAAGAAGGTTATGGCATCAGTTTTTTGGGATGCAAAAGAAATTTTGTTGATTGATTATCTTCAGAAAGGTAAAACAATCAACTCTGAATATTATTGCAGCCTTTTGGATCAGCTGGATGAAAAAATTCGTGAGAAAAGACCTGGTTTAAAGAAGAAACAAATCATTTTTCATCAAGACAATGCACCTGCTCACAAAAGTGTTTTGACGATGGCTAAATTCAAAGAATTAAAGTACGAATTGCTTGAACATCCACCGTATTCACCAGATTTGGCTCCCAGTGACTACTATCTCTTCAGAAATATCAAACAATTCCTCCGTGGAAAGCATTTTTCGTCGAATGAAGAGTCCATAGCAGCCGTAGACGGTTATTTTGCAGAGCTTCCGGAAAACCATTATAAGGATGGGATAAAATTATTGGAAGATCATTGGAACAAGTGTATTGAGCTTCTAGGAGATCATATTGAATAACAAAATATATTTCGTAATAAAAACAGTATTCTTTCATTTCGAGCGCAGGAACTATTCAACCAACCTGTATATTGAGTGTAAGGAAACAAATTAACAAACTTGTAAACAACAACACAATTAGACCAACATCAACGAAATTTAACAATTTATATTTATCCTCTATATTTTTTAGTTTTTGTTATGAACTTTAATTCTTAAAGTATCAAACAACACAGCTTATATGAAGCATTTAATATCAAATGTGATATGATCTTAAATCCTACTATACTATTCACTTACAAAATAACAGATCAACAATTCATAAAATTCCATTATTTTAGTTTATTTTAATTTTTTATTAAAAAGTTCTTATTTGGTACACTTTAAAATTAAACTAATATTATATATTTCAGTGAGAAAATAGAGGGGATAACATTATAAATCCATTGAGCTCAACTAAAAACATTTAAAAACTTAATCCAAATTTTTAATCAAATATAAATGTTTTTGCAATGTACAGTATTTGTAGTATTTGTATGAAATGGGTACTTTACAGTGGTGCTTTGCACCCAAAGCAAAAGAGCTCAATTTGATTCGTCATAACAGCTCTAGGATGAGAAAATTCACATAACAAGCTGGGATTTTTTGCATCGTGTGCAAATTGCACCGAGATTGCCTTCCATTTTTTTTTTTTTGTTAATTTTTCATTAAAAATATAAAATTTTACACTCAGAAAAGTTAGTAGAAAAATTTGTAAACGGTTTTCAATCCCACTTTATTATTTTTGTACTGATTCTTAGTAAAAAAAATTATTATTTAGCAAATCTTTTTGATATTTACATTTTACAAATTACAGAATTTTTACAGAATATCTACAAATTTTCGTTGCTAATTTCAGAAATCATTTTACAAATTTTTGAAAATCGATTTGCTAAAATTAGCAAAAAAAATTACTAATTTTAAAAAAGTCGATATTGAAGGAAATGTTATTTCTAATAATTTAAACTTATACATACAAACTTAAATTGCCCTAAAATGTTACATAGGAAGTGAAGATACCGACTCATGTCTAAAAAGAGGACATCCACTTAAAACAGCACTAAAAAGGGGTTTTTAGTTCTAAAAATCAGCCCTAAAAACAATTAAATTTAACCTTAAAAGTAAAAAAAAAAAAGAATTTACTAAAATATTTTTCAAAACAGAAATTACCAAATTAAAACAAAATGATAAATTCGTTTATGTTTTAACAATTTTTAAGATTTTTAAGCCTTTGATTTTTTTTTTTTATTTTGTATAAAACATCTTTTAAAAAATATAATCAAAATTTTTGATGCTCGATAAAAAAAATAAATCTAAAACTTTGTACTAATATTCACAATAATTAGTAATTTTTTTCGCTGATTTTAGCAAACAGATTTTAAATTCCACTTTACAAAAAGTCTACTAAAATTTAGTAGCGGCTACTAATTTTTCTACTAATTTCATTGTACTATACGTCAGCAGACATGTGTTGCTAAGATTAGCAAAAAATACCGCTGGGCTCAAATTAGCAGAATTTCCCGTAATAACAGCAACATTTTCAATTGCCATTACAGACATTTTTTGGTGAGTGTATATTCAAAACTAGTTAAATGGTATTTATTGTAGATTATGCCACAAAAGAACAACCTTTAGCACTAAACTTTATTAGGATTAATTTAAAACTGAACTAAATCACTTGACTAATAAGATAATTTCATGTATTGTAAAATGTCAGAGAAGGGTAATCTTTGGCTCCAGCACTTTTTTGTAAAAGTTGTTTTATACAACTTGTATTTAGTTCAATTGACTATTTAGATAATTTTATAGATTTATCCAACCTTTAACCCAATTCATTTTTGGTTCTTATAATTCAGGGTGACAAAAGGTTAAATTATCTGTGTTCAATTTGAAGTTAATTCAAGTAGCTAAGTACATAATATTGTAGTTTTGTAAATATTAGAAAACCTTCAGGGCGGCAAAATGTTGAGTTTTTTGTGGACAATTTGGATTTAGTTTAATGACGAATTAAATAAAACTGAACATTGGAAAACATCAGGAACGCCAACCATTTGGCCCTCGCACTTCGTTTGTTGTTATTCAAAGGGCCAAAGATTGCATTTTGTGTACAATATGTATTAAGTTCAATATATTTATTTCTATAAAAATATAGAAAAATATCAGCAAACGTCTGATTTTGGGCCCCCTGAATCTTAGGAATTATTATTATTATTATTATTTATTTATTTATTTATTAACAAATTTTAAAAAAAAATTTACAATTCATTTAAAGTGAAACCTCGCGAAACCATTAAGGTTTGTCCGCAGGTTAAGAGTAAACTTAATGTAAGCTAAAAGTAATTTTTTTTTGAACTTAGGAAGATTAAATTTATGATTTAAATAGTGATAAAGAACGGAATGATTTGTTTTTAACTAATGTTTGTACTAGAAAAGTATTCATTGCTGAGATATAAAAAAGTTTTTGAATGTCTTGTTTCGTGTATTTTTGTTGAGGGATTTTTCAAGGACATCAATAGGTATTTCGTTGAAAATATTTGGCAGCATTACGGATAGGGTGCTTTTTCCATATTCACTAGTAAACTTTGAAACTTGATATCTTCCTTCGACATTTCTTCTAGTTTGGTAGTTGTGGTCTATTCTCTTTAGAAATCTGGTATCATTATAAAACTCAATGGCAAGGGTGGTTTTGTATATACTTTTAACGTTTAAAATGTAAAGATCTTTTGTTATGCTGTTGTTTACGTTGGTTGAATTAGTTGAGGTGTGGTTTTGTGGTCTATTATCATCTGTATATGGAGCACGCTGATTGAATGATCTTAGAGTTTTCAGCAGTTGATTTTGTGTTTTTTGAGGAACCGTACAATATGTTGAGTTTCCCCAGGCTGTTATGTCATGACGAATATGCGATTCAGCTAATGAGAAATTAACTTGCCTTAAAGCCATGTTGGTCGAACAATAGCTTAGGTGGTGGAGCATGTACGCGGCTTTTCTTAATTTTTTGCGAACTTCTTCTATGTGTCTTTTCCATTTAAAGTTTTGATCAACGTATACGCCAAGATACTTGTATACATTGACAACTTCAATCGTGGTTGAGCAATGGTCATGAGTATTATTGACAACCATCAATTTATTACTATGCAGACATTCGTTGCTATGGAATGTAAGCTTGATGTCCACGAATCTAAAATGAGGTGGTTTTATGTGCATCAATTTGGTCTTGGATGCGTTAATTATCAGACCATGATCATGGTACCATCTATTAGCTGTATCAAGTTGGTTTTCCAATATTACCGTGGCTTCTTCTAAATTTCTGTGTGCAACTACGATGGCCGTGTCGTCTGCGTAAGCATATGTTTTGCCCATTGTGAGACTATTTATTAGTTCATTTGTGTAGATGATGTAGAGTATAGGACCTAATTTTGAACCTTGAGGTACGCCATAATCCAGATTCGTTGCAGCACTCAAATTATTCGATATGTTCACGTAGAATTTTCTGAGTGTAAGGTAATTTTCAAATAACTTCAGACATTTTCCCCTAATTCCAATTCTATCTAGCATCAATAGAAGTTTCAGGTGAGACAGCGTATCGAATGCTTTACTGAAGTCAATGAATAATGTTAAGCAGTGGTGTTTTTTACTTAATTGTTCGTTTATATACGTTGAGAAATTACCAAGAAGTTTGTTGATGTTTTTTCCTTTTTGGAATCCGAATTGGTTTGAGTTTATGACTTTGTATTTGCTTGTGTAATCGACTAATCTTTTACATATAACTTCTTCCATGATTTTTTCAATTACAGGCAGTATTGCAATTGGCCGATAATTATTGAAGTCCGTTTTTATACCATTTTTATATATTGGCCGCACGTAGGCAATTTTTAGAGCTTCTGGTATTACTGAGGTGTCGATGATTTGATTGACTAATTTGGTTATAATTGATGTCATTATTTCAGCATTATTTTTCAAATCTATTGGCCTGATTCCATCAAATCCAGCACTTTTTTTAACGTTCAAAGTTTCTAAGATATTAAAAATTTCCTCAATAGAAGTGTAATGAAAGAATAATGAGTTTTGTAATGTTGTAGAAGAGTGATTAAATGTTTTTATATGACATTTGTGTATTATGCTTTCAACGTTTTGTTTAAAGTTATACGCGAATTTATTACATAATTCATTTAAAGTTATTTTATTTAAATTTTTTAATATAACTTCATCTATATTATTTGTGTTTTTACCGATTAATTCATTTATTATTTTCCACGTTTCGCGAATATTATTTCTGTTTTCAAAAAATTTGCTTTTATAATAGTAATTTTTAGCATAATTTAGCTTTTTATTTAATATATTTCTGTATTTTTTGTATTCTTCTTCACTTTTCTTATTTGTACGATTTAGATGCCATTTTTTATAAAGTTTATCCCTTGTTTCACAATTTTAATTTAAACTTTCGTTCATCCACGGGTTTGGTGTGCGATTTTTCCTTTTCTGGGTAATGCTTTTACAATTCTCGTATATATCATAGAATTTTTCATTTATTGCATTTTACATTTCATTAGGGTTAGAAATACTTTCTATTGCGTGCCAGTTGGTTGTACGTATCTGTTTGTTTACTTTGTGATTGTTAATTTTTTTTGTTGGGTATGGTTTGTTATTGTATTACTAGCCGCTTTATTTTGAAAGAGACTATAATGATCTGAAACGTTTGTTTTGATTATCAATGCATGTGGGTGTGTGTTTGTATATTTAATTCTAATGAAGAGATGATCTATGCATGTGTGTGTGTTTTTTTTTATGTCTTCTCTTGTACTTTTATTGATCATGCATTGCATACCATTGGATGATAACATATCAAAGATTGGTGTATTGGGGCATTATCTAGACCAAACTACCATTTAACTAGAAGCTAATGAAAAATTTTACGATTATGGAGGAAAATTGGAGAACTTTTTTTTCTAAAAATTCTGTAAGTACCAAAGGGGTTAAGTGGGTTTGAAAATTCGTATTCGTCACAGGTAAGAGCAAAAAGATGCCCTTGATATTGCCGCTACCGCAGGTTATTGATTTTATGGTGTCGGAATAGATGACAGCTTAATTTTTTTTTTTTTTGGTTTTTTTAAAACCTTAATCGCGCTTTTTTCGAAACTTTTTTTTGAAGTCGGTAGTTATGATCTTTTAATAAGTTATGAACCGATGTTCTTAAAATTTTGCACACTTTTTCATAACAATATTATCTAGTGCTGGAATGAAGGATTTTTATTTTTTATCACAACTTATTTTATGAGAAAATACATGGTGAAAATTTGACCAAAAAATTGGTGTTTTTGCTCACAAATCCGTGAAAAATTTTAATTCTAATTCTGTTTCATTTTTTTAATGTTCCTTCATTCAGCCTAGAGCATCTACTAAGAAAAAATATTGTTTTTTTAAACTCTGATGAACCCGTCATTAGTTACCCTGGCTACGCGGAGAGAACTTTTGTTTAAAAAGTCGAGGAAGATTAGGTCCCAATAGCAGAATTTTCAAAATTTTTATTCCAAAATTTCACAAAGTACTTGTTAAATATGTAACTTTGATATCCTAAATTGTTTATATAAAATGTTTTTTAAGATATATTTAAAAAAAGTCGAAAAAATACGGGATTTCAAGCCTTTGAAATGGATTTGTAAGTTAGACACCTCCATTTATTTATTGAAGTGTTTAATATGAATATGTTTTAAATGTGTCTAAATATTTAGTTAAAAATAAGCGTTTTAAAGAAAAATTCTAATAAACAATATTTTCGAGTTTCTTCCAAAAGTATTGATGTGCCCTCTAACATTTCCCAACATGACTAAAGACAAATGAAAGGTAATTTTGTGTAGGATTGCAATTCGTCAAATTGTAAAGGATAATAATCTGCTTCTATTTATTATGAACAGCTTTTATCGACTGCAGCATAAATTATTTCCCCCTGGATCTGGGGCCTATAATACGATAACGCGATTTGGTGTATTTATATTGACTTCGGATTCGTATTACCGCTTGTGCCAAAAAGTCGATTTTTTGTTGAATAGTGTAGTTAAGCCTAGTTTAAAAAAACAGTCTAGCTTTTTACCATAAAATAATACACGCTTAAGCGTAGATTTTAACTGTATAAAGTTTGTCTATATTTATCTTCCTTTATTCGATCTTCAGTATTATATTATTTCTTCAAATCGAGTTCAAGATCTTTTTATAAAAAATAATAATGATTATTTATTATTTCCTTCCAATATTTCGTCTCCACATTGGGTGACTTCTTCAGGGAAATTATTAATTAATTCCCCTGAAGAAGTCACCCAATGTGGAGACGAAATATTGGAAGGAAATAATAAATAATCATTATTATTTTTATTAATTAATTCCCCTGAAGAAGTCACCCAATGTGGAGACGAAATATTGGAAGGAAATAATAAATAATCATTATTATTTTTTATAAACATATCTTGAACTCGATTTGAAGGAATAATGCAGGTTGGTTGAAAAGTTCCTGCGCTCGAAATGAAAGAATAATGTTTTTGTTACGAAATATATTTTTTTATTCAATATAATGTCCTAGAAGCTCAATACACTTGTTCCAATGATCTTCCAATAATTTTATCCCATCCTTATAATGGTTTTCCAGAAGCTCTGCAAAATAACCGTCTACGGCTGCTATGGACTCTTCATTCGACGAAAAATGCTTTCCACGAAGGAATTGTTTGATATTTCTGAAGAGATAGTAGTCACTGGGAGCCAAATCTGGTGAATACGGTGGATGTTCCATCAATTCGTACTTTAATTCTTTGAATTTAGCCATCGTCAAAACACTTTTGTGAGCAGGTGCATTGTCTTGATGAAAAATGATTTGTTTCTTCTTTAAACCAGGTCTTTTATCACGAATTTTTTCATCCAGCTGATCCAAAAGGCTGCAATAATATTTAGAGTTGATTGTT
The DNA here is from genome assembly GCA_949748255.1 of Eustalomyia histrio. Classification (NCBI taxonomy): domain Eukaryota; kingdom Metazoa; phylum Arthropoda; class Insecta; order Diptera; family Anthomyiidae; genus Eustalomyia; species Eustalomyia histrio. The sequence goes on along the minus strand of OX456527.1, from coordinate 26,187,487 downwards.
TTACCTTTCTGAAGATAATCAATCAACAAAATTCCTTTTGCATCCCAAAAAACTGATGCCATAACCTTCTTTGCTGATCATTGTGACTTCACCTGCTTTGGAGCTGAACAACCAGCTTCAGTCCACTGTAAACGTTCTTGCTTAAACTTAGGATCATGGTGGTAGATCCAAGTCTCATCCATAGTTACAAAACGACGCAAGAAGTCGGTTTTATCCGGCTTAAAACGCTCCAAATTACGCTGAGAAATTTGTTTTCGATCGAGTTTTTGTTGAATTTTTAATGTGTGCGTGCGGCACTAATTTTCCAAACAGTTTTTTCATACGTAATTCTTCATGTAAAATATGGAGTACTCGTTCGTCTGAGATGCCTATGGCATTAGCAATTTCACGCTTAGACAAACTTGGATCTTCACTAACCATATGTACCTGCTCAATGATTTCTGCTGTGGTTGCAGTTTTTGGTCGTCCTTCGCGTGGATCGTCTTTAAGGCTGGTACGACCACGTTTAAATTCACAAGCCCAAAATTCCAACGGTGCGTTTTGAAGGTGAGGACTCCTTATACATTTCTAACAATTGTTCATTAATTTCCTTTGCTTTTAAACCCTTCAAAATAAAGAATCTAATGACTGCACGATATTAATATTTTTCCATATTAAAAAAAATCAATGACACGTCAACTTCAAATGGCTTGTAAACAAAGAAAGAATTGACAGAATGACTTGCAACTTTGCATGTGTTCTCAGGACAGTTATACCAACTTGAGAAAAAAAAAGTTTGGAGCTAGCAGTGCCATCTCTTGGTAAGCGCAATAACTTTTCAACCAACCTGTATGTATAAAGTTTGACAATAATTAATAAAAGTCAACGATAATCCTTAATTTTCATTATAAAAATAGAAATCACTAGGCCTAGATTTTGACATTAGATTTTGACATTAAAAATATTTTAAATTAAGCCTGATATCTAAACTAAAGATTCACGATTTTGCTTATATTTAAATAATGGAAAATTCTACGATTGAACCTATTGATTATTTTGATTTGAAAAATATCCAGAATTTTTTCTAAATACTGAATTTACGATAAAGCCAATATATATATAATTTCGATGAGAATGATGGATTTAAAAATATTTCTACTAAACGTCTAATAAAAATTAGACTTAAAATTGTATGGTGCTACTTAAAACTGTGAATGTCCTTAATACTCTTGTATGCCTCTTAATAGCAATCAGAAATTATAAGGGTCTTAAGAGGTGAAATTTTCTTTAATGTTCTTTTTTTCTTGTAGCTCAGTTTCTTAGCATATTGTTAAACAGTTTGTGTAATTTACAAATTTTCCAATTCAATTGACCTTTTCTTAACAATCAACAACAACAACAAAACACGGCCTTTATAAAATGAACAATTGTATTTCTATGGTATCATAATGTTTAATTTTTTTTATTGCAAATGATTTTTCTTTTTTTGCAGTTTTTTATATTAAATGCAGCTTATATTTTTTCCTTATATACGAATAAATTTTTTTTTGTACAAAACTTGATATTATTGTAGTCATCATCAACTTCATCGTCAGCAAGGATGGTCAATTGAATGCAACCAATCAAGCAAACAACCAACTATTTGTAATATACCTTTTAGCCAAAAAATAAAAAAAACACTATCAATGCTATCGATCTTTGGGGCTGAACAAATGTTGTTGACATTTACAAAATTAGCAACGAATTGAGCTTATAATAAGCTGTTATTTCTTTGCTATTGTTGGGATTTTTTTTTTTAAATCCCTGAATTGGTTTTTTAAACTACAAACAACAAATTAATACTTTGTCAGGGATTTCTCTATGCACTTATTCGAAATCAATTCAATCTTTTTTTTTTTAGCAACTTTTGATAAGAAATCTTTTGAAAATGAACTGAAAAATTTGTTAACAATTTGTAAGCTATTACAATATAATTTTTTTTTACCTTTAGCAAAAAAAACCCACCCTTAAAAAATGCAAAATTCGTGTTTTTTATATTTATGATTTTAGATATTGGGTGGACTTATTCGAATTTTAAATAACCTACAACCCCGAGTTTTTTTTGGCTAATAAGACTTCTCTGCTTTTCGTACTCTTACACAATTATTAAGCACTATTTTGTTGTTAAGGCCTAAACTTACAAGGAAAGTACCCCAAGCTCAATGCTACGATTTTGATAAAATTTGGATATGTGGTAGAATAAATAAATCTATAATTAACCTGTATCGGCTTTTGGGCCACCACGCAATTTCAAAGAGTCAAAAGGGGGGTTAAAGAATGTTAACCTTTGTTTTTTTAGTTTATCAAGAGTAATACCGTTGAAATCAGACCTTGAACAAGATAAATCTTTATTGAATTAATTCGTGAAAATAATAATTCTTTTTGTAAATCAGCGAGTTGATTCAATATATTATAAATCAATTTATTGACTCAGATTTATTTGATTATTTTAATTATTTTTGATTCAATTGAATTAAATCATTTCAAACATAATTCTTTTTTTAATTCGCGAATTTAAGAAAGATTAAAACAAAATAAAAACATATTAAAAAAAATTGACTGGCAAATCTCTCTTAGTTTTCTAGATATTCGCCATTTTGTAAAATGGTAATTTTTTAAAATGGCCGGTATCTTGATAACTGAGCGAGATAGGGCAAAAGGGACAAAATTATTGCTTTTATAGAGTACTAATATACTGCGTTAATAAAAATAAGCCAGGTCCAGAATAAATCACGAGACATTCAATTAAACCCTTTGGGTTTAAAATTAAATTAATCATTATTTAAAAAAAAAAATATTTTAATTCGATAATCAAATCATATTCGAGAATAAAAATAATAATTTTTTGATTCCCGAATCAAATCAAAATTTATTTGATTCTTTGATTTAAAATTGAATTATTTTATTTGATTTATAAAGACAATTATTTAAATCAACTTGATTCTATTATAAGGTAAGTATTGAATTATGGTAGTAAATAATTCAATCAGAAAAATTTATTGGCGAATTATTATGTCAAAATTTTAATTTTGAAAATTGATTTAAGGAATTATGTTTTAAAGGTCTGATTGGAATGGGATTTAAAAGTGATTTTAAAGGGATTTGTATTGGTACCTTTTTTTGGTATTTATTTTACATATTGTTTGATATTATAGGAACCAGAGAAGAATTGAGGAGTCCAAGCCTAGAATTTCCCAGTCTTCCTTATGATATATAAAAAATCATGGAAATTTTTGAACAGAAAGCATAAACCAGACATCACTACGCAAAATTCTTTGCCTGGTTCTGTAGAAAGCTGGACATTAACAGACAAAATTTCATATCGTGTCCTCTTTCTCTGGACATGACACACACAATGGGTCATTGATAATGTCCATACTCGTCATAAGACTAGCACAAGCTTTGTGTCCCGTAATTAGGCCGCCAAGTCGTCAGCTCTTCTAAAACTGAGTGTGCATCAACGCAAATAGTCCCATCTGATCACCTCTTAATGAAAACAGACTTTATGTGTGAGCACATCTAACGTAACATACTAACTAGGACATGCTGTTTACCAACTAGTCAGCCATTTCTATGCCTGGAATCATTAATGTCTGGTCGAGTTTTCAATGCAGTAATTCTATTTGACAGTTACTTAAAAAAGTATTTTTCGACTAATAAAACAGACATTTATAATAAAAAAAAGCATAAATTAATTTTGAACCCACAAGAATGAATAAAATCGCTGTATTAAAAACTTGTTGTATGTGGTATTTTATGATTGGCTGGGTGTCTACATGGCTCGATAGCTTGATCATTGGCTCGATGCCTTCAACTTTGTATATTCTGTATACTAGTAGGTTCCATGCTAAAACCTTCGAATTTGGTTGCATCAACCAAATAATTCGGTTACTGCAACCAAACCATTCTGTTGTCAGAGAAAATCGTTCGTTACGATAAATATTTTCCCCTGTACACCTTCTACCGATTCCACACAAGACATCATGTTATATAAAGGCATTAAAATTAAAAACAGTGGACAAAGCTCCGAAAGCATCTCAACGATAAAATTATGTCCTGCGTTGTAATCCATATGCCAGGTTACATTCTTCCGAAGTCTGCAATCGATTTAATGGCCTCGTCCTGTATATGACGTTCCAGAGGTAACATGTTTAATATAACATTAATATATATTATAGCCAAAGCAGTAGCTCTTTGTAATCTGTTCAGCTTAGCCCGAATGGTTTTCACCATTGTTCTAGGTCACCAGACTACAGATCAGTATGTCACGATGGGTATTATAACTGAAAGATACAACTAGTGTACACCTGCAAGTTACATAACCCCCAGTATTTTCTAAAGATCTCCGACAATAAAAAAAAATCAAAATTTTGTTAAGAAAATAAAACGGCAAAAGAGTCATTAAAATATGTTACAATAATATAACGTATACGTACTGGTGTACTTTAACTCGAATTAAACACAACCCAGTGTAGAACAAATATTCGGGTATAATTATTTTTTGAACTACAAATAATTATAACTCCTTACTTCCTAGATTAATTTAAAAATAATAGTAATAAATAGTAAATAAGTGAAAAAAAAAACAATAAATTAAGTCATTGGAAAACAATTTACAAAGTCTTTTCGTTAATATTCAATCAAAAAATTGTTTGAGTCAATACAAACTTAAAATCTAAATATCCTGTTAAAATGAACTGACTCTTCAAAATGGGGTTCGCCACTGAATTCTACGACCCAAAATTAAGTTTAAGTATCCCAGGGGTTTCGTGTGTCATTTTGACGTACTTACTGTGTAATAAAATACATTATTATTCGAAAAAATTGGTGATCACAAATATAAATCCGTTTTATTTTAAAACCCGTATGCCAAATTATTACTCTAACACATCTACTTTTACTCTTAGACACCTAATATTACAACCGCCTTGATAGTCTTAATATACAACACCCGTCTATAGGGTACTGTACCTAAAAATGTTGCCAATATTCTATGCCTTTTAGCTAATTTTCGATACTTATCGTTTTGGCTGTTACTGTTGCTATTTGGTTGTTGACACGCCATTGCGTTTACCATTAAATTGTAGTTTGTATTTATAAAAAAAAACTGAAAATCACTGGTGGTTTCCCCATTTTCTTTTCAGTAAATAAAAAAAAATATTCATTCATATGCAAAACCTTACGTTTCCTTAAATAAAAGTAAAATATAAAGAAAAAGAAAATACACATAGAAAACAGATTTGTAATGATAAACGAATATGTTGGCAAACCAATGATGCGACCAATATTTTAGATTGTGACTTCCGAATTGTTATTGAGTAAACTGTTGTAACAGTCAAATACCTCCGATTTCAATTGGTTTGCTGTTATCAAATTCGCAAATATCTATTAACACAACCCAAACTTACATTCCAACCCTACGATTGGCAAATTCGACTGCTATTTTGAATCTATTTTCTCTGTGTAGTAATATTTGTTGGAGCACACTTGAGAAAATTTGAATGCTTGGCTGTTCCTTCTTTTTTTTTTTTGGTCGTTAAAACGGTGTTCGTGTCGTTTTGTTTGACTTTTCACTTAACGGTGTTAAGAAAAATTGCCCGTTTTAACGGTTTATATTTATATAAGTGGCGGTGTATGTGTTTGGGTAAGAGTGTGTTATTTAATGCAAATAACAAATTTATGCATTTCCGTTTCCGGATTTATATTATACACTTGTTTGCTCTCAATGAACGTACGTGTTTGTGTTTTGAAATTTTTGCTTTTCTTTTGACAATTATTTGATTGTTATCGTTGAAGAATCATTTAATATGATTTTATTTTTTTTTTTGTGGCAAAGCTTGTGTTGGTGGTAAATGATTTTAGATAGCAGGAGAATGTTTGAATACAAATTCTAATATTTTGAATTCATTATTAAATATAACAAAAAATTGATTTAATTAAAGCACACATCTCTACAGAGATAATAACCTAACTATATTTATAAGGGAACTCTCCCAGGTGGGAATACCAATTATGCTAAAACTTGGATATGACCCCATACATTTTTCTTATGGTCTAATCTCACTATTTCCAAATTAATCATTGGTGAATTCGGTATCAAATGAAAGGTATGTCAAGGAGCTGGTGTAATACATATATACAAAAAAAATATTTAAAATCAAATAGAAACAATATTAAATTAAACAGAGACAGTTTTAAAATCAAGCTAAGTTTATCTTCTATTTAATTCAAATTTGTTTTTACTTATTTTTAAAATGTAAAAAACAAAATCCAAAGTAATGACATGCTAATTTAAATATAAAAATGTTTTTTTAATTAAAATCTTTGTATAATTTAATAAGATTCATACTTAATTTAAAAATGTTCAAAAAAATAAGATGTGAATTCAAATATCCCAGCAAAAATGAAGCTGCCAAAGAAGCAATAAAAGCATCACTACTATGGCAAAGGCATCACTTCTTTTCTGATGGTTTCATCAATGAATTTAACATTAGCGTGTCATAGGATGGAAGTATTCAAATGTAGCTACTAGCATTACTCATACTTTACTCTAAGGAAGCAATTATAATACAATGATTAGGTATTCCGATGCGTGAGTGGAAAATGTTCATATACTTTGTATTACTTAAGCTTTGATAAAAATTTAATTAATAAGAATGCAGAAAAATAAGTTTAAAGAAGTGAAATTTATGCATTGACTTCATCAAAACAAATAAATAATTCTGCATTATGGAAAAATCATTTTTCAAAAATTTTAATGAATTTTTGACAAATTTTAAAATATTTTTGGATAATTTAAAAACTTTAGACAATTTTAAAATATTTTTGAACAATTTTAAATAATTTTTGCACAATTTTAAAACATAAAATTCTAACCCTCATGAAATTTTAAACTAAAATATAAAAAAATGATTTAATAAAAAAATTAAAAAAGTTCATCAGAACTATTTTTTCAATTTAAATAAATGCTTTAGATTAAAAAAATATACGATATACATACTATAAATTATGCTTTAGAAGTAATGAAGAGTGATTTTTTAAGATATGCATCGGGTTTATATCCATATCACTGCATTTGAAATATGAACACATGAATTCTTTTGGAAGTGCCTTAGAATAACACCAAAAAATCATAAAAGAATGTCAACTGAAGTTTAGGAAGAAATGAAAGAAGTTATAGTCACAGAATGACTACCATTTTTTTTTGCTGGGATGCTGTAGTAATTGATTTTACTATGTTTTTCCCCCATTTGTATGAATATGTATGTATGAGTATAGTTTTCAAAATAACTAAATTTTGAGTGTAACGATGAGTTTTCCACCGTTAGCTGGGGTAAGCTCGTGGGGGGTAGGAATCGTCATAGATTTTTCTTTTAAATTCCGTGACAGAGCTGAGTTTTCTTAAAACACACCAATAGAGGATTTATTTTCTTGAAAAAAGTGGCGATGTGTTGATACATCTCCTATCCAGAGCAAATGTATGGGATGCTCTTAGTACATCTTTCAAGGGGGTGACCAACATCTCCATTTTTTATTCGCGCTTTAAGATCTAAAAAGTACATTCAAAATGCTTTCACGTCTGATGGAAAGGATTCAACCTACGTACAGCATACCTCCTGTTGACCCCTAATCCAAGGGTCTTTTCCGATTATTTTAGAGTTACAGAGAGATTGGATCTATGAGTGACACCCTTCCCACTGAGACTAAGTTTGATTTTAGATAATCAGTTTTAAGTTTTCTCGCAGGATATCTGTAGAGCCTCTGAAGTATATAATCCACTTGCGTCAGAATTCTCGACGGGAATTCAAAGGATATGAGATACGAATGGTGTATTTCCTTGGGGATACTTGATTGGATATTTTAGGAATCTTGAAGGATACTCATAGAATATTCCCCGCCACCCCACGCCGAAAAATTTTTTGGATTGCCGAAGAAGATGATCTAAATAGTTATCTGCAGGATTTTTAACGACAAAAATTTTCTTCAGAATTAACAAAAGATACTTGAAGGATGTGACCTACGTATGGCACAATTTCTCTTTGCAACCACGACCAGGGATACTCGCAGTCTATTTCTGGATTGTCAAAGGATGCGCTAATGTAGAAACCACTCTTCACTACACTTGCAGGTTATTTTAGGATTCTCTAAGAACACCCAAATAATGCGACGGCACACGTTCTAGGTGCGCTTTATTCTCGAACCTTTTTTTAGATTGTCAAGCGGGGTAACCAACACTCAAACTATTTAATTTTCATAAATTCTTTAAAGTGTTTATGAAGTTTTCACAAATATGACGAAGTGTTTCATAAAAAATTATAAAACATGTTTTATGGTTTCTTTATAATTTCATAGAAAAATATCATCAAAAATATGTTTTTTTGAGAAAATTGTACATATCTCTAAACTTAAGAGAGATAGGGCAAAACGGCCACAGTTTTTAGTCTAGTGGAGTATTAACTAATTTCAATAATGAAATAGGGCCAGGTTCGAGTATAATTCCGAACCAAATCATGTTAATAATATATTTATATTGGAAAATCAATTCATCATATATATACACTCTAAAAAATGCTTGTAAATTTACTACTAAAAAATGGGTAAAGTTTTATGTAATATGACGATAATTCGGTAAATATAAACACCAAATGCGTAAAACTTTTTTGCGCACACTTTCTATACAATAATACATACACGAAGTATTTTTAGACACTATGTGTTTACAATTAAACACATTATGCCTAAAATTAGTATTTTTTTGTTGAATACAAATTTTACGCTCAAAGTTTGTAAATATACTAATAATGGTACAACAAATTATGACATATTGAAATTGAAAAAAAATCTAAAACATTTTCAAAATTTAAAGAGAAAACTTTATAAGTTTTTTAAATTGATCAATTATTTTATTCTTTTTGTGAGTTTCTAAACAATAAATTTATTTTTTTTTTTTTATTGTGAATTACTAAACAATAAATTTATTGTTTTTATTACAAAAAAAACATCGTAGTAGAAAATATGCGCATTTTTTAGGATTTTTACGAATTATATGTGTACATATACAGGAAAATCGTGTTTCTTTACGCACAAATTTGGTGAATTTACTCTTTAATTTTAAAATTTGGTTTAAGTTTTGGGCACTTTTAATGTGAAATTACCAATTATGTGTGTACCAACTTACGCATAATGTGTGCACTTTTTTTTCGTTTACGCACACAGAGTAAATTTACTCCATTTATAGTAGGAGTACAGTTTCTTACTATAAGTTGGGTAAATTTCAACAGAATTTTATTAGAGTGTACATTAGACGAAAATCTAAGTAGTTTTTCATTATATTAATGAAATTTTTCATAAATATGATAAAGGTTTTTTTCCGAGTGTATGCACGGCACATGTACTAGATTGAATCAAGATTGAATGAGTTAACCTGTTCTAAGGATCAATTATCTAGAGGACTTTCGAAAGATGTGACCTGAGTACAAGACACTTATTCACTGAAATCTAACCCAAGGAGATTCGCGGAATATGTACATCTTCTGAAAGGACCTCAAATGATATTTACAGGACTTCAGGAATATTATCAGGACTTCAAAGGATACACACAGGATCTGTAAAGATATTCACAGGACCACAAATGATATTTACAGGACTTAAAAAAAAATTCACAGGACCTTAAAGGATTTTGACAGCCGTTCAAGGATATTCACAGGAGTTCAAAAGATATTTGAATGACCTAAAAGGATATTTATAGGACCTCAAAGAATTTTCACAGACGCAGTGGCGTGCCCAGGATTTTGTTTCCGGGAGTGGGGGCGGCCAAATTATATTTTCAAATTTTTTTTTAAACCTTTGTAATTTCAAAACCTAAATTTGTTTGACATATATGAAGCATTTAAAACAAAATTTACAGCTTTTAAATTCAAACAAAATTTTTATATAAAACTTATTTATCACATTGACTGAGATCTACTGTATACATTTAATGTTAAACTTTAAAAATAATGCGACGATTTTCGACATAAAACTGTCAGCAGTTTTTTCTGGCTCTACCTCTTTACAATGTACAGACATTCGAGCCAATGCAGAAAGTCTTATGTCGCCCATTGAATTTTCTTTGGTACGTTTTGATTCTTTTTGTGTTGTAAAGCTTCTTTCCGCTTTTAGATAATTTTGATAAAAATGATACTTGAGATTATTTCATCCAAATATGGAATGAATAAGACTGATCTGTAATATTCCGTTAGCTAATCTGTTTGTAAATTTGAACAGTAGTTTTGTGTTTCTAACCGTCTTGGTAACTCAATACTCTCCAATAATAAGCTCCTCTTCAGCATTTCTATGCATCGAATTCAACATATCAATTACTAAATTGATTTTAATTTATTAAGATTTACTGTCTAATTAATAACACTGTAAGTACGTCAGAATGACACAGAAAAACGCCAAGACATCTCAACTTAATTTTTGGCCGTAGAATACAGTTGTATACTCTGTTTTAAAATATCAGGTCAAAATTAAGAGATATTGCATTTTTAAGTTTGTATTGCCTGGCAAGCTATTTTTATATTACGAGTATGTATGGTAAAGGGTTCAAAAACTGTTTTGAAATAACATTATTTATTGTTTATTTGTCGATACTTAACTTTAACAATGATAGCAATCTATTTTCTGGTGTATACAATTCAATTATTTTCAGTTTGTCTCACTGTTTAGTCTAAACTAAAAACAAGTAAGAGAGGCTAAATTCGGCTATGCCGAATCTTATATACCCTTTACCATGGTTGGGAAAAAACTGAAGTTTATATATGGACATATATGGAATGGACAGATTTATATACGGACGCCTTTAAGAGGGAATTAACCATTTAGTTTAGTTCCAGAAAATAGGTATTTAAAAAAAATTTATGTTTTGGGCATAACTTTTTTGTATCTGAACCGATATTTCCGAGTTTTTCAGCAAATATGTTATACTAAAGATTTTCGATCTTTTGCTATATAAGACGTATCCATAGGTCATATTACAGCTCTAGAATAGTGTTTGTTGTTTGTGTATAAAAGGTGAAGAGGTGAAAGAAAAGAATTTCAACAAATCTTTAAAAGGAATCACTAGAACTGCATGTGTTTTATTTCTACAAAAACGTTTGATTTAGCTGGCAAATTTGCATTTGGGATTTTATTTCGCTTTTTTATTAAAAATATTTTTAATTTCTTTAGCTTAATTTTAAAAATTTAAAGGAAAATAGCTTATCATTTTTTTTTAATTATTATAAGTTATGACCTAAAATAGTTGCACTCAAAGGGAAATTATGTATAAAATTTTCTTAATATATAAGAAATAAAATGGTTTAAAAATCTTTTTATAAATTCTTTTAGATCGGAGCAAAAAATAGAAATAAAACCGTTTGTATTTTGTTTGTATCAGAGGGTTTTTATAAAAATTTTGATGTTTTTAGCCTATTTATGGATTATTTAATTATTAATATAAAATTTTATATAAATTAATTATTTAATGTTAAAAAAAAACCAAAAATAAACAAAATAAAAAAAAATGTACAAAAAAAAAGTGAATTGACCGGGATTCGAACCCGCGGCCTTAGAGAAAAAAAGTATTTGTGACATAGCGTCTAGACAACTGAGCTATTTAAGCTCACACAAAATCATCGTCAATAGAGGTACATATAAAAAAGTCTTCGTTCATTAGAGATTTGTTTAGTTTTTATTTAAATGACAAATCTTTGTATGTGTGTTGTTTGTGTATAAAAGGTGGAGATGAAAGAAAAGAATTTTAACAGATGGATGTGTTTGTTATGCGTAAAACTCTATATACATATTAAACAAAGGGATTTTACGGAAAAAATTAGAGGTAGTCCTGGTTTTTTGCTAATATCTCAGCCATTTATTAACAGATCTGTCTGATTTTTAATAGCAAACAGAAATGGATCACATGTAACAGAAATAAAAAACAATCAAGTCCTCATCATGTTTGGGTTCTTCGGAAACCCATTTCAACACACAGACGGACAGACAGACATCGTTAAATCAACTTCGCTCTTCATAAGGACCCAGAATATATATACTTTATAGGGTCTAAGATCAATATTGTAGAAATTACAAACGGAATGACAAACTTATATATACCCTTCAACCTGTGGTAAAGGGTATAAAAAAACTTATATGGAGACCACAGCGTATACGTATTTTTTTTAATTTAATATCATGTATACGCATTGTTTCACATACTTAAGAAAGATGGGTAAAATTCTTTATTATAATATTAATAAATAGTAAAAAGTATTAAAAAAAGTAGTAAATAATATTTAAAAACAGTAAATAAGTAAAAACAAAACAATAGTAATTAAAAAAGAGTTTTCGAAGTCTTTTCATTAAAATATACTCAAAAAATCGCCACAGTCTATACAAATTTAAAATGTAATTATCTTTTTAAAACGACCTGACTTCTCAAAATGTGGTATACCACTGGATTTCAGGGCTCAAAATTAAGTTAAAGTGTCTGCGGGTTTTCGTGTGTCATTTCAAAAGTTGAAATTTTACTTTCAATGTAATTATTTATTAAATAATTACACTCACAATATATTTTCCGTAACCGAATGTAGTTTATTTAAAAAGTAATACGTAAAGTTTGTTTTTAAACGAAGAATCAATTGAAATTCATAGAAATATATTTTTTAACTATTTGAATCAGTCATTCAAAAAACAAACTATAAAAATTTACAAGCATTCAGTAGGAGTTGATATTTTCTGTTAAATGTAAAATTTTATGATTTCTATTTTTAAAAATATAAATTCATATAATTCCTTATTGTTTTTTTACCAAAATAGTTTGTTTATAAACGAAATTATTTCAATAAAATTTACAAGAAATTATTCAAATATAGATACACACAAGAAAATAAAAAAATATATACGTCTGTGTGTGTTGTGTTTTGAAAAATTACATACAAATAAATAAAATTTCCATTTGAAAAACAAACCACAAAAATCGTTTTTTTCTACTTTTCGTCAGTTATAAATTGATAGTTATTTTAAACTACTTTCGATTGCTTTTACTACTTATGTCGATTATTAAACAATAATTGAAAATAAACAAGAAAATGGGCTGAATATAATAAAAAAATCAGCAGTCCTCTTTTTGATTGTATTTTCGGTTAATTTAATATGTATTTTAGATTATTTTTATCGAAAAATTATTGTGAGTGTATAAATATTATTAAAGAGGACTACTGATTTTTCATTATATTCAACCCATTTTGTTGTTTATTTTCAATCATTGTTTAATAATCGAAAAAAGTAGTAAAAACGATAGAAAGTCGTTTAAAATAACCATAAAATTTTTACTAACAAAAAGTTAGAAAAAACTACTTTTGTGGTTTGCTTTTCAAATTGAAGGTTTTTTTTATTTGTGTTTAATTACAAAACAGAACACAACACACGCAGATGTATATATTTTTATTGGCTTTGTGTGTATGTATATTTGAATAATTTCTTGTAATTTTTATTGAAATAATTTTTTATATATACAAACTATTTTGGTAAAAAACAAAAAGGAATTATATGAATTTCTATTTTTTGAAGCAGAAAACATAAAATTTTGTATTTAACTGAAAATATCAACTCCTACTGAATGTCTGTAAATTTTTATAGTTTGTTTTTTGAATAACTGATTCAAATATTTAAAAAATATATTTCTATGAATTTCAATTCATTCTTCATTTAAAAACAAACTTTACGTATTACTTCTTAAATAAACTACAGTCGGTAACGGAAAATGTATTGTGAGTGTATATAAAAACAGCATTTTCATTACAAAAAATAGTAATTGTAAATCAAAAAGTCATATTTTAAATTTACAAACTGTTATTTAAAAAAGTGTTGTCGACTACAGTGCAAATGTCATATTCCTGATGTTTCTCTACAATCGGATTTCCTACAAGGAGAGTACCTTGTTCCAATTTTTATGAAGACCTATTTCGGAAAATTTAAATGCAATTTATTTATTGGTAAAGCCGAAAATATCTATTTGTTATTTTTAGTGGACATGTATTCTTCCAAATTGCCACTGTCTTTGGGCAATTAGGAGAGAATTATTAAAGAATTAGAGAATTTTATACAAAATTTCTTGAATGTGGATTTAAAAAAAAAAAATAAATACCGGTCTAATTAAATATTTTGTTTTCATATATTTTTATTAAATTTTTCTGAAATTTTTGGTCGATTTGTAATTATAAAAGATTTTTGCTTAATGTTAAACATCTCAGTCTACATTTGAAATTTCTTATGTGTTTGCACAAATTTAATTACTATTTAACTTTAAAAATTATTTTTAATCACTTGCCAAACGTTAATATTAGATTAAACTAAAAAAAGAGACAAGTTAAAACGGAAGTTAACAAAGATTTTCACAAAACAAAAGATTCCTTAACAAAATGTTTATGCAAACAGAAATAACTTTGCAACAAAAACAAATTTAAATAGTAATATCAAAAAAAGGGGAAATGTGTAAAAATGTGGCATGAAAAAATGAACACCTAACGAAGATAAACGAACGAGAAACCGATTATCAACGATTACAATAAACGATTTTTAACGAGCTGAGGAAAAACTTATAAAAAGCTTTTAGTTCAATGGAGGTTTTGCAACAGGAGAAAACTTTTAAGACAATTTTATGGGAGAATTAAAGCTTTTTGAGACAATTTGAGATAAAGAGAAAAGAGGCACAAGAGATAAGCAAAGAGCAAGATAATTAGTGTTACATAAAACTGCGCAGCATCTAATCTCTAAAGCTTTTTGCATTAAGATAAATCATTGTGTTCTCAGAGAAAATGAATTCAAAATGAATTCTAAGAATTCTCTATTAAAAATGATGCTGTTTGAATGAACTTTTTGAATAATGTTTGTTAATATGTGAGTGGTTTGTGGGAGAAGTTTTCCTTGTTAGAATTTTTGTTAACGTTATTGTTGTTGCTGGTGTATGAATGTTGCTACATTTCATATTGCAACCCCTAAAGTGCATTTTTTTGTGAGTTTTTGTGTTTTAAACAATATTTTTTTTTCATAGTTTTTTCAGAGTTCAGTTCATTTTTGCAAATATAATGTGTGTAAGTGAAGTTTTACACCTTATTTCTGTTGTTGTTGTTAATTTTTTGTTTTTTGCATATCCCCACCCGGAAAATTCATCGCTTGCGCTTGTGGACCGGTATAAAAACCCCTCGCACAACTGAACCATTCTCATAAGTTTACCAACCTTACGTTCAGTTAGTTTTGTGTATTCAAATTAAGGATGTGAACAAACAAAAAATAAATATTAAAAACGTCTGAATGTTGAGAATAATCAAAATATTGAACCCAAAAGTGTTTAAAAGAAAAACTTAACAAAAAATATACGTAAAAAGTGATAAATGATTTATAGTTTTTTGTATTGCATTAATAAAATAATTAATAACAATTATATATTTAATTATAATGATTGAATTGTTTTAAGTAATTCCATCAGAATGCATTGTTGTTAAAATGACATTTATGCTGTTCTTCAACGATTTAAGCACTGGTAATTTGGCGGTTTTATAAGCTATTTTTATGTTTATTTATATTGTTTTTAATTAAATTTTAGACTTCTTTTTTTCTTAATTTTAATTTAATGGCTGTTATTAAAATTTTTATCCCCATAGAAAAATTTAACAAATTAAGAACACATACTACAACATCTGATAAACACAGAAACTTAGGCGGGATGTCAAATTTTTTTTTTTGAACAAAATTTTAAATAACTCGATTTCTCGAATGGAAATTTGATAAATTGTATTAAATATAAAATAATTTTGTATTAAAATATAAAATAATTTCATCTTAAACTTCTTTTAACATATTTATAGTCAATCAAGTTTTTCAGTTGTGACAACAGAATTTTGATTACCTCAACCAAAAATTCGGTGGTTTTAACTTAAAGAATTGGTTGTATAAAATGGACTAACCTATTGTGGACCGCTTTTAAAACCAAATAATATATTAACTTTTAAAAAAACCGATAAACACAGAAACTTAGGCGGGATGTCAAATTTTTTAATGTTAATTCCCATCAGCGTTTTTTCAATATCTTATAATTAAATTAAACTTAAATTTTAATTACTTGATCTTTAAATCTCGAATGGAAATTTGATAAAACTTTATATTAAAATATAAAATAAATTCATCTAAAACTTTGGTTGTGATAACAGAATTTTGTTTACCTCAATCAAAAATTCGGTGGTTTTAACTTAAAGAATTGGTTGTATACCATGCACTAACCCATTGTGGACCGCGTTTTCCATCTAAAATTCTGTTGTTATAACTAAAATCAGTTTATTCAGCAAAATATTGACTTTCCCAACAAAATTCGTTTCTTTAAACTTAATTTTATTTAAAACACTTATAACATTAAGGAATCACATTTGCTTATATTTGGTTCTAAAGGGTGGTTAAATTTTAAGTGCCGATGTTGATTTTGAATAAAACACAAATTATTTAGGAAATTATTGACATTTCTTTTTATAATGATAATATGGCATGGTTCAATTATGTAGGGAACAAAATATCGGCCGCCGCGACCTCGGCGTCGCACCTCCATCTGATGGTCCAAATTTTCGATGACGCTGAGGCATAATTGAGGTTCTATGCCTTTAATGTGCCGAATTATCTCATCCTTTAGCTCTTAAATTGTTGCTGGCTTATCGAACTATACCTTTTCTTTCAAATAACCCCAAAGAAAGAAGTTCAACGGACATCGCTACCACGTGAGATAACACGGCCATTGAATTTGTCGCGCAAAAGAGCCATTGTTTCGTTAGCTGTGTGGCAAGTGGCATCGTCCTGTTGAAACCACATATCGTCCAGGGTCATATCCTCAATTCCTGGCCACACTATCGCGAACAACAGCAATGTTTTCCGCAGAACGAACTGGGCGAGCATGCACAGGTGTTTTCACAGACCCGGTTTGCTGAAATTTGTCCACAGCTCTCCCGATTGTGGACACATTCGGTCGATTGTGCTGACCAGAAAAAAATCACGAAGTGCACGAAATGCATTTTGATTTGAACGCTCATTTTCATAATTAGCCTGAATAACTTTTACGCGTTGCACGATTATGTATCTTTCCATGGTTCAAATTGAGTTAGTCTGAAATTGAGAAATGTCAAATGAAATGCAGAAAAAAACTTGACGTTTAGGTGTGGTTTACATTCAACATAGGCCCTTAAAATTTAACCATCCTTTATTTGGTTGCCACTTTTAGTCTCTTTGCGCAAATCTACACTGTGTGACGTGACCGCTTATATAATATTACTAAGGATCGCACTTGGAGTTCTGCATGACTTTTGTTTTAGAAAATTGTTAAGTAATATATAACTTTCAAATGATTAAATTCCGCGAAGAAATTTCAAATAACGGGGCGCTAAATAAAGTTAAATATGTAATAACTCAGTCAAATAAATATAAAACGAGAAAGCGCTGGCAAAGCATTTTAACAGATGTATCAAATGCTGGATACATGTTCATTTCCAGCCACAAAATGGAGTTGCGTTGTAATGGTTAGAGTGTTGAGTGTTCGTTCACCAGCGATGGCAACTGCAAGTTAGAAAAATACTATGTGTGAGTTTTCTATATCTCATACATATCGCAACGACCTCCTTCCGTGTTCCCATATCCCTTAACACCACGGAAGTAAAATAACTGGTCTATAAACAAAAAAGCTTGAACAAATCCAGCAACTCTCCGTTCTGGCAAATATAAATGGCAGTGATTCTTAAGGAATTAATTTTTCATTGACTCCAAAGTATTATCTACTTCTGATTTTTCTATTCTTAAACAGTTATATTTTACAACATCCAAATATGTGATTTTTAATAAAATTAAGTTTTTTTTTTTTTTTAAATCTATGAAAGGTAACTTATTTTAAAAATAATGTAAGTTAAATATTAAAGATAGATATATTCATATAAATTTGATATTCCTAACTATGGTTAAGTATTAAACTTTGGTTATTTTGAAACAAGTTATCAGGTTTAAGTGATTTGTATCAATTTTTAAACATTGAATTTTGATTAAAGTAATTTAAGAAATAAGGCTCGATTACTGAATGTCCCATTATAATTTAACCGACTGACAATTCGAAACTTTATATGGGAAACGACATCAAATGTGTCAGTCAGTTAAATTCCCTGGTAGAAGTTAACCGGACATTGAGAAAATGAGGCTAAGGCCAATTACTGAGTTCCCCGTTAAAATTCGAAAATTATTTGAAAACATCAAAAGCAGTTTTGCAATGCAAAAAAAAAAATGATGCAATGAAAAAATAAAAGATAATTTCCAGCCTATGACACCCTAATGACACCCAAATTTTCGCTAATCCGGAATCAAAATCACTGCTTTTATCTCTCTTCTTTTGTTACTTTTTTTTTTTGTTGGGATCAGATGGCGGGCAACATATATAAAGCCTTTCGTCTTTCTCTCCTCTATCCTCTTTTCAAAGAAAGCAATACATTAGTTAGTAGGAAGAATTTCCTTCGAGATGCTTCTCTTAAAAAAAAATATGTTAACATTAGACAAAAGGGCTGGGCGAGCAAACTATCCAATATTGGCAAAACCAGAACTTATGGGGTAAAAAATAGATTTTAATTTTGGTAAGCGGCTAAAAATAGATTTTAGAAACTAAAATTAATAAAAGTTAATGCTGCCGTCAGGTAGCTGCTGGCTAATTGTTGGTTTCACTTATATGACAGAACAATCTTTATGTTCGAAACAACTGGTCAACGTTAAGTAAAAAAAAATTGGACTTAAAAACTTTCCCCCCCCCTCCCCTCAAAAAAAAAAATAATTTTATAAAAAAAAAAGAAATTTAGCCATGTTACCGGTCTCGAACTCTAAACCTTACGACTACAAACCTTTTTTTAAAAAATCATCATAATTTTGATGAATTCAATGCTGAGACAGTGCTGGCAATTGCTGACACTTTTTGCAAATGTTATTGATATTTTTGAAAATAAGTGTTTTGCCAATAATTTTAATTCCACATGAGCCCAGTGTTTTGCCAGTACTTGATTTTTTGGACCACTGACAATTTCTGATTCGTAATAGGTGCAATAAGAATTGAGTCTGGATTACATTTTTTTAGTATCTAGTAACAAACATCGGCATAAAGTCATTATACCGCATATCCAGTGTAAACAATAGTTTTTGAATAAAAAAATCAGAATTTGTTAGATTAAAAACTGAGTTTTTAAATTAAATTTTGTTTACACAAATTTGCAATATTTTAAGTTTAAGTCGCTCAATAAAGTTTTTAATCATGGACTTACAAATTTATTATTTAAATTAAATTAAAATTTTTAAGAATCATAATTGAAAAAAACAACAATTTTAAAATCACTTACATTTTTCAAACTTAATCCATTTGATTCTAAAGTATGGCAATGCTAAGGATTTTTTCCTAAGGAAATATTTCCTAAATAAAAATCTTCAAATTCCTTGAAATTTTGCTAATTTGAGCCCAGCGGTATTTTTTGCTAATCTTAGCAATACATGTCTGCTGACGTGTAGTTCAATGAAATTTGTAGAAAAAATTAGCTACCGCTACTTAATTTAAGTAAACTTTTTGTAAAGTGGAATTTAAAATTGGTTTGCTATAATCAGCAAAAAGAAAAAATACTAAGTATTATTAACATTAGTACAAAATTTCAAATATATTTTTTTATCGAGCAATAAAATTTTTTTAATTTTTTTTCAAAAAATATTTTAGACAAAATTAAGAAAAAAAAAAATCAAAGTCTTAAAAATTGTAAAAACATAAACGAATTTATGATTTTGTTTTCATTTGGTAATTTCTGTTTTGAAAAATATTTTAGTCAATTTTTTTTACTTTTAAGGTAAAATTGAATTGTTTTTAGGTCTGATTTATAGAACTAAAAGAACTTTTTAGTGCCACATAGGGATGTCCTATTTTTAGACATGAGTCGGTATTTTCACTTCCGATCCATTTTTTTTTTCATTTATGTAACATTTTAAGGCAATTTAAGTTTGAACTAAAGAAATAACATTTCCTACAATATCCACTTTTTTAAAATTAGTAATTTTTTTTTTGCTAATTTTAGCAAATCGGTTTTCAAAATTTTGTAAAATGAATTCTGAAATAAGCAACTAAAATTTGTAAATATTCCGTAAAAACTCTGTATATTGTAAAATGTAAATAGCAAAAAGATTTGCTAAATAATAATTTTTTTTTACTAAAAATCAGCACAAAAATAGTAAAGTGCGATTGAAAACCGTTTACAAATTTTTCTACTAACTTTTTTTTCCTGAGTGTACAAATTTAAAGAAGAATAAGGGTATGTACAAACAGGCTAAATTGAAACCTAAACTAATATATTTTCTATATTAAAGTTGGCAACGAAATTAAGAGTACATGTATTTTAAGCTAAATTATTTGAAAAGCTAAACTTAATTTGTTGTCAATTGTTTTGTTTTGAAAATGGAAAAGAATTAATTTCTATAAAAGGTTTTTGTATCTCAAATTATATTTAAATTGTTTTCTTATTAAATATTTGGGAACAAAGTTGCAAATTTTTAAAATTCTGGATTATGAACTAAATGTAATGTCAAAATGGGATTCCGCACATTTCAGGCTAAATTTTCAAAAACTGTATGTATGACAGAAGAATTATTTGAGTTTAGCTTCAATTTAGCCAGTCCGCACGCAGTCTAAATATTTATTGGCAAAAGGGTTGAAGTTTCTTTGAAAAATATTTCATAATTTTTTTTCTAAATTTATAGAAATTTGGAAACCTGAATTTGGTTAAGATTTTTTTACCCAGATCGCACCCACTTTTAAAAACATAAAAGAGGTGCAAAAATTCTATCAAAAATAGAGTTTTTAATTGTAACAGTTCTTTTCTATAACAAAACGCCTTTTTTATTAAAATCTCTGAAATTTATGCAAAAAATTGTATGCCTGGTTTTCATTATGTCATATGAACTGACAACAAAAACTGACTCAAATGAATTCTCGTCATTTTGTGTCATATGCGTTTTCATTACATCTGAAAAACTGACTATAAGTCGATAAAGCAGAGCGTGTCAAAGACTTATGTCAAATTTTGGTGTCAGTTGACTGACACGCCGTTTTCATTAAAAAGGTCAAATATGATGAGGCGAGCGAACAGCTGATTAGAAAATATTAATTTGTGTTCAATAAAAAGTGGAAAAAACTTAAAAATGATAAAAAAAAGAAACAAATGGCTATAGCTAGTGCGGCGTTTTGTGTTATTACATTACCATTTCTTTCTTCATTTAAAAAAATTTCCATTGCAATTAATTTTTCCAGCAAAAAAAAAATAAAAGAAAAAAATAACAGCTTTGCGATCGTCAAAAAAAAATTGACAGCTTGTTGTCTATTATATTTGAGATAAAAAATGCTGCCATATCTGTTGGCAAACTGAAATTTGACGTTTTCACTTGTCTGTCATGTTAGAAGGCAGTTCGTGTGCATAACTGACTTCAAACTCAGACGACACCATATGACAACCCGTTTTCATACAAATGCCAATAATTTGGACAAATTGACATTAAAAATGACATAGTGAAAACCATGCATTAGTCATTGAACATTTTTAAAAGATTAAATTATTTTTTTTTTATTTACAAAATGTATTTAGAATATCAAAAAAATTAAAAAAAAAATTAAATTAAATTTAAAGAGCGGGTCTCCGTATCGGGTCTTCCAATATTCAGATATTTTAGTTTTCAAACTGATACGTCACGTAAATTTTGGCAACAGTTTCCGAGAAAAATTCAAAATGGCTATGGTGCATTTTTCGGGTTTTAAGATAGTGTTTTTGGGGTCTTAAAACTTCATACGTTAAACGTTTGTCTATGTAGTCACATCAGATTCCAAGAAGAGAGTCCATCAATTTGGTCTTGGGTTATACTTTCGGAATTGACATGACTCAACCAGCAATTTTATATAAAAACAACACGAAAGAGTAACAAAATTTTCGGAATTTTTCAAACTTTTCTGCCTTTAAAGCGCTGTAAAAAGAGGAGAAACTGAGCCAAATTTGGAGTGGTTGCTTTTTAAAAACGCTGCTTTGGAAGTACTATTTAAGCTCAATACATTGCAACTCACAAGAATGTTTTCATGGCTATTTGGTAAAAAGATACAGCGATTTAAGGCATTTTAAATGGGATTCGTAATAAGGAAATCTAAACTTATGTAGAAAATTTCACTTAGTAGACGGATAACAAGGTCATTAATTTTGCATGGACTGAAGGATGACTGATTTAATTGATTATTAATGTACTATTAAGTCCATCCGGGTGCGTATGCAATCCTTGTAATTAATCTACATGTCGGAAATGTTTAGATATTTATATGACATTTGTTACATAAACTTTTGTTGGCCCCTGTGATATTGAATTTAGTTATAAATAATCCATATTCAGATCTTCTACACATAGAAAGGTTTTTTCACACACTAAAACAGATATTTGAGTTATACAGAACCATAAATCACAACTTCGATTTTAAAAAATATACCTAGTCCCCATATAAACCCGCCTTCTCTGTGTTTACTTAACGAACTTTAATCAAACTACAGTTCGCAAATATAAAGATATTTAGATGAAATTTAGTACATAGATTTCCATGGGAAGAATCCTGCTTGATTAGGTTAGAATCAGTTCATATTCACCCTACGTCTCATAGAAAGGTTCTTTCTAATTTCGATTTAAATGGAATTTAGACATACAATATTGTAGAGGTCAAGTTGAAATTTGGAGAAATGAAATGATTTTGCTGTCACATTTTAAAAATGAGCAGAAACATACGTAAGTAGCTTAAAATTCAGTTTTATCGAATTTTTGTTTAGACCCTCCGCCAGGGATGATAAATGGTAATTTCAATTGTGTACCAAACATCATTAATATGTACACTTAAAAAAGTTTGTAAGTTAAAATAACTGAAAATATCATTTAAAAGAAATGATTTTTCATTTAACACTTTTTGTATGAATGTGTTTGTATATGTATGTGTGTTTATGAAGTTTTGTATATATACAAACAATTTAAATAAAAAAAACAAATTGAAATTTTTTGAATATTTTTTTTTGAAACAGGCAGCAAACAAAATTTAAATTTGTAATAACTGTAATGGACACAAATAAACCACAAGCTCCGTTTTCCGTAAATTTTTATTAAATTTCAAACAAATGAAAAAAATAAATGAAACTGAAAAAAATGGTAAATGATAGTAAATTATTTCGAATAAATGTATAAAAAAGTTAATAGAGATATTTCTTTGAAAAATAAATGTATGTTCCTTTATTTTTAAATGGAACGGAAAACTTTTTTATTAAACTACAAACAGTTAACTACATAATATTCTGAGTGTACAGGTTGGTTGAAAAGTTCCTGCGCTCGAAATGAAAGAATACTGTTTTTGTTACGAAATATATTTCTTTATTCAATATAATCTCCTAGAAGCTCAATACACTTGTTCCAATGATCTTCCAATAATTTTATCCCATCCTTATAATGGTTTTCCGGAAGCTCTGCAAAATAACAGTCTACGGCTGCTATGGCCTCTTCATTCGACGAAAAATGCTTTCCACGAAGGAATTGTTTGAGACTTCTGAAGAGATAGTGGTCACTGGGAGCCAAATGTGGTGAATACGGTGGATTTTAAAGCAATTCGAACTTTAATTCTTTGAATTTAGCCATCGTCAAAACACTTTTGTGAGCAGGTGCATTGTCTTGATGAAAAATGATTTTTTTCTTCTTTAAACCAGGTCTTTTACCTTTTTGAAGATAATCAATCAACAAAATTCCTTTTGCATCCCAAAAAACTGATGCCATAACCTTCTTTGCTGATCGTTGTGACTCCACCTGCTTTGGAGCTGAACAACCAGCTTCAGTCCACTGTAAACGTTCTTGTTTCAATTTAGGATCATGGTGGTAGATCCAAGTCTCATCCATAGTTATAAAACGACGCAAGAAGTCGGTTTTATTCGGCTTAAAACACTCCAAATTACGCTCAGAAATTTGTTTTCGATATAGTTTTTGTTGAATTGTTAATGTGTCCAAACAGTTTTTTCATACGTAATTCTTCATGTAAAATATGGAGTACTCGTTTGTCTGAGATGCCTATGGCATTAGCAATTTCACGCTTAGTCAAACTTGGATCTTCACTAACCATATTATGTACCTGCTGAATGATTTCTGCTGTGGTTGCAGTTTTTGGTCGTCCTTCGCGTGGATCGTCTTCAAGGCTGGTACGACCACGTTTTAATTCACCAGCCCAAAATTCAACGGTGCGTTTTGAAGGTGAAGACTCCTTATACACTTCTAAAAATTGTTCATAAATTTCCTTTGATTTTAAACCCTTCAAAACAAAGAATCTATTGACTGCACGATATTAAATTTTTTTCATATTAAAAAAAATCAATGACACGTCAAATTCAAATGGCTTGTAAACAAAGAAAGAATTGACAGAATGACTTGAAACTTTGAATGTGTTCTCAGGACAGTTATACCAACTTGAGGAAAATAAAGTTTGGAGCCATCTCTTGGTGAGCGCAGGAACTTTTCAACCAACCTGTAGTAATTTGTCGACCTCAAGAGTAACAAAGTTTGATTTTTGGGTAATTTTCCAAATTTTTTTATTTAACAATGTCACAAAATCTTGAAAAAATCAACCCTATTCGAGCAGATGCAGTAGAGTGGGTCGCACTCCATACAAAAAAAAAGTTGTGCCTGTCACCCCCTAGCATTAAAGATAATGTGAAGACGATCTCAAAAAAAAAAAAATTATTTTTGCCACGCCCCTTGACCCCGCGCTTTTAGTTTTTTGTTTCCTGTGCCTTTATTTATAGTCCGATCGTATCGTGTGATATGTCGTTGTTCTTAGAATGACAACAGCTACATTTTCTACTGTGATCACTTTTGACTCCGACTTCTAGTTCTAGAAGCGACTTCTGGAATCTCGGTTTTTACTGAAATTTTAAAATTTTTAAGTTTTTAAAATTTCATGAAATTTTGTCTCTTACAGTATATATTTTTATTCATAAACAAAAAAGTTACAGAGGTCTAAAAAAAATACGATTTTGTATAAATTTGACTTTTTATTCTGAAGATTTTTTTTTCATCATGAAAAATACTTAGATTCTGAGACCTTTTCTAGTAGAAATATTTTAAGATTCTAAGGACTATTTCTAAAAGAAAAATTCTGAGATTCTTAGGACTATCTGAAAAAATCATAAAAATATCCTTAGAATCTAAGAATTTTTCTATTAAAAAAAGTCCATAGATTCTTTGTTTTTTATTAAAAAAAAGTCCTTAGAATTTGAAAATTTTTTTTAAATATTTTCCTTTTAAAAAAGTCCATATAATCAAAGAAGTTTTCTTGAAAAAGTCCTAAATACCAAGTTTTTTTCTTTAGGGAAATCGTTTCTTAAAGAAATATTCTTAAAAAACTTTTTCATAGTTTCGAATCATAACCCAGCAAAAAAGCATGGTAGTCATTCTCTGACTATAACTTCTTTCATTGCTTCCTAAACTTCAGTTGACATTCTTTTATGATTTTTTGGTGTTATTCTAAGGCCCTTCCAAAAGAATTCATGTGTTCATATTTCAAATGCAGTGATCTGGATATAAACCCAATGCATATCTTAAAGAATCACTCTTCATTACTTCTAAAGCATAAGTTATAGTATATCGTATATTTTTTGAATCTAAAGCATTTATTCAAATTGAAAAAATTGTTCTGATGAAATTTTTTAATTTTTTTATTAAATAATTTTTTATATTTTAGTTTAAAATTTCATGAGGGTTAGAATTTATGCAGTTCTGCAATTTTTATAAAAGTTTTGAAAAATCAAGAAAAACACATTTTTTTGACCCTTAATTGAAACTAGCTGGCCAGTCATTTGCATTTTTTCAGCCTTAAATATTTATGACGACGCAATCTGTGCATTTTTGCATTAAGTTTATTATATAACACTACACCATTTCCAATTTTAATTCAGAATTTATAAAAATAATTTTAAAATTGTGTAAAAATTATTTGAAATTGCCCAAAAAAGTTTTAAAATTGTGCAAAAATTATTAAAAATTGTTCAAAAATATTTTAAAATTGTCTAAAAATGTTTCAAAATTGTAAATTATCCAAAAATATTTTTAAATTTGTCTAAACATTCATTAAAATTTTTGAAAAATGTTTCAAAAAATGTTTTCACTAATGCAGAATTATTTATTAGTTTTAATAAAGAGTATTTGTATATCAGTGCATACATTTCGCTTTTTAAAACTTATTTTTCTGCATTCTTGTGAAATAAATTTTCATCAAAGCTTAAATACTACAAAATATATGAACATTTTCCACTCATGCATCAGAATATCTAATCATTGTATTATCATTGCTTCCTTAGAGTAAAGTATGAGTAATGCTAGTAGCTACATTTGAATACTTCCATCCTATGACACGCTAATGTTAAATTCATCGATGAAACCATTAGAAAAGAAGTGATGCCTTTGCCATAGTAGTGATGCTTTTATTGCTTCTTTGGCAGCTTCATTTTTGCTGGGAATATAACTGTAGAACTGTATCATGGTAAAATTATGGTTATTTTATTACCATAATATGATAACTATATTATAGCCCATCAAAATAAAATGGATGTCATTCTTTAAGAATCTCCTTTTCAGAACATCCAAAGAAGTTAATAGTGAAAATTGTCCTGGTAGAAATAATAATTATCAAAATCACATTTTTAACTTTAAAACAAAGCCACTCCCTATTTTTAGTTTGTAGTCCCTATATTTAACAACTTCCGTAAACTAATGAAAAAGTCCATCTGATCATCGATTTTTCATAGCACCGAAACAAACTACTTCCTTCCAATGACACGCCAATGTTAAAATCATTAATGATTCATCGAAATTTTCACAACTTCGGGTTCAGTAGATGTAGTGTTTACCTACTTCTTGCTCAGCTCTTATTTTGCTGGGAGTACAACTATGGTTGGCACAATCTTAATCCCAAAAATATATGATGCTCTTCGAATATGATTGCCCCAAACACATTTTTTCTTTGCATGCAAAAATGAAGCTGCCAAAGAAGCAATAAAAGCATCACTACTATGGCAAAGGCATCACTTCTTTTCTGATGGTTTCATCGATGAATTTAACTTTAGCGTGTCATAGAATGGTAGTATTCAAATGTAGCTACTAGCATTACTCATACTTTACTCTAAGGAAGCAATGATAATCATTGTATTATTCTGATATTCTGATGCATGAGTGGAAAATGTTTATATACTTTGTTATATTTTAGCTTTGATGAAAATTTAATTCATAAGAATGCAGAAAAATAAGTTTAAAGAAGCGAAATTTATGCATTGATATACAAATTCTCTTTATTTAAACAAATAAATAATTCTGCATTAGTGAAAAAGCATTTTTGAATGTTTAGACAAATTTTAAAATATTTTTGGATAATGTAAAAACTGGTTGTACAATTTGGAAAAATTTTTAGACAATTTTAAAATATTTTTTAACAGTTTTAAATAATTTTTCACAATTTTAAAACTTTTTTGGGCAATTTAAAATAATTTTTACACAATTTTAAAATTATTTTGGTATATTCAAAATTAAAACTGGAAATGATGTAGTGTAAAATAAGAAACATAATACAAAATGCACAGATTGCGTCGTCATAAATATTTAAGGCTGAAAAACGCAAATGACAGGCCAGCTAGTTTCAATTAAATGTCAAACGAAATCTGTTTTTCTTGATTTTTCAAAATTTTTATAAAAATTATAACCCTCATGAAATTTTAAACTAAAATATAAAAAATTATTTAATAAAAAAAATAAAAAAGTACATCAGAACTATTTTCTCAATTTTAATAAATGTTTAAGATTCAAAATAAATATACGATATACTATAACTTATGCTTTAGAAGTAATGAAGAGTGATTTTTTAAGATACGCATCGGGTTTATATCCAGATCACTGCATTTGAAATATGAACACATGAATGCTTTTGTAAGTGCATTAGAATAACAATAAAAGATCATAAAAGAATGTAAACCGAAGCTTAGGAAGCAATGAAAGAAGTTATAGTCACAGAATGACTACCATTTATTTTTGCTAGGTAGGAATATTTTTGGAATATTATTAAAAAGCATGAAAAGGTTTCTGCTTCAAAATAATCCAAATAAATTGTTTTTATTATGAAATGATATTTTATCACTTAAGTGAAAAAAGTTGAAATTCTTAAGAATAAAAAAAGATTAAAGGAAATAGTTATTCTTTGACTTAAAAATTTAACTTTTGTGGCGTTAAAAAATTTAAATATTTAAACAATTTAAGTTAAAGTCGCTGTGCTAGTATTAATTATTTCATTAAAATTGTTTATAAATAAATTTATAGAGTTTTTATTTATATTTATCTAATCAAGCGTAATATATTTTTTTATTTTTTTTTATAGACAAATTAATTAATTTTTGATAGTATTTTCTTTATTGGTGTAAACAAAATTCAATTTCCCCATGAGGTCAAATACATATGTTGCCACTTTTTATGTGTTATATATTTATTTAACCAAAATACAATGCATACAGATACAGATACTGTTTAGTGGACTGCCTCAAGTGCCAAAGCATTGTACACCCAGAAAACAGTATCAGTTTTGGCCACCGAATTTGTTGCCAATCAAATTCTGGCGGTTACGATAACTGCCTTCATATTAAATTATATTTTTAGTTGTGAAAGCCAATATTCAGTTGTCTAATTTAATATTTATATTCCACATAAATATTATTACGTTCCATAAAATTTTATTTTTAAAATAATTTATTTTTAGCTTTTTTCCGGTATCGAACCTGGGCATTCAGATTCATAGTTCACACCCTTGCTTACTGCATCACAATTTAATTTAATTTTGTATGATATATTTGTAATTTAAATATTTTATTTTAATTAAAAAAAATATATTTTGTTAAAATGTTTGCCTTTGCCGGGATTTGAGCTTGGAAATTAGGAGTACTAGGCTAGCTCTTTACCCACTAGACCACAAACACTTATAAATTTTAATGACTAATTTTGAATTTAAGTAATTTTTTAGGAAAATAAAAATAGCAGAAAATTCGTTTACAAATACCAATCTTAAGTGGCTTCTATAATTAATACAATCCACAATTCGGTTGGTTCAACTGAAATCCTAATTAAATGATATATTCCACTTTCGCATATCGACAATTTGTTAATAAATTTGATATATTGTATTAATTTTCCAGAACATTCACTAAATAAATGGTTGCTTCTACTGTACACAATTTCTAAACGAATTTTATTCATAAAGTTGATTGGAAATATAAATAATTGGATAAAATTATCCTTTTTTTGATTCCTTTTCCCTCTTTTTAATTTCGAAAACCATATTTTTGTTATAATAATGTATTATAGGTTATTCCGAATAAAATAAAATTCTTACAAATAAATGTAAATGGTTTTGATCGAATTACAACCGATCTTTTCTCTGGGTTTATATGGGAGGTGCTCTAACCCAGAAAAACTTTGGTAATGGATGCGATATTCTGATGCGTTACCTTGTAATGATAGCTCGTTACCATTTTCATTATTTGCAAGCATAAAGTAATAAGTTACTATTTATTGATTTCGTAATAGTGATTTATAAATGTAAAGAAATAATTGAAATATTTTTGAAAATCTATTTTTAGATACATTACTTTGTGTTTTTTTGTAAGCAAAAGGGTAATGTATATTTCTTTTGACAACACTAGCGAAAAAACGAAGCGCAACAATTCATTTAAGTTTAAAGCAATCTAATACTATATGCGTCGATAGCTCAGTGGGTAGAGTTCTTGGCTGGCAATCAGATTTCCCTGGTTCGATTCCTATCTTGACCACATTATTTCTAATTACAAAAATTTTAAACAAAATATTTGTAATAATTTTTTTTAATAAAAATTCCTTTTTTTTTAAATCTATTTTTAGACACATTACATTTTCCATTCTCGTAACCATATAAGTAACCCCTTACATTATCACCTCTAAATAAATGGGTATATACATTACTTTAAGGCTCATCGCCTCTAAAATTCATCAATGAAGTAAGGTGTAAAGTAATCCATCGGCCCCTATGGCTATACATTATTTTACCCATTATTTGGTAATGTGTGGTTTTGCTGGGAAATTAAATTGGAGTAAATTTTATGATTTCTTTCGAGTTATTAAAATTTTTTGGTTGAAAACGAATTATAAATAAAAGAGCACCCTCATTAGCTTAAATTTATGAGTAGGTTTAAAAAATAATTTAAGTCAGCCACTAAATATTTTAAATTTCTATTAAACCTAATCTTTTTTATGATCATATCAGATATATTTTTGTATAGAAATCATGATTTTCCTTTTAAAAACTATTCAGATTCATTATCAAGATTAATGCGTTTTTGAGGCGGTCTATAGTATATTTAGCCATCACTATTTTAGCAACATGCTTAAACATGTTTATATTCATATTGGCGTAGTATAAAATTAATACCATTGTTGTTGTTGTTTTTTTTTTGTCAAAATTGCATTATTTAATTTGGTTTATTTATTTTTATACAAGCACACTATACAAGATATAGAGTACAAGCACACGCACACAAACACTAACGTATACACAAACACTAATGTATTATAAAGATACCCTGTAGGAAGCCTGGGGTCAAGTGTCTACAAGTCACCACTTTTGTCGACTATTTTGGGTAACTTTTTGGTGGCATGTCCACAAAGCGTCTATTCTTTTTACATTCCTTTTTTGCAGCTGCAAAGCTGTGCTTGTTCTTTTTTATTGTTTTATTTTGTTGAAAATACGTGTGCATAGCTGCATGCAAAATTAAAGTTTTTATTAAAAATATAAAGAAAAATGAATTTAAAGGTAAATATACAAATTTAAACAAAATAAAGGGTGTCCCAAGAAGAACGCAATTTTTAAATCTGGCAACATTCGAAGTGTCATTGTTTGACATTTGAACAATTGTTATTGTTTGCTAGTAGAAGGTACGAGGTTAGTAAAAATGGAGCGCTACACGAATGAACAACGCATTCTCATTGTGAAATTGTTTTACCAAAATGGTGAAAGTTTTGCGGCTACAGTTCGCAAATTGCGATCAATTTGGGGTCACAATAATGCTCCAAAAGAGTCAACTGTAAAGAGATTAATGGATAAATTTGCCGAAACTGGGTCTGTTAGTGATGTGAAGACAACAACGCGCCATCGACCAGGTCGATCGACCGAAAATGTCGCAGCTGTAGGTGATGATGTCGCTCAAACTCCATCCACCTCAATTCGACACCGAGCTCAGCAAATTGGTGTCTCCAAATCCACTTTGCAGCGAATTTTGACGAAAGATTTGCATCTTCATGCATACAAAGCTCAATTGACTCAGGAACTGAAGCCAACTGACCATGGACAGCGAAGGGAGTTCGTTAATTGGGTATTGGAGAGACAACATGAAAATGCTGATTTTGCCGATAAAATCATCTTCAGTGACGAGGCCCATTTTCATCTTGATGGCTTCGTCAATAGGCAGAATTGTCGCATTTGGGGTGAGGAAAATCCTCGAGTGATTCACGAGAAGCAAATGCATCCACAACGTGTCACTGTGTGGTGTGGTTTTTGGGCTGGAGGAATCATTGGACCTTTTTTTTATGAAAATGAGGCAGGTCAAGCGCAAACAGTCAATGGTGTTCGGTATCGTGAAATGATAACCAGTTTGTTCTTGCCTAGAATTGAAGAAATGAATGTGGAGGGCATGTGGTTCCAACAAGACGGCGCCACATGTCATACAGCCAGAGAAACAATTCAATTGCTGCATCAGTCATTTCCCGGTCGTGTTATTTCGCGTTTTGGAGATCAGAATTGGCCGCCTAGATCGTGCGATTTAACACCATTAGATTTTTTTCTTTGGGGTTTTTTGAAGTCGATAGTTTACGCGAATAAGCCGACGACGACTCAAGCCTTAAAAGAGGAAATTGGACGCTGCATTAATGAAATACCGCAGCATTCATGCAAAACGGTTATTGAAAATTTCATTAAAAGATCGCGTGCATGACAGCAAAGCCGCGGCGGCCATCTGCACGATATATTGTTCCATACATAACCTCATTCTGTCTACTTTACGATATAATAAAGTTTCACGATTTTTTTTTAAATATCTGTGTTTTATTTAAAATTTAAAAATTGCGTTCTTCTTGGGACACCCTTTATATAATGAGCAAAAGATATTACAAAAAACTTGTGAAAAAAAAACAATAAATTTTGTATAAAAATAAAAATAACAAGAAAGAGGCAACAATTTTTAGTGAAAATTGCAACTCTAGAGATTTTGTTGAGCCTGATGAAGATCTTACGGAGCTTATAGATGATTTTGTTCAGTCCTTTGAAGATTTGTCTACTCTAAAATTAAATTTGCACGAAAATTTTTTTACTTTAATGAAATTTATAAAAAAAAAATTATTAATAAAATATCTAGTTTAACAAAATAAATGCACCTGTTTAATCTTATTCCCTTCCTAGTGTGGAAATCAAGTAAAAAGTTACAAAAGTGTAGACTAGAATTACTAAAATATACTAGTGAATCTCTGGTTCCAATGTCAACACCTAGTCAATAGTTGTGTAGATTCGCAATGACGCGCACATGTTAAATGTCTACAGCAGAAAGCGTTGGCTGGGGCATAATTAGTCAGTAGTACTGGTGACAAAGTCAATAGTGAATCAGTACAATTCCACTATCCACATTTCCTACAGGGTATAAAATATCTATACAACTACTATATAGTATGATATCATATCAACTGTATGACTCTATATACTATTTGTCCCTATTTTTAAATACATATGTATGTATGTATGTAGAGGTACACATGTTGTATGTGGCTTTATGCTGCCGCTGCTATTACCACAATATGTAAATGTTCTATGTCTGTGTATGTTTGTTTGTTTATCTACGTAATTGTTGTCTGAGTCTAGTTAAAGTCTTGTTGTTTTTGTTTTTTTTTTTTGCTTAACGCTTTTTATATTATCCTAGCCATGTATTGTTGCTGCTATATATTATTGTTGGTTATTTAACCCTCAATTGCTTTGTTGATTTTATTTTTTGTTTTTAAATTTATGGTAAAATTAAAAATCGCATGAGATTTTATGTTAGATTTTACTAAATTGTTTCATATGTTCTTTATCAAGAATGCTAAATTTTTACTGGGTACCAAACATCTTTAAAAATAATACTTTTTCAACCTTAATAGTAGAATAAAATTATAAATATGTAAATTAAACCCCTTATCAGGTGGCTAAATAAATTCTAAACTCAATACAAATTGACAATAGGTTTTAAAATTTCTTTGAAAAAAATATTTAAAAAAAAACATAATTATATAACTTTATTTGATCTTTTTTCAATATTAATATTTTATTTATTCAGCTAAAGATCTTTTCTTTTTTTTATAAAAATTCTTATTTTATTTTCAATATTTCGCTAACAATTTGTTAGCATCTTCAGGAAAACAAAATTTTTTATAATTATGAAAAGTTGACAAACATTTTGTCATAAAAAATATTTAACATTTAAACAAATTAAATTTTTTAAAAAATTAAATTAACATTTAAACAAATAGAAGTAGTAATTTTATAAACAACATTAACCTGTTAAAGCTCATAAAAAATATTTTCACATTGGTTTAATATTGTTTATGAAATTGAACATAACAAATATTGTTTATAAAATAAAATAACGTTATGAAATTATATTATTATAATTATTTAAACATATCTATACATTTAACCTTCCTAATTTTTAACTAATTAAATATCTATAATTCTGAGCTAAATTTTCTGTGTCTGCTTTGTAGTTCATTATCTGTGTTAAAGGTGTATTAATGATTTCTAACATCTCTAACATGTAACGTTTTTTATAATTATTTTCTGTTCTTAATATTGAAACATTTTCAAAGTTAGGATAGTGGTTTAATATAGAACAATGAGATGACAATGCAGTTTTTTCCGAATTAATATTCCTATGTTTCTGGTCTGATTTATGTCCTGAAATTCTTGTCCTTAATTTATTCGTTTTCGTACCTATATATACCTTATTACAATTCTCCTGATCATTTCCCTGACAAGGTATTTTGTAAACTAAATTTGACATATCCCACTTATTAATAGAATTGATGTGGGAAGAACAGGAAGTAGCTAGGAATAGACCGACGACAATAATTAATAACCATTTGAATAAGATGACACTAACAAACAGGGATAGATTTATGTTAGATATAATAAAGGAAACAGAAAAATTTTTAAAGAAGAACAGGGATATTCTTATTTTGAAAGCAGATAAGGGTAGCACTACTGTGGCTATGTATAAACATGATTATGACTTGAGAATTAATTTTAAAAAAAAATTAATTTGTTTAAATGTTAAATATTTTTTATGACAAAATGTTTGTCAACTTTTCATAATTATAAAAAATTTTGTTTTCCTGAAGATGCTAACAAATTGTTAGCGAAATATTGAAAATAAAATAAGAATTTTTATAAAAAAAAAGAAAAGATCTTTAGCTGAATAAATAAAATATTAATATTTGAAAAAATTTTAAAATTTCTCAAATATTTTGAAACCTGAATTTAGTTTAGATTTTGATTAACTAGTTTGCACCCACCCTAAATTTCGTTTAATCAGACAACAGTATCAAATATCAGTAAAATTACAAAAAATAGATTGTGAAAAAATTCGGTTGCTACCACGAATCTGTTTTTTATGTGTTGGCATTGAATAACGCAAGCGTAATTGCACCCAATTTTGTGCAGAAGAGGGTTAATTATAATTGTGTTTGTAGTTTTTTTTTTGTTATTGTCAACTTTATGTTTCAATTTCGTTTAAAAAACTGATCTGTTCTTGTTCGCACACAATCCAACGTATTTTTTGTCGGTGTTTATACCCCAGTTACTCTATTCTGTGAAACGGAGTGTATTGAGTTTGTGCTGATATTTGTAACCACCAAAAATATTGAAGGAAGCTCCACCTTATAGTACAGTTGAGTCGATTTAGGTCTGCCCGTACATCTGTCCAGGTAAATTGGACGACCTTTGTAAGGGCACAATTTCCAAGATAATACTGTACAACAAAATCAAACTTTTTCCAAAATAACAAGGTTCCGACAATGGATTCTAGTAAAGAGGACAAACAAAATGTATATGTATGGGTGTTTTGAAACTTTATGCCTGAATTTTAGTTTTATTGGTGTTTTAATTTTCTCCTCTTTTGCATATTCTTATGGCAAATCGGCATAACCAACCATGTGGCATTTATATTTTAGGTTAAAAATGTGTTTTTAGGAGATTTATGCAAAAAATTATGAGGAACGTTCATTTTAATCCTCTAACTAATCAGTGTATGGGTCTTTTATGTCCCTTTCGTGAAAAAGGAGGAAAATACATTTAAAACGGGGATATAATGGGCATTTACTGACATAGATAAACATCTTGATTTTAAGGCTCATATTTCTCTAACAATCAACAAAGCCTGGGGAGTCTTAGGTTTTATTAAACGTTGGTCAAACGATTTTTCTGATCCTTACAACAATTATTTACAACAATTATTTACAACACTGGTTAGACCGATTCTTGAGTATGGATCTGTTATTTGGGACCCTCAATACAAGCTTCACGTTTATGCTATTGAGTCGGTTTAAAAACAATTTTTGTTATTCTGTCTTCGAGGGTTGGGATGGAATCCTAGTAATGAATTTCCATAGTATGAAGATCGTCTGGCTCTAATAAAATTGCCTACGATAAAAAGCCGCAGACACATGCTAAATGTCACATTTTCATTCAATCTAATTAATGGCAACCTCAGTTCCGAATTACTTCTCAGCAAAATTAACATTAGAATTCCAAACCGATGTTCTAGAAATATTGAATTTTTGCAAGTTAAGTATTATACCTAAAACTATGCTAATTTTGATCCATTTCATCGTATATGTGAAGATTTCAATACTCTTTATACTTATATTGATTTTACTAAAAGTCTGGATAACGTAAAAAAAGATATCATAATACATTTAAATCAACTGATATAATGAAATCTTTGTTGTAATTAGAAATTATTATTTATTTTCTTTCTTTACCTATTTTTTGTATATCATATATAAAATATTGTACTTTTACTATTTTTTGTAATTTAGTCTGTAAGGTTTTTTAATATAGACTTTAAATAAAATAAAAAAATTAAATACAATATTTTTCAAAAATATTTGTATTAAAATTTTACTATAAGTCTCGGAATACACTAAAGGTCAAAATTGTTTAAAACTTCCATACAATTATAATTGAATGGTAGTTGCAACAAGAGTTTGTATTTGTGCAAGGACAACATACCTAAAATCGGTCCTTGTTTTGAGCCATTAGCCAAGGAAAGGTCATATCTGGGATGGAATGTTTTTGAGCTTAAATAGAATTACCAAATCAAAGCGATTTTATGTATTCTCTTGTGAACAATCTATATGATTTTTATTCATCAAGTAGAAAGTATTCATTGCACAAAAAACAAAAAACCCTGGACCAACTTGGATCATTGTCCTTCTGGTTATTTTATACAGCATTTTAAGGGTGGAAAAATTCGAAAAATTCGAAAAATTTATTATTAAAATGTATTATCGTACATTTTTAGTTTTTTGTTATAAAATTGCTAAATAAATTGTACCAATTCGGAAAGTAGAACTTGTGGCCCGACTGATGAATTAAGGGTTTAAGTGATTTTTTGTTTAAATAAAATATTTTATTCAAACAATTTAGCATATCAACGATAATTATATAACAGCCCAGCAAAAGTAAATAGAAGTGATTCCAAAGAATCATTTAGTTTTGATTTTCTTTTTTTAAAGCAGATCCTTTTCACAACATCAAAAATGTTATTTTGAATAAAATTAACACTTTTTAAAATCTATGACGGGTAACTTATTTAAAAGGTTAAACATTGACCACATATATTTACCTATAAATTTGAGATTTAAAACTATGGTTTAATACTAAACTTTAGTTATTTTAAAAGAAGTTATCATGTTTGGGTAAATTGTATCAATTTTAAACATACATTTTTCCAGATTTTAAATTCTTAAAGTCGTAAAGCGTCATTATTGAATGTCCCGTTATAATTTATTCAACAGTCAAACTCAAACAACAGCAACATCAAATGTGTCAGATAAATTCCCTGGTAGAAGCTAACGGGACATTGAGAATATGAAGCTAATGGTTGATTACTGAGTGTCCAGTTAAAATTTAAATTCAAAATTGATGATTTATTTGGAAACATCAAAAGAACTCATTTTTCACTAAACCCTAAGAACTGCTTTAAATGCAATAAAAAAGGATCATAAAAGAAAACTTCCACCTTAGGACACCCCTAACATATGTAAAAATCATTGGTTCCGATACAAAATTTCACAATCCCGGAATCAAAAGCACTGCCCCTTTTTCTCTTCTGTTGCTACTTTTTTTTTAAGATGAAATGAAATTCAACTCATTCAGGTCATTTCTCTTGACCTCTCTCAAAAAAGTAGTCAGGCTAATTCATAATTGATTCATCTGAAGTTAAAAAAAAAATATTTTTAAATTAAAATTAGAATTTTCGACGGAGTTTTTTAAACAAAAACTCCTATTATTTTGGTAAAATTTTCACCACGTATTGCCTCATAAAATTAGTTGTGATAAAAAAAGAAAATCCTTTATACCAGAACTAGTTAATGTTATTTTGAAGAAGTGTGCAAAATTTTAACAAGATGGCTTTTGGAGACACCATGACTATCCTCTACAAAAAGAAAAGTTTAGAGAAAAACGTGATTAATCCTCTAATGCTCTTTCTTCAGATATCTATAATATTTATACTAAAAAATTTGTCACTAGCAACTTATTATGGCAAAGATATTAAATTTTTAATTTATTGCTTTATGTATTTAGGCGATGTAGCACAATAAGGGTTGAAGACGAAACAAGAAATCCAAGTAATCAAATAGTTTAGATTTTTGCTATAAATAACACTTAAGTAAAATAAAATTTCGAAAATTGTTGATTTAGTGTTATTATTTTAGAAGTTACAGCGATTTTCGCTTTATGAAAATTGCGAAAGTTTGCAAAATTGACACTAATCCTTATTTATGCAGCTGACTACGAAATCTGAGTCTATAAGCTGTGCTTTCGTTCAAGTAGAGATGCTTCAAGCAGAGATCCTTCAATATTATTTTTTTTTGGCAATTTTTTAAATATTATTCCTGTGTTAAAAGAAATTTTTAAATTGAAAATTGTTCGTTGAACAAAAAAAAAGTTTAGAGATAGAAATTGCTGTAAATTATGTTTTTTTTTTTATCGATATCAAGTAATTGCTTTAATACCAAAATATTATTTAGCTAAAAAGTACCTAAAATCTGTTAACCGCTTTTTGATGTTGGGCATTAGGAGATAAGAGATTAAAAAAAAAATTCCTTTTAAACTTACAAAGAACCTGCTGCTGCAGCAATATCCAGGACGTACTGTTGCTCTTTCCTTTGACGAATACGAATTTTCACACCCACTTAACTCCTTAACTTTTGAACCTAAGCTTAGAAAAATTTTGACGTATACAATTTAAAGACCATAAAACCAAAAAACCGAAAATAAATGATAACTGCACTGGAATTATCTCAGAAACCGCCAAATCATTATAAACGTGACGATTATTTTCGATACTAGAATTATTACGTTATGCGTTGTAGGGTATAATGATTTTGTGTTTCTGTTTGTTACTATCAAAATTAGTAGACCCTGGTCCTCTTTTTATTGCATACAATATTATATATTTCACTATATTTATTAGCCCATTGATTGAAAATATATTCGGTAATTTCATCAGTTTCTCGGCATATGAGCCAAATTGTATGATGGGTAAGGGGATCATATAGTCGGCTTGACTCACTTTAACTTTTTAACTAGATTTTAGTTGTAGTTGTCGTTGTCATGATTGTTTTTCGCTGGTTGCTTGCTAAATGTTTTTATAATCCCTGATAACACAACAGTATTCAAATTATTTTTTTGTCCTTATCGAATTTACATTTAAAAAAATAAAAACAACATTTTAAAGGGAGAATTAAAAAAAAAGTGGATAAATGTATTTTTTGTATTAATTAAATAGAAAAAATTTACATAATTTTTAGTTTAAAATATCAAATTATTTAAACTTTTGTTTCATACCTGGGACTTATTAATTAAGTTGACTGATTAATTAATGTTTTTATTAGCAGCTTGCATTGCAATATTTGCACATGTGTGATGATTATATATGTTTGTCAGTTTTTTTTATTGAAATAAAAGGCGAATATCCTATAAATTATATATTCTTAGCCGATCTGAAAATGTCCGCCTGTCAGTCCGTTAAATTGTCGACCACGACGCGTAAACACAACACCATTTTTGCTCAGATTGTTTGCCCAAGCAGGGTGTTATTGCAAAAGAGCAAAATCCGTTTATGGGCAAATAGAAAGAAACAGTGAAAAGTGTGAAGGTTCCTCTTAATAGTTTATAAAAATTGTGTATTATAGAAAAACTTCTTATTATCATCTGGCGAATAAAATTTTTTTATACTTTTCAACAGGTAATATTTTATATTTACTTTCAAATTTTTTTTTCACCTCAAAAATTTTTTCACCCTAAAAGAAGTTTTCACATCAAAATTAATTTTGTTATCTTTTTCATCTCAATTTAATATTTTTCTTGTTTTCATCTGTAACACCACATTAATTGAGTTATATTTTATATTCACCTTAATTTTTTTTCACCTTACAAATTTGATGCTTAATTTTAGTGAAGAAGGCTGATGGGGAAGTCCCGAATCCAAAACCAGTGAACAATATTTTCTTTTTCGCTTTTTTCTTGGTGAGGGCTTTGTTACTGCCCAAAGAAGAGGGAGTAAAGAGGGGAGAGTTGGTTATACATTTTTAAAACCACGTGTCCACAATATAAACCCTAAACAAGCTTATCTTCGTGACAGTTCTTTGACCATGTTCTACTGCTAGTTAAAGTAAAAGTTTTTCGAAAAAATTTCGTAGTAATTTTTTAAAAGTGAGTTGATAAGGGGTAAACATATTGGACTAAAAAAAATCTTCTTTTAACAAGTTTTTCTTTGAAAAATTTAACCAGTAGTTTTAAAATATTAAAACAAAAAAACGCCAAAAAAAATTTACGAGAAATTTTTTCGTTAAATGTATTAACCATTTAAATCTCACTTTATATAGTTTTTTTTTTTAAAGACCCAGCAAAATAAGAGCTGAGGAAGTAGTAGTTAAACACTACATCTACTCAACCCGAAGTTGTGAAAATTTCGCAAAATAATTAATGATTTTAACATTAGCGTGTCATTAGGAGGAAGTAGTGTGTTTCGGTGCTATGAAAAATTGATGATCAGATGGACTTTTTCATTAGTTTACGGAAGTTGTTAAGTATAGGGACTACAAAATAAATATAGGGAGTGGTTTTTTTTTTTTAATTAAAAATGTGATTTTGAATACACCAAGAATTATTATTCCGACCAGGATAAAATGAATAACACTGGTATGCAAAATATGTTTTCAATAAGGCATTTAATGACTGCAGGAATTAACCATTTATGGACCAACTAAATAATTGTTTTTTTTTTGTTACAAGTAGGGGCTAATATCAATATTTTGGAAGTTGTTTAAAATGACTTCTTGCAAATCGAAAAATTTGGACTATTAACTTCTTTGGATGTTCTGTAAAAGAGATTCGTAAAGAATAACATCCATTTTTTTTTTGCTGGGGACATTTAGGATAAAATTTACCCCTAAAGTTAGATATAAATTGTTAAAAAAAAAATTATACAAAAAATTTTTTCTAACATTTAACTTTAGGATTTAAATCAAGAATTTTTGGAATTTTTGAATTTTTTGAAAAAGCTAAATTGTAATAAATTACAATTTAGCTTTTTCAGATTTTTACATCTATTAGATATATATTTTTCAGTTTGAGCAATCCCTAGTGAAATTTTCAAACATTTAAGGGGACATTTTAAATATTAAAAAATAAATAAAATAATTCTTGAAAGTGGCAGTTGTAGAGTTCAACTGCTATACAAAAAATTTTCTTAAAAATTTCCTTGAACTAAGCTAATTTGTACTAGTTTTTAGGCTTTATTTTATACAGTATTGGCAAACAAAATTAAAAATGCTCAAAGCCGCCAAAAAACGGCTTTTAAAAATTATATGATTTTTGGGCAAAATAACAATTAATTATAAAATCAATGTTATTGCATCGATAGAAAACATAATTTATTGTTTTGCTTTGCCTTTAAAGTTTTTTAAAATGAACGATTTTTAAGCGAGAAGGATATTAGTAAATTTAAACTTAATAAAAAATAATATAAAAAAATCGTAAAAAATCGTCTACACTCAGAAAAAAAATTTGTAAACGGTTTTCAATCCCACTTTACTGTTTTTGTACTGATTTTTAGTAAAAAAATTATTATTTAGCAAATCTCTTTGCTATTTACATTTTACAAATTACAGAATTTTTACAGAATATCTACAAATTTTTGTTGCTAATTTCAGAAATCATTTTACAAATTTTTGAAAACCGATTTGCTAAAATTAGCAAAAAATATTACTAATTTTAAAAAAGTCGATATTGAAGGAAATGTTATTTCTTCTAATTTAAACTTATACATACAAACTTAAATTGCCCTAAAATGTTACATAGGATTAAAAAAGGGATCGGAAGTGAAGATACCGACTCATGTCTAAAAAGAGGACATCCACTTAAAATAGCACTAAAAAGGTTTTTTAGTTCTAAAAATCAGCCCTAAAAACAACTAAATTTAACCTTAAAAGTAAAAAGAAATTGACTAAAATAATTTTCAAAACAGAAATTACCATATTAAAACAAAATGATAAATTCGTTTATGTTTTAACAATTTTTAATATTTTTAAGCCTTTGATTTTTTTTCATTTTGTATAAAACATCTTTTAAAAAATATCAAAATTTTTGATAAAAAAAAAATCTAAAACTTTGTACTAATATTTTTACTAATTTTTTTGCTGATTTTAGCAAACAGATTTTAAATTCCACTTTACAAAAAATCTACTAAAATTTAGTAGCGGCTACTAATTTTTCTACTAATTTCATTGTACTACACGTCAGCAGACATGTGTTGCTAAGATTAGCAAAAAATACCGCTGGGCTCAAATTAGCAGAATTTCCCGTAATAACAGCAAAATTTTTAGTTGCCATTACAGACTTTTTTAAAATATATTTACCGTCTGACAAACTTTTTATGTTTGTACCAGAATTAACAGGATACTGGCATTATCTGTTTTATGAATTTATCTCCAACCCAAAAATTTGTTTTTAGATTTGTTTTTTTTTTAGATTTTCTCAGAGTTAGCAGTAAAATTAAATTAATTTAAGTGAATAGTATAGTAGGATTTAAGATCATATAATCATATTCTTTTTATTCCAAACACAAAATATAAAATAGACAATCATCAACAAGCAATGACCATAAGGGAGAAGAAGAGCATGGATATTGACAAGGTTGGGTAGCGTCAACCGAAAATACTAAGTATTCTATCCTGCTGGCTCTGAGGAATTTCTCAATTTTTATTCTCTATAATTTACTAATAAAAATTTTCATGTTTCTTTACAATAAAAATAATTAATAAAAAGAATATGATTATATCATCTTAAATCCTACTATACTATTCACTTACAAAATAACAGATCAACAATTCATAAAATTCCATTATTAAATAAATTTAGTAAAAATTTATTGATGCTAAGTGTTAATTTTGCCAAATTTCGCAATTTTCAAAATCACTAGATCAACAATTTTTTATTTTACGCACATTATTATTAATTCACTCACCAAATAAAAGTCTGTAATGGCAACTGAAAATTACGCTGTTAATATAGAAAATTTTGCTAATTTGAGTAAAGCGGAACTTTTTGCTAATCTTAGGAACACATGTCTGCTGATGTGTAGTACAATAAAATTTGTAGAAAAAATTAGCTGCGGCTACTAAATTGTAGTAAACTTTGTGTAAAGTGGAATTAAAAATCTGTTTGCTAAAATCAACGAAAAAAAATTTTATAAATATTATTATTATTAGTACAAAAATTCAAATTGAATTTTTTTATCGAGCATCAAAATTTTTTTATTTTATTTATTTTTTTCAAAAAAATATTTTAGACAAAATAAAAAAAAAAAAAAATCAAACGCTTAGAAATTGTAAAAAAACGAATTTATTTATAAAACAAAATAGTATGGTAATTTAAAAAATATTTTAGTAATTTTTTTTTAATTTTAATGTCAAGTTTAAATTGTTTTTACGGCTGATTTTTAGAACTAAAAAAAAATTTAGTGTTTTTTAAAGTGGATGTCCTATTTTTAGACATGAGTCGGTATATTCACTTCCAATGAATTTTTTTAATCCATGTAACATTTTAAGGCAATTTAAGTTTTTAATTTTAATTAGAAATAAAATTTCCTTCAATGACCACTTTTTCTAAATTAGTAAAATGTTTTGCTAATTTTATCAAATCGGTTTTTAAAAATTTGTAAAATGATTTCTGAAATTAGCAACAAAAGTTTGTAAATCTTCTGTAAAAATTCTGTAACTTGTAAAATGTAAATAGCAAAAAAAATTGCTAAATAATAATTTTTTTACTAAAAATCACTGCAAAAATAGTAAAGTTGGATTGAAAACCGTTTACAAATTATTCTACTAACTTTTTTTTTTTTTGAGTGTAGCCAAAACTGAAATTATTAGTTGTTTTGCTTTCCTGATTCATTTTTAACATTTATTGTACAATATCGCTGAAATAAAACCATAAGTAAAAATTTTAATAATTTTGCCATAGAAAGTTTTCAATTCGATTCATCAATTTTCATTTACTCGTAGACACACAAATTCCCATATACCAGTCATAAAGTACTGTTAAAAAGTAACCCTTTACCAAAACTAATGTTGTATTGATGTTTCTTCTGTCTAATTTCAAAGAACATTCTCAAAGTTGCCAGTATGCGGCTGCCAGGACGGTGCTGCTAAATTCTAGTTATTTTTACCCGCACATATAAATGCGCCAGCAATGTGGCTTGGCAGTAAGTTGATAATGAAACGCTAAAGAAAAATCATTGACAATTATTTAAGTTGTGTATTCTGTGGAAGTGTAAACTTAATAGAGTTTAAATAAAGTCACTTCTGCAATTGTTTTATGTTTGTGTTTAAATAAAGAGTAGCTATAAAAGAATTTCAACGGTGTTTATTGTTTGCAATATAAAAAAAACTAAATTTATTTAAAATGAATAAATCAAGGATTTTAAAAGGTTAAATCGTAACAATATATTAAAAATAAAATCCCTGTCTGAAGATAGTTGATATCAAATTTGACGACACCAACACAGCGCCAAATTTAAAAAAAAAAATCGTCAGTTTTTTTTTTTTTGGCAAAATTATTAGCAATTGATAAC
The DNA here is from genome assembly GCA_949748255.1 of Eustalomyia histrio. Lineage (NCBI taxonomy): Eukaryota > Metazoa > Arthropoda > Insecta > Diptera > Anthomyiidae > Eustalomyia > Eustalomyia histrio. The sequence continues at coordinate 26,142,860 of OX456527.1, read as the reverse complement.
AAAGCACAAAAATTGCTGGAGTAAAAAAAAAAAAATATGTTAAAATCGGGGAAAAAAAAATTTACAAATCCATAAGAATCAGTAAATCCTGCCTCGCTTTATAATTTTTCGTATTCCGTGCTAAATATTCTGATTACATTCATTCTATATTCCATTCAATTTAGTTACTCTTGTTTCAAATCCAATTGTTCTCGTTTCACACCATTTTGTTTCTAATTTTTGGTGTTACAATTCTGCTTGTTTGTAGCGTATTCAGTAACGTTTCGATTGGGAAGAATTGCAAATGTTGTTTGTAGTAAATTGTATTTAATTCTTCATTACCCTTATTAATGTTTTTATAACAAAAAATATTTCATTTGAAATTTTATGCCTTTTTGCATTTAATTAAATGGTAATAAAATTTCACTGGCAATGACAAATAACCAAGTATGATTTGTTTTTACACCCACACTCACAATATTATTTCGTTAAAAACAACTTAAAATACATATTTAATTAATCGAAAATACAATCAAAAATAGGACTACTGATTTTTCATTATATTCAGCTGATTTTGTTGTTTATTTTCAATTATTGTTTAATAATCGACCAAAAGTAGTAAAAGCAATCGAAAGTCATTAAAAATAACCATTTATTTTTAACTGACAAAATGTAGAAAAAAAAGATTTTTGTGGTTTGTTTTTCAAAGTGAAAGTTTTTTTTATTTGTATGTAATTTTACAAAACACAACACACACAGATGTATATATATTTTTATTTTCTATGTGTATCTATATTTGAATAATTTCTTGTAATTTTTATTGAAATAATTTCGTATAGAAACAAACTATTTTGGTAAAAAAATTTCTATTTTTAAAAACAGAAAACATAAAATTTTACATTTAACCTAAAATAACAACTCCTACTGAATGTCTGTAATTTTTTATAGTTTATTTCTTGAATGACTGATTCAAATAGTTAAAAAAATATATTTCTATGAATTTCAATTGATTCTTCATTTAAAAACAAACTCTACGTATTACTTTTTTAAATAAACTACAGTCGGTAACGGAAAATATATTGTGAGTGTATGTAAAACAATAAAGTAAATAAGGTCCTACGAAGTATTTTTTAATACATTAATTTTTTTTATATGCAAACAATATAGTTAGCCTGTAAAATTAGAAGCTTTTTTTTATTAATACTGTCCCATATTCCCTTGTTGGCGTTAACGCTTAATATTATTTTTTACTTAAAACCTTTAATTAATTGCTTTTTGTATTATAGTTTTTTTTTAACTAAATAAATATTATTTTAACATGACATTTTTTTCTTTCTTTCTCTCTGTTATTTTTCAGCGTAAACCTGTTTGTTAACCGTGTCAGTTTGTTGCATAAAAACATTGTTATTTATGTTATTGTTGTTGTTTTTGCAATGTTTTGCATTGCAATTGTATTGTAATTAATTATTATTTAAAAAGTACCTGTTTACATAACCTGTAATTACCCTAATTGTGTGTATTTGTAAATGTAAACGTAAACGCAGGGTTTTGCCGTTATCACAAAAATGTTTATTGGCGTGAATTGACAAGCACTTAAATTAATACATATTTAAGGTAAGTTTTTTGTTTGTTAATGTTATTTTTTAAAAATCAATTATGTACTATACTTACATATTGTGTATTAAATGTGTAATTAAAAAAAAAGCCCCTTTATGTTTATTTTTATAACTCAAATGTTGTAAATATCAATTTACTTAATATTAATCTATTTTATATGTTAATATTAAATAAGTTTGTTGGTAACACAAGATAAAAAAATTATGGCCTTGAATTTTATCGATTTTTTTCTTTGTGCTTAGGTTTATTTTTTTCTAAATAAAAGTCTCTTTTTAGTATAAAAATCTAATATCAAATATTGAGGTTGATTGGTAGGCGGATGAGTGTTATTAATTTGATATTAATAATAAGTAAAGGGTGTCCCAAGAAGAACGCAATTTTTAAATTTTAAATAAAACACAGATATTTAAAAAAAATGGTGAAACTTTATTATATCGTAAAGTAGACAGAATGAGGTTATGTATGGAACAATATATCGTGCAGATGGCCGCCGCGGCTTTGCTGGCATGCACGCGATCTTTTAATGAAATTTTTAATGACCGTTTTGCATGAATGCTGCGGTATTTCATTAATGCAGCGTCCAATTTCCTCTTTTAAGGCTTGAGTCGTCGTCGGCTTATTCGCGTAAACCATCGACTTCAAAAAACCCCAAAGAAAAAAATCTAATGGTGTTAAATCGCACGATCTAGGCGGCCAATTCTGATCTCCAAAACGCGAAATAACACGACCGGGATATGACTGATGCAGCAATTGAATTGTTTCTCTGGCTGTATGACATGTGGCGCCGTCTTGTTGGAACCACATGCCCTCCACATTCATTTCTTCAATTCTAGGCAAGAAAAAACTGGTTATCATTTCACGATACCGAACACCATTGACTGTTTGCGCTTGACCTGCCTCATTTTCATAAAAAAAGGTCCAATGATTCCTCCAGCCCAAAAACCACACCACACAGTGACACGTTGGGGATGCATTTGCTTCTCGTGAATCACTCGAGGATTTTCCTCACCCCAAATGCGACAATTCTGCCTATTGACGAAGCCATCAAGATGAAAATGGGCCTCGTCACTGAAGATGATTTTATCGGCAAAATCAGCATTTTCATGTTGTCTCTCCAATACCCAATTAACGAACTCCCTTCGCTGTCCATGGTCAGCTGGCTTCAGTTCCTGAGTCAATTGAACTTTGTATGCATGAAGATGCAAATCTTTCGTCAAAATTCGCTGCGAAGTGGATTTGGAGACTCCAATTTGCTGAGCTCGATGTCGAATTGAGGTGGATGGAGTTTGAGCGACATCATCACGTACAGCTGCGACATTTTCGGTCGATCGACCTGGTCGATGGCGCGTTGTTGTCTTTACATCACTAACAGACCCAGTTTCGGCAAATTTATCATTAATCTCTTTACAGTTGACTCTTTTGGAGACCCCAAATTGATCGCAATTTGCGAACTGTAGCCGCAAAACTTTCACCATTTTGGTAAAACAATTTCACAATGAGAATGCGTTGTTCATTCGTGTAGCGCTCCATTTTTACTAACCTCGTACCTTCTATTAGCAAACAATAACAATTGTTCAAATGTCAAACAATGACACTTCGAATGTTGCCAGATTTAAAAATTGCGTTCTTCTTGGGACACCCTTTATAAGTATGGACTTTGGGTAAATAATTGAAGATTTCTCTAAACCTTTTTTTAATGGGAAGGTGTTATTATGTTTGTTCCTATAAAAATATATTACATTTAAAAAAAAAAAAAAAAAAATAAGGTGTATTCAATACGGTATTCAATATGGGTTATGGAGGAGTTTTGCTAATTCAGTTATAGAGGATTATTGCTAATGAGTTTTTTTTCTTTTAGATAACATGAAAATTCTTCTTTTTCAAATGAATAAAAAAATTATATTTATTTTTTCAATTAAGCGTAATAAATAGATAAAGTTATTAGACACCAGCCGAAAGAAATGCATTTACTGGTCAGTTATGAGCTTCTTTAACATTCTTTGCGTCTTATAGTGTTTAATTAAAGATATCCCTTATTTAACTCACTTTTTTAAAGTGAATAAGACACAAAAAGTGGGTGGACATAGGATGTGTAATATCAATTGAAAATGGTGATTAAAACACTGTTAAAGTTTCAGAAATATGTTCCTTAAAATAACACTAGATTTCGAAAAAAAGGTAGTAGAAAAGTTTGTAAATGGTCTGCAATCCTAATTTACTATTTTTGTACGGATTTTTAATAAAAATATTATTACTTAGTAAATTTTATTGCTATTTACATTTTACAAATTACAGAATTTCTACAGAATATTTACAAATTTTTGTTGCTAACTTCAGAAATCATTTTACAATTTCCTAAAATTAGCAAACAAATTTACTAATTTTAAAAAAGTGGATATTGAATGAAATTTTATTTTTAATAATTAAAACTTATACATACAAACTTAACCCTTTAACCACTGGAGTCGAAATACGAGGTATTTTGTTATAAAAATTCTGGTTCTAGTATCATTTTGGACTAAAAAGCACAAATGTGAAGTCCATTTGTCAAAAAAATTTAACCTGAAAGCGCCAGGAGGAAAAAATTAAAGACAACCTGAAGACAAAAAGCTCGACTTAAACAAAAAAAATTGTTTGACAAATCAAACACGCATCAAATGATCAAAATACAGCTTGAAGCTACTTTCTAAAAAAAATTTCGAGTCTATTGAGCTGTTGGAAAGTATGTTTTTTTTTAGTTTTAATTTTGCTCCACAATCATAAATATTTTTCGTGTCTGTTTTGACAAAAATCTTGACGGAAATGGGTGTATCCATCAAACTATTCAACTGAGCGTGTTCAAACCAGCACTGTTCGATAGGTAAATTCAAACAGACAAAAATGTCGTTGGCGATTAGTGCACCAAAAATATTGCTTTGGATATAATTGGACTTTAGTGTTGACCTTTTGTAGACGGTCTTAGTGGTTAAAGGGTTAAGTTGTCTTAAAATGTTACAAAGGTTGAAAAAAGGAATCGAAAGTGAGGATATTTTCCACAGCCGATTCATATCCAAAAGTAGGACATTCACTTAAAATTAGGACTAAAAAGTTTTCTTAGTTCTATAAATCAGCCTTAAAACAATTATAATTTTACCTTAAAAGACAAAAAATTTACTAAAAATAGTTTTCAAAATATAATAATAAATTCCTTAATGTTCTTACAATTTTTTAAGCCTTTAATTTTTTTTTTAATTTTGTGTTAATTTTTTTTGAAAAAAAAAATAAAATAAAAAAATGTTGCTCGATAAAATAAATATAAATTTTTTTACTCCAATTCGTAAGGTGATATTAAAAGAAATTGTCAGCTATAATCTGTACAAGTGTATCAAAATATAATTGATTTAATTGGAGCATTTTAATATTTTATTTTATAAATTCATTCATTGAGGTTAGTTTACTAATATTTATCATAAATATGTGTGTATTCGAGATAATTTATTTTAATAAACTTTGTACATCATTTTAGACTCACAATATATTTTCTTTTACTGACTGTATTTTTTTTGAAAAGTAATACGTAAAGTTTGTTTTTAAATGAAGAACCAATCGAAATTCATAGAAATATATTTTTTAACTATTTAAATCAGTCATTCAAAAAACAATCTATTAAAATTTACAGAAATTCATTGGGAGTTGATATTTTCTATAAAATGTAAAATTTTATGTTTTCTGTTTTTAGAAATAGAAAAATCTTATAATTCCTTTTTGTTTTTTTTTTTTAACAGAATAGTTTGCTTATATACAAAATTATTTCAATAAATATTGCAAGAAATTATTAAAATATACACAAAAGATACACAGATAGAAAATTAAAATATATACAACTTTGTGTGTTGTGTTTTGTAATTACATACAAATAAAAAAGCTTTCAATTTGAAAAACAAACCAAAAAAGTATTTTTTTTTTCTAACTTTGGTCAGTTTTACTACTTTTGTTGATTATTAAACAATGATTGAAAATAATGAAAAATCAGTAGTCCTCTTTTTGAATGTATTTTCGATTTATTTAATATGTATTTTAAATTATTTTTAACGAAATAATATTGTGAGTGTACCAATCTTTAGTAGCTAATATTTGGTACAATTTATTGCTACTTTTAGCAGATCGATTTTATATTGCAGTTTACATCAGTTTAATAAAATTTAGTAGCGCTTACTAATTTTTTTTACTAATTTCATTACACTAATGTTAATAATATTTAGTAATTTTTTTTTGCTAATTTTAGCAAACCAATTTTAGATTCCACTTTACAAAAAGTTTACTCGAATTTTGTATAATAAAAGAAAAATTTTCTGTTTTGCCATTACAAACTTTTTTTTTTTGGTGAGTGTATTGTTTTCAATTAATCAATATTGATATAAAAATTACGAATATTAATTTATGGATTATTCGTCGATTAATCGAAAATATTGGCCATTTAGCGATTAATCCTTTAGTTCAAAATAAATTGCATTTTTTCATAAACAAATAACACCAACAGCTGAATATGTTATAAAAAATAACATGCCCAAGACCACCAAAAAGCGGTTGTAATTTATTAAGTAGTTTTTGGCTAAATAATATTTTTTTATTAAAGTAATTTTTTGGTGGCACAAAAACATAATTTATAATTTTTTTTTTCTTTTAAAATTTTTAGTTCAATGATCGATTCAAGCAAGAATTATGTAAATACAAAATTTCATAAATTTCAAAAAATTTACATTTTAAAACAGAAAAAATTATTTAAAAATACAAGGAAGTTAAGAATCTCTAATTGCAAAAAAATATGTTACTTTTTTTAGTTGGCAAGAAACTAGGTTGCCACAATTCTTCTGTTTTCTATGTGTAGATAAGATTCATATTGTACTATGCACCACGACCACTATAGATCTTTTGTTCTGCCTAGAGCTCGCCTAAAGTTTCTGTCTTCCGATAAAGCTAAGAATCCTGTCGGGTGAAATATTCAAAATGACGGCAGGTACCATTCGCAGTGAAAATGCTCCGACGCGACGTCTCCTATTCCAAGTCGCAAAAACTACATACATCATTGTCCTATTTACCATTCTTGTACCCTTGGTACCTGAGACCACCGTGTCTCAGTAAGGTACTCCGTCAAGATTCCTAAGTTCTTCTTTCAAAGGGCCACTGCCTGTTCTGACCCTTCTTTTGAAAATTTCGACTCTCTACAACCTGAGCTTCTCCCTAATACAACCTATGGGCATTACAGAGAAAGATTCAGAGCCGTTGAAAGGTCGATAGGCCCACAGTTGGTCAGAAAGTCTGCCCTATCGATGTCCTCATGCCGTTCATGTTTAGGAATCTACACCAGGGTGAGGGAGTTGTTTCTACCAAGTCGAATGACATTCTGAATGCACTCCATTACCTGTCGAGAGGACACCTCGTAGGTCATAAGAGGCCTGAGTGAAGCTTGACCACCAGAAAAAATTTAGATGGGAGTTCAAACTGTACGCCTCTGCAGGAGTTCCGCCGCACAAACACATATGGCGACGATTTCTACCTGAAAAATGGAAGATACTTGCACATAGGAAAAGCACACTGGAACCCGGGTCCAATATTTGTCTGTTTCGAGCCATCTGTAAACCATACTTGGACCCCCAGTTCAGGCTCCCAAGACGGGTTGTTCAACATGCTCCTATCAAATAACTCCTTTCCGGGCCGGTGGTATAAAAACCATACCACTATTCTAAATATTTTTTACGAATTCTGTGCGCATTGGTAAGGGTACAAATACCGTTTTAACATGCATACATTTTATAAAAAAAAAAAATATTTCATGTGCGTAAAAAAATATATATGGGATTTATTAAGTACAAAGGTGAACTTCACAGAAGAGCCAAAAGTAAACAAAATTCTATAGGTCAAATAACATCATTTTATGACACGAAACAGGGATCTACTATAATAATCGACCTCGACTTGTAATGTGCCCCTTTGTCCAAGCAAAACTAAATCATGCCTTCGTGATTTTCATAAATGAATACTTCATTTTGTACGCGGTGGTGCATATGTAATAACATGCCCTTGCTCAGAATCCCACAAGGACAAACATTTTTTTTAATACATATTTTTCAATAAAACTCGATAATAAATGAGAGCAAATTAAAATTTTGTTTAATTTTCACTAATATCTTATAGTGCACCGGAAAGAGATACCATAGTGTCAAAATTAAGAGGTGCTAGATTTTGAAAATATTCGTAATTTTCTTAAAAATAAAGAAAACCTTCAAAAATTTTAATATTCAAATGCTTAAAGATATATAAAAAACATTTTAAATCCCTCCTTTTTTCCTATACATTTTTATACCCCGAGAGTAAGCTCATAAAAACAACAATACAGTTTTGGTAGTTAAGGGAATTTTTAATTCTTAACATTTAGGTTATGTCCCTTAAAAAAAAATACTTTTGAAAATTCTTTATTCAAACTTGTAGAGTGTACTAAAACAGCAGGCTTGATCGGTATATTGAAAGGATGTTTTTTTTTTGTAAGAACAATCAACAATCAAGAAATTCTTCCTACTAGATAATGTGTTACTTTCTTCAGAAAAGGGATAGAGAAGAGATCAAAGGTGGTGGAAGATGAAGGGCTTAAAATATTGCAACACTGTAATTGCGTGAGATAATAAATATTAGAACAGTTGCTGCTTGCAATTTGATAGGGAGCTGGCGAAAATCGTTTAAGCTTTTTAGTTAAGTGTTAGGTGGTGTTAAGTGCTATTAAAACACTGAAGGAGGACGTTGCGATATGTCTGAGGAAGAGAAAAATCGCACATATTATTTTTTTCTAAATTCATATTGCCGTCGCAAGGAATCGAACCTGCAACCCACTGTGTAACAGTCCAACGCGCTAACTATTACAACACAATGCCCACAGTTCCTATTGCATAGGAACAGAAGAAAAGTTTTCAGTAGGAAATTTTTAGGTACAGAAGATATTAGGAACTCTTCTTTATCTTCTATATTAAAGTTCATAGGAAATATAATACAGAATTTGGTTTAGTTTTATGATCCTTGGTACAAAAGATCCATATGAGTCGCAGTGCCGGCCTTGGGGCCAGATCTTAACTTAATAATAATAATAATAGTTTTGGCGGCTTTATTGCATCGGCTATTTTGAGTTTTTAAAATCCAATTCGAAAATTGGATTCAGTAACTTTAAAATCAAACCAACCGTGACAACCGAATTTCTTGACAACCGAATGGTTTGGCTGGAGCCACTGATATATTTGTTTACGCTGACTAAAATTTGTTGAATACAACAGAATTTCGTTTGGAATCAAATATTTCAATTATATTAGGAATTAATTTGGTTGCGACAACCAAATAGTTCGGTTGCTGTAACCAAAATATTCAGTTGACAATAAATTAGATTATTCTCTAGGTAAAAATTTATTATTTTTGCCGTTAACTTCGTTCTACCATCTTCTATTATAAACTTTTGACTCAACATTTACAATTAATGACCCTCTGATGAACAATTTCAGCAAACTGTCACCACAAAAATGCACAGATCCTGACCTAGTGTGCACTATAGTGCGTATAAACGAATTTAATTGTTTTATAATATAAAATTTAGATTCTGTCTTCATAACTTACATACTAACAGCGGTATTCATAAAAAAAATCTTAATTCAAGTTTCAAATGCATTTTAGTTAAAAAACATTTTAAGCCTAAAAAAGGTTTATTAAAAATTCGTATTCATAATCAGTATTTTAACTAATAAACGATTTAATGATTTTTTAACTTGAAAATGGCAACACTGTATTTTTTTATTTGTCACGTTAATAGTAATGATGCAAATCAATGATTACTAAACCATTCGGTACTCGTTTATATGTATTTTTTTTCGTAATTTTTCAGAAAAATATTGTTTTTATAAAATAAAAAATTTATGTAAACTTGTTTATTAAATAAAAAGAGAAAAAGAGTCAAAACAAAATGCCCAGTTAGAGTGCTACATAGATAATGATTTTATTGTAGATAAAAAAGTAATCAAATAAGCGGTTTTATTTTCTTTGATTTGATTAAACAATACACCACTAGTTTACTTTCAATAAATAATAACAAAATTTATTATTTCTGCTTAAATTCTTTATCCGGAATTGAAAACGGGTCCAACCTCTCTTTTTAAATTTTCGTCTGACGATTTTTTTAAATTTTGGCCATACTTTCTATTACACTCAGGAAAAAAGTTAGTAGAAAAATTTGTAAACGGTTTTCAATCCCACTTTACTATTTTGTACTGATTTTTAGTAAAAAAATTATTATTTAGCAAATCTTTTTGCTATTTACATTTTACAAATTACAGAATTTTTACAGAATATCTACAAATTTTCGTTGCTAGTTTCAGAAATCATTTTACAAATTTTGAAAACCGATTTGCTAAAATTAGCAAAAAAAAAAATACTAATTTTAAAAAATTCGATTTGAAGAAAATGTTATTTATAATAATTTAAACTTATACATACAAACTTAAATTGCCCTTAAATGTTACATAGGATTAAAAAAGGGATCGGAAGTAAAGATACCGACTCATGTCCAAAAAGTGGACATCCACTTAAAATAGCACTTAAAAGGGTTTTTTAGTTCTAAAAATCAGCCCTAAAAACAATTAAATTTAACCTTAAAAGTAAAAAAAAATTGACTTAAATATTTTTCAAAACAGAAATTACCAAATTAAAACAAAATGATAAATTCGTTTATGTTTTAACAATTTTTAATATTTTAAAGCCTTTGATTTTTTTTTATTTTGTATAAAACATCTTTTAAAAAATATAATCAAAATTTTTTGATGCTCGATAAAACAAATAAATCTAAAATTTTGTACTAATATTAATAGTATTTAGTAATTTTTTTTTTTGCTGATTTTAGCAAACAGATTTTAAATTCCACTTTACAAAAAGTCTACTAAAATTTAGTAGCGGCTACTAATTTTTCTACTAATTTCATTGTACTACACGTCAGCAGACATGTGTTGCTAAGATTAGCAAAAAATACCGCTGGGCTTAAATTAGCAGAATTTCCCGTAATAACAGCAACATTTTCAGTTGCCATTACAGACTTTTTTTGGTGAGTGTATGAACAAAATACATTTAAAAATATCACATTTTTTAAATAATTATGGTTCTTATTAATTTTTTTGATCAAATATAGAATGTTCTTTATATATTAAACAAAAACAAATAAATTCATTTGATAAAATGACAATTTTTTGCAAAAATGTTTAAAATGAAAATAAACACAAATCAAAAATGTCATTTTAAAATAGGTTTAAAATAGGTTCGAAACAATTTTAAAATTCGTTTATTTACACAAGATTTAAAAAAGGTATTTTAAGCTAAAATTTGTTTATGAATATAATTTTAGCAAATTTTGTTTAAAATTGGTTTGAAATACCCCTACGGGAAATGGACCAGTGACAGATTTAGTCATGTGACCGGAACTATGTGGCAGAAACCGGTCCTCGAGTTGGTTCTCTTATATGAAAGTAACCGGTAACTTTAACATGGGCTTGTTGTCATAGGAGGTGTCAATTTCTACCTTTTAAGCTTCTTGCAACATATCTCTGACCTTGTGTAGGGTACCATATCACTGCATTGGTGTAAGTGAATGCGCAACAGAACAGGTTAGAATTATCATGACTGGCTCAAATGTACATACCACAGGGCTGAGGACAAGAAATTAATGAAAAACTGGTAACATATCAATCACAATGTGTTATGTTGCAGAACTTGTAGGGAATGAATAGTTTCGTGACATATCACTTGACTGTTGCAAGTGCACATGACACAGAGCAAACGAAAATTACTTAGCATGTAACCTGTCAAAATTTCTTCCGCGTGTTTCATATTAAGAACGTGTTTCTGAAAGATTCCATAAGGTCCAGTCACTGAATTTACCTGCAATATTTATTACAAAAGTTTTCACAATTTTTTCATTGTGAGAATAAAAATTGCAGATGCAAATTAAATTTACTCCTAATAAATCAATGTTCTTATAAAAATCGAGTACTTTAAACAAATTAAAAATTAATATTTTGCAAATCAAAACCGTTAGATCTTCTCGAATTAGTGCGAATTCAAAAAGATCGTTTTGGGTTTATATTCAAAAATATTTATTTTTTGATTTCAACCATATTGTCCAATAGGAAGGTTTGTTTAACCTTCAGTAAACACATTTTGATAAAATACAAAAAATTTAGATGCCCCTTTAAAAATTGCTATTTGAATATTTAAAAAATGTAATATTTAAAAAAATCGATATAATTTTACGGGCCTGTATAGATATGTTAATCTTTATAATAACAAACATTAACATATTGGTTAGAATAGTATCAAAACGGCGCTAACTACACAGTGGGACATATTGAAAATTATTTGGTGGTTCATCGGATTTATATAAAATTTTACCCATACGAAACTATCGCATACACAAGCTGAATTCTAATTTATTTTAAAATAAGTTGTGCTAGGGTGGAGTGTTTGAGCGACTTTCAGTTTAAAATTTCGCTAATTTTTGATACCTATGCAATTTTTGTGATCGTTAGAAGTTTTGAATTAATATTAATCGATGAATCATTTTTAACAAATTATTCCAACAAAAATTGGTGTAATGATATATATTTCACGAATTAATTTATAAAACAAATTATTCTATTGAACAAAAGTAATTCAATATAAATTGAATCATATCCCACTTTATTCAATAAACATATAGCCATTTTTAATTATTTAGCCGTGTAAAATTAAAATATATAAAAATTATTTTTATATATTTTAATTTGATGAATTTTGCAATAAAATTTTAACAATGTTAAGGGAAAAGAGTCGTCGATCGAAAATTTCAATAACAAATTTTGGATTTTTAGGGATAACATCCCCCCCTAAGTGTTTCTTAATAAACCCATAAGTGTTGTGATACCTATTAGCCAGTCGCGGGCAGCCTAATTTGCCTGTTATTGAAACTTCATCATGCACATTGAATTCATTTTGAATTAATGCAGTTATATGTCACTATCTAAACAGTGGCGTAATCACTTCCTTTCAACAAGATTAGTGTTATGTCATCATTTCTGCAGTCACAAAATCGGTTCTATTTAAATCAGTTCAGTACTATGTCAACTTTGCAAGAGTCGCGGGATTGTGGTTTTCGCCACCGATTGAAATTATTTTATACACTGCAAAATTTGTTGAACCAGTTCCGTGTTCTGTCATTATTTCAACTATAACAGTACTCATTTCTTTAGTCCACATTGTTGTTATGTGTATTTCTCCCTAGTTTCATGATATATCCAGAAAGAACCAGTCAATGTTCTGCCACCATTTCAATATTTGGGACACTGGTAATTTTACAGCAATTACCACTTTTTCAGACACTAAATTATATTTTACACCAGTTTTGTGACATGTCCCTCATTTATCTATCACGAATCTATCACCTTGGATCAATCGACCCTTCATTTCCCGTAGGGACTGTTTAAAATTTTTATGAATACCGCTGTAAATATTTTAGTTAACTTTTGTATTTACATATTTCGATTGCATGACGTATGAATAATATTAATATAAACTTTAAATTAATCATACGTACTGTTGTACCCTATAAGCACTTAAGCGATATTGATAGGAAATATATTATTTATTGAATATTAAAATTAGGTATTTTTTAATTTAACATCAAATTATAATTATTTGCAAGTAGAAGATTAACATATAAATATATTAAATTCCATTGGTTTTAATTTTAATATAACACATTTGTTATTGTAGTTATTAATTATCATAATCACCAATATATTATAACGCTATTAAACAATTAATTAAATAATACATTTTTAATAAACAAAAATATGTGTTTTTATTTTTATATATATCGAAATATGTAACAATTTCAATAAAAAAAAACTCTTTTTTTTCAACAATTATATAAACATACACATAAAGATAAAAATAGTTTAACCTCAGTAGATAACTGGAATAACAAACGAAAATATTTTACTGGTCTTTTTGAACAAAACTTCATACAGTTTTGCTACAAGGCTACTAAAGTTCATACCAAATATTATGATTCAATATACATAGCAGAAACCGGAAACTATGAGGGGTTGCAACAAAATTATATAATTAATTATAAAATATTTTAAATGCTTAAAATAACAGATAAAAAAAAAATACAGGGCAAACTATACTTTACAATATCATAACGCAGTATCTATAACTCATCATAGTTTTACTTTGCTCTACAAGTCAAAAAAAAAAAAAAAAGAGATGAAAAGTTTCAGTTATTTTTTTTTTGTTTTACTGTTAAACCACTATAAAGTGGTTAAAGGGAAACAAACAGTAGTTGTATGTTGTTGGTAGCAAAAGTAGCCGTAATTGTAGTAGTTGTTGGACAACTACTGATGACAGCAAAATAAGCTGTTGAATTTTTATATATGTTATACTATATAAATGGTATGCTATATAAATGGTATGCGTTTATATGTTTGTATGTGTATGTGACTAAAAAAAATTCGTAAAGTTTTAATTTTTGTTTTTATACATAATGTGAAAAGTTTTTCCTTTCGTTCTTTTTTGTGGATCTCAGGTGAACATTGTATATAATGATATTTTCATTATGTCATATATAAATGTGTGTAATGGTAAATTTAATATTTATATATAAATTTTTATTGTTATTTTTGGTATTTTTTTTTTTATGAAAAGTTAATATTTTAACTTGTGTTTTTAAAATTTATTTTATTTTAGGAGAAATTTTAGTATTCTTTTTAATAAATATTTTATTAATACTTTTTCGTTAATTAATTTTTTATTCGTTTTAAAGATATTTGTTAGAAACCAAAAATAGTAGTAATAGATTTATAGTTTAAAATTATTATGATTAATATTAATTACACTATTAATATTACTCATACGTAACAGCCAGCTACACAAGTCATTTACAAATTTTACTCATTTAATAAATTAGACGTTAATCACAGATATTTCCATATAAATTTGACATTCATAACTATGGTTAGGCACTAAGCTTTGGTTATTCTGAGATACGTGGGCGGATCAATAAGTTCGTAACTTTTTGAACTTCCCTCGTAGTTATATGAAGCTCCCATCAAGCACCACCTGTTAATATACCACTGTCAAATTTTGAGCAAGTTCCGTCATTTACTTTGCGTTTAATAGCTGGTCAAAACATACAACCTCGTGGATTTTTTTTAAAATGCAAAAAACTAGATTTCGAGTACTCATTAAACATTATTTTTTGCGAAAAAAAAACAATCAATCAAACCAAGGAAAAGCTTGATAAATACTATGGGGACTCTGCATCATCGATTTCAATGGTAAAAAGTGGTTTACTGACTTGACGTTGTGACCTTACAAGCACGGAAAATGACGAACGTTCTGGACGCCCACTTGGGGTCTCTACACTCAAAATAATTGAAAAAATTCACAATATGGTGTTGGCCAATCGGAGATTGAATGTGCGATAGATTGTGGAAGACATAAGGATCTCACATGGCTCAGTGGTTTCAATTTTGAACGATCATTTGGGTATGAGAAAGCTTTCTGCAAGATGGCTGCCGCGTTTGCCCACAATCGACCACTAACGGAATTGTGTGACAGCTTAGTTTCCATGGCAAAAATCCATGAAGTAGACTACGAATTGCCCCCTCATTCGCCTTATTCTCCGGATTTAGCCCCCAGAACTTATTTCCTATTTCCAAACCTAAAAAAATGGATCGGTTGAAAGAGATTTAACTCCAACGATGAAATTATTGATCAAACAAATGTCTATTTTATAGACCTCGAAAAATCCTATTTTTTGGAAGGGATACAAAAATTAAAGAAACGTTGAACTTAAAGAAGATTATATTAAAAATATTTTTTTTTTTTTTGCAAAAAAAACTGTGTTTCATTCAAAAAGTCACGGACTTATTGATACGCCCACCTAAGTTAGCAGGCCTCATTGTTAAATCCGTTGTTTAGACTTTGAAGACAATTAAACAAGCAATTAAGCTAATGTTGTTTTTGTGAAAAGTTCAAAAATATGTTATGAAAAATTCGTCAAAAAACATGCAAACAAAATCGGCATTAATATAAATTATAAAAAATGGTTCATTCTAGAAATTACGCTGCTAATAGTCACAAAACTCAACAAAAATCGATTTTATTTTGCACAAATTTCTACAAAAACTTTTTAAAATTATTTTTTCCTCACTTAACTAGAGTGTAAAGTCAAAAGAGTTCATCAAAGCGCATTAACGAAATATTGACTTACCTTTGTTGCCCCAGCCTCAGGTTTTTTATAACACAATATTGGAGAGAAGAAGTTAAAAATTTGTTTATTCTTTTTTTGCGGATTTTGGTTTTACATAAAATTCCCTTTAAGTATAAACGTAGCAGAAATTTTGAAGGGTATTATAATATAAGAACTGCGTAAGGAATTCGATTTTTTTTTTAATTTGACCTTAAAAAGTTTATGTTTGCTAAAAGAAATTGGACACATTAAAACCATGTTCATACTAGACACTAGAATGTATAAGTAGGCGGTACCCCTTTCAAAATCCATTAGGCGTATCTAAAAATAATTCAAAATTTTTAAAGAAATTTTGCGTATATTTTTAACATTTTAACAGATTTTTTAATTTTATTTTTTTTGTCAATTTTCTATTAAATCCATTAAATCTTACATTTAAAACTAGTTTAATAATGTTTTTATGTAGATAATGCCATAAAACGTCAAACTTTGGCCCTGCACTTTTTTTTAAAATAACATCCAGGGGGGCCAAAGCTTGACGTTTTCTAATATTTCTTAATCCATAGTTTTTTATTGTTAATTAATTAAGCCAAATGAAGATGGTATAGAAAAAAAATTGCCCCCCTCCCCCACCCGAATCATAACAAAAAAGTACGAGTGCCAAATATTATACTTCTCTGATTTGCTTGTCAATCTAGAATATTATTTAATTAGCTATTAATCTAAATGCAGATAGTCTACAAAAAATTTGGTACGCCTGAATCATAGCAAAAAAAGTACGGGTGCCAAATATTGGACTTTTCTGATTCGATTGCCAATCTAGAATATTATTAAATTACATATAAAACAAAATGCAGGTTGTCAAAAAAAAAAAAATTTGCGTTTGGACCACATACTTATAACAAAAAAGTTCAGGGTCTAAATGTTGACATTTTCTGATAATTTTCAATCTAAAATATAATTTAGGTAGAATTTATAACTAATTGTAGATTTAACACAAATATTTTAACCTTGGGTCCCAAAGACAGGCGTCATATGTTGGTCTTCTGTAATATTTTTTAATCTATAATACATATTATTTAAATAAACAATTGAACTAAATACCAGTTGTATACTAAAACTTTGGGCTCCCTTGAGTTTTGAGAACACAAAACAACAGGGCCTTATATTGGCCTTCTCTGATAATTTATAATCAAAAAAATGCTGATATACAGGGAAAATTAATTATTTGATCCCCTCAGCTCTATCATCAAAAAAAATAACAGGGGCCAAAGTTTGGTGTTTGATGGCACTTTTTACATCTAACGTGTCGACTATGGGAAAGCTTTTTTCGTAATGGGTTCCGCGCGCACAGTGCACCAAAAACATAAACAAGTCCATGATTCCAAATGATGGCCAAATTGCACGAATTACACTATAAATTGCTTCCGCAACCACAGTGCTCACAAGATTTGGCTCCCAGCTATTTTTAATTGTTTTCAGACCTCATGAAATGCTCGCTGGAAAGAGATTTGGTTCGAGTGAGTAGGTGATTGCCAGTCTTTGACAGTGGCCTTTTTTTAGGCCAACGATAAATCTTTCTATAAAAAAGGTATCAAAATGTTAGAAAGTCGTTTGAGTGATTGTATCGCTCTTGAAGGGAACTATGCTGATGAATAAAGTCTAATTTTGCCAAAAAATTGTTGTTTTATTAGTTTTCTTACGGACTCTTCAGACAATGTTTTATCTTGCAAATATATTTTGTTAAAAATATGAATTTACATTTTTTTTTTTAAATTTCAAAATCTGCTCAATGAATTTGCAATAGTGACTCCTGTATTTATTCATTAAACTGGTCATGATTTTAATGTGTCAACATTTTATTTTTTTACCGAATATGAAGAAATTAAAAAATATTAATTTTTCGAACTCCTTCCGAGATCCTCAAATGAAACATAATTTTATGTAAAATCTGAATTCGTTGAAAGCAACTTCCTGAGCTTAAAAAAAATCTTTTCTTGTGTCAGGGTTACAAAAGAGAGCTAATTTTCTGAAAATCGATTTGATAGAACTTGTTCGACTTTAGATTCATATTTACATGGCCAAAAGTGTTAATAGAAGTTTGCGTAAAAATCCTTGTTGGGTAGTGTTTTAATCATCTTTTTTTCTTTTGTTTTCTTAAATAAAAAATTTTAAATTCTCCTTTAAATTTAAAAAGATTATTTCCTACCAACAATTTTCCCATATTTTTTAACATTTTCCGACCTGTTTTTCTTATATGACGAAATGCAAAATATATTTTTTCAAAATTCTCAAATGTATTTGAGCATAAAGAAGAAAAAAAAAAACAATTGTTGAGAAAAAAATACGATATGAAATCCGTTGCTGTTACTTTTAAGCTTAAATCTACCTTTAATAGGATTTTTAGTTTAGCATCACTTGTTTATATATTTTCTTTCCTGCTTTACTTACGTTCCATTACATAGTTTAGTATTTTTTTAACTTCCTTCTAAATTTTTTTTTCTTTTTTGTTAAATGTTATCTCTGTTTTCAGTTTATGTATAAACGTAACTACAACCAACAACATATCCCAATGCACATGTAGAGTCAAACATTTTATGTATATGAATTAGTGTAACCCCTAAATTTAAGAATTGTCGATTAACAATACTAAATCCCGCCCAGTTTTTAACTAGTATTTGATATTAAATGTGGGAACAAAAACAAAATTCTAAAAATTTGTTTGTAATATTTAAAAAAAATACTAAACTGTGGTTGCAATTTATCATGATTTCCTGCTTTTTATATTAAATAGAACACAAATGCTAGATATAAGCATTTAAAATCGATATTTGATTATTTAAGGGACACCATAATATGCATACTTTCATAGTCATAAGTCTAAAGGCATTTGTTATAGTTTTTCTTGGTTTATTTTTTTTTTTTTTTTTGGTTTTTATCTTTTAGTACAATATATTTTCGTATTTTGTTTCATGCTATTGTAGAAAAAATAAGAAGAAGAAGAAGAGTAACAAACTGTATATAGATATTATAATTTTGTTGTTGTTGAATTTGTTAAAAGTCATACATTAAAGTCACATGTTGTCTTTGTATACATACCAACATATCCCAATATACCATAATATAGCAATCGAACTGCAATACAACTTGAGAATAAGCTTATATTAATAGTGTGTTTTAAGCTTTTCTTAATTTCGCTTATTATAATGTTTATAAAATGTGAATTCACAAGCAGTATTTAACAATGCTTGAGAAAGGATTATTATACATAACTTTTTCTAAAGTATGCTATAAACAACATACACATATTGAACAACGCAATATGACGATTGAAATAGAAATATTTTTTAACTCTTTCCGGGCCGGTGGTATGAAAAACATACCACCATTTCAAATATTTTTTATAAATTCTGTGCGCATTGGTATGGTATAAATACAGTTTTAACATGTAATTTTAAGTTTATATTTTAAAAATAAAATTACTTTTATGTGAGAAAAAATAGATATGGGATTTATTTAAGCACAAAAGTGAACGTTAGAGAAGTGCCAAAATTAAACAAAATACTACAGGTCGAATAACATAATTTTCTGACACGAAACAGGGATCTACTATAATAATCGACTTCGACTTTTAATTTGCCTCTTTGGTTAAGCAAAAATAAATCATGCTTTAGTGATTTTCATAAATGAATCCTTCATTTTGTGCGCGGTGGTACATATGTAATAACATGCCCTTGTTCAGAATCCTACAAGGATAAAAAAAATTTTAATACATATTTTCCAATGAAACACTATTATAAACGAAATCAACTTAAAATTTTGTTTTATATTTACTGATATCTTATAGTGCCCCGGAAAGGGTTAATACATTCTAGTCTTGTTGTCTTTGTTCTACGCTTATAATGCATACAACAAGTGCCATTACTTTTTCTTTAAATTTGTCAAACGTGTTTTGCGTGTACATTTAGTTGTAAATTTTATATAGTGAACGTGCAATTGCATATTAAATTTAAATGTTTTTATTTATGCTTAGAATTAATTATTATTATTTATATTTAGAATAAATTATTATTTTTTATATTTAAAATGAGTTATTATTATTAAATAATTATGATTTCTCTTTTTCAACTATTAATAATATATTATTTTTGTAAGAATAAGCTTATAGTAATCACACACACATAATATTTTCAAGAGGGTTCCGTTTTGATTTTTCTACAATTGTTACGATATCATTTTTCAATATATTCTCAAGTCTTTTTTAAGCTTAAGGCTTGTGTTTGTAAGCTTATAATAATATTTTTCTCAAGTCATTTGGTATGTTGGTATACACCTACGTACATTAGTGTAGGTCGGGTTGTATATTTATGAATTTGTGTTAGTATGCTGCATTAATTTCCACCCAGCAAACATGGCAATACAAAGAAGATCCTCCTATCATCCTGGAAGAACATAACAATAATAATATTCTTATTGCGGCAATAATTCTGGATGCTTTATTTTTTAGGACAGCTATACTCGTCAAGATATTTTTTGGAAGATGAGTCAGAGATATTTCAAGATATTTCTTATAACAATAAAAAGATAATGTTTTCGTCTTAACTCCGTACCAACATATCTTACAAATGTTTGTATGGTATATTTTTGTTGTCATTATTTCATCTTATAGCATATTTTTTTCTTATTTTTTCCATATGAAAACTATTGCTGTGTGCTTTTTTTGTTCTTGATGGAAAATAAACAAAATATGACGTTAAAGATAGAATATTTTTGTTTTGTTAACTCCACAAATATGTTTAATATTTTAGTTTTAGTTTTATGTGGTGTATGTTAAACAAACGAGTTAAGAATCAAAATTTTAAGAATTATTAAATGGAGTTTTTTTTTTTGAAGTTGCTATAGCATTATGGAAAAATAAATTAAATATTTAAAATAAAAAATAAAAACTTTGAATGTTAGTAGAAATATTATTTAAAATAGAATATTAGTAAAGAAATTCGATTCATTAATTTCCATATGTCAACTTTAACACTAACGAGTTTGAAAATAGCAAAGACCAGAACCTTCTAGAAAACCCTAGATTCCTATGAACAAAAATGATTTATTTAAAGTTGTCACTATTTACATCTACAAGTAGAGAAAAAAGAATGGTTTGGGCATTTGGGTATTTGAAGAGCATCATGTATTTTTAGCATTATAATTTTACCTAACTATAGTCGTATAATAATGTACTTATAATTTTATGATAATAAAATAACCATAATTTTACCCCTATAGTTATATGTAAAGGGTGTCCCAAGAAGAACGCAATTTTTAAATTTTAAATAAAACACAGATATTTAAAAAAAATCGTGAAACTTTATTATAGCGTAAAGTAGACAGAATGAGGTTATGTATGGAACAATATATCGTGCAGATGGCCGCCGCGGCTTTGCTGGCATGCACGCGATCTTTTAATGAAATTTTCAATGACCGTTTTGCATGAATGCTGCGGTATTTCATTAATGCAGCGTCCAATTTCCTCTTTTAAGGCTTGAGTCGTCGTCGGCTTATTCGCGTAAACCATCGACTTCAAAAAACCCCAAAGAAAAAAATCTAATGGTGTTAAATCGCACGATCTAGGCGGCCAATTCTGATCTCCAAAACGCGAAATAACACGACCGGGAAATGACTGATGCAGCAATTGAATTGTTTCTCTGGCTGTATGACATGTGGCGCCGTCTTGTTGGAACCACATGCCCTCCACATTCATTTCTTCAATTCTAGGCAAGAAAAAACTGGTTATCATTTCACGATACCGAACACCATTGACTGTTTGCGCTTAACCTGCCTCATTTTCATAAAAAAAGGTCCAATGATTCCTCCAGCCCAAAAACCACACCACACAGTGACACGTTGAGGATGCATTTGCTTCTCGTGAATCACTCGAGGATTTTCCTCACCCCAAATGCGACAATTCTGCCTATTGACGAAGCCATCAAGATGAAAATGGGCCTCGTCACTGAAGATGATTTTATCGGCAAAATCAGCATTTTCATGTTGTCTCTCCAATACCCAATTAACGAACTCCCTTCACTGTCCATGGTCAGCTGGCTTCAGTTCCTGAGTCAATTGAACTTTGTATGCATGAAGACACCAATTGCTGAGCTCGGTGTCGAATTGAGGTGGATGGAGTTTGAGCGACATCATCACGTACAGCTGCGACATTTTCAGTCGATCGACCTGGTCGATGGCGAGTTGTTGTCTTTACATCACTAACAGACCCAGTTTCGGCAAATTTATCCTTTAATCTCTTTACAGTTGACTCTTTTGGAGCATTATTGTGACCCCAAATTGATCGCAATTTGCGAACTGTAGCCGCAAAACTTTCACCATTTTGGTAAAACAATTTCACAATGAGAATGCGTTGTTCATTCGTGTAGCGCTCCATTTTTACTAACCTCGTACCTTCTACTAGCAAACAATAACAATTGTTCAAATGTCAAACAATGACACTTCGAATGTTGCCAGATTTAAAAATTGCGTTCTTCTTGGGACACCCTATATTATGATTCGAAACTACAAAAAAAATTCTTTAAATTTAACAATATTTCTTTAAGAAATGTTTTTTCTAAAGAAAAAATTTGATATTAAAGACTTTTTAAGAAAACCTCTTTGATTCTTTGGACTTTTTAAAGCAAAATACTTCCTAAAATTTTTTAAACTTTGAGCGTTTTTTTAAGATTCTAAGGATTATAAGGATCTAAAATTGTAAGGATATTTCTAAGATTTTTTTTGATAGTCCTTAAGTCTCAGAATTTTTCTTTAACAAAAAGTCCTTAGAATCTAAGAATATGCATAATATACGCAGAAAACAAACATGGGGCAATCATATTTGAAGAGTACCATATATTTTACCCAACCATAGTCGTATAATAAAATAGTTAGCATTTTACTATAATAAAATAACCATTATTTTCTCATAATTAGTCCCTTTAGTTATATTATGATTCGAAACTATGAACAAATTTTTTAAATTTAACAATAATAAAAAATGTTTTTCCTAAAGAAAAAATTTGATATTATAGACTTTTTCAAGAAAACTTATTTGTTTCTATGGACTTTTTTCTAAAGAAAAATACTTGTTAAAAATGTTTTAAATTCTAAGGACTTTTTTTAATAAAACAAAAACATAAACTTTTTTAAAGAAAAATACTTCAAAAAAAATATTTAGACTCTAAGAAATTTTTTAATAAAAAAAAAACATAGATATAAATTTTTCTAATAGAAAAATTCTTTTAGTCCTAAAGTTTGAGAATTTTTCTTTTAGAAAAAGTCCTAAGAATCTAAGAATATTTCTACCACAAAAATTTTACATGATGAACAGTCTTTTTAGAATCTAAGCTTTTTTTTACAATTTATGAATTTTTAACTTAAAAACAGTTTGCAGAATCTGAGAATTTTACTTTAAGGAAAAGTCTATAGGATCTAAAAATGTTTCTATCAGAAAAAATTCTAAAAATCCATTATTTTGTATAAGAAACCTATTCTTTCAAAACAAATCTTGGGTTCTACAGTCTCTTGCTTACAAAAAAATTATTTTATTAATATTTTGAGTACTTTTTCCACAAAAAATTCCACAAGAATTTAATTAATAAACATATTTTTTGGAAAAAAATTTCTTATTGTTTTTATTGAAAAGAATTAAAAAATATAAAACCTTTATATATTTATTTATTTATTTATTTATTTATTTATTTATTTATTTTATTAAACATATAATTACAAATTATATCTTAATTCCCTAACCGAGCACTAGCAACGAAGGCCTCCGGCTCGTTGTAGCGAAAACAGACCAGAACCTCTGGTGGGAATCGAACCCACGACCCCCGCAGTGATAAGCTAGCACGCTACCAACTAGCCTACCGGGGCGCTCGAAAACCTTTATATAGAATCTGATTAGTGTAAATTATAATGGAGTATGTATGTCACCCATGTAAAAATTTTAATATTTGATCATTTTCACCTGAATGTGGAATGCCAATGCTACCAACATTCAATATAAACTTTGAGATGCCATTTGCTGAAAAGTTACTTTTTTTGTGCTGCCAGTTAGTTAAATTTGTACTATTTTCCAACACTACAAATAAGCATATAACTTCATAATCTGAAAACAAGGGTATATGTTGCGCAAAGTTGGTTATTTTATTTTAATGTATTTTATTATTGTTGATATAAACATTTAATCACATAACCTGATAACCAGCCTATCTTGAATTACCTTATTTTTCTTATAGAAACATTTTAAGATTCTATAGACTTTTCCCCAAATTAAAATTCCGAGATTCTGCAATCTGTTTTTTAGATAAAAGTTTATATATTCTTTTTTTACTGAATGAAAAATTCCTAGACTTTTCATCATAAAAAAATACTTATATTATAAGGGCTTTTTATAGTAGAAATATTCTTGCAGGAACCATATTATGGTAAAATTATAGTTATTTTATTATCATAATATGATAAATGTATTGAAGTACAACTATGGGTATTACAATCATAAAAATATATGATGCTATTCGAATATGATTGGAGCAACCATGTTTTTTCTCTGCATGTGTGTATATCAGTCAGTTAGTCACTGAATCAATCATTTATTTTTTTTATGTATTGCGGAGTTAAATTATGTTTGGACGATATTATATGCCACTTTATAAAGGGATGTGAAATATATGGAGCACTTGCTTACACAAGTGTTCCCGTTGGAGGATCTCTAAATGATCGCGAAGAAAAAATTAAAAAATAAAAATAATAACCCAAGTTCATCTTTATGTGGAAAAATTAGTTTAAGGTTCTTGCAAACTGTTTTGTTTGTATCTTCAACATACCATTCATTTGATATTCAATTTGTATATACTTCCTTGAACAAACAAACTTTTAACGTGAGATTGGTCCCCTAAAAAGTTATACATGCTTAATTGTCTAACCCTTTTGAAATACATCCAAAATTCAACAAAAAATAACTTAAAAAAATATTTAGTTTAGTTAACTTAACAGCAGTTTTATGGATTTTCTATTGGCTTATTATTTTGAGTGTAATATCGTAATAATATTGTATTTTATTTTTTGCAATGCCACCCATTGTTTTAGAGAAAAAAAATATTCAATATGTTATATACCACCAAAAAATGAAAAACACATAAAACATAAATAAATTGCTTTATCATTTACTAAACTAACAAAATACTTAGAATGCTGATGCTAAATAAAAACACGAGGAAAATACAAAAAAAAATGTTAACTGAAAAACTACATGTGATGTTGCAAATATATAAAATACTACAAAAACTATATTTTCTAGTATATAAACCCAAAAAAATAAAAAGAACAAAAGATAATATATAAACCAGTGTTTATATACTTCTAAACATACTAACACTTAAACGTACTCTATACTTGGAAATGCAAAGGTGAGCAGTATATATTTTTAGAAACTAAGGTTAGGATTTAGTTAACAATGGAACAGGAATTGCTGGAGAAATTTTAATTTACGATTTTAATGTATAAGAAAAGAAAAAAGGAATTTCGGGTTTTTCTGAATACTGCCAACCGAATATTAAACAAATTCTCTATGAATCAGTTTTATCCACACAATGGTATTCAACCGATTATTCGATTAATCGAATAATTTTCTCAAAACTTACACAAAAAAAATATATAACTTTTAAGATTAATATAAAACTAAGACATTAATGAACTTTTGTTAGCCAAGATAAGCACACAGCAGTTAAACTTTCGGGTAAGCTAGCCGTTTTTCAAAAATACCGCTCGCTTTTGTGATATGCCCGATTTATATTTCGTTGCAGGCGTAAGTCAAAAAAAGTTACCAATTCAAGCACAGTGTAATTAATGGTCATTGAAATAAAGCTTGTTTAGCCAGCAATTTGCACTCATCTATTGAAAATAGATTTTAAGTAAAAACAATAGAAAATGTATTTTAAAAGAAATGAAAATTCATTTTAAAACTGGTATATTTTATTTACATTTAAATGAATTGATTTTAAATGTTATTTTAACCACTGGTAAATCAGTAAAAACAAATGTTTATTCAGTTAAAAACAAATGTTTAAATTTTAACTACCGATTCGGTAATATAAATTATTATTCATTTATTTGAAATTTTTGGGGTTTTTTTGAATTTTGTTTATTTTTTCTAGTCTGCGAAATGTAGACACACACACTATTAACACGTCTTTTATGAATGTCTTTATGTGTGTGTATATCAATACCTCGAAGTTATTGTAATTTGAATTAAAATAAATATGTATATAAAGAATTTAAATAAAAAATAATAAAGGAATTCTTTAAATATTTTTTGAGAAACAGACAACAAACAAAAATTTAAATTTATAATAACTGTAACGACAAAAAAATAAACCAGAAATTTATTTTTTGTGGGTAAATTTTAATTAAATTTCCAACAAGAGAAATATAAATGAAACTAAAAAAAAACGGTAAGCAACAGTAAATCATTTTAAACAAATGCATAAAAAAAGTTAAAATAGATATTTCTTTGAAAAATAAATAAATGTAAGTTCCTTAATTTTTAACTGAACAGAGAACATTTTTTTATTTAACTACAAACAGTAATATACATAATATTCTGAGTATAATATCCTTTAGTAAAGGATATTATCAAAAGCGCTAAGATTTGACTTAATAAAAGGTGAATTAAAGACAAATAGATAATATTTTTTTTTTTCGTATTCAAAAGTTCTTAAAAATGCAGTTTATAGACAAAACAAGCTAATTTACCAATAAATTGTTTACAAGATTAGAGTCAAAAATATATATATATTTTTTTTAATTTATTAATTATAAGAAAACAATTTTCCCTGATGAAGGCACCCAATGTGGTGACGAAATATTGGAATAAATAAATATTTATAATTAATTTTAAATAAATAAAAGATCTTTAGCTCGATGAGGAATATTACACAAATCAAGAAGATCGAAGAAAACTAAAGGAATTATATTTAATAAGAACTAAATATTTTTTCATATTCATATATGAGCACTTAGCAGACAATTGAGCCTACTTCATTGGAAAAAATTTTAACCAAATTAATCACAACGTTATTAATTAAATAAAATATAGAGGGGTAGGTTATCTGCCGTGGATGTATTATAGAGCACTACGTGTACCTCTGCCTTATTCAGGCTTAAATTAATAAAATATAAATTTTTTAGTTTTTAAATCTTTCACTCTGACTGGGAAAAAATTTAAATATCTAAATCAAGGGACGAAAAAAAAATAAATAAAAAATGTTTACAAAATAGAAGCTAAATTAATACGAACTAATTATGAATTTTGAGTGCCATTGAAATTATATTATTTTTGTTCCCTGTTTTGAGTAACATGATTAAAAATTTAAAAAAAAAATAGATTATTTTACATAATTTTTTTTGATTTATTTTAAAATTTTATTCGATTTTTTGGTTAAGAAAAAAATTAGTATAATTATTTGTACTATTAATCGATTAAAATAAAAATAAAGTAACTTTCGTTTATTCCACCAAATTCTTTGCTGTTTTGACATAAATTTTGTGTATTTGTTCTAAACGAATTATTACCAGCTTGTATATCTTTATCTTGAATCTCAGATAAAATATATTATATCTTTTATTGGTATCGTTCGATTACAAGTGTGTAAGATTTACCAAAGATACCTTGAAAAACTAAGAATTTTAATTAGATGTCAAAAAAAATATTTTTATGATAGTTCCCAATAGACCAAAACCCTTTAGAAATAATTTATAATAAGCCTTAAGCTTTAAAAAGACTTGAGAAACTATTATGTTTGCAAATAAGAAATTCATATTTTATTGTATTTTTTAATTCACTTTCATTAAAATTGAAAAATACTTAAACAAAATACAAAATGAAGAAAAAATTTATATTAAACATTAAATTAAAAAAATATAAAAAATACAAAACTGAAAGACTTTTATCTTTTATAAACATACTTTCAATGTTGTTGAGAAAATGCTTAATTATACAAGAATGTTTAATATACATTTATAGTAAATAATAGTTTATTAAACATAAATAAAAGCAAAACGGAGAAATGATGAAGAAATTTTAACGATAATGAGATTTGCAATAAAATTATAATATAAAGTTTGAAAAAATATTGTGAAGGGGAATCGTTTATCAAACATACTTGAGAAACTGTCATGATTTTTGCTAATAGTAATCTTTTTACAAGTATGTTAAAAAAAAAATATTAAGAAGGAGGATATTTTCTCAAACAAGATTGAGAAACTCTTAAAATTTTTACACTTATTAAGCCATGTTTAAAAACATATTGTAAAGGATAATAGTTTTTCAAACATGATTAAAAAATATTTTAGTAACCTTTTTTTTTTTTAAAGAACTATTATACTTTACTTTTTTTTTGTCTATTCGGGTTATACTGACCTATAGTTCGTCAGTATAAATTATAGTATAACACATGTAGAAAACGCGAATTGAAAACTGAGCAATATGTGTTTATAAGATATTATTGCCTGTGTGAGTTTGTATGTATTTGTAGGTGTGATCCCCTGTGTTACTGAGCGTGTATTCATTTTTGTGTATTTAGTATAATTTATGCACACAGCATGACTAATTGTTGGTGGGTATATTTATGATCTGTGTGTGTGCGTGTTGGTGGTACTTGTGTACGTGTGTGTGTATGTAAAAAGTGGTTTTAAAATTTCTGCTGCCACCATTTAACAGCATAAGCAAACAATGTTGTTATTTTTCTATACAACCATTTCAAAAGCAACTGCTTAACCAACCACTAACACATTTAATACACCTTTTGGCTATTGCCACATTTTCAAAACTAGCAAATTCGTATGCATTAATTCTTATGTGTGAACATATGTGTTAGCATGTGTGTGTGTGTGTATTAATCGCTATGTGCTAATGTATATATTTTGGTTCTTTTTATATGACTAGGCTGTATTTAGGTATTCGTAAACGCTAACTGCCACTTAAAAGGTAAACATCACTCTAGTTATAACAATGGTGATAAGTTGACACTTGTTAATTTGAAATTTTGACAATTTTTACATGTATTTTTTAATTTTTACACTATTTCAAACTTTACACTCTCTTTAAAACAAATTATAAAAAAGGTGAATCAAGGGCAGTCAATTTATAACCATAATTATGTGAACATATTTGTAGATATGAATTTATAATTTTGCCTTACCTTACTTATATGGCTGTATATCTTGAAATAAATAAACACTTGTTAGGGAAGATCGAAAAATAAAAATTACAGAGATATAACAATTATGGGGATGCAAAAGTTTTTGTGGGATATAAAAAGACATATTGTTGAGCACGTTTTTATTGCAAAGCACAAGTTTTTCGCAATTAAATCATGAATAGATTGAAAGTGATTAGAGAAATTTTGCAGCTTCCACAGAATTATAAGTTAACAATTTAACATTTTTTGGTCTACTCTATAACTGTTTTTCAAATATATAATTTAAAATGCATCACAGTGAACAATAAAGATAAACTTACAGCTAAACAAATTTAAAAGAGAAATGTAAAGAAATTATTTCTACCACTAAAAAACAGCTTCTATAAATCTAAATTAAAAATAAAAATTTTTATCTATAAAGAAAATTCTTAAAATAAAAAAATAAAAATTATTAAAAAACATGATGTCGAAATAGTCTAAAAAATTTTCCGCTTGATTGAATATTTGTCAGCTTAATATTCCTTAGGCGCAGCAACTAGTTTTGAAAAATTTGGATCTATATTCTCGTTTTAATTCCGGAACCAGTTTTTACATATTTTGTATGATATCTGACATATTCAGTGTCGACTTTATCTTTTATTTTGACGTTTTTCTCGAAGTTAATTAGTTGATGCATAGCTCAAACCAATAAAAAGCTGATGTATTATCTACTTAATATTCTGAGAAAATGATGTGAGTGATATTAAGAAGTTGCATTAAGCCAATGTAGTTTCTCAAAAATTAATAAAGTTTGATTAGCAGATTTTTAGTTGATTTAAAAAGTATCTAACAACCTTTAAAATCCCTAATCAAGTGGTTAAAAATTTTAGATCGAACGTAAATAGATAAATTAAACTTGGTTTGTGGTAAACAATTCCAGTTTGAAACACAAATCTTTTAAAAATTTGGTAAAAGCGGGCTAGAATCACACTAAGGTGAATTTTCACATAAAATAAATTCATTAAATATTGATTGAACTCAAAATAGATACAAAACAGTAAAATGTGGTTGATACTAATGACATAAGTAATAAATTTTATTGGTAGTTTTTGTTTGGTTTTTATTTGAGGTTATGTCAATAATTTGCCAACAGATAACTTTTCGAGTTTGAAATAAAGAACCAAAATAAGTCAGTTAAATATGATTTTATTTCTTTTTGTTTAGCTGTACTGACTTAACGAGTTACAGAAATAATGTGGTTCAAAATTTGTTAATAGAAGTGTATAACTTTATACGTATTGGAAATTTGACCAAAAAAAGGGGGGTTTTATTTACAACTCCGCCCAAAATTCTTATTTTAATTAATAATTATTTTTTTAATTTTTCTTCGTTCAAGCATTAGCTTTATACTTCTATTAACATTATACCCTCCACCATATATGGTGAGGGTATATATCAGTTTGTCATTTCGTTTGTAACATGTCGAAATAAAGGTTTAAGACCCCATAAAGTATATATATTCGTGATCCTTATGCAATTTTAAGTCGATTTAGCGATGTCCGTCTGCTGTCTGTCTGTCTGTTGAAATGGCGATCACGACGCGAAGACGCAAGCGGGGTTGCCTATTTTCACCCATTTTATTAAACATCCTCCCGAACAGTTTGGTATTTAAAATGAGCAAATTCGGTCAAGCGGTTCGAAAGTTATGAGTGAAAATGTGAAGATACCCTAAATTTTCCATACAAATTGGTACAAATTTTCTGTATATATTTTTTTTTCTGTTAAGTAAGTTAAAATGTTAAAGTCGCTAACAGAGCAGACCTCTGTAAATAACATTACTAAAACTAAATAACAAAAGTTCTGTTACATAAATCAAAGACATTAATTTGTTAAAGAAAGAACATTAGTTGAAACTATTTCCCAATAGGTGGCGCATCTGGAAAAAATTCTCCGTATTAGGCATATTCTGCTACAATATACAACAGGGTATTATTGATTTTCTATTTCGTTCATAACATAAAAGAATGTTTGCCAAACGCTATGCAAAATATATGTTTTATGTGTATATTATACTTGAATTTTCTAAATCAATATTCATTTAGATGTTTAAGAGCACAGTATTGCAATTTTTCGTATGTGTATTTATTTTTTTGAAAAAAAGAATCAACATAAATATGGATTTTCCAATGCCTCAATACTTCAAAATTATACAAATTTAACGAAAAAATACCATTTTGATCGATGAAAATTTGTTTTTTTTTTACAGAAAATGTGAAACAAATGCTTTCATCACGTCGAACATTTCAAAAATTGACTTTAGTATTTTGAAATAAATCTGCTAGTGACAGCAAAGTGTACTAGAATTACTAAGACAATTGAAAGCCAAATCCAGGGCCATGCGACCTAGGCATGGCGCAGGGTATTGATATGTATTTACTTAAGCGCCATCTACTGCTAAGTATAGACACTAAATTATGCATTTAGCTCTATCTTTATGTATAAATGTCTTTGGCCCCATGGCTAGGTCCCAAGAAATTTATATATAAAGAAAGAGCAAAATGCATAATTGGTTTATTGCCGCTACTTTTGAATAGGTGGCGCAAAATCACATTAAAACTATATCCTGCCCCATGGCGACATAGCCTTGGATTAGGCTTTCAATCAATTTATTTACCAAAAATATTAAATTAACTACATACTTAAAAATTATAATACATTTAGATGTTGCTAGTAGACTTATTACATAATTTTAAAGTCAATTTTTCAAATGTTTGACGTAATAAAAGCATTTGTTTTACATTTTTATGTCAAAAAAATTTTCATAGAGGAAAATAGTATTTTTTCCATTTGTATTTTTTCGATTTGTATTTTTGAAATACAGATAAATAAAGTGCGATATTGTGCTCTTAAACATCTAAGTGAATATTGATTTAAAGAATTAAGGTATAATATGCACATAAAACATATAATTTTATAGTTTTTGGCAAATATTCATTTATGTTACAAAGAAAATAGAAAATCAATAATATTCTACTGCATATTGTAGCACAATATGGCTAATGGAGACTAGCTCTGCAGCAAAATATGCCTAATGGAGAGAATGCACCTTCTGGTGGGCCATCTATTGACAAATAGTTACAACTCATGTTCTGTCTTTAACAAAATAATTTCTTTGCTGTATTCTCTCCATTAGACAAACACACTTCAATTTTTTAAAGAAAGAACATTCGTTGCAACTATTTATCAATACGTGGCGCATCAGAAAGTGCATTCTCTCCATTAGGCATAATCAGCTGCAGAGCTAGTTCCCATTAGCCGGAACAAAATCAAGTATTTGACAAAAACTATGCTTTAAAATGTGTTTTTTGTGCAGTCCATGTTTAAAAAAAACTAGTGAAAATGTAAAGGTGCCTCTAAATTGCCTATACAAATTTAGTACAATTTCATTGTAGCGACAGGTACATAACATATTTTCTCATATTTTTTCACCAGTCGCTTATTAGTTAATATTTTGTATTCACCTCAAACATTTTACCACCACTTAAATTGTTTTTCACCACAAAAAATTTTTTCACCTTAAAATTTTTTTTTTCACCTCTAATTTTTTTTCGACCAAAAAAGTTTTTCACCTCAAAAAATTTTTTCACCTACATAATTTTACTTTTAAAGTTTTTTTATATTATTTGTATCAAAAACAGAAGAGAACATCTTTTTAGGATATTGGTGGAGGGTATTCAAAGATTCGGCACAGCCGAATTTAGCCCTTTTTTTTACTTGTTTTAATATCCAATAAACCAGTTATGAGTTATTCTGACTACGCTGAGGGAACTTTATTTAGAGGTCAAGGGAAATTAGGTCCCAATGGCTAAATTTTAAAAATTTTTAAATAAATATTGATATGCTGAATTGTTTGAATCAGTGAAAATATATTTTTTCTTCGGCCTACGTAACCCACTTAACCCTTTAATTATCCCCTTAAAGCCACTGTGCACTCATACGCTTAAAGTATGTGTGTGATATTTTAAAAAATTAATAGTGTTTAGTCAATTCCCTTAACAAATGCATAACATAGCATGTAAATGAAATACATACGAGCACCACATTTTCGTAGTATCTCGTGCTACAATGATGAGCTGTATGTAGTAGCATTAGTAGTCTGTTGCTTTTTTGTTAATGTTTTTTTTTTTGTTTTTGCTAATTCATGAAATTTGTTTTTCTCAAACAAGATAAAATTGAAAAAAAAAAAATTTGCTCCAAAAGCACCAACAGAAAAAAAGAACAGATTTTATTTATTTTTTTTTGTATACACATGCAAAAATAGAATATAACATGATTAAGCAAAACAAAAAAAAAAAAAAAATAAACAGCTTATGAAATAAGATAATGAAAAATGTATGTGTTAGGAAAAATAAGACTTATATTAAGTGTGGTTTAATAATGTGTAAAGTTGTAAAATTAATAAGCTTGAGTCTAATACACATAATGTACATACAAATTTCCCAGCTCATCAGTACAAACCTATTTAATATTACTGTAATCACCATAAACAGTTTTAGTAGAAAACACTATGGGTATAGTCTTAATAAAAATATAAAATTTACGTATGAGTAATATGGCATGGTTTGAAATAAATATTAATAATACGTTTACCAGATACTTTTAATAAAAATGTGATTTAACTTTAGGTTAAATAATTAAATGGTTTCGACATATTTGTTTAACATGTTTTAACTTTTATATTATTTCTCAATCCAAAAATCCCAAAAAAACAAACAAATATTATATTAAAATTCAATATTTTATTAATTATAATTTTTATTAAACAGTAAAAAAAATATTTTCTTAAATTAATGACAATAATAAGATATCATTTTGGCTATTGGTGAGAAATTCAAAGACTTTTATATGTACTATTTCTATCATTAGAAATAATTTGTAAGCCGTTGCCTTATACACTGATCAAAAAAGTGAAAATTTTGCTGTTCTTAAGGGAAATTTCGCTAATTTGAACCCAGCGGTATTTTTTTTTGCAAATTTTAGCAACACGTGTCTGATGAAATTAACAGAAAAATTAGTAGCCGCTACTAAATTTTAGTAAACTTTTTGTAGTGGAACTTAAAATCGGTTTGCTAAAAAAAATTTACTAAATATTATTAAAATTAGTACAATAAAATCAGTATATAATCAGTAAATATTGTAAATATATTAAAATTTTAATTTATAAAAAAAATTATTAAAATACACAAATTAACTCAATTATTTTTAGATAAACATGTTGCTGCTAATTTCTATTAAAATTGCCTTACGAATTTGAATATACAAATTTATATTTATTTTATGGAACAACATATATTTTTTTCAAAAAATATTTTAGATAAAATTAAAAAAAAAAATCAAAGGATTAAAAAATAATTAAAATATAAACGAATTTATAATTTTGTTTTAATTTGCTGATTTTTGTTTTGAAAAATATTTTTAGTAATTTTTTTTTGGATTTTAAAGTCAAATTTTAGAACTAAAAAAGGATGTCCTATTTTTGGACTTAAGTTGGCTGCGAAAAGTATCTTCACTTCCGACCCCTTTTTTCAACGTATATAATATTTAAAGGCAAATTAAGTTTATATGTATAATTTATAATTATTAGAAATAACATTTCCTTCAATACAAATTTTTTTTAAATTAGTAATTTTTTTTTGCTAATTTTAGCAAATCGGTTTTCAAAAATTTGTGAAACTATTTTTGAAGTTAGCAACAAAAATTTGTTAATATTCTGTAAAAATTTTGTAAGTTGTAAAATGTAAATAGCAAAAAATTTACTAAATAATCAGTATAAAAATAGTAAAGTGGGATTGAAAACCGTTTACAATTTTTTCTACTAACTTTAATATCTGAGTGTAGTCTTATTTTAAGGAAAATTTTTCCGAGATTTTAAAAGTGTTTGGATCACAATTTTTAATTGAGAATACACATCCTACGTCCATCCAGATTTTATTTTTTTTTCACTTAAGTGGTCAACAGTAAGTGGAAAACCGTTTACAAATTTTTCTACTAACTTTTTTTCTCTGAGTGTAATACCTTCAGCAATATAATCAAAACAACGTTACGACTTTGCTAGCCAATCATACCAAAGGCCGTGAGGTTTAATTCCCCTCGTTCCCCGTTCCATTCCATTTCGTTGTGTGTGTCCAGTGTTTCAATTCACTTGTTCCCCATTCCATTACCGTTCCAACCCTTATCATGCATCTTATCAAAAATATAATTTTCATTTCAGTTTCCTAGACTAAGCAGTTTGACCAGGGGAGAATTTTACCCTTTCTGTTGCTACCCGAAAAAAATTTCCAAAACTCGCGTATTATCATCTCTAAGAAACATATATTTTAAACTTCGTGTTTCTAGCCAAATTAGTTATGGCACGCTGTCAAGTGGGAGACTTTTCCTGACTCTTTCCCCATTTTGCACAATATAGTAAAGGGGGAGACTTTTCTCATTTTCGCCCCTCCTCGTAAAATTTTATAAAAATCCTGTTTTGTCAGTGTTTATTTCACACTCCATGAAATAGGTGTATCAAATTTCAGAATTCTAGCCAAAAGGGGTTTGTGCAGGCCGTCAAGGGGGAGATTCACGAATTTTGCATCTCCCCTTAGGGAGTTCCAAAAATGCCGTGTTACGAGTTAGTTAGCCCATGTTGTAGTAAACATGTACATATTTAAAATTTCATGTTTCTAGGCAGGTCTTCCTCTATTTGCCCCTCCCCGTAGGAATTTTTAAAAATCCCATCTGAGCGGGTGTCTACGCAGGAGATGCAATCTACATACTTAATTTATACTTTATAGTTCCTGCGGCTTTGTCAGCCTGTCAAGGGGGAGAATTCCCTCTTTTTGCCCCTCCCCTTAGAAATTTACAAAATTTCCTTACTTTTTTTTAAAAAGGGAAATTTTTCCTACAAAAGTAATGTGTTGCTTCCTTGGGAAGTGGAATAGTGGAGAGATGAAAGGTGGTGAAAGATAAAGGGCTTAAAATATGGCAACACTGTAATTGCGCGAGATATTTAATCTGAGAACAGTTTTTGCTCACCATCTGAAGAAGAGTGGGCGAACTTGTTGAAGCTTTTTAGTTCATATCCCAGAGAACACCGAAGTAGGGCGTCGCGATATGTATATATTAGTTTTTAAATTAATATTGCCGTCAGTATGAAAAGAACCTACAATCTTATGTGTACCTACAACCTTCTGTGTACTATACCAAATTTCAAGTTCCTAGCTCCAGCGGTTTGGACAAATTTAAAAATTATTCTTGTCACTGAGATAACTCATACTCAATATTCAAATTTTTGTTTTCTAGTCAAAGCGGTTTGGGCATACCGCGAAAGAGGAGACTTTCCCTTTTTGGCCTATCCTGTAGGAATTTCCAAAATGCCGTCTGGGCAGATCTCTATACAGGAGAAACTACCTACGTGCCAAATTCCTAGCTCCATAAATTTGGGCTGAGGAAGTGACCGAGGCAATCTAATTAGTGAGTCAGTCAGTCAGCAACGTTATTCCTTTACAATAGGGATAGAGCATATTTTTTCAACATTGTCATATTAAGTTTTAAATATATAGCTGTTTAATAACAATTTAACGTTACTTGGCCCATAGCTTAAGTATTTTTATAATAATTTTCCTTTCCGAACACTATTTTCATAGTACACATCTAAAGCATGTGTCTGTGTGTGTGTAAAACATATAAAAATTAAAATTTAATTGTGTGCATTTGAGTACGTATAAATATTTATATAAAATTTGTACATAATTTTAATATTTTATCATACATATCATACATATAAGCTATAACCACACATATTCATTACACACATTTATTTTGACAAGTCCTTTAAAAGCATATGTGTTAGTAAGCATTTTTCATATTATATTTTAAATATTATGCAAACTTTAATAAATTGTGTGCGTGTATGTGAGTATGTGTGCTGGATACTAGTGTGTCTGTGTGTGTGTGATCATTTAACAAAGAAGCTTATTTTAATATGTGTTTCTTGTTGCAATATTCTTTATCTTTTTTTTTTTTTAATTATTGTTATTTGTTTTAAATTGGCTTTTATTTTAGAAATATCTTTAGTCTTGCTTGTGTTTGTTTTGTTTTTTTGTTTTCTTAAAGTATCTACTTGTATGTGTATAAAATGAAACTAATCAAAAAGTTATTTTGAAAATTTTGTTAAAATGTTTATTATTTAATATCAGAAAATATTTACTTTAAAGTTTGTTTCTTCAAGATGATAACTTACTGATGATTTGCTTAATTGAGGAATGCAATTTGTAAGAAGAAATATATATTTTCTTTAATAAATTTTCATGTTTATTTAATATTTTAAATATAAATAGTTTATTTATTTTAAATGACTTTTGCAAAATTTAATTAAAAACTACATGACGTATAAAAGCTGATAATGAAATGCATATTACGTTTAGGTGGTATTAGAAAATATTTACTAGATTAAGAGATAAATATGATATATATATTTTAAATGATTTTTAAGACATAGTGCTAGTAAATATTTGGGATGCGGTAGCAGATTTAAGGTGACAATTGGAATTTTAAATTAAATCGGTACCCAGCAAAAATGAAGCTGCCAAAGAAGCAATAAAAGCATTACTACTATGGCAAAGGCATCACTTATTTTCTAATGGTTAGCGTGTCATAGGATGGAAGTATTCAAATGTAGCTACTAGCATTACTCATACTTTACTCTGAGTAAGAAATGATAATACAATGATTAGATATTCTGATGCATGAGTGGAAAATGTTCATATACTTTGTAGTATTTAAACTTTGATGAAAATTTAATTCATAAGAATGCAGAATAATAAGTTTAAAGAAGCGAAATTTATGCATTGATATACAAATACTCTTTATTAAAGCAAATAAACAATTCTGCATTTTTGAAACATTTTTCAAATATTTTAATGAATTTTTAGACAAATTTTATAATATTTTTGGATAAATAAAAACTGGTTGTACAATTTGGAAACATTTTTAGACAATTTTGAAATATTTTTGAACGATTTTAAATAATTTTGCACAATTTTAAAACATTTTTGGGCAATTTGAAATAATTTTTACACAATTTTAAAATTATTTTGATAAATTCTAAATTAAAACTGGAAATGATGTAGTGTTAAATAATAAACATAATGCAAAAATGCACAGATTGCGTCGTCATAAATATTTAATGCTTAAAAATGCAAATGACAGGCCAGCTAGTCTCAATTAAAGGTCAAAAAAATCAGTTTTTCTTGATTTTTCAAAACTTATAAAAATTGCAAAACTGCATAAATTCTAACTCTCATGAAATTTTAAACTAAAATATAAAAAATGATTTAATAAAAAAATTAAAAAAGTTCATCAGAACTATTTTCTCAATTTGAATAAATGCTTAAATTCAAAAAAAAAAATATACGATATGTTATAACTTATGGTTTAGAAGTAATGAAGAGTGATATTTTAAGATATGCATTGGGTTTATATCCAGATCACTGCATTTGAAATATGAACACATGAATGCTTTTGGAAGTGCCTTAGAATAACACCAAAAAAATCATAAAAGAATGTCAACTGAAGTTTAGGAAGCAATGAAAGAAGTTATAGTCACAGAATGACTAACTTTTTTTTTTGCTGGGTATATAAAGGTTGATTCGCACTGTATTCATCCCTTGTCCATTTATTGTCCCAGTATTGGTGACATGAATTGTAATTTTTTCATATACATTTTTATGCTGTGATTATGAATATTTTTAATGAAATAAGGGAGATCTTTGAGGGCGGACTAGCAGATTTAAATGAACGTTGGATATGTAGTAAAGAAGAAAAAGTCTATAGGACACCATTTTTTTTTTTAACTGACGAATCTCTTAATTAGGGCTTAAAAATGAGATCAAATATAAACAGGTTTTATATATGGGCATTGGGTGATATATAAACATACATGACCATACATGATCTAATTTATTTCCACATATCTTGCGATCCGAAATTTGAGGGTATGTTGTTGTATGTGTTCATATATGATCAGGAGCATACATGAAACAAATATGAGCATGTATGGTCATATATGAAAATTTTCGGATAGAAATCCTCAAATTTCGGATCCAAAGATATATGATACACTATGCATTGTCATATATGATCATGTATGCTCATATGTATGATCATATAAAAATACATGTATGTTGATATATATGTCAATTTTTACATAGATTTTAAAGTTTACGAAAATAAGGTTTTTTTGAAACACGGTACCCGAGTACACAAAAATTTGTTATACTAATATTGACTTTTATCGTAAAGTTGCCACATCTATGAAATAAAAGGGAAGGAGTAGCCGAAACCAAAACAATTACGAATATCGGAAATTCCCAGATGTCTTGCCTAATACTAAAAATTTACAATTAAATACTAACTGGAAATTTGTCTACCACTTTTGTTGTTGTTTCTCATATAAAATTTTATACTTAAATTTTAATAGAACAATAATTATTCGGGTCTTTGAATATTATGAAATTTCGCTAAAGAACAGATTCACACTTAAATTAGTTTGTAAGTTAAAATAACAGAAAATTCCATTAAGAAGAAATGATATTTTATTTAAAAACCGGTCCAGATACTTTTCATTTAAAGTAAATGATTTTTGTTTTTTATTTTTAAATTCTGTTTAAACAACTGACATATCCGTAAGAAACAAATGATTAATCAGTTTAAATAAATGTTAAAATTTCTACTACCAATTCCGCTTCGGTTTTAATATTTTTGTTTGTTTTTCAATCTACAAAATGTATATATATAGAAACTTTTTGGGTGAATGTGTTTGTATATGTGTTTATGAAGTTCTTGTTATTTGAATTGAAAAAATTTTGTATTTAAATAAAAACAAAAAAATTGGTATTTTTGAATATTTTTTTTTGTAACAGACAGCAAACGAAATTTAAATTTGTAATAACTTATACGAACACAGATAAACCACATATTTCCATTTTGTGGTTAAATATTTATTAAATTTCGGTATATGACAGTAAATCATTTCGAACAAATGTATTAAAAATTTAAAAAAGACATTTCTTTGAAAAATAAATGTATGTTTCTTTATTTTTAAATGGAACGAAAAACGTTTTTATTAAACAACAAACAGTATGCTAGATGATATTCTCAGTGCACTAACAACACATTAAATTAAATTTTTATTTTTATTAGTTTTTGACTGTTAATAAAGAAACAAAAAAAAAAACAAATATTTTTTCCTTTTTTACTTTAATAGGAAAAAAAAAATCGCTAATATTGAAAGAAATTTTAAATTTAAAAAATAAACATCCAAAAATAAAAATCGCTATAATTAAAAAAATCAAGCATGTGAAAAATTTGTAAAAATTTAAAAAATTGTTAATAAAAAACGTTCTCATGAAATGAAAAAAAAAACGTGAAAAGTTAAATAATTCATGCAAATTTAAAAATTCTTAAAATCAAAAAAAAAAAAAAAATAGGTGGAAGTTTTAAACAGATCGCTAAAATTTAAAGAAAAAAAAATCGCTAAAAGTGAAAAACGTCAAAATTAAAAAAAAAAAAAAAATTCTATAATCAAAATATATTCTTAAATTAAGTTATATATTTCAGATACAATTTAAGTTCTTTTAGCTAAGTTTAGCTCATAGCGATTTATTGTAAGTTTAGTGATTTTTTTATATATTCTAAATACTTTTTAAAATTTCGTCGATTATTTTCAATTTTCCAATTTTAGCTATTTAAACTAATAATTTTACAATTTTTCGATTCTGTTAATTTTTAGCGATTTTTTACAATATTAGAGATTTTTTTCATTTTTAGCAATATATTTAACTTGGCGATTTTTTTTACATTTTAGCGACTTTTTCTTAGTTTTAGTGTTTTGTTTTTTAATTTTATCGATTTTTTTTAATTATCTATTTGGAAATGTTCTTATATGCTCATACTTAAAACCATATATTGTATGAAGATATTTTCACCTGATTTTTTATCAAACTTATTTTTAATTTTATAAATTTTTTTATTTTAATGTTTTAAATTTTAACGACTGATTAAAATATTGGCGATTTTGTAAAACTCAACGATTTTTCAGTTTGTCAATTTGTTTTTAATTGTAGCGATTATTTTTGATTTTGACGATTTTAAATTAGCTTTTTTCACTTCTATCTTTTTTTATCTAATTTTAGCGATTTTTGCAATTTTAGAGATTTTTTCGTAATATCAATTTTTTATATAAAAAATTTGCATTCAACCTCCATGTATTTGAAAAAAAATGCAAGTTAACAATTTTTAGCAAATCTGGTAAAAGAATTCTTCAGAACATGAAATTTAAGAAAAGTTATAGTCTGCAGAAGAAGTCAATTTTTGAAACACAAAAATCGTCACACCATTTAAAGTCACAACACTTTAAATCTTATTCATGTTTTTTTAATTATAACTTGGTTAAGGATGTTTTTGTGTTCTTAGATAATTTTTAAACTTTTCGTTCTTTATCGCTTTAATTTTAAAGATTCATTCATTGTTTATTGGTCTTGCAAAACAAATGGTTTGAATTTATTTTACAAACACAAATTAATCTAATAAAAGCTTAATGTCAATCAGTGTAATTGAAATTCAGTAAACTATTTAAAGTTTGAACTACATTACGTATTATTAATTTGTTATATAGTGTATATTTCCATGCATACTAAATTTACCAAAAAAATATCCTTAAAGTAAAATTTCAATTCATCTAACGTATTTTTTATAACTAAACATGCGTTAAGGTAATTTGTTTTCAAACATATTTTTTTATTCACACTATCAATTTAGTTTAGTTTAGTTTAGTTTATTTTACTTCTTGCAATTCTATACAACAATTTTTTCTCAATATTACCTTATTTATTTAGTGGCAGTCATGTAGAGAAGACTAAAAAATGTGATTCAATATAATAAACGACGAGTGGCAGCAGTAGTCGGATATTATATATTATGATTACAAACTATGAACATACATGTGTTTCTTGCAACTCCCAAGTTTGATACTCACTGAAGTGACTGATTAGGAAGTTACACCAAGTGACATAGAACGATTTAGATAAAGTCTTATGTGATTTAATACATATTTGGTATATCAAATAAAAAAAGGTGTAGGATTTTAAAATGTTTAATGTGTTTATTAGCATACGAATTTTTAAAATTAATATGTTCTCTGAATAAGTCAATCGTCTTTTCCTCTCCAGGATTCCTTCCCGTGTTAGTGGCTGAATAAATATTCTCTTCTTAGTGATGTAGTCACTTAAAGAAAATTGCTTTAAATTTTTTCGTTGTTGTTATTTTTTTCCTACTCTTGTTGTTAAGTTAGTGCATACATTTTGAAATATGTTTATAAATTCTTAGCAGTTTGATATGACAACTTATGTTCATTCTCAACATATATTATATAGTCTTACATACCCAGTGTAGAAAAACATGAGCAAATAATATAAAGTGGGTTATACAAATTAGTAATCTGTAATCATATGTCATTAATGTATGCTCATACAGGTTGGTTGAAAAGTTTCTGCGCTCGAAATGAAAGAATACTGTTTTTGTTACGAAATATATTTTTTTATAATCTCCTAGAATCTCAATACACTTGTTCCAATGATCTTCCAAAATTGTATCCCATCCTTATAATGGTTTTCCGGAAGCTCTGCAAAATAACCGCCTACGGCTGCTATAGCCTCTTCATTCGACTAAAAATACTTTCCACGAAGGAATTGTTTGAGATTTCTGAAGAGATAGTAGTCACTGGGAGCCAAATCTGGTAAATACGGTGGATGTTCAAGCAATTCGTACTTTAATTCTTTGAATTTAGCCATCGTCAAAACACTTTTGTGAGCAGGTGCATTGTCTTGATAAAAAATGATTTTTTTCTTCTTTAAACCAGAACTTTTCTCACGAATTTTTTCATCCAGCTGATTTAAAAGGCTGCAATAATATTCAGAGTTGATTGTTTTACCTTCTTTGCTGATCGTTGTGACTTCACCTGCTTTGGAGCTGAACAGCCAGCTTCAGTCCACTGTAAACGTTCTTGTTTCAATTTAGGATCATGGTGGTAGATCCAAGTCTCATCCATAGTTATAAAACGACGCAAGTAGTCGGTTTTATTCGGCTTAAAACGCTCCAAATTACGCTGAGAAATTTGTTTTCGATCCAGCTTTTGTTGAATTGTTAATGTGTGCGGCACTAACTTTCAAAACAGTTTTTTCATACGTAATCCTTCATGTTAAATATAGAGTACTCATTCGTCTGAGATGCCTATGGCATTAGCAATTTCACGCTTAGTCAAACTTGGATCTTCACTAACCATATTATGTACCTGCTCAATGATTTTTGCTGTGGTTGCAGTTTTTGGTCGTCCTTCGCGTGGATCGTCTTTAAGGCTGGTACGACCACTTTTAAATTCACCAGCCCAAAATTCAACGGTGCGTTTTGAAGGTGAGGACTCCTTATACACCTGTAACAATTGTTTATTAATTTCCTTTGCTTTTAAACTCTTCAAAACATAGAATCTAATGACTGCACGATATTAATATTTTTCCATATTAAAAAAAATCAATGATACGTCAACTTCAAATGGCTTGTAAACAAAGAAAGAATTGACAGAATAACTTGCAAACTTTGCATGTGTTCTCAGGACAGTTATACCAACTTGAGAAAAAAAAAGTTTGGAGCTAGCAGTGCTATCTCTTGGTGAGCGCAGGAACTTTTCAACCAACCTGTATATGAATATACCCTAAAATTTTGGATTCGAAGATGTATGAAATATATGATATCTTATTAAGTCATATATGGTCATAGTTTTTTGGCCTGGATGGCTTTTGTATTACAATATGGATTAATAAATATATATTGAACTGTGCTTGGATGATTATATATGTTCATGTATGGCCATATACCTGCACATATATAATCGTGTATAACTTAAATATGAGGGATTCACATAGATGACTTATTTTTTACACATGATTTGTGTCTTTTTGGATCAAAACATGACTGGCGATCAAAAATTGATTTATTACGACATACAGAAGTGTAAGAATTTATTTCTGAAGCCTGGCCTACCAGCCAAATCAACAACAAAGCCGAATATCCACGTCCCCAAGGTAATGCTCTGTTTTTGATGGGATTATAAGCACGCAGAGAAAAAACATGCTTGCAACATTATCACTCCTACTTTATTATGATTGCTGCATTTGTATTTGGTTGTCACAATCAAGTTATTGGTTTATAAATAGAGTTTAACCATCCATATGGTCACTACCGTCATTATAAAAGTAATTTTTTATTGGATAACAAATAAATAATTTTGTATAAAATAGACTTTAAGCTTGAATACTTATTACCTGGAATTTGTATTAAAAAGGTCGAAGAAATTAAACTGAGTATTTTTTTTATTTTATGATTGCTACTTGATTTCATAACATGATTAGTTTTAACCATACTGTGGTAGCAAAAATTCTGACTATGAAAAAAATATGATAATTATAAAACTATAAAATGTTGATAACAAAAAATTTATAATAATTTATATTATATTAAATAAAACATAACAGACATTAACAGTCATAATACCGTATTGATTTCAATAAATAAATGCTTAGTTCATTCGTCCATGCAAAAATTGTAATATATGATCATTT
Organism: Eustalomyia histrio; assembly: GCA_949748255.1. Taxonomy (NCBI): domain Eukaryota; kingdom Metazoa; phylum Arthropoda; class Insecta; order Diptera; family Anthomyiidae; genus Eustalomyia; species Eustalomyia histrio. Next base: position 26,098,044 of record OX456527.1, on the reverse strand, counting down.
TTACCTGGGAAATTTCTTTTCGAAAATGCCTTATACATATACCATTACAATTTACTCTAATCAATTCATTGTTGAAAAAATTTATAAATTTATAAAGATTTTATATTTTTTAATTCTTTTCAATAAAAACAAGAATACTTAAAAAATATATGTTTATTAATTCGTTTCATGTAAAATAATGACTTTTTTGTTTAAAAAGTACTCAGAATATTAATAAAATAATTTTTTATAAGCACAAGTATATAGCACCCAAGAATTGTTTTGAACGAAAAGGTTTCTTAGACAAAATTCAAGATTTTTAGAAATTTTTCTGATAGAAATATTTTACTTTTCCTTCAAGTAAAATTTTCAGTTTATACAAACTGTTTTTTAAATAAAAATTCATATATTCTTTATAAAACTTAGATTCTTAGAACTTGCTTTGGGTAAAAAATTCTTAGATTCTAAAGACTTTTCATCATAAAAAATACTTAAATGCTAAGGACTTTTCCGTAGTGGTAGTATGGAGTTTTTCTGAAAGACTGAGATTCTAAGGACTATTTAAAAAGCAATCTTAAAAATGTCCTTAGAATCTAAGCATTTTTCTATTATAAAAAGTCTATATAATCTATGTCTTTTAAATTTTAGAATTTAAACATTTTTTTAAGTATTTTTCTTTAAAACAATCCATAGAATCAAAGAAGTTTTCTTAAAAAGTCCTTAATATCAAATTTTTTTCTTAGGAAAAACATTTCTTAAAAAAATATTTTTAAATTTAAAGAACTTTTTCGGCGCATAATATAACTGTAGGGATTATATTATGGTAAAATTATTGTTATTTTATCATTAGAATATGATAACTATATTATGACTCGACTATGATTGTCACAATCATAATACCAAAAATATATGACGCTCTTCATTTTTTGTCTGAGTGAGGATTCCATTTATTATGAGCTGCTGAAATTGGGCCAGATGTTTACAGGGCACTTGTAGCGAACACAATGTATTCGTTTGAAGCAAGCATTGGTCGAAAAATGTCCGGCTTGTGCGACCAGACATGAAGCTGTAATACTCCATCATTTCAATGCTTGGCCTAATGTTGCAAGACCGGTTAAAAACTTTTTAGAAAATAGTTTTTGCGAGTTCTGCCTCACCCACCGTATAGTCCAGACCTTAAAGAATGAAGTCTTTTTGGTAAAAGTCGGCCGATAGATTTGAAAGAAGTTTACATCAAAAAGGTGTATAAAAGCAGCCTTCTTATAAGTATCCAAAAGAACGATGAGTTTCGAACGAGTTTCATCACTGGTATAAAAGCATGAAAATAAGCAAAACCACCAGAAATAAGGCAACAGGACCCGATATAAATGATGATTCAAAATCAAATCAAGATTAATAAATTTAAAATAAAAATTACAAACAAAACATTTTCATATAAAAACACATGTTCATAAAAAAATATATTTTAATGTAAAAAAGGCCTATGTCCAAAATTCATTTTATTTTTGTATAAAAAAGTTGAATAAATTAAATTATACTAATTTGTTTTCGTCCCATCTTATTTATGCTCTAACTATTATATTTTAACTATTATATTTTAATATAGATTTTCAGATCGAAACTACTTAATAATTTTTCCAGCGACCATAAACTTTAAATCTTCAATAACTCAGAAACACAATTATGTGCCTTGAGTTCTTTTTGCAGCATACCGACGATATGTATGATCATATATAACCTCATATACTTCTGTATATTGTTGGATTTTAAATTTGTAAATCTAATATGAAAATGAATATGAAAATTTTCAAATGGGCTAAACTTAAAAAAGATTTAAAAAAACACAAATTACTTTGTATTTGAAATAATGATAAAATATAATCTAATATGGGTAATTGATTATTTTATGTTTTTAAATAATGTAGAAATTAAAGGACATATAATATTCCTTATTGAGCTAAAGATCCTTTATTTATAAAAAATTAAATTATAAATATTTATTTATCCCAATATTTCGTCACCACATTGGGTGACTTCTTCAGGGGAAATTGTCTTTTTTTATAATTAATAAATTAAAATTATAAATTGTAAACTTATATATAACAATTTTTTTAAAAAAGGCGGTAAATCAAAAATTATTTTTTTGTCAATATTAAAAAATAAAAATATCACAGAATACAAAAATAACAATATTTGAAAAATTAAAATATTACATGAACAAAAATATTTTATATACATTTTATTTAACATAATAATATTTATCCTAGTTTTTATTAACTAAATGTTTGTAATTTTGTGCAATATTTGCTATGTCTGTTTTATAATTAATTCGTTGTGTAGATGGTACCTTCATAATTTGTAACATTTCTAACATATATCTACGTCTGTAATTATTTTCCGTGTTTAAAATTAAAGTCCTATCAAAATCAGGATAATGATCAAAATGCAATGTAATGATAATGCTGTTTTCTGTGTAGAAGTAGTGTTCCTGTATTTTTGATCAGATCTGTGTCCTGCAATTCTTGTTTTTAATTTATTCCTACATATACATTACTACACTTAAAAAAGTTTGTAAGTTAAAATAACTGAAAATATCATTTAAAACAAATAATATTTCATTTAAAAACCGGTCTACTTAATTTTCATTTAAATTAAATGCTATTTGTTATTTATTTTTAAATGTTGATTAATTAACTGACACATCCGTAAGAAACAAATGATATAATCAGTTAAAATAAATGTCAAAATTTTACCTACCAATCTCTAAAAAATAAATGTTTTTTCATTTATTTGAAATTATTTCCGTTTTTGTATTTTTTGTTTTTAATATACTCGTACAATTCAAAATGTATGTATGCATATGAAGCTATAAACACTTTTTGTGTGAATGTATTTGTATATGTATGTGTGCTTGTGAAGTTCTTGTAAATTGTATTGAAAAATTTTGTATATATACAACCAATTTAAATAAAAAAACAAATTTAAATTTTTTGAATATTTTTTTTTTGAAACAGACAGCAAACAGAATTTAAATTTGTAATAACTGTTACGGACACAAATAAACCACCAGTTTCCGTTTTGTGGGTAAATTATTATTAAATTTCAAACAAATGAAAAAAATAAATGAAACTGAAAAAAATCGGTAAATGATAGTAAATTATTTCGAATAAATGTATAAAACAGTTAATATAGATATTTCTTTGAAAAATAAATGTATTTTCCTTAATTTTTAAATGGAACGGAAAACTTTTTTATTAAACTACAAACAGTTAACTACATAATATTCTGAGTGTACAATTCTCATTATCATTTCCACTACAAGGTATTTCATAAACTAAATTGGACATTTCAGATTTATCTATTTTATCTTTCGTTTTGCTAAATAATCTACCTAATGTGTAATATGTTCTATGTGCTACTATATATTTCTTATTATCATAAATTTTCGATTTTTCTAATCTTTCAGATATAAGAGGAACATAAGTTAGAGATTTATAAATTTTAGGTTCAATAACCGTTCTCGTAACTAAATTATTCTGTTTTTTACATTGTCTTATCAATCTACAGATTAATTGAATTGGGTAATTATTCTAATTTTTAATCTTTTCTATATTAGTTTTATGAAATTTTGTATCGCTAATCTTTAATATCCTTTCAATCAAATTCTTAGCCGTATTAAGTATGATTCTTTTCGGGTGTTTAGAAAAATAGTTAATAACTCTTCCAGAAGCTGTTGGTTTCTGATACCAATCTATTAATAAACTTTCACCCTTTCTTATTATCAATGTATCTAAATAAGGAATTTTAGAATTACATTCTTTCTCAATCGTAAATTTTACATTGTCAGGAAATGAGTTAAAAGTTGATAAAATATCACTAATTGAATCATTCGAAATAATGCAAAATAAATCATCAACATATTTTGTGATGATTTATGGTTTCACATTTAATTTTTCTATACAAGAATCTAATAATTTTTCCATTACAATATCAGCTATAATTGGTGAAGCTGCAGATCCCATTGGAAGTCCTTGTTGTTGTAAATATAAGGAATATTATATGAATAGAGAAGATCGAAGAAAACTAAAATAGAAATTAAAGGACATAATATTTTGTATTTTAAAAAAATAAAAAATGTTAGGAGCTTCATAAACGTTAGCTCGTTTCCGCTTCTACACTGGGCATATGTGAACAAAATATATTTTTTACTGTGTTACCTTTTGTAAAGATTTTTTTTCTTTAGCCAAATGTGGATACGTAATGATGTTATTGATAATTTTACTTTAAGTGAGTTTTTGTTAAAGTTAATAAAAGCAGACAAATTTATATATAAAAAAAAATTGGAGTATATAAAATTTGTTCATGGAATGATAAAAATAATATAAACGGATTTAAAAATGTCAAGATTTACTAAGAATTTTATAGCATTCTATAGGTATTTCTTTAAAATATACATATTAAAATTTTTTTACTTAATTTCTGGAAAAAATTGTTGTTTATCTTTTAGCTACTTTTTTTTATTTATTTTGAAAAGTTCTAAAGAAGGAAAAAAATTAAAATAATTTAGTAAAAAAAAAAACTTAGAAAGCAATGAAAGTAAGAAAATTTAACATTATAACAGATTTGCTTAAATTTCAGGAGTTTGGTGTATAAAAAAAAACTTTTAAAATCATAATATAAAAATCTAGGAAAAAATTTTAAATATAAGTATATCTTGAATCAGAGCCTTAAATTAATGAATTCTTTAAATGCATTTTGAAATTTTTTTCTTTATTTTTAATATGTTATTCAAATAAAGAGATTAAATAAATATGATACCCTCTTTTAATTTAGGAAAAAATTAACATTGTCAGTCACTTCAGTGAGTAAGGTAACTCTTCATATTTTTGATAAAAAAAAATATTTTCGTTAAAATTAACTGGCCTCACTAATATTTTGAGGGATTTTTCAAATTGAGCAAAACTGTTAGACTTTGGTATTCGTAACGAGATAGAGTTACAAAGTTAAATAAAGACTGACAATTTTAACTAATTTGGATAAAAAAAGTATTTACATTTCCAAAGGACGCTATCACATAGCAAAGCCCTGAACCTTCCAGACATTTCTGGTACTTTTCACAAGAGAACGATATCACATATACAAATAAGTACACCGCGATATGCCCTCAGTTTAAGGTATCTCGTTAATACGGCAACAACTCGGCAAAAAAAAAATTGCCGATTAATATAATTAATTGTCTAGATGTGTAAAAGTGTAATAAATTAAGTTTCTGTGTGTAATTGTGCAATTAAAAAAAGGACGCTATCACATAACAAAGCCCAGAACCTTCCAGACATTTCTGGTACTTTCCACAAGAGGACGCTATCACACATGCAAATAAGTTCACCGCAATATGCCCTCAGTTTAAGGTATCTCGTTAATACGGCAACAACTCGGCAAAAAAAAAAAAATTGGCGATTAATATAATTAATTGTCTAGCTGTGTAAAAGTGTAATAAATTAAGTTTCTGTGTGTAATTGTGCAATTAAAAATTTACTATAAATTTTTTAACAGTTTAGTATTTCCAATATAAAAAGAAAGCGATTTATTTAACAAGAAAATAAATCAACGATTTTAAAAGGTAAAAGCCGATTATGCTAAGATTTGCAGAAACTTCAATATACAGAATGGACATAGAATATCCGATTTTAAACATATATAGCTTTCCATACCAAATGTCCAGCAAATAAAAATAATATCAGTATGTACAGTAATAGCTAAAGAGCCCGGTTGTTTTAATTACTGGATTATATTAAGAAGAATATTGATTTCTCTTTTTCCAGATTTTTGTAGTAAATATTTCAATTTGAAGTTCCAAATTTCCTTTTTAATCTTCTTTTCCTTTCTCATCCCATTTATTTTTCTTATTTGGATATTACAAAAAGTATACCTTCAATGAATTTACTTAAAATAGTCTGTAAGTTAAAATTATAGGAAATACAATTTAAAAGAAATGACATTTCATTTAAAACCGGTATTTTTATTTTTCATTTAAATCAAATGATGTTTGTTATTTATTTGTAAGGTGCTGTTTAAACAACTGACACATCAGTAAAACACGAATGATTAATCAGTTAAATATAAATGTTAATTTTACCTACCAATTCCGTAAAAAATTACTGATTTTTAATTTTTTCCATTTAAAATAAAAATTAAAATGTAGACCCACACAGTTGTGTTTGTGTTTTTATGAAGTTCTTGTAATTCAAATTGAAATAATTTTGTATATAAACAAACACTTTATATAATAACTAATATTGAAATTTTTTGAATATTTTTTTTGAAACAAAATTTAAATTTATAATAAATGTAATGGAAACAACTAATCAACAAATTTTCGTTTTGTGGCTTAATTGTTATTAAATTTAATACAAATGAAGAAAATAAATAAAACAAAAAAAAAAATCGGTAAATCACAGTAAATCATTTTGAACAAATGCATAAAGAAATTAAAATAAAGATTTCTTTGAAGAATAAATTAATATTCCTTTATTTTTAACATAACTGGAATTTGTTTGATTAAACTTCAAACAGTAAATAACATAATATTGTGAGTGTACAATAAGCCCATACCTTATGGACGATATAATCATTTTAAATGTCAGATTTGTAGCCGATGGTCTTTGGGCAGGATACTTATGGGGAGATTTCCCCTTTTGCACTCACCACAGACATTTCTAAAAACTTCTTCCCATGGGATTTTTATGTTAGGGGAAGGAATCTACATGCCTAATTTCAAGTTCCTACCTAAGAGGGACACTTTTTCCCTATTTATTACAATTTTTGCCACATTCTGATTGGACACTCTAAAAATTACCTAATCATTGAAATAGCCGGTAAGACAGGACGTTAAGGGGGAGACTATTAAGATAGTTTCGCCTTCCCTCCCTACTCTTTTCACAACTAGCCCAAAAATTTTGAAATCCCAACTACAGTTATTTTAGGTAACTAGGTCGAAATTTTTTTCCCTTTTTCTCAATTTTTTTACGTTTTCCATACACCACAATACACATATTTTAAATTCTAAATTTCCAGCCCCTTCTCGTTTTTCGATTCCCTCTAAAATATTCCTAAGGCACCATTTTGGTACATGCCACCTTCAGAGTAGGAAATGTAATGCTTAATATCAAGTTTCTAGCTTCATTGGTACACCCAAAATATATTTTTCCTTACCTGTTGAAGTTTTATTTTAAAAGAAGAATCAATTGAAATTCATAGAAATATATTTTTTAACTTTTTGAATCAGTCATTCAGAAATCTAACTATAAAAAAATGCGGATTTTCAGTAGAAGTTGATATTTTCTGTAAATATAAAATTTTATACTTTCAAATAATTCCTTTTCGTTTGTTTTTTTTTTATTTAAATAGTTGTTTAAATGCAAATTACTTTAATATAAATTTAAAAAAAAAAAAATTCTTCACATATGTTATACATACAAACATGGAAAATTTAAATATGAACCTTTGTGTGTGTTATGTTTTGATATTACATACAAAAAAAAAACTTTCAAATTTGAAAAACAAACTACTAAAATCGTTTTTTTTTTGTAACGCTTTTTTTTTTTAATTAAGTAGTGAACATTTTTTTTAAACTGTTTTAATTGTTTTTACTACTTTTGTCGACTATTAAACAATGATTAAAAATAACTAACAAAATGGGTTGAATGTAATGTTAAATAAGTAGTCCTTTCAATTATTTTAATTTCTATTTTAATTTCTATTAAATTTTACATTTAACTGAATATAACAACTTCTACAGAAATTCCGTATTTTTTATAGTTTGTTTTTTGAATGAATGATTTAAATGGTTTAAAAATATATTACTATGAAATTTAATTGATTCTTTACTTTATTTTTCTTAATAACTAAGAATACTGCATTCTCTTTCTTTTAATAAACTCTTGTATTATATGTTGTAGATAACAGATTTTATTATAATAAAATTTAATAAATGTTTTAATATTTTTTTTTTAACAAAATTTTTATTTCTTGTACTTTCAGGTATGTCTATTTCTAAATATCTGTAAATCGTCATAAAATATGTAAGTTTCTATCAACCATTTTTTTATACTCCGCCAAAATCCTCATAATTAATTAGCAATCAATACTTATACAAATAATACATCTAGTCGTCGCGTCTGCTACTTATAGTCAATTGTACTTGCAACATTATCTATAAAATTTGTAATTCAGCTTTTTATTTGTTTTGTTTTTTCATTCCTTCAACCTCAAGTATAAACAAAAAGGAAAAGAAACAAGAAATTAACTTTAATAAGTTGCAACAATTTCAATACACAGAATTTTAAAACATTAAGAATAATCATTAAGGTAAAGAATTGTTTATAATAAAATATGCACTTAACAGGTTAACCGAAAATCCACAATTTTCCAAATACAGCCATCAAATAAAAACTATCAATGTGATATTGTGTACAGTACTACACTCATTATAATTCATTCAATTAAATACGCAATTATTTTTTAATCAACAAACATTTTGGTTAAATTAAACCATTTTGTTTTTTTTTATTTAACGAACAATTTTTTTTTTATTTTGACATTTTTTTTTATGTATGGATTATTATCAGTGTATGATCATAAGAATTGGAATTTTATAGAATTTATTTTGTTTTCTTATAGAATACATTGAACCAAATTTTCATAAAATAATTTCACTTCCTCAGTTTGAAAGAATTATTTTCACTTTTGCAGACCAGGGGGTCAATTCTCGTTCTGTGATAATGTGAAGTAAAAAAAAACTTTTCATTTTCGTTTTCATAGGCACTTTTCACTCGAACTTTTCACAAATACATAATTTGCGATTCTCGTATGTATTATGAAAAAAATGTTTCATTCGCACTGTACCCATGAAACTTTTGTAACTGTGTAATACAAAATTTAAAGCAAATGTCAAAACAGAGAAAAACGTTAACAAAAATGTGTTAAGTTCGTAAAATGTATTTTAAATAATTTTAATTAAAAAAATCTGGATTAATTGTATTATTGGATATTACTCAAAGAATTCGGGATGAACAAAGGTAAGACAATGATGTTACAAGCATTTCATTGCTGTAAATAATTTAATAATTTATAGGAATTTTTTTTGAGAGTGCATACTTCGTGATGGCCAAAAATCCATTCGAGATGACAACCGACGAGCACTACATGGATTTATATCGGCTTGCTTAAGTGAACTACATTTGGTGCGAGTATGAAGTCTAATTTTACTTAAAGAAAAAAACATTACATAAAGAATATAAATAAACTATAAATAAATAAATCTCCAATACTTTTTCCATTTTTCGCCGTCCTTTTGGGTCCCACTAAAACTGTTAAGGCTCGCCGCTAATTCGTTACACTTTTCTTCTCTAAATTTTGCACCATCTGCAGTTACAAATCTGTAAATATGGGATTAATAAAAGTGTGATTATGGTTATCGTTTACTTATCGTTTACAATGTCCACACTCTTTTCTAAATAATTAATTCAATACTCCTTTTGGCTTTCGCTGGCACGCTTTCCTCTTACAATCTTCTCCATATTTATTTCACTTATAAATAGTCTGTGTAAACAATTTTTTCATATGAAAATATTTTGACAGTTATTTGCACTGTTACACAAAACAAGAATCGCCAGTGCTGTGCAATCGTGAAAAAATCTTGTTTCGTTCCACTTTTTTTTTCATATGAAAACGTTTTGATATTTCTTTACATTTTTTCACAGAACGCGAATCAAAAGTACTATGAAAACGTGAAAAAACTTTTCATTTCCCCGTTTCACAAAACGAGAATTGACCCTCAGCTGTACAACAACAATATTAAAAGCTTATTAAATGTATCCTTGAGTGTAACAACTTACAGGCAAAAAAAAGTGCACCGTACACCTTCGAACATAAATTATTGTTGCAAGGCCATTTATCGTTATATCTTTAATATTTACAGTCCGATCTTAATGTGTGATATATCGATTTTTTTGTTTCGGGTATAACAATATATTTGGTCTAAGGTCCATCGACCTCAAGTGTCCCATTCTAGTACTTACCCCCCAAATCTTATTTCCTACAACCCTAATGTGCCACCCTAACGTAAGAAAATTAAAGCTCGCAATATATCATCAATAAATCATATTTAAATATCCGATTGTAAACACTGAAGATATTAGGAAACATTTTAAAATGTGACCCCTACATTCCGCAACAAAAAATTATAAAGAAACTTTTTGAAAATAGTTGCGCTGGAGTTATCGAAATACTTCCTTATCAAAAGTATTATGGTTTTTTGCGAGCTTTAATTTTCTGACATTAGGGTCGTACAAAAAAATCGACATATTAGGCTTTAAGATCGGACTGTTAATACAAAAGATATAACGAAAAATTTAAAATGGCGACCTCTACGTTCGGCAAAAATATATTTATATATATATTTCTTTTTTGAAACTGCCTTTCAAAAACTCTTTATATTCGCTGGTGTACGGCGAACTTTTTTTTTCTGGTACGGTCTAGTGTAAACTATTGAAATACATCTGCAATTTAATAAAAGCTACACATTAAAAAATTACAGAATTCTATTTGTAATATACAATATTTTTGTAAATACAAATACTTTTGTTTTAAAGGGCACCAACAATGGAATTTTTAAATACAAAAATATTTTTGTTTTTTCATTGTAACTTCAATTTTTATTTTCATATACACAGAAAAAAGTATCACAAAATTTAAAGTAATTAAAAATATTTGTTAAAATTTAAACTCTATTTCTAAAAATTTTTTGTTTGAAATATTTGTAAATTGTCACTTTTCATATAAAAATTCTTTGAAAATAAAACTTTAAGTAACAAAAAAATAATAAAAAGTTTTTTGTTTTTACAAATTCCATTGTTGGTGCCTTTTTAAAAAATATTTTTTTTGTATTTACAAAAATGTTCTATGAACGATGTTCAATATTACAAACAGAATTTTGTAATTTTATTCTGTGTATGAAAAATAACAATTTACAAACATTTCAAACAAAAAATTGTTAGAAACTGAATTGGAATTTCAACAAAATTTTAAGTAATTAAAAATATTTGTTAAAATTCAAATTCGATTTCTAACAATTTTTTATTTGAAATGTTTGTCAATTCTAAGAAATTAAAACTATTTGTTAAAATTCAAAATCGATTTTGAACAGTTTTTTTTTTTAATTGTTTGTAAATATTTTTTGAATAGAACTTCTTTGAAAATAAAAATAGAATAACAAAATGTTTTTGTTATTTTTATTCTATGAAAGATTTTCAATATTACAAACAGAAATCTGTAACTTTTTTCTGTGAAGAGCTGATTAGCAAAAAAAAAAAAAAAAATAAAATAAATTCTTTTCTGGGTGCCTTAATGGTGCAACTAGGGCTGGAAGTTAGAGATTAAATTAAAAAATTATATTTTTTTTTGGAAAATGAAGCTGATTCTGGGAGAAATATCAATAGGATTTTCGATCTTATAAAAATCTTTTGAAATAAAGAATTTGTTGATAATTTGGTAAGACCGAAAATCTGAAACAATTTCTATTAAATCTACAAAATATTAATTAAAGTGTACCTTTACATAATTTGCATTAATTTTTTTCTTTACAATTTTTTTTTCGTTTTTTTTTTTTGCAAGCATCATTTTTAGTTGCATTTGCTTAAGTTTTGTTTTATTTAAATTGCTCTGCAAATTGTTTTTCTTTTTTGTTTGCATTTTCATTTCAAGTGTAATTATATAATCTTATAACAAACTACTACGACTTGTAACCTTTTGAAAAGAAAAATTATTGTTTTACATTTATTCTGTTTTTGTTTTTTTTTTTTTGTAGAAGAAAATTGGAAGAGAAAATGAAAAAGAAATTGTTAAAATATTAAAATCACTGAAACTTAACATATTACATAAAATATCTTAAATTTTAAAAGATATTCTCTCGTATATAAAATCTCTGAAAGTACAACACTGCGTATGAGTATTAAATACACATTTTATATTAATCATACGCCTGGGTGGGTGGGTAAGTGAGTCGTCATTTATTTAATTTATGTTCTTATAATGTCAATTTAAAATAATTATTTGCATAAAAATACAAAAAAAAAAAAATATTTTAAAATAATTTGAAAAAGATCTTAATCATTTAACGAAATAATTTTTAAGAAAAATAAGGTTTTAAAATTTTAGAAAATTAAATTATTTATACACTGACTAAATATTGTGGTTAGTAATTAAAGCATTTGTTCATGTACTTTTTCATTGGTATTACATCAAAAATAGATTTAACACATACAGAATATAGAATCATTTTCACAACCGAATTTCTTGATTGTCGCAACCAAAATTCGGCTAATGCTGAATACTTCAATTGCATCAGCAAAACATTTGGTGGGGACAACTAAATAATTTGGTCGGTGCAAGAAATTCGGTTGTAACGATGAACCTGTTTTCTTTGTGAAGGAAAGAAATGTTTTATTAAATAAAAAAAAAATATTTTGTTTCCTTTGTGTAATATTTCGCGCTATACTCACCAAGAAAAAGTCTTTAATGTCAACTGAACATTTTGTTGTTATTACGGGAAATTTTGATAATTTTAGTCAACTTTTTGTACAGTGGAATTTAAAATTGTTTCACTAAAATGAAAAAAATACTACATATTAATATGAGTACAATAAAATTAGTATAAAAAATTAAAAAGTGCTACTAAATTTGATTAAATTTATGTAAACTTCAATTTAAAATCAGCAAAAAATTTTTAGAATTCTGTACAAAGTTTATTAAAATAAATAAGTTCTAATTAACAAAATTTTTTCATAAATTTTAGTGAACTAAACTCAGTGAATTTTTATATATATTTCGAAAAATATTTTAGACAAAATGAAAAATAATAAAAACTTAAACGAACTTATCATTTTGTTTTAATTTGCTAATTTTTGTATTGAAAAATATTATTAGAGTCAAATTTTTGAATTTTAAGTGCTGATTTTTAGAACTTTTTAGTAATATTTTGAGGGGTTACATTTTAAGGCAATTCAAGTATGTAAAACTTTTAATTATTAGAAATAAAGTTTCTTTCAATATCAACTTTTTTTTTTGCTAATTTTAACAAATCGGTTTTCAAAAATTTGTAAAATGATTTCTGAAATTAACAACAAAAATATTCTAAAAAAAATTCTACAATTTGCAAAATGTAAATAGCAAAAAAGAATTACTAAATAAAATTTTTTGTTACTAAAAATCAGTACAAAAATAGTAAATTGGGATTGAAAACCATTTATAAATATTTTTTCTTACTTTTTTTCTAAGTGTATATTGATTTCTTTTTGATGGTATATAACATTAACATATATACAATCACTAAATAAAGATCTGATATCAGATTTTAAGACTGATTCAAATAAACTTTTTTCTAATTTTTCAAGAGTTGCTGAATACGAATCTGAGATTTTAAAACTCAAAATGGGGGTTTAAATATGGCGGATGATTTTTTAAAAAATGGATTAGATTTCAAATATATTTTTTTAAGAAAAGTTAGAAAAGCTGAATAGGATTGTGATATTCTACAATGTTCCGATAAGTAATTTACAACGAATGGGATGACTTTTCAAAAAAACAAAAAATTAAAAGTTATACTCCTTTTATAATTTTTAAAATCTGAAATAAGATTCCAAAACTTTGATAAAAATCATCTGACGCGAATCCGACCACTTTCTAAAAAAAACTACCGCCAATTAGAATTCTAATATTAGATTCGTATTCAGGGAACGAAAAAAATATTTCAGAGTAAACTTATCTATTTACATAACAAAATCCGTCTGATTGAATTTCATATTTTTAAAAATCCGCTTTCAGATTCGTATTAAGCGACTACCAAATTTGCCGCAAATCAATATAAAACATGAATCCGATCATTTCTTTAAGAAAATTTTATACAAATATTTAAAAAAAATAAATAATATTTTTAATAAAAAAAAAAAACAAACCTTAAGCTCAAAAAATAAATTTGTTATAAAAAAGGAAAAGGTTAAATAAAAGATAACAAACATATAAATAATTTTTAAATTCCGATGTGAGATTTGTATTTAGCAACCTCCAAATTTTTCTAAATAGTCCGATTAGTTTAAAAAAAAAACATCCGACAGATTGGATCTGCGATTTTGAATTTTAAATTAAATATCAGGTTCGTAGTTAACAACCTCAACAACTCTAAAGTATCATTTTTAAAATAAATTTCGAAACATTCCAAAATCATAGCCCACTTGTGATCAGCAGTTCCAGATTCGAGTTCAGCAAACTCAAAAATCACCAATGGCAATCAAGCCGATTTCGCGACTCCTTAACATGTTGCAACATGCCTCTAAAATTGGTATCTCAACACGCGCCCCATATTTCAAATGCAAATAACTTATGAACTTTAAAAAGGTTAATAAAAAACCAGACAAATTTAACTTGTTTTAAAAAAGGTTAATAAAGAGAAAATTTGGTTAACATCCAAAATTTTCACATGCCAGAGGTGTCCTAATTTGGCAGCTTAATGACTCAGCTCCCGATAGGTCTGTGATATATCTCATAAAAACGTAAGCTTGAAATTAAATTTTCTGAGGGTTTGCAAAATTTCTAGGTAATTCGTGCAGCTGAAAAAAAGTTACCGATTTATTTTCAAAATATCTTAAAATTAACCCACTGTAGCCTGATGGAGGGTATAAAAAAACATTCGTTAAAACCGAATTAAATGCCTTTAATTGATTTTATCTATAGGTGTGTTTAAGATGTTAAACAAATTTCAATTTTTTTTTTTATAATTTAAATCTCTGTTTTCTCATATTACACAAATATTTATTTTTCTATTTCAAAAGGCATAACTTTTTTTATCGGCTTCAACCGTCACTAACAAATTTAATATTTTGATTAAATTTGGATATAAATATGCAAACATAGCAAAAGTTTAAAGTCATAAAAAAATTATTAAAACATTGCAAAATTTTTATGCATGACTACGATTTTACCATTATGATGTTGCACATGCATATAAAATATGATATTGCATACAATCAATATGTATTTTGGCAAAATACCGGGGATTACAGTAAAAACTTTTAAGCAGAGACTAAATGAAATGGATAAAATTTTACAACAAGAATATTATATAAAATTTACCAAATAACAATATTGTATTTAAAATGGAAATCAAATTTATATAAAAAAACTTTATTGAAAAAACTTTAAAAATAGAACTGATTTTAATTTGTTTAAAATATTTAAATCTAAATTTTTCAACTTGAATCTTAAAGAACTTCCTTAATTTAATCTTTCCTTTAGTTGAATTTTTACAACTTTATATCCTTTTCAAACCATTTTAACTAGATTTCACTTTAAATTTATTTAATCTACTCTGTATAAACACACACACACATACTAACACAGATGCTGTCAAAAATAAAAAACAAACTATTTGTTTAAATACCATTTTATCATTCTCATCGTATAGACAAGGTTAATAGTTTTATAGAATTTTTTAATTGATATTTTTATGATAAACCAAATTATGATGACACAACAAAAAAATATTTTTATAAATATTTTTGCCACTGATATATAAATATTTGAAAATGTATTGGCTTTATATAAAATAATTATAAAATTAGTTTAATTTTGTAGAAACCAAAAATTTATAAAATTGATAAAAAAAATACCGCACATTACAAATTTTATAAATAAGTTTCAATATTAATACAATAGATACCTACTAATGCGTTAATATTCACCATGTAACCGAACAAAAACCAGTAGATCCCGAAGTATCGATAGAAATCTATGAGATGCACGCAGAGATAAAACAAGGTTGCAATATGATCACTGCAACTATATTGTGCTTGCTGCAATCGGGTATGGTTGTCACAACCAAGTTATTGGTTTTCTAACCATAAATATGGTCGCTACCTGCATTATTTAGTAAATATTTTACTATTTTATGATTGGAAAAAAAAGAAAGTTTCTTTCTATGATTTTTTCCTTAACAATTTTTCTTAAAAAAGTCCTCAATATTAATTTTTTTAGAAAAAACATTTCTAAAGGAAATATTCTTAAATTTAAGGAGTTTTTTCATAGTTTCTAAGAAATTTTCTTAGATTATGTATCATATAATTTTTCCTTTAAGAAATTTTCTCAAATTATGGATCATATAATGATAATCCAGGAATAATAATATAGTTTTGAGGGAGAATTATATGATAACATTTTGAGTATACTATGATTACGTGCGATCATATAATGATAAATTCATTATAAAATGTTTATTTAGGACCATAATATGGTAATTTTTGAATCATAATATAACCATATTATGGTAAAAATATGTTTATTTTATTATAATAATATGATAACCATAATATAGTACGACTATGGTTGGCACAACCATAAACCCAAATATATATGATGCTCTTCGAATATGATTGAGCCAACCATGTTTTTTCTTTGCGTGTGGTATCAAAAATGGGACAAAAGAAGATTTTTTTAAAGAAATTAACTTTTCAAAGATTTTTGATTTGATTTTTACATAGGGGTGTCATAGGGTGGAAGTTTTATTTTATAACTCTTTTTCATTGCATCTACATCCCTCCTTATGGTTTAGTGAAAAATGAGATCTTTTGATGTTTCCAAATAAATTTTAAATTTTTTATTTAAATTTTAAAGCATATAGAAACAGTTTTGTAATCAATGTAAACATTTCTATATCAATGGTCATAAATTAACAATTCGTAACAGACAACAAACTGACAAATTTGGCTAAGCATACTAAACAATTTCTTCTTCATTTGGAATCTTTTTCTTAAGTAAAACTGTTACATAGTAGTTGGCAACTTATGGCCAATAAAGCTTTCATTAATTCACATTCAGTAATCAAGTCATATTTTCTTAAATTACTTTATTCGAAATTCAAAGTTAAAAATTGTCACAAATCACTTATAGCTGATAACTTGTTTTAAAATAACCAACGTTTAGTATTTAGCCATAGTTATGAATATCAAATTTCTATGAAAATATCTATTGTTATATACACTGTGGTGCAATATTAAAGCCGCACCCAAATTTTCGGCATTTTTTATCTTTAACGGTGTATTTAAAAAAACTTAATAATATCAAATTGTCGGCAATAATAACGCTATAAATATTCAATATAGTTTTTTAATATAAGTTAATTTTATTTACAGTTATAACACAAAGTTTGTTTTTTTCTTGGTGCAAAATTATAGCCGCACTTATAAATATTAATGGAAAATATTAAAAAAATGAATTATTTTAAAATTTTTTATACATTAGTAGTGTGTTGGGCCTCCCTTGTTAGAGATGAGCAAAAATTCGTTGTGGCATACTGTTGACTTGATTTAAACAAACTTCACTTGTGATGGATTCCCAAGCTTCAATTACCGCGGCTATAAGTTTGTCATTCCGTTTGTAATTTCTACAATATTGATCTTAGACCCTATAAAGTATATATATTGTGGGTCCTTATGAAGAGCGAAGTTGATTTAACGATGTCCGTCTGTCCGTCTGTCCGTCTGTCCGTCTGTCCGTCTGTGTGTTGAAATGGGGTTTCCGAAGAACCCAGACATGATGAGGACTTGATTGTTTTTTATTTCTGTTACATGTAATCCATTTCTGTTTGCTATTAAAAATCAGACATATCGGTTAATAAATGGCTGAGATATTAGCAAAAAACCAGAACTAGCTTTAATTTTTTCCGTAAAATCCCTTTGTTTAATATGTATATAGAATTTTACGCATAACAAACACATCCATGTGTTAAAATTATTTTCTTTCATCTCCACCTTTTATACACAAACAACACACATACAAAGATTTGTCATTTAAAAAAAAACGAAACAAATCTCTAATGAACGAAGAATTTTATATATGTACCTCTATTGACGATGATTTTGTGTGAGCTTCAATAGCTCAGTTGTCTAGACGCTATGTGACAAATACTTTTTTTCTCTAAGGCCGCGGGTTCGAATCCCGGTCAATTCACTTTTTTTTACATTTTTTTTTTATTTTCTTAAGACTTTTTTTTGTTTATTTTTGGTTTTTTTTTTTTAACATTTAATAATTAATTTATATAAAATTTTATAATAACAATTAAATAATCCATAAATATGCTAAAAACATAAAATTTTTTATTAAAACCCTCTGATACAAACAAAATATAAACGGTTTTATTTCTATTTTTTGCTCCGATTTAAAAGAATTTATAAAAAGATTTATAAACCATTTTATTTCTCATATATTAAGAAAATTTTATACATAATTTCCCTTTGAGTGCAACTGTTTTAGGTCATAACTTATAATAATTTATAAAAAAAATTTATAAACTATTTTCCTTCAAATTTTTAAAATTAAGCTAAAGAAATTAAAAATATTTTTTAATAAAAAAGCGAAATAAAATCCCAAATGCAAATTTGCCAGCTAAATCAAACGTTTTTGTAGAAATAAAACACATGTAGTTCTAGTGATTTCTTTTAACGATTTGTTGAAATTCTTTTCTTTCACCTCTTCATCTTTTATACACAAACAACAAACACTATTCGAGAGCTGTAATATGACCTATGGATACGTCTTATATAGCAAAGATCGAAAATCTTTAGTATAACATATTTGCTGAAAAACTCGGAAATATCGGTTCAGATACAAAAAAGTTATGCCCAAAACATAAATTTTTTTAAATACCTATTTTCTGGAACCATAATCTTCCCGAGTCCAAGTTTTATCACCAAACTAAATGGTTAATTTCTTCTTAAAGGCGTCCGTATATAAATCTGTCCATTCCATATATGTCCATATATAAACTTAGGTTTTTTCCCAACCGTGAAGGGTATATATAATTCGGCATAGCCGAATTTAGCCGCTCTTACTTGTTTTTAAAATAAGTTAGCCGTCATAGATTTGAAAAGAGCTAAATTTCATTAAAAATTACATTTTTGGAAATTGTGAAATTCTTTTTTTTTTTAAATGGGAATATCAGAAATAAATGATACTTTAGAATCAATGAAAAATTGATTCCTTAGGAATCACTTCTATTTATTTTTGTTATAAAAGTTTTTTATTTTTTGTATTTTATAAAGAAATTAAAAAAAAAAATGTATTTATTTTTGCAAAAATTAATAATCGTGTACCGACGAATTTTTTAAATATTTCCGCTATAAAATATTAAAATTAAAAACAAAAAATATATAATACTATAAATATTTAAGTTGGAAAGTGTATTCAAATTGTTTAATTTTTGCAAACATTTTTTTCTTCAATATTAGCGATTTTTTAAATTCTGTCGATTTTTTTCAATTTTTGCCTTTTTTCATTTTTAGCGATTTTTTCAAATTTGGGGATTTCTTTTTTAATTTTAACGATTTTTTCGTATTATTTTTTATTTCCTTAATTTTATCTATTTTTTGAATTTTGTAATTTTTTAAAATTTTTTTTTTAATAAAGCCGATTTTTCAATTTCTAGTTATTTTTAAAATTGTTTTATTTAAATATTAACGATTTTTTCTTAGATCTATTTAATTTCTTAATTTTAGTGATTTTTTCCTATTTTATCATTTTTAATTTTTGCGATTGTTTAGTATGGGCGGTTTTTTAATTTCCAGCGATTTTTGCAATTTTGGCGATTTTTAAATTTTAGTGATTTTTTTTTTAGTTTTAACGTTTTTTTATTGTAGGTCCAAAAAGTACATAAACTGACAAGAGAAAATATTGAGAAATATAGAGAAAATTGTTTGCAGTAGATAACAAAACCTACCCCCAACACCACAACACTTACTAAGCTAAACTTTGTGATCGCCCTTATTCGCGATATTTTTCAATTCTAGACGCTTCATCAATTTTGGTTTATATTTTTTTTTAATTTCTTGTAATTTTTTATTATTTTAGCTTTTGTGACAATTTTTTTTTTAATTTTAATGATTTTCCATTTTGGTGATTTTATCATTTTAGTGATTTTTTTAAATTTTTAGCGATTTAATCTTTTTTGTTGATTTTTCTACATTTTAGTATTTTTTGATAATGTTTTTTTTTTTTTAATTTTGTCGCGCTTTTATTTTCTGATGATTTTTTTTTATTTCTTTATCAGGTTAGTTGTTTATACTCTACACTACTACTTGGTCAGGCTATAATAAGTTTGTTCTAATGTTTGTAACTTCCAAAAATATCATTCCACTCACTTCTGTATTAATTTAATGATGTCAGTTCGTCCGTCCGTGGGTTTATGTAAAACCTGTAATCTAACTACAGGTTGTTTAATGGAACCATAAAACACCCCTACATATATTAATATTTTCACCTAGTCTTCATATGATCCTATCTCCCCGGTAATTGGTGATATTAACATTTTCAGTAATTTCTTTCGGACTTATCTTTATAACTTCCTCCCCTGTTAATAAAAAAATAGATCAGAGCTTTTCTGAAATTTAGACCGCTTTTCGGAATTTGGCCCAAATTATACTTGATGTAGGGTGTTATGTCCGACTTCAGACTTTTTATTACTTTGTTTTTTAAATTTAGCATTTTTTTTAATTTTACAGATTAATACAATTTTACCATTTTTTTTTAAACTATCCGTGATTTTTTCAATTTCGACAATATTTTGCAAGTCTAATATATATATTTTTTTTAATTTTAGTTTTTTGTTTCTATTTTGTTTTTTTTTTAATTTTGACAATTTCCATCGATTGTGGCGATTTTTCGATTTTGTACTTTTTTCTATTTTTAGCGATTTTTTTTTTCAATTTTAGCTCTAAGTGTCATCAAATTAATTTTAACAAAATTTAGAATTAAAAACATAAAATTTCAGATAAAACTAATCTAAGAACTATGGATAATTATCAGTGAAGACAAATTTGCTTGTTTTGCTATTTATGATTTTTTTTACCTTTTTTACTATTTCTTTTTTGATTTTCCAGTTTTTAGCTTTAAAGAAAATTTTTCTTTAAATTTTTGAGCTTTAAATTAATTTTTTCCATGGTTGGCAAGCACAACCTTTTCATTATAAAGGTACACTTAAAAATTTTTTTAAGTTAAAATAACTGAAAATATCATTTAAAAGAAATGATATTTCATTTAAAAACCGGTCTAATTAATTTTCATTTAAATTATTTATTTATTTATTTTATTTATTAATCATATAATTACAAATTATATGTTAATACCCTAACCGAGCACTAGCAACAAAGGCCATCGGCTCGTTGTAGCGAAAACCGACCAGAGCCTCTGGTGGGAATTGAACCCACGACCCCCGCACTGATAAGCTAGCACGCTACCAACTAGCCTACCGGGGCGCTTATTTTCATTTAAATTAAATGACATTTGTTATTTATTTTTAAATGTTGATTAATCAACTGACACATCCTTAAGAAACAAATGATATAATCAGTTAAAATAAATATCAAAATTTTACCTACCAATCCTTAAAAAATAAATGTTTTTTTCATTTATTTTAAATTATTTCCGTTTTTGAATTTTTTTTTTAATATACTCGTACAATACAAAATGTATGTATGCATGTGAAGCTATAGAGACTTTTTGTGTGAATGTTTTTGTGAATGTATGTGTGTTTATGAAGTTCTTGTAATTTGTATTGAAAAATTTTGTATATATACAACCATTTTAAATAAAAAAACAAATTGAAATTTTTTGAATATTTTTTTTTTTTTGAAACAGACATTAAACAAAACTTAAATTTGTAATAACTGTTACGGACACAAATAAACCACAAGTTTCCGTTTTGTGGGTAAATTTTTATTAAATTTCAAACAAATGAAATAAATAAATGAAACTGAAAAAAAATAGTAAATGATAGTAAATTATTTCGAATAAATGTCTTAAAAAAATTAATATAGATATTTCTTTAAAAAACAAATGTATGTTCCTTTATTTTTAAATGGAACGGAAAACTTTTTTATTAAACTACAAATAGTTAACTACATAATATTCTAAGTGTAGTTGTCTACCACGCTTTGATCAGTTCCGATACGAAAATTTTAAAACTACGATTCCAATAGTGACATTTGTCTTCTAATATCACGGGGTTTATTTCATAATATTACCTGTTAAATTTTGTTATATCTGCGTTATTATAACGGTAGTTTAAGATATTTCAAAATTGAACCGATAAAATAGCGGAATAAATCCGATTATACAAAAAGACACTTGCCTTTAATGGAATCGCTATTTTAAAATTTTCATATCGGTCTTAAAATAGCTGTGGTAGCCAACTACCGCTACTATGAAAAGGTATTGAATGCCAACCATGATTTTTTCACATTATTTTTTTGCCTCAGTGCTTTTTTCTAATAACGAAAAAATATTTTTTTTTTGGTAGTTTTGTTCTTCTTTTTTCAAAAAAAGTGTTTTGTCCCAACTTTTTTCTTTGCTGGCTTAAAATAATTTTTTTTCTGCTAGTTTTGTGCTTTTTTTAAATAAAGTGTTCCCCTACTTTTTACTTTTGCTTTTCTGCCAATATTTTTTTCCTTTAAAGTCCTTTAAATTATTAGAAAAATTGAATTTTTCTGTAATTATAATACACAAAAATGTGATTTTAAAACAAATTATATAATTTTGTATATCCAGTTTATATATCTCACATAAAAACTAACCACTGAATTGATAAAAATCTTATATTTTTTTGATAAAAATCTTATATTTTTTTTTTCTACAGACAACTTCAAAATATTTCAAGCATTTAAAATCTTTGAAATGTAAAACTGTCCACACAGTTCCTAATTTATTTATGTATAGTTTTTTTTCTTCTTTTTTGGTACTTGTTGTATACTGTCAAAAGATTTGTTAAGTATTCTTGTTGCCTAAAGAAAAGTTACTTTTTCTATTAAAATAAATATCCGCATAAAAAATAAAACTAAACTTTATAAAATTTTCAGGTGTAAAGAAATACAAAGAGGTAGAAAAAAAACAAAACTACCCAGTGGACTCTTGTAAAATACAAAAGGAAATAAACTAAAACTAAAATATATAACTTAAGTTTAGTTTTAAGGACTAACATAAAAGTCCTCAATGACATTATATAAAAATAAAAAAAAAAAACTTGAAGAAAAAGTAAGAGAAAAAAAGAATAAATTTTGTTTAATGCAAACAAACAAAAAAATATACATAACATACTTCTCACATTTTTAAAGGAAAAATAAAAGAAAAATATATTTAACATGTTAGAAATTCTATTTGAATCAGATATGTATGTGAAACCCGAAACAGACTTTAAAAAAGTTTATGTCATTTTTGAATCAAGTCACTTTAAAACATATTATTATTAGAAATTATTGACTAATTCATAATAACTTTGAATCAATTATTTAAAATTGCATAAATTTACAATACGATTTATGAATTCAATTTATATTGATTCAATTTTAATTCCCTTAAATAATTATTGTTCAGTGATTTAATTTGCAAACAATAAATCAGTTTATATTACTTGTTAAAATTTTTTTTTAATTCTTTTTAAAAATTAAATTAAAGAATTATGTGCTTAAAGCTCTGACCAGAAAGAAGTATTTAATTTACAAGATTATAATAATATTTTGTTGCTTTCGTTTGTATGAAAATATTTTATTGAATTTTCCTTTTTTGTTAGTTACAATAGTTTGTTGATTCTTGCCACACAATTGTAAATATGTGTTTAGTAAATAGCTTTATATGCTGTACTACTTCGTTGCCGGAAGTATTTTGTTGCATATCGCAGTATATTAAGAAGAAAATTTAATTTTTTTGCTAAAGATTTTCCTTATTAAATAATTTTTTTTAAACTTTTGTCGAGAATATTTAAATTTAAAATTGAAGATTTGTAGAATTTCGCTCCTCCGTGTAATATCTGTAGCGGTTTGGGATGGGGCTTAGTAAATTCAAAAAGTATATCTTTTGTAGCTTATACCATAGGGAATATATTTATATTTTTAATTTTAAATTTCTAACCGAAGTTAAAGGGGAATCTTTTATTTTTCCCCTACCCGTAAAAATATTTTAAAATGCCATCTTGGTAGATACCTAAGATGAAGTAAGAATCTTACATGCAAAATTCAATTTCCTTGCTCCAGCGGTTTGGGTTGAGTGTTTTAGGGAGCACTTTTCCCTTTTAATTCCTTCTTAATCCCATTTTTAGCATGTTCCTTTTGAAAGCTCGGTAAATAAGTACACTCACAATATTATTTCGTTAAAAATAACCTAAAATATAGGGTCCGCCAAATAACTTTTTTTTTTGAAAATGCTATAAAAAAACTACTGAATATTTTCTCAAATTTCTTTTTTTATTCGAAAGTACAATCCTTCAGGTTAATAATGGAAAATAATTTCATTAAAATGGCTGTCTCGGCTGGCCATGCAGTAGCCTACACGATCGGTCCAATTTTTAAGCACATTATCGATTGTGTGCAGCTGTATTTCACCAATGGCTTCTCGAATATTGTCCTTTAAAGCGTCAATTGTCTCTGGCTTGTCGGCGTAACACTTATCTTTGACGACACCCCACAAATAATAGTCCAACGGTGTCAAATCGCAACTCCGAGGTGGCCAAACGACATCAGCTCTGCGGCTGATAGTGCGATCTTCAAAAACAGGGCGCAAAACATCGAGTGTAGCTTCGGCTGTATGGTACGTAGCGCCGTCCTGTTGAAACCAAATTGTTGCTAATATCCTCCTCTTCAATTTTTGTGAACAAAAATTCGTTCAACATGGCCCGATAACGATCGCCATTGACTGTAACGGCCAGCCGATGCAGCCATTTGAATGAGATTATTTTCCATTATTAACCGGAAGGATTGTACTTTCAAATAAAAAAAGGAATTTGAGAAAATATTCAGTAGTTTTTTTTTATAGCATTTTCAAAGAAAAAAAAGTTATTTGGCGGACCCTATACATATTAAATCAATCGAAAAAACAATCAAAAAGAGGACTTATGATTTTTCATTATATTCAGTCCATTTTGTTGTTTATTTTTAATCATTGTTTAATAATCGACAAAAGTAGTAAAAGCAATCGAAAGTCGTTTAAAATAACCATCAATTTTTAACTGACAAAACGTAGAAAAATAACGATTTTTGTGGTTTTTTTTTCAAATTGATTTTTTTTTATTTGTATGTAATTTTACAAAACACAGCACACCCAGATGTATATATTTTGGTTTTCTCTGTGTGCATGTTTATTTGTATAATTTCTTGTAATTTTTATTGAAAGAATTTTGTATATAAACAAACTATTTTGGTAAAAAAAAGGAATTATATGAATTTCTACTTTTAGAAATAAAAAACAGAAGATTTTACATTTAACAGAAAATATCAAGTCCTACTGAATGTCTGTAAATTTTTATAGTTTATTTTTTGAATGACTGATTCAAATAGATAAAAAATATAGTTCAATGAATTTTAATTGATTATTCATTTTAAAGTAAACTCTACATATTACTTTTTAAATATGTAAACTACAGTCGGTAACGGAAAATATATTGTGAGTGGAATATATCCCAAGGAAGTTACATTTTAAATTTCAGTTTTCTAGTCAAACCGGTTTTGAAAGGCCGGTAAGGGAGCGACTTCCCCATTTGAATACCCCTTTTTACCACGTTCCTGACAAAATCCCAATAACAACCTAATCAGAGAATTTGCCTTTACTTCAGTAAACGCATATAATAAAGTTTAGGCTTCTAGCCAAAACTATTTAGTCAGGCTGTTAAGGACCCAGCAAAACTTTGCTAATGGGTGCGATATTCTCATGCGTTACCTTGTAATGATAGCTCGTTACCTTTTTCATTATTTGCAAGCAAAAAGTAATAAGTTACTCATTATTGATAACGTAATATATGATTTTTAAATGTAAAGTAATAATTTAGATATTTTTAAAAATCTATTTTTAGATACATTACTTTGTGTTTTATTGTAAGCAAAAGGGTAATGTATGTTTGTTTTGATAACACTAGCAAATAAACGAAGCGCAATAATTCATTTAAGTTTAAAGCAATAAAATACTATATTCGTCGATAGCTCAGTGGGTAGAGTTCTTGGCTGGCAACCAGATTTCCCTGTTTCGATTCTCATCTTGACCACTTTATTTTTAATTACAAAATATTTAAATAAAATATTTGTAATAATTTTTTTTAATAAAAATTCCTCTTTTTAAAAATCTATTTTTGGACACATTACTTTTTCCATTCTCGTAACCATATAAGTAACCTCTTACATTATCACCTCTAAAGTAATGGGTATATACATTGCTTTGAGGCTCGTCGCCTATAAAATTCATCAATGAAGTAAGGTGTAAAGTAATCCATCGGCCCCTATGGCTATATATTACTTTACCCATTATTTGGTAATGTGTGGTTTTGCTGGGGACGTCAATTTCTCCCTTCATTTATATTAGTTTAGTAGCGAAAAACCAAAAAGTACCTTCTTAGAGAATTACCACATACTTCAAGAAACATATATTTTAAATATATATTTTAAGCCGTTGAAGTTTATGCTGGACTTTAAGGGAGAGACTTTTTCCTTTTTGTCCCTCTCCGTAAAATTTTAAAAATGCCACATTGGTGAATGTCTACGCCGGGGGAGTAATGTACATGCAATTTTAAGATTATGCTGTTTGTATTTTAACATATAATAAATACAATGTTTCGTTTCCAATCCGATAATTTTTCACTGAATTACGATAATACAGCTGTTTAAAATTGATAATTTTAGATCCTGATTGTTATTATAAAGAACGCACATAAAGAGTTATTATACTCCTTTTAACTAGAATACATTTTCATTAATATTATTTTCATTTTACATTGTTTATTTCAAATATCTTTTTTTTTTCACTCAAGACTTTAATGGAAAAAGGTACATGAGAAATAATCCATGTTTATTTTTTGCATTAAGGTAAATTTTATATACAAATTCTATTTGTTTTTAATAATCCAGCAATAAGTATCAACCTATTGGAAAGTGCTGTCATTCACGCAAAGAAAAAACATAGTTGGGTCAATCATATTCGAAGAGCATCATATATTTTTGGGTTTATGGTTGTGCCAACCACAATATTATGATAATAAAATAACCATATTTTTACCATAATATGGTCCCTACAGTTATATTATGATTCGAAAATTACCATATTATAATCCTAAATAAACACGTTATAATGAATTTATCATAATATGATCGCACGTAATCATGGCATGCTCAAAATGTTATCATATATTGGTCCCTCATAACTATATTATGATACCTAGATTATCATTATATGATCCATAATCTAAGAAAATTTCTTAAAGGAAAAGTTCTTAGATACTATGAAAAAGCTCTTTAAATTTAAGAATATTTAGAAATGTTTTTTCTTTAAAAAACTTAATATTAAGGACTTTTTGAAGAAAAATTGTTAAGTAGAAAATCATAGACTTTGAGAACTTTTCTTTCTTTGATTGTATAATTATTTATTGATTGTTGCCAGCATTTTATCGTTGTATAATTATCATATTTTTTTCATAGTCATAATTTTTGTTACCACAGTATGGTTACAGCCAATCATGATATAAAATAGAAGGTGCTAATCATAAATAGTAAAATATTTACTAAATAATGATGGTAGCGACCATATTGATGGTTAGAAAACCAATAACTTGGTTGTGACAACCATACCCGATTGCAGCAAGCACAATATAGTAGCAGTGATCATATTGCAACCATGTTTTTTCTCTGCGTCTTTTTGCTAATGGCATCGTATGTCAGTTTGGTTTTTACATTGAAGTGAAGTAGTCATGCGCGTAATTTATATTGAATGCAGCCGTAAGATTTTTAAGCTCAATGACGAAGTGAATGATTTTCCATCAAAATTGATGATAAGCGACGAGGCTCATTTTTATCTCAGCGGCCATGTCAATTAACGAAATTCTCGATTCTGGGGGACGGAAAATTCACACATAAGCACCATTATACCCTCTCACGGCCACCGTATAGTGTGCAGTTACGTCGGAAATTATCATTGGACCTTATTTTTTGTAAGGAGCCCACAGCAATGCTATTGTGTTTAACAGCGACTGCTTTGGAGTCTTGCTGTAATTTCGCGTTACAGTAATTTGGGTTGCCCAGCCAGATCTCCCGATTTGTCTGTTCGGGACTTCTTCGTCTGAGGACATTTGAAGTCGTTTGCCAAGAATACGCCAGTAACGATGAAGGAATTAGGGAAAAAAAATCGAGTCGAAATTGACTACGTCACCCCACAAATGCAGTTCGCAGTTATGTAAAATGTAATCTAAAGATACCAAATTTCCATCAACACCGACAGCGGCCATTTGCCGGACATAAATTTCTACAATTAACTCAAATAAAATTTATAAGTGCGAGTAAACATAATTAGTTAAAAACCAAATAAGTTTTAACTTTAAACAAAAGTTATAGCGAATAAAGATCAGATGACGGGTTTTTGTCCCATCCTGATATTAAAAGACATGTGTTTGTTTTTCTGCTGCCATTTTACCGCAAGTGCATGTAGAATTGTCAAATTGAGTTTTTTAGATATGTTTCTCTTCTCATTCATTTCGATCAACTATTTTCCGTTTGTAATATTGATTTTTGCCTTTAGAACATAATAAAAAATTTTGCACTGTACCTTGTGTGTGCTTTTATAGTGAAGTTTAATAATGTTCTGTATAAATTTCAAGTGACTTAACAAACACCTTTTAGATTATAAATAAGTATACTATAATATAAACTATGAAACCAAAACTTCATAAAAATATAAAAATTGTAAATTTTGACTTTAGGGGAATCTTGCCAGACTTTGAAACTATCAGGCTACAATTTATACAGGTTGGTTGAAAAGTTCCTGCGCTCGAAATGAAAGAATACTGTTTTTGTTACGAAATACATTTTTTTATTCAATATAATCTCCTAGAAGCTCAATACACTTGTTCCAATGATCTTCCAATAATTTTATCCCATCCTTATAATGGTTTTCCCGAAGCTCTGCCAAATAACCGTCTACTGCTGCTATGGCCTCTTCATTCGACGAAAAATGCTTTCTACGAAGGAATTGTTTGAGATTTCTGAAGAGATAGTAGTCACTGGGAGCCAAATCTGGTGAATACGGTGGATGTTCAAGCAATTCGTACTTTAATTCTTTGAACTTAGCCATCGTCAAAACACTTTTGTGAGCAGGTGCATTGTCTTGATGAAAAATGATTTTTTTCTTCTTTAAACCAGGTCTTTTCTCACGAATTTTTTCATCCAGCTGATCCAAAAGGCTGCAATAATATTCAGAGTTGATTGTTTTACCTTTCTGAAGATAATCAATCAACCAAATTCCTTTTGCATCCCAAAAACTGATGGCATAACCTTCTTTGCTGATCGTTGTGACTTCACCTGCTTTGGAGCTGAAGAAACAGCTTCAGTCCACTGTAAACATTCTTGTTTCAATTTAGGATCATGGTGGTAGATCCAAGTCTCATCCATAGTTATCAAACGATGCAAGAAGTCGGTTTTATTCGGTTTAAAACGCTTCAAATTACGCTGAGAAATTTGTTTTCGATCCAGTTTTTGTTGAATTGTTAATGTGTGTGGCACTAACTTTCCCAACAGTTTTTTCATACGTAAATCTTCATGTAAAATATGGAGTACTCGTTCGTCTGAGATGCCTATGGCATTAGCAATTTCACGCTTAGTCAAACTTGGATCTTCACAAACCATATTATGTACCTGCTTAATGATTTCTACTGTGGTTGCAGTTTTTGGTCGTCCTTCGCGTGGATCGTCTTTAAGGCTGGTACGACCACGTATAAATTCACCAGCCCAAAATTCAACGGTGCGTTTTGAAGGTGAGGACTCCTTATACACTTCTAACAATTGTTCATAAATTTCCTTTGCTTTTAAACTCTTCAAAACAAAGAATCTAATGACTGCACGATATTCAATTTTTTCCATATTAAAAAAAAATCAAAGACACCTCAACTTGAAATGTCTTGTAAACAAAGAAAGAATTGACAGAATGACTTGCAAGTTTGCATGTGTTCTCAGGACAGTTATACCAACTTGAGAAAAAAAATGTTTGGAGCTAGCAATGCCATCTCTTGGTGATCGCAGAAACTTTTCAACCTACCTGTAAGTATCATTAGAAAGCTACATATCTCTTGATCACAATACGTTATCTGGACATTAGTTATTTGATAATAAATCCCACGAATTTTCACCTGCATTGCTGCAACTTTCCTATAAAAAATATTCTCAAATCTCTGTAGAAAAAATTACTTAAAAATTGTTTCTACTTTTTAATATCTTTTCTTTAAATTCACACAATAAAAAAAACAACGAAAATTCTTTTTAACAAAGTTAAGAAAATGCACATAAAACTTAACCTTTTGCAACTTTGTGTACATGACATAGAGTTACTCCAGTTTTACATTTACCCAGATTTGTTGTTTAAGAAAACATTGTTCACCTTTCCTTGCTGCATATTATGTATTTTATTTTTTGTTTTTTTTTTGCTACAATTTATGCCAAAAGGCATTTAGCTTTGAATGCCAAAAGCAAAACCAAACCAAACCAAACCAAGTCTTTTGTTATTTGTTTGTTTGGTAAAAGGAAACAAAAAATACATACGTAGAGAGTATATAAATTGTATTATATGTTAGTACGTAACATATATTTAGGTGGCAACTATTTGGTATGAAGAGTTTTATATTCAGATTTTAAGAGCGCTCAATGACAGAAATCTATATAAACTATATTGTATATTGTATATTTAAATATAAATTTTCATTATTTAAAAATTTTGTTAAATTCAAAATTTTTCAGAATCCGCCCAATGCTAACAATTCCATTTAAATAAAACTGGGATAAGTAAAAGATAATCCAAATCCAAAGATCTCATAGTTTTTAATACCATCTCGGATGTAAACCATTTCTTAAAGGGATCAAAAAGCAATTTCTCTACTACTTTTTTGCTCGGCAGCATTATAAAAGTTTTCAAAAATTTAAAAAAGGAAAAGAAAATTAATTAACTCATTAGAGCGCTCCGGTAGGCTAGTTGGTAGCGTGCTAGCTTATCAGTGCGGGGGTCGTGGGTTTAATTCCCACCAGAGGCTCTGGTCTGTTTTCGCTACAACGAGCCGCACGCAGAGAAAAAACATGGTTGCAATATGATCACTGCTACTATATTGTTCTTTCTGTAATCGGATATGGTTGTCACAACCAAGTAATTGGTTTTCTAACCATCAACATGGTCGCTACCTGCATTATTTAGTAAATATTTTACTATTTTATGATTGGCACCTTTAATTTTATATCGTGATTGGCTGTAACCATACTGTGGTAACAAAAATTCTGCCTATGAAAAAAATATGATAATTATGCAACCATAAAATGCTGCCAACAATCAATAAATAATTATACAATCAAAGAAAGAAAAGTTCTCAAAGTCTATGATTTTTTCCTTAACAATTTTTCTTCAAAAAGTCCTTAATAATAAGTTTTTTTTTTTTATATAAAAAACATTTCTAAAGGAAATATTCTTAAATTTAAAGATCTTTTTCATAGTTTCTATAATGATAATATAGTTATGAGGGACCATAATATGATAACATTTTGAGCATACTATGATTACGTGCGATCATATTATGATAAATTCAATATAAAATGTTTATTTAGGACCATAATATTTACCATGAATCATAATATAACTGTAGGGAATATATTATGGTAAAAATATGGTTATTTTATTATCATAATATGATTACCATAATATAGTACGATTATGGTTGGCACAAGCATAAACCCAAAAATATATGATGCTTTTCGAATATGATTGACCCAACTATGTTTTTTCTTTGCGTGCGAAGGCCTTTGTTGCTAGTGCTCGGTTAGGGTATTAACATATAATTTGTAATTATATGATTAATAAATAAAATAAATAAATTAATTAACTCATTAAAAGAGAAAGTTTGATATGAGTATTTTTATTATAATTTTGCACAGGCTTGCCAAGTTGTTAAAAAAGTAACAAAAAAAGATTTTTGGTAAAAGTAAGTTTAAATCCGGATATAGAATAAAAGGAAAAGAAATACTTACATTCGAAATTTTCTTAAGGAATAATACATGTGAATTTGGGTGTCCTTGGGTTATACATCTCTAAATAAAAGTAGCAACATTTTTCTATGTTTTTACAACAACAATAACCAAAAATAATACAAAACTATATTACAGTAATATGGACCTTTAAGATCTCTTTCCATTAATACCACCTTGTCATACAATTTCCCTAGAAGAAATGCAAACCTTTAGCTATGGAGGTGAAATATTTGTACAGTTACTGACGTGGTAAATTTTACTCCTTTTAATATTAAAAAAAAAATATAATCAAAAACCATTTCTTCATAACTTTTTGTTAAAAAACACTACATTTTTTACTCAGAAAAAAAATATATACACTCAGAATATTATGTTGTTAACTGTTTGTAGTTTAATAAAAAAGTTTTCCGTTCCATTTCAAAATAAAGGAACATACATTTATTTTTCAAAGAAATATCTATATTAACTTTTTTATACATTTATTCGAAACAATTTACTATCATTTACCATTTTTTTTGAGTTTCATTTATTTTTTTCATTTGTTTGAAATTTAATAAAAATTTACCCACAAATTGGGAACTTGTGGTTTTTTTGTGTCCGTAACAGTTATTACAAATTTAAATTTTGTTTGCTGTCTGTTAAAAAAAAAATATTCAAAAAATTTCAATTTGTTTTTTTATTTAAATTGGTTGTATATATACAAAATTTTTCAATACAAATTACAAGAAGTTCACAAACACACATACATATACAAACACATTCATACAAAAAGTGTTTATAGCTTCATATGCATACATACATTTTGTATTGTACGAGTATATTAAAAAAGAAAAAAAAAAACAAAAAATACAAAAACGGAAATAATTTCAAATAAATGAAAAAAACATTTATTTTTTAAGGATTGGTAGGTAAAATTTTGATATTTATTTTAACTGATTATATCAGTTGTTTCTTATGGATGTGTCAGTTGATTAATCAATATTTAAAAATAAATAACAAATGGCATTTAATTTAAATGAAAATTAGGTAGACCGGTTTTTAAATGAAATATCATTTCTTTTAAATGACATTTTCAGTTATTTTAACTTAAAAACTTTTTTAAGTGTACTTTTTTTTTAATTCCATAAAAATATAAAGAGAGTTTAAAATTTACAACCACCTTCACCGTTAATGGGTAATATACTTAAAATAACAAAAAGAGGTAACAACTTTTGACACATTGTTTTACCTTCTGAACATCAAAGGTGGCACATCAAAAATGGTCAACCTTAGATATTTATTTTCTATCACATATTCGAGTTTCATCCAAATCCTTGTGAGTAAAATAATAAACATAATATTTTATATTTACGTCATACTATATTTTTTTATTACTGATTTATAACCAGGATGTTTTACAAGTGCATAGATCCTACTATGCATGCAACTATTGTCAGTACTACAACTGTAAGCAATAGGGTGAAATTTATTTTCAATCATAAAAAAAATAAATAAATAATGATAATAATCAACAAGTATTAACCAACAAAATATTTTATTACCAAATAAAAAATAAAATATTTTTTTTTTTAATTTGTAGTCAGTATTAATTATTTTTGTTAGGCGAAATAATGTTTTCAAGCAACCAACAAAAACCATACAGTACCAAATAATGTGTAAGGTAATGTGAAGCCATAGGGTCGGATACATTACTTTAGGCCTAATTTCATTGATGAATTTTACAGGCGATGAACCTCAAGGTTTTGTATGGACCCATTACCTTAGAGGTGATAAAGTAAGTGGTTACTTATATGGTTACGATGAAGAGAAAAGTAATGTGTCCAAAAATAGATTTTCATAAAAAAAAATTATTAAAAAAATTATAAAAAATATTTCAAACTTGGGAACACTGATTACCAGCCGATAACTCTGCCCAGTGAGCTATCGGCGCATATAATAGTTGGTTGTTGTTTGCACATAAAAGATTAGTTGCGCTTCATGTTTGCGCTGGTGATTTCGAAGCTTACATTCATTAATTACCCTTTTAAAAACATATTGTAATAAGTCTAAAGATAAATTTTCAAAAATATTTTAATTATTAATTTAAGTTTATAAATCATCATCAATGATCGGTAACTAATCGGTGCTTTATTCTTGAAAATTATGCAAAAGGCAACGACCTATCATTACAAGCTAATGCATGAGTATATTGTACCTACATGCAGATAAAAAAACATGGTTTCAACATGATCACTTCTACAAAATTATGATTACTGCATGCGGGTATGGTTATCCCACTCAAGTTATTGGTTTATAAATTGGTTTAAACTATTAATATGATCGCTACCATCATTATTATAGAAAATATTTTGTTATTTCATGATTGCCACTTTCAATTTTATAACACGATTGGCTATAACCATACTGTGGTAACAAAAATTCTGGCTATGAAAATATCATGATAATTATGGAACTATAATAATGAATTATGATTAATTATAAATCGAATAACACATGACTTTAACATTTAAAGCCATAATGCGGTCTTGTTTTCATTTAAAAAATTGTATCAGTTCAATCACCCATGTGAAAATAATAATGTATGATAATTTTCCCCTGAGGAGTTTTATTTTCGAAACATTGCAATTAACACTAATCAATTCATTGTCAAAAAAATTCTATACAAATATTTTATATTTTTTAATTCTTTTCAATAAACACAATAATATTTTTTTTTTCAAAAAATATACATATTATTTCATTTCTTATAAAATAACGATTTTCTTGAGGAAAAAGTATTCAGAATTTTAATATAATATTTTATTTATTGTATAAGAAAAAGTCTGCAGAACCTAAGAGTAGTTTTGTACGAAAAGATTTCCTATAGAAAATACAAGAATTTTAGAAATTTTTCTAATAGAAAATTCTCAGATTCTGCAAAATGTTTCCTAATAAAAAATTCATATATTCTTAAAAAACTTAGATCTTGAGGACCTTTCAACATGAAAAAAATTTAGATTCTAAAAACTTTTGCTAGTAGAAATATTCTTAGATTCTAAAGGATTTTTTTTCAAAGAGAAAAATTCTGAGACTCTAAGGACTATCAAAAAAAATCTTAAAAATGTCTTTAGTAGCTAAAAATTTTTCTATTAGAAAAGGTCCATAGCATCTATGTTTTTTTTTTCCTCCTTAGAATTTACAAATTTTTTGAGGTATTTTTCTTTTAAAAAGTGCATAGGAAAAAATTTTTCTTAAGGAAAAACATTTCTTAAAGAAATAATCTTAAATTTAAAGAACTTTTTCATAGTTTCGAATCATAAAATAACTTTAGGGACCATATTAGGGTAAAATTATAATTATTTTATTATCATAATATGAAAACTATATTATAGTACGGCTATGGTTGGCATAATCATAATACCAAAAATATATAATGCCCTTCGAATATGATTGCTTCAACCATGTTTTTTCTTTTTGTGTATTACCAAATTTTTTCTGGAATCTATCTTAAGGCCGGTATTATAGTGAACACTTAAATAAAATCTAACACTTAAGTAAATTTTTGTATAAAAAATAAAAATAAACGACTAAACTTTCAACAATTTAAAACAAATGTTTTTGTTTTTTATTTGTATTGTTGTAATATGCCTTCAAAATACAATGTTCGAGAAATCGAACACCATTTTTCTCAAAAACAAAAAATTTGACTTCAAATTCGTGTTTAATTAATAATTAATTTATTTATTTATTTGAAATTCTATACAGTATAGAATAATGCATTTGTGTGATCCAATTATTGAAGTATAAAAAAATAAACTAAATTCTAAAATGAATAATAATTTTAAATTTACATAATATTTTGGTTAAAACGATATAAATAAATAATTAATTAAGTGATTATCAAAAAGCATACAAAATATTAATTTTAGCTTTGAAATTTTCTGCGTTACTTATAATTGTAATTGGTATGTAATTGAATTCCAAAGCCGGATTGCATTTATGAAAAATTGGCAGTTGGAAATTAATATAGACGTTTAAGTGGTTTTATTCTTTTACATCTTTTGGAATTTGAGATAATGAGACGATCGTATAGATATACAAGCTGCTTAGTGTAAACAACCTTGTGTAGAAATATTAAAACCCTTGCTTTGAGTATTTCATCAAACTGTAAACCATAGACTTTGACTGTTGTTGAAATGGGTTCATATCTTTTCTTTTCGTAGACGTAACGTGTTATATTTCTAAACACGGAGTTAAGTTTATCTCTACTGACAGCATCGCATTCGCCAAACAATTCACATCCATACACGCAGAGAAAAAACATGGTTGGGACAAGCATATTCGAAGAGCATCAAATATTTTTGGGTTTATGATTGTGCCAACCATAGTCGTACTATTATATGATAATCATATTATGATAATAAAATAACTATGATTTTACCATAATATTATCCCTACAGATATATTATGATTCTAAAATTACCATATTATAATTCTAAATAAACTTATTATGATAGCGAATTTATCATTATATGATCGCATGAAACCATTGTATGCTCAAAATATTATCATATTATTGTCCCCACGATTATATTATGATTTCTAGATTATCATTATATGATCCCTACAATAGTATATATATATATGTACGTATATACATATATACATATGATCCTTCTTATTATATTATGATTATTAATATACAATATCATATTATCGCATATTAGTAATTAATTAATAGTATAAATCCCAGCATTAAACAATATATGATTGTTTTTGAAGACATTTCGCTGTAAAAACAAACAAACTAACTGAACTGATAAAAATTTTGGTTTTAAAAAACAAGATAAAATTATGACTCTAAATATCAAAGTCATATTTTATTTGATGTATAATTATTTATTGATTGTTGCCAGCATTTTGTGGTTGCATAATTATCATATTTTTGTCATAGTCAGAGATTTTTTTACCACAGTATGGTTACAGCCAATCATGTTATGAAATAGAATGTGTCAATCATAAAATAGTAAAATATTTACTATAACAATGATGGTAGCGACCATGTTGATGGTTAGAAAACCAATAACATGGTTATGACAACAATACCCGATTGCAGCAAGCACAATATATTAGCAGTGATCATGTTGCAACCATGTTTTTTCTCTGCGTGTACATTAGAATTAGCATTAGATAGGTTTTAGCAATGAGAGATCTAATTTTGACAGGTGTACAATGTTGTGTTGACCAAAGTGTTATAAGTATCGAAAAAGTACGACCACATGCATAATTAATGTGGTCGGACCATGTGAGAGTCCTATTGAAAAAAATTCCTAGGTTTTTAGCTGATTTTACAGCTACTATACGTTCATTATTCAGATAAACATCAGGAATCAAAACTGTTCTATTCAATCGCAGCTGAATAACAAGGCACTTAGATTTCTTTGGGTTTACACTAAGACCATTTGCTGTAGCCCAAACATTAACGCTTTGTAGTTCTGCATTTAGAGCAGTTACACATTGCTGAGTCTGTGATACATCACAGCTTATACAAAGTTGTACATTCTCAGCATACATTCTCACCTTACAGCACTGGAGTTGATTCGGAAGATTATTCGCGTAGATTGAGAACAGAAGAGGCCCCACAATTTATCCCTGTGGAACACCTCTTCTAATTGGCAATGATTTAGATTTGACAGAGATACTTTAAACAAATTGAAATCTATTACAAAGATAGGACGACATTAAAAGTGTAGAAGTATCAGAAAATCGTAACATGTTCCTTAGCTTGTAACATAATATATTGTGGTCAACAGTATCGAAAGAATTAAAAAATTAGTTTTTCCTTCAAATATTTATTTTCTTATATCCTCAGAGACATCCACTAGGGCAGTAATACATCTGTGTTTTTTCCGAAAGCCAGTCTGTCGATCAGTTAAAAGATTATGTTCGTTCAGGAATAGCGATATTTGGTTATGAATAATTCTCTCAAACGCTTTTGACAAAAAAGGCAAGATAGTAATTGACCTTTATTCATTTTTCGTTTTTGGTATTGGAATAATTTTAGAAATCTTCCAGTTTTGAGGATAGCAACTAGTTGTTATAATCTGATTAAATATATGAGTGACCCATGGCAAAATTTGAGGGAGAAGAATTTTAAGAATTTTCGGTTGTATTTCGTCCACACCAACCGCATTAGATTTAATAGACATACAACATGTAAAAACATCAGTTTAGCTTACGCAATCAAAACTAAACTAGTCAACTGAGAAGTTATCATGATTATTAAAATAGTTGTTATAAAATTTAATGTCAGGTTCTACCATTGGAATATTAACAAACTTTTAATTTACAGCATCAGGATCAATGGATACCGCTTCGTTGTTCACACCTTTGCCGATGCTGATTCCTCTAATTGTTTGCCACGTTTTCTTCGATCCTCTGCAACATTTTAGTAAAATTTACATTTTGAAACTTCTCAAAAAAAAAAAATGAAATCCTTAGAAGTAAGAATTTTGACTTAAATTTAACTTAACTAAAAAAATTTTAAAATAAAATTTGATTTCAAATTTTAACTTCAATTTTATTTAAGAAAATATCAAATAAAGTTTCTTAAGTAAAAATTTGTACTTAAGACTGACTATAAACTTGAACCTAAATTCTAACAAGCAAAAAAAAAAAAGAAATAAGTGTCACTTAAGTGTACGATATTCTATGTTTAAAACTATAGAATTACAATATGCAATTGTCCTTTTGTATGGAGTTATACATATATACATATTTTTGTATGTACTCGTACTATGAATTGAATTTACTATACATTTTGAATTAACAATCAAAAGCAAACTGTAAACTGTTGTACTTGCATATAAATTGCATTCATTTGAATATGCTCAAGGATAAAAATCGCCAATGAATGTTGTGTTTTATATAAATTTATAGTAAATTGCATAAAAGGCATGGATATGATGCTGGTTTATTGTATAATGCTGCTGGCAATTTAGACGACTAAAAACTCTTTTATCTACTGAGATTTTTGGCAGAGCTAAAATAGGAAGATATTTCTTTTGTTTTTTTTGTTTAATTTTTGCATTCGTTTTGTGTTAAAAATAACATTTCGAAACATAAATTCATTTGGTTGGTTAGAAGGGGAAGTTTCAAAAATGAATGTATTTTTTTCTTATCGTTTTTAGGCTTAAATATAATTTTATTCCACCCTCTGTATAGGTGTTAAAAAGATATAATGTTATTTTTTTTATTATCTGTAGTTTACAAATTTGTTAAGATTTTTTTTTTGTTCTTTGGTGTAGAATTTATGTTAAATTTTGTGATATTTAGCATATTTAACTAGGCCATTAGTGTCAAAATACAAATTTGTTTAACAGTAAAATATATTGCTATTTAGAAGAAATTTTATTCAAAATATATTTATTTATAATAGGGTGTCCCTATAAAAGAAATAATTGAAGTAATAGCAAAGGAAAATCTATATAAATTCGCTAAATATGAGAAAAATAACTAAAAACAAGTAAAAAAGGGCTAAATTCGGCTGTGCCGAATCTTTGAATACCCTCCACCAATATCCTAAAAAGATGTTCTCTTCTGCTTTTGATAAAAATAATATAAAAAAAACTTTAAAAGTAAAATTATGT
The DNA here is from genome assembly GCA_949748255.1 of Eustalomyia histrio. Classification (NCBI taxonomy): domain Eukaryota; kingdom Metazoa; phylum Arthropoda; class Insecta; order Diptera; family Anthomyiidae; genus Eustalomyia; species Eustalomyia histrio. Next base: position 26,058,317 of record OX456527.1, on the reverse strand, counting down.
AGGTGAAAAAATTTTTTGAGGTGAAAAACTTTTTTAGATGTGAAAAGAACTTTTTGGCGGAAAAAAAAATTTAGAGGTGAAAAAAAAATTTTTAAGGTGAAAAAATTTTTTGTGGTGAAAAACAATTCTAGTGGTGGAAAAATGTTTGAGGTGAATACAAAATATTAACTGCTAAGCGACTGGTGAAAAAATATGAGAAAATATGTTATGTACCAGTCGCTACTATGAAATTGTACTAAATTTGTATAGGCAATTTAGAGGCACCTTTACATTTTCACTAGTTTTTTTAAACATGGACCGCACAAAAAACACATTTTAAAGCATAGTTTTTGTCAAATACTCGATTTCGTTCCGGCTAATGGGAACTAGCTCTGCAGCTGAATATGCCTAATGTATTTTTGAGATTTGAGGGATTGACAAATGTATATTTATGTTAATTTTTTCTTTTATAAAAAAATACAGATGAATAAAGTGTGATATTGTGATCTTAAACATCTAAATGAATATTGATTTAGAAAATTAAAGTATAATATACACATAAAACATATATTTTGCATAGCTTTTGGCAAACATTCTTTTATGTTATGAACAAAATAGAAAATCAATAATACCCTGTTGTATATTGTAGCAGAAGAATATGCCTTATAGGGAGAATTTTTTTCAGATGCGCCACCTATTGGGAAATAGTTTCAACTAATGTTCTTTCTTTAACAAATTAATGTCTTTGATTTATGTAACAGAACTTTTGTTATTTAGTTTTAGTAATGTTATTTACAGAGGTCTGCTCTGTTAGCGACTCTAACATTTCTACTTACTTAACAGAAAAAAAATAGATACAGAAAAATTGTACCAATTTGTATGGAAATTTTAGAGGTATCTTCACATTTTCACTCATAACTTTTGAACCGCTTGACCGATTTTGCTCATTTTAAATACCAAACTGCTCGGGAGGATGTTTAATAATCTGGATAAAAATAGGCAACTCCGCTTGCGTCTTCGCGTCGTGATCGCCATTTCAACAGACAGACAGACAGACAGACAGACAGACAGACAGACGGACATCGCTAAATCGACTTAAAATTGCATAAGGATCACGAATATATATACTTTATGGGGTCTTAAACCAATATTTCGACATATTACAAACGGAATGACAAACTGATACATACCCTCACCATATATGGTGGAGGGTATAAAAACTGTTGAAAGGGATCTTCAGTTCCCTTCCAGCGTTTAAATCTTTGCACAAAATTTGCCTAACTAAGAGTCCGTAGCAAAAAAAAATATTCATGCGTAGCTTCGCTATATTAACATTGAATCAAATTCATTGGTTTTTTTATTTGGAAATAATGAAAAAAAAGTAAATCAATTCAATACAAATGTGTATTTGTGTATGCGCTACAACGTGTATTTACCGTGTGTATGAAGTCAGCACACAGTATACATACCAGAGAACTGCAAATGCTGATTGCAAAACGTTCATACGCAATGAACACAAGAATATATATGTGTTTGCGTTCAAACGTTGAATATACTCCAATACACATATTTGTTGATGATTTTAAATCAATCATTGATTTATAATCATCGGTCGTTTTTATACCATTGATTTTATTCTGTTCATTTGAGTCAACAATAATTATTTTGATGTAGAATAAATCAGAAAAAGAAATAAATAAAGCGTATGTGTGTATTTATAAATAAAACAAAATAGTTTCTTATCTATAAAAAGAAGGTGGTTTTGTAGAAACACATTTCATAAATTAGGGTGGGTCTAAAATCCGTTTTTTTAGAATTTTTATTAGTAATACCAAAAATATTGTTCTTTGTGAATTTTTTTTTTTTTTTTAATTTAGTTCGATATCTCATGCTCTCCCAATCCGGTTAAAGTTAAATAATGCCTAATTTTCCAATCAAAATAGGTGAAAAAAATTAGACAATATTTTAATTTTTCCGTATTAGGCAAGCCTGAGATATCGACCTAAATTTTTTTCCAAACAAATATTTTTATTTCACAAAGAAGAATATTTTTAGTATTGTGTTACAAATAAAAATTCTAAAAAAGCGGATTTAAGTCCCACCCTAATGTACATTTATGAAATGTGTTTCTATTTTGTTTTGATTATGATTACACTCATACGCGTTGTTTGTTGTTTTTTCTGATTTATTCTACGCTGACTTTTTGTTGAGTGATTACATTTCCATAAAACTTAGTCGACAGATGATTCACACTGATCCCAATTACGCGTTCAGTAACATGATGCTGATTTTATTCTACAGTGAATTTTGTTGCATTATTAAATATGAACAAGAATTTTTGTGTATGATTAAATCAAGAAAAAAGTTGATTTTGCAGTTCTCTGATACATACCGCACACACTCCTGGACGCCTACGTATTTGTTGTTGTTTTTTAATATGGACAAAATCACATGTTGACATGAAAAGTCATAACTCACGAATGCGTCGACCGATTTCGTGCAAACTTTGTATAAACCATCTTAATGACCATACAAACAAACTTAATAGAATTCGGTTTGACCGTTCATGAGTTAGAAAGTCACAACATACTTTCAACAATTTTTTATATATAAAGATAATGTATTTTTTGTTTCAGTATTTTTTATCAGCTAATAGAAGCATTGCAATAAAAATCATGCATGAAATATAAAGTATTTAAGGTCCTCCTTTTTAAAGATTTAAAGGTAAATTTGGACTAGAAATAATTCGCCGAGTATACAATATTAATAAACTCACCAAAGCACAGCCTTTACGACAAATTTTGTCATGAAGAATTTTAAATGCTCTTCTAACAACTAGCACGTCATTACGGAGCTACTAATAACAATGGTGTTTTCATAAATTAAAATTTTTTAGTCAAAATATACTAATATCGGGATCATGAAATGCTCGTAGGAAAATAAAAATTCCTTCCAATTTATTTTGTTATTCTTCTCCTATTCAGCTTATTAATACGCATCGTTTGAATCAATTCGAAAAAAAACACCCTATGTAGGGACACTCTAATATGTAATTCATTCAGTTTGGCATATTTTTTTTTTATAAATTGATCTACTAAAACTAAGAGTATTTAAAATTAAATTTAATTACACTGTACAACAATTTTAAACTTTTGGGATCACCAACATAATATGTAGGTCATCCCAAAGTCTGACTAGAAATCTGATTCGCAATCTTAAATTTGATTGGATTTTGGTGTTTGTGTTAAGTTTTGGGTTTTGGTGTGTTCTGACATATATAGTAGAATTTTATAGCCAACATTTTTGTAGAACATTTCATCCCCGCCCTTCCTTTTTTTAGGGTGTTTTTAATAATTTGTTACAATAAAGCCAAAAAAAAAACATTATGAGGGGGAGTTAGAGGGTTAATATGTTGTAAAAAAATATTTGCCATTAAATTATTTACAAAAATGCTAAACATACCCTATACCTCAGATGTAAAGAAAACATAGTTTTATATACCGATATGCTGCAGGAACAGGCCAGAGCTGGGAAACTTTAACCGCCTCTAACATGAAATTACAATGTGATCTATCAAAACGCCGCAACACGTATATTTTTTTTTAGAACCCCGTAATATTTTTTGTGTTGAACTGTGTTATAGGGGAAAGTAATGTGGCACGAAACGTATACGTTTCAAGCGCTGGTAGCTCCGCTAAAGAAACAGACAAAAGTTTTCTGAAGCATAAAGAAGCTGTATTTAGTTTATTAAGTTTTCAAATTTTCACAAAATATCTATTATCTGGACGCCTAGTTGGGGTCTCCACTACCGGCCAATGGGAGATTAAAAGTTCGAGAGATTGTTGGAGCCATGGGCGTCTCACATGACTCAGTGGTTTCAATTTTGAATGATCCCTTGGGTGTAAGAAATCTTTCCGCAAATGGTTGCCGCGTTTGCTCACAATCGACCACACACGAGGGTGCACACATTTCCATGGCAAAAATCCTTGTATTACGAGTGACTATTTCTTGTTTCCAAACCCGAAAAAATGGCTGGGCGGAAAGAGATTTGACTCCAACGATGAAATCATCTCAACAAATACCCATTTTAATCACCTCGACAAATCTTATTTTTTGGAAGGAATAAAAAAAATTGGAGAAACGTTGGACAAAGTGCATAAAGCTCAAAGGAGACTATGTTAAAAAATAAAATGATTTTTTATTCAATAACCTTTGTGTCATTCAAAAAGCCACGGACTAATTGATCGCCCTCGTGTTTTAAATTAATTTCATAAACAACTTCATAAATGCCTTTTCAATATGTTCAGCTTTCGTAGAAGGTTTTATAATATTAAAGAATTATTTTGAAAAATAAAAAAAAAAAATTACTTTTGGCGTTTCTGGATAAGTGCAACAACACCATCTTTTTCCCTTAAGCTTTTTTCTTTAAAGACCCAAATTTATGGTAATGGTGAGCACAATGCTAAACTAAATACCTTCTAAAAGAAAATTTTTGTAGAAATATGTTGGAAAGATGCAAAAATATAACGTTTCAAAGTACACCACTTTTCTCTATATTATTTATGGTAGTTTTTAAATTGAATATAAAATTTAAATCTTTATAGCAACTTATATGTACGATAATAGTATTTTTGGGGTGTAAATTTGTGTAATTTTTTTTTTTTTGTTATCAAAATTAAGAAAAGAACGGAATAATTTTAAAGACATATTAGGAATTTTATTTGTAAATTTATTTAGCAAACAAATAATTTTCTTGAGTTGCATAATTTATTGAGAATAAAAACAAATTGCTTGGTCAAACGCTAATGCTTAACTGTGGTCAATGTGTGTGCGATCAGACATTTATATTAATTTGTTTATAGCCTAAGTCTGTTTAAGTAGAGTTGAAAAGCTTTCTTATAAAAGCAATGCAAGGTGGAAGCTTATATTAACTGCATTTACTTATACCAAAAAGTATATAATTTTCTATAGAGTATGTTTCTCTCTCACGAACTTTTTAGTACTCTCTTAGAACACGAACATAGTTTGGCGGCAACAAAGCTGAGTTTTGGTCGGCAACTTTTAGAAGTGCTTAGCGGTGCTGCCATATAACCAATTTTAACTATTTTTTTGCCGTTTTTTGGGATGCTAGAGATTTTTCAGATTATTTCATAAATAAAATGTTTTTTTATTTTATTCATGTATTTTTTCAGATTTTTCATATAAAAATATAATATTTGTTCAATATACTATTTATTTTTACTAAAATTAGACATGTCTAATAAAGTAAAAAAATACAAAAAAAATTTGCAATTGTGTTAAAAAATAGTTACGAATTCAAACAAAACATTGTGACATAAAAAGTATTAAAGTGTGTACACACCAGAGAACTGCAAAATCAACTTTTTTCTTGATTTAATCGTACTCAAAAATTCTTGTTCACTTTTAATAATTCAACAAAATTCACTGTAGAATAAAACTAGCATCATGTTACTGAACGCGTAATTGGAATCAGTGTGAATCATCTGTCGTTTATGTTTTATGCAAATGTCATCACTTAACAGTGTTCAGTAACATGATGCTGATTTTATTCTACAGTGAATTTTGTTGAATTATTAAAAGTGAACAATAATTTTTGTGTATGATTAAATCAAGAAAAAAGTTGATTTTGCAGTTCTCTGGTACACACACATTGACCAATTATGTCTATTCATATCCATTATTTCCCAGTTCTATATTAAAAATATATAATAAAGAGAATAAATATGCTATTAATTGTTGCAACATATAACTAAAAACCTATAAAAAATGCAATAATTTTAAAAAAAAATGTTTTCATGAAAAAAATGGTAAACAGTTAAGAATCCCAAAAACTGGGATAAAAAATTACACTGTTTATGTGGCAGCACTGCATACACCAAATTTAATGTTTTTCAACACTTTAGCAATTTTGAAAATGTTGCCCTCTCATTTAAAAATGTTGCCGCTGAACTCTGTACCATGTTGAATTTCTGGTAGAGCGGAAAAAACACTCTATAGAAAATTATATACTTTTTGCTTATACTTGATGTAATGCTTAAGCATCATGTTCAAAAGCTCTTGTATAAACATTAATTTTAGAAAGAGCTTAAAAAGTACACTCTCAGTATATTTTCCGTTACCAACTGTAGTTTATTTAAAAAGTAATATGTTAAATAAAGAATTAATTGAAATTCATAGAAATATATTTTTTAATTATTTGATAAAAAAAAAAAACAAACTATAAAAATTTACAGACATTCAGTAGGAGATATTTTCTTTTAAATGTAAAATTTTATGTTTTCTGTTTCTAAAAATAGAAATTCAAATAATTTCATTTTGGCTTTTTTTTTATCAAAATAGTTTGCTTAAATACAAAATTATTTCAATAAATATTAAAAGAAATTATTTAAATACATACAAATACCAAATAAAAATATATGCATCTGTGTGTGTTTTGTAATTACATACAAAAAAATTTTCAATTTGAAAAACAAACCACAAAAATAGTTTTTTTCTAACGTTTTGTCAGTTAAAAATTGATGGTTATTTTAAACGACATTCGATTGATTTTACTACTTTTGTCGATTATTAAACAAAGATTGAAAATAAACAACAAAATAGGCTAAATATAATGAAAAATCAGTACACCTCTTTTTGATTGTATTTTCGATTAATTTAATATGTTTATTAGATTATTTTTAACGAAATAATATTCTGAGTTTAGTGATAACTTATATCTCATTTGCCATAATATTTAATAATTTTAAGTTAAATAAAAATGTTGATTTATGACAATAAGCTTTAAAATTTGTTTTTTAATCTTTTAAAAATGCCAAATCTTGGCAAAGGCTTTAAATGTATTTGCAAAAAATTGTATTTAGACTTTTAATCTATTAATCGCTGAGGCGTTAATTTTGATCAATTGTTACCTAATTTTTTATTGAATTAATAAATATTTCTTAAAAAAAAAAAAAAAAAAAATCAAATCACTCAAAAACTAAAACAAGCAATTTACTGAAAGTTTTTTTTTCCAATTCCACAATAACTAAAACTTTAATTAATAATAGTAAGGGTAAATGATGATATGGCAATTTATAAGTTGTTTAGGCTTTTAGTGGCATTTTTCGTTTATACAACTTTCATTTGTTAAGTAGAATGATTAAAACAAAAAACATTAAATAAAAGAAACTACATCGAATATACAACAAAAAATAACAATGCCTTAAAGAAAGTACAATACAATCCTTAAAACTATTTCCTGGAAACATGTAATTGTTTTCCAGAGTAAGATTTACTTTCTTGGGACGAATGTTCAAAGTTAAATGTCTAGGGTAAAGACAATATAAAATATAAAGTTTACAAATAAGTTATAAACTTGAAATTTTTGCTGTAAATATAACATGGTGTTTTGGTAAGAAATCTAAGGATTGAGTTTAGGTTATAAGAGACGTTTTAAAAATTTTTCAAAATAGTTTTTAGTGTTTTTTTTTTTTTTTTTGCTGTAGGCAAGAAGTTAACATGTTATATTTTGTGGTCAAGACAACCGCTAAAGCCATTAAGGAAAACAAGTTAGTTCAAATTAAAAAAAAATAAATGTATATAAAATAAGAGAATAATTTAAGTTTAAAAAAAAAAAAAAAATCTTAAATCTTAATAATCCCTGACCGAGCACTAGCAACGAAGGCTTTTGGCTCGTTGTAGCGAAAACAGACCAGAGCCTCTGGTGGGAATCGAACCCACGACCCCCGCACTGATAAGCTAGCACGCTACCAACAAGCCTACCGGGGCGCTCAAAAAACAAACAAAAATCGCTACAATAAATAAATATAAAAAAAAATTTGTCTAATATTGCAAAAAAAAATAGCTTAATTTAAAAAAGAAAAAATCTAAAAACTCTTTAAAATTAATAATACGTTGACAGTAAATTGTAAAAAAAATATATAAAGATCGTCAACGATAAAAAAAATCTCTAACATTGAAGACATTGCTAATATTTTAATAATAGCTAAAATTAAAAAAAAAAAATCTTAAAAAATAAATAAAATTTATAATATTTAGATTGATTGTAAATACTAAAAATAAGTCACTATGTGGCTGTTTTATAAAAATGATTTTCTGGGGATCACTACAAAACCATCCAGGTTGATATTGAATTTTGGTTGAAGAGGTTGATGGGAAGTCCCGAATCTAAATGCGAGGTTGCGCAAGACTGATCTTAGACTGCAAATATCACACTATGATAATACAAATTAAATAGGTGCGAGAGAGATGCCGAGGGATCTATTATTATGACACAACTACGGGGTGATTTATTTAATTCTCTAGATAATTTTCATAATATTAAAAATTGATACACACTTCAATATATAAAAATTCCATTATCCGTTTAATTTCAATTGCTGCATATTTAGAACACTTAATTCTAAATAAGCTCGATCCCTGAAACTTGCTCAAATTAAAAAACAAAAAAATTAAGCGAACTTAAAAATGTTTGCGTGCTCTTTAGAATAAGCGATCCAAGTTCTTTTGGCCGGTTGATTTTTTTTTAATGAGCAAGAGCGGGTTAATTTCATCTCTGATGTTAATAACTTTTTTGAGCTTTTGTTTAATTTCTGGCTATTTTTTATATTATAACGATATTGAAAAAATATGGCGATATTCATCAAATATACACTCAGAATATTATGCAGTTTACTGTTTGTATTTTAATAAAAAAGTTTTCCGTTCGATTTAAAAATAAAGGAACATACATTTATTTTTCAAAGAAATATCTATATTAACTTTTATTACATTATACATTTATTCGAAATAATTTACTATCATATACCGATTTTTTTCAGTATCATTTATTTTTTTCATTTCTTTGAACTTTAATAAAAATTTACCCACAAAACGGAAATTTGTGGTTTATTTTTGTCCGTTACAGTTATTACAAATTTAAAATTTGTTTGCTGTCTGCTTCAAAAAAAAAATATTCAAAAAATTTCAATTTGTTTTTTTTTTTTTTTAATTTAAATTGGTTGTTTATATACAACATTATTTCAATTAAAATTACAATAACTTCATAAACACACATACAAGGTGGCGCAAAAGTAATCCTCCTATCAGAAAATGCTATAAATTTTGCGATTGGCCCCTAATGTCAGTTCTGTTTTGACATTTGTGTAGTAAACACATGCGAAATACACGTTAATAAACAATGTTACGCTACACTGCTCCAGAACGCGGAATATTGGTGACTATTTATTTAAGCAATAATGAAGATGATTTTTCATCAAAAATAATCATGAGTGATGAGGCCCATTTCCATCTTAGCGGGTACGTAAATAAGCAAAATTTACGCTTCTGGGGCACTGAAAATCCGCGTGTAACCCACGAAGAGCCATTACACCCGCTCAAAGTCACTGTATGGTGTGCTGGAGGATTCATCGGACCTTTTTTCTTCGAAGACGTCGCGGGCCAAACGGTTACTGTGAATGGTGAGCGCTACAGAGCAATGATCAACGAGTTCTTTTTGCCGCAACTTGATGAATTGGGATTGGAAAACATGTAGTTCCAACAGGACGGTGCAACGCCACACACTGCACGTGCCACAACCGATATGCTGAAGGATGCATTTCCCGGGCGCCTAATCTCCCGTTTTGGCGATTTGCTCTGGCCAGCAAGATCGCCTCATTTGACCGCTCCAGACTTCTTTTTGTGGGGCTTTTTGAAGTCGCGGGTTTATTATATTTATGATGGAAAATGCCATAAAAAGGGATCAAATGACAATCAACTGTGGCGGCGGCCATTTACATGACATCATATTTTCGACTTGATGTAAAAAAAATTAAAAGACCAAATAAAAATAATCCACAAGAAGAATCAAAGTTTTTCATTTTTTTTTTAAATTACAGCCAAAAAACATCGGAAGGTTATTTTTGCGCCACCCTGTACATACACAAACACATTAACACAAAAAGTGTCTTTTACTATATATACATTTTGTAGAATTAAAAAAAAACTAAAAATACAAAAAGAGGAACAATTTCACAGAAATGATAAAATAATTTTTTTTAAGGAGTTGGTAGGTAAAATTTTAACATTTATTTTAACTCATTATATCATTTGCTTCTCACGGATGTATCAGTTGTTTTATCAACATTTAAAAATAAATAACAAAAGGCATTTAATTTAAATGAAGTAGATCCGTTTTTAAGTGAAATATCATTTCTTGTAAATGACATTTTCTGTTATTTTAACTTACAAACTATTTTAAGTGTAGAGATTTTTTCAAACATGCGCCTCTTTTAAATTTTAGCGGCTTTTTAAACATTTAGATTTTTTCACATCCTGGAGATTTATTTTTAATTTTAGCATTTATTTTTTTATTTTTTTAAGATTTATTTTTAAATTTTTTACGATTTCCTGAATATGAGCGATTTTGGTATTCTACACCCAGAAAACATATTCGTACTAATAATTTCATTTGCTGCCAATTGAATGGTTCAGTTGCAGCAACCAAATTTTTCGGTTGTGACTACCGAATTATTATTCAGGCAACTGAAATACTGTTATCACAATCAAATGACTCATGTCTCAATTGGTTTTCTGTTCGGTTACCACAACCGAACCATTCGATTGACTACAAATTGGGTTGTCCGCATGAATCTGTATTCTCTGTGTATATCATGATTTCACGATCTTTAGTAGAATTTTAATATTATTTATTTAATCACCAAACTGAATTCAATTTCATCAAAAATCCACCGTAATTGTTGTTCTCCTGAAGAGAATTCAATTTAAGTTTCGTAAAATAGACTCAGGACTTATGTCCGTAATTTCAAGCAATAGATACCTACCAGTGCTAGATATCTATTGTTTTTTGTTCGTTTACACGGTATCTATTGCTTAAAATCGCGGGCATTAGTTCCTTAGAATCGTTTACAATAACCAGGCATGTTTGAAAAAATACTCGTATTTAAACACTTAATTTGTTTAATTGTTGCCCATTAACTTTGAGTGTAAAAAAAGGGTTGACATTTTGTTCACCACTCTTTCTAAATTTTTTAAATGCTTGTTTTTCTCCTGTGTGAATTCTTCGTTATATTTTTTTTTCAATTATATTTTTTGTCTAATTGAGTTTTGTTTCTTGGCTTCTAATTGCATTTGATTTTGCTATATACATTTTTTTCCATCTTAATCTTTGCTGTTCTACTATGTAAGTAAGTGTGTTAAATAACTTAAAACATTCTTCTAAGAAAAAAAAAAGAAAAAATTACTGAACGCCTCGACACAAAGACACTTTACTACCTACTAACAAGTAACTAAAAGACTTCCTAACAATACCCTTTGGGGATTATTTCGCCATCATAGTTGTAAATTAACGTTAACAGCATCGTAGTATTAAGTACTGAATACTGCATGTACTAAGTACTGGCAAACTAAATAACTAAAGCAACATTTAATATTATTATATTTAGTATAGAGTCGCGTTTGAAAATAATTAAATTTTATTGAACCTAAATAACATTAAAAAAAAAGTGTAATAATGATAATGATGATGTTGCTGACGCTGATGCTGGTATATCCTGTGTTTCTTTGTATGCAACACCATATCACCAGCATTATTATCATTATATTAGAATGATATTTATTTATTACAAACCTCTAAACTTGTTTGTAACCTATAAAATTTATTGTATGAATTTTTCTATTTTTCCATTTAGTGTGTATTTTTGTTTTTAGTGCAATTTTAATTAAAAACATACATATTAAATTAAATAGCATACAAAAAAAGAAAACTAATTCACTAACCAAACGTAAATATCATTAAATGTGCCAAATGCTAGACTAATAAATGTGTTGCACTCATACTCTCACAGCCACACATAATGTATGTGTTTGTGTTTTGAACTCAAAGTGCAATATTTAGTGTGTGTGTGTGTGTGTTTGTGTTTAAGTTATAGTTTAGCTAAATTTATTTGTTAAATTTTAGTTAAACTAGTATTTAATACCATTAATTAAAAGTGTCAAATAAATTAAGTCAAAACGATAAAACACACAAATTTATTTGTCAATTAGTCATCAGAATCTTTAACATGAAATGCTCGTATGAATTTAAATTTTTTTTTACGAGGTAAAATACATGGTGTCCTCCGGGAAGGTATATTACTTTTAGTAAAAATTAGTTTTGACAGTTCATATTTGGCAATCGGGAAGTAGACACGTGAAAAATTTATTATGGAAAAATATTATATAAACCAACGTGTTTTAATCGTTAAAACACGTTGGCCCATGAGAACCCCGATTTTCATGAAAAAATCATAAGGAGTGACGAGGCACAATTTCATTTGAATGGATATGTGAATAAAGAGAATAGTCGGTTCTGGGCAAACGAAAACCCTCAAATTGTTCATCAGTCACTTTTGCAACCATTAAAAGTGAGAGTCTGGTGTGTAATTTGGTCAGGAGGAAAACGGCGTAACAGTAACTGTGAATGGGGAGCGATACCCTGATATGATTGAAAATGTTTGAGCAACTCAAATTAATGAAATACCACATGAAATGCACTCAGAATATTATGTAACTGTTTGTAGTTTAATAGAAAAGTTTTCCGTTCCATTTAAAAATAAAGGAACATACATTTATTTTTCAAAGAAATATCTATATTAACTTTTTTATACATTTATTCGAAATGATTAACTATCATTTACTAATTTTTTTCAGTTTAAATTTTTTTTCATTTGTTTGAAATTTAATAAAAATTTACCCACAAAACGGAAACTTGTGGTTTATTTGTGTCCGTAACAGTTATTACAAATTACAAGAACTTCATAAACATACATACATATACAAACACATTCATACAAAAAGTGTTTATAGCTTCATATGCATACATACATTTTGTATTGTACGAGTATATTAAAAAAAAAACAAAAAATACAAAAACGGAAATAATTTCAAATAAATGAAAAAAACATTTATTTTTTAAGGATTGGTAGGTAAAATTTTGACATTTATTTTAACTGATTCTATCATTTGTTTCTTACGGATGTGTCAGTTGATAAATCAACATTTAAAAATAAATAACAAATGGCATTTAATTTAAATAAAAATTAAGTAGACCGGTTTTTAAATGAAATATCATTTCTTTTAAATGATATTTTCAGTTATTTTAACTTACAAACTTTTTTAAGTGTGTGTGAGAATGTAATGAAAAATGTGCTCAAAACGGCTCGCATTTGTGAGGCTAACAGAGGCGGACATTTATCTGATATTGTATTCCATACATAATTGCCGACATTAAATAAAACATTTATCAATATAATTTCCATTCTCTTTCATTTAATCAAAAATTATAAACAAACAAAGTAGTATACCTTCCCGGCAGACACCCTGTACCTCAAAACAAAATCTAAAAAAAAAAGTTGGAAGTGGGGCAAAAATCATCATCTGATTTTTTTTTCGCCATAACTTTTGTTTAAAGAGAAAACTCAATTGGCTTTTAACTGATTTTTTATACTCCTACTTATAAATTTTGTTTTACTTAATTGTGCTTGCATAAATAACTGTTAAGCATCAAGAAAACTGGAGAAAGTACAGGTTCGCGCAAAAATAACCTTCCGATGTTTTTTGGCTGTAATTAAAAAAAAAAAAAATTAAAAACTTTGATTCTTCTTGTGGATTATTTTTATTTGGTCTTTTAATTTTTTTTTTTACATCAAGTCGAGAATATGATGTCATGTAAATGGCCGCCGCCACAGTTGATTGTCATTTGAGCCCTTTTTATGGCATTTTCCATCACTTTGGCCAAAACTTCCGGCGATAGGTCCTCACATTCTTGACGGATATTGTCTTTAAGAGCTGCAAGAGTCTGAGGCTTGTTGAGATAAACCCGCGACTTCAAAAAGCCCCACAAAAAGAAGTCTGGAGCGGTCAAATCAGGCGATCTTGCTGGCCAGTGCAAATCGCCAAAACGGGAGATTAGGCGCCCGGGAAATGTATCCTTCAGCATATCGGTTGTGGCACGTGCAGTGTGTGGCGTTGCACCGTCCTGTTGGAACCACATGTTTTCCAATCCCAATTCATCAATTTGCGGCAAAAAGAACTCGTTGATCATTGCTCTGTAGTGCTCACCATTCACAGTAACCGTTTGGCCCGCGACGTCTTCGAAGAAAAAAGGTCCGATGACTCCTCCAGCGACAACAGCACACGGTTACACGCGGATTTTCAGTGCCCCAGAAGCGTAAATTTTGCTTATTTACGTACCCGCTAAGATGGAAATGGGCCTCATCACTCATGATTATTTTTGATGAAAAATCATCTTCATTATTTCTCAAATAAATAGTCACCAATATTCCGCGTTCTAGGAGCAGTGTAGCGTAACATTGTTTATTAACGTGTATTTCGCATGTGTTTACTACACAAATGTCAAAACAGAACTGACATTAGGGGCCAATCGCAAAATTTATAGCATTTTCTGATAGGAGGATTACTTTTGCGCCACCTTGTATGTAGTTAAAACTGGTTATATGGCAACACTGCATATACCATGTATTTTTAGTGTTAACTGCAGTGTTTGTTTTTAGAAAAACTTTCCACATTTCATGTTTTTGCAAAACTGAAGATGTTCTAAAATGTAATATTTTTCTGTAAGTTTAAAAAATAAATTTTTTATGTCTATACTGGGATTTTGATAGGAATACTTGGTATCTTCAAGTTTTTTCTTAAAAAAAAAAAAAATCTGTACCAACATATTGTTTTTCAACAGTATCATAATTTTTTCTATTACACTTATTATAAGTATTGCATAAGTACATATATGAAAATTAACATAAGAACATCCTTAAAAAACTAAATTATATATTGCTAATTGTATAGTAACTAATTGTAAAACTTGTGCTCACTTTCTTTGCCAGTTTTTTATTAAGAATTTCTACAACATATGTTTCCCATTGCTTCAATTTAATTTTTATATTTATTCTTATGGTTTATTTATGTTGTAGTGTATCATTTACACTTAATTAAAAGCCAAAGTTGAGTAGTAAAAAAATGAATGAAAGAAATAAGAAATGTGTGTAGTAAAAAAAAAAAATAAAGTTAGAAAAAATAATATAAAATTAACAGAAATAAGTTAAAATTACATACAATTCAAATGTACACACACACACGCACACACATATGGAAGCAATAAACCCAATATACCATATAGCAATCAAACTGCAATACAACTTGAGAATAAGCTTATATTAAAAGTGTGCTTTAAGCTTTTTTTAATTTCGCTTATTATAATATTTATAAAATGTGAATTCCCAAGCAGTATTTAACAATGCTAGAGAAAAGATTATTATACATAACTTTTTCTCAAGTATGCTTATGAACAACATACAACAACAACGCAATATGACGATTCAAATAGAAATATTTTTTAATACATTCTAGTCTTGTTGTCTTTGTTCTACGCTTATAATTCATACAACAAGAGCCATTACTTTTTTTTTTAATTTGTCCAACGTGTTTTGCGTGTACATTTGGTTGTAAATTTTATAAAGTGAAAGTGCAATTGCATATTAAATTTAATTATTTTTATTTATGATTAAAATTAATTATTATTATTTATATTTAAAATGATTATTTTTTATATTTAAAATTAGTTATTATTATTTATTTTTAAAATTAAAATAAAAAATAAATTAAATTAAAGAAAATAATTATGATTTCTCTTTTTAAACTATTAATAATATATTATTTTTGTAAGCTTATTCTACAATTACATGAAAAAGCTTAAAGTAATCATACACACATAATATTTTCACGAGGGTTCCGTTTTGATTTTTCTACAATTGTTACGATATATTCTCAAGTCTTTTTCAAGCTTAAGGCTTGTGTTTGTAAGCTTATAATAATATTTTTCTCAAGTCATTTGGTATGTTGGGAAACATTAACTTACATTTACACATACACAAAGACATATATAATAGGGTGGAATATATTTTAAAAATATTCTTTTAAAATTCCCTATATTTTTTAGCAATCAATTAATAAAATGAAAATTAGTAAAATACTTGTGTATAACAAAGTAAAAAAGTTTATATATAATCCGATGTGGCTTTATCTTATAATATATTATCATATATAAATAGATATGTAATAGTGCAATATATAATTATATATTATATGAATTTTTTAAAAATATCTTATATTGTTTCATATATATTATTATCGAATTATACATTGGTCTATATAAAATTATATTACACTATATATAACACTGTAAGTAAAATTGAAACTTTTGGAGTCCAGTGGTATATCATGTTTTGAAAAGTTTGGACTTTTTAAAAAGGTATTTGCATTTATTGTTTTTTTTACTTATTTACTAATTAGTAATATTATTTATCGTTTGCAACCAAAAAAGAGCACTTTTTACAGAAAAGAAAACGGCATATGTGCCAATAAAAGGACTTGACTAATAAAAAAAATGAAAAAAAAGTAAAAAAAAAAATGTTTTGAAAAAGTGTTTTTAGGTTGTATCCATACGAGTATAATGGGACAATTGGAACTCAAATAATACTACATTAAGCTTACTGTTTCTCAGTATGCATTTTATTTGAAATACAATTTTATACACATTAAATATCCACTTTAATTAATTTCAATTGAAATTTACCCAACTTATAGTAGCAAACGCACATAATGCGTAAGTTAATTACACACAAAATGTTTAAACTTACATTGAAAATGTGTAAAAAAATTTTTCATAAATTATGTGTAATTTTACAATTTTTGTGTGCATATTTTCAAAAGTATGATATCAAAATATAAAAGAATATTTTAGTAATAAAAATTTAATTTAGCAGAATGTCGTTAAAATCTGAGCATTTTTCTTTAGAAAGAGTAGAATTTTCTGCTGATTTCGTTTTCTAAAGCCAATGAAGAAAGCAACAAATTCTGACCTTTTTTCTTTTAAAAAGAGTACAGATTTTCAACCTTATCAAAATAGAATATACCTTCATACAAAAGGGTTCGTGTTGTAAGAAAATTTTATTATAAAAAAAGTTTCAGATTCTATCAAGAAAAAGTGCTCAGAACCGGATACCATTTCATATAGGAAAATGCAATAGAAAAATCGACAGATATCAAGCACTTTGTGTTATGAAAACGTATTAGAATCCATAGAATTATGCCTAAAGAAAATAACTCAGATTATAAATTTCTTTTATGGAAAAGCCTCACATTCTGAGAAAGTTTTCCTTTAAAAATATTAAATAAGAAAACTAGTACCATCGGAAAAAGTATTTTTTATCATAAAATGTCAATATATTGTCTTACTTTCATACCAAATTCATTCGAAAATGTTTGTATAATATAGTAGATTTCGATAAGGCACCACTATCGATCTGATTCACCGATGTCGAATTATACAGGCCTGGTAAGAATAACATGAATTGTGATCTTTGTACAAGAAAATAAATTTGTTCGTTATCTCTTAAATACACCCCAACCACTGGACCGGCTGGAGCCACTGCTAATAACATAAGTACATCACCAAGATTGCTCATCAGATTTCTAGGGACGACCTACATATTATATATAAGTTAGATTTTGGGATCACCTACATAATATGTAGGTCATCCCGAAATCTGACTAGAAATCTGATGAGCAATCTTGAATTTCATTGGTTTTTGGTGTTTGTGCTAAGTTTTGTGTTCTGGTATGTTCTAACATATATAGTAGAATTATATGGCAAACATTTTTGTAGAACATATTATCCCCGCCCTTCCCCCTTTTCCGGGTGTTTTTTACAATTTGTTAGAATAAAGCCGAAAAATGCCCTTATGAGGGGTAGTTAGAGGGTTAATATGTTTTACAAACATATTTGCCATACCATTATTTACAAAGTTGCTGAAGATACCCTACAACTCAGAAAACATAGTTTTATATACCGATATGCTGCAAGAACAGGCCAGATTTGAGAAACTTTAAACGCCTCTAAAATGAAATTCCCCCGTAATTTTTTTTTGTGTTGAACTGTGTAACTTGTGTCATCTTATCCTCTAAAATATTTAAAAAATAAATGCATTCATGATTGGTTACACATTATTAATAATTTAAAAACATCTTAGCACAAATTTGTTGCATCCATCTGAATTTTTTTACACCGATCCAAAACTTCATGTCTTGATAAATATTTTTTAGAAAAAAATTTAAATTTTGTTTAAAATTTTGTTTTATATTTTTCAATTTCTGAAAATTTTTCAAATGTCAATATTTTCGATGTCAGTAAATTTACCAAATTTGTGTGTAAAATTTAAATATATCAACAAAATAAAAAAATTGTACACACAATATGTGTAATCATAAACACATAATGCCTATAATTATATTATATGTGTATTATTGTATATGAAAGTGTGTGAAAAATATTTTTAAGCATTCAGTGTTTATATTTACTTACTATGTTTTGTATTAAACAAAAATTTACTTATTTTGTAATAGTAAATTTAAAAACACGGGGAGTTTGATCTCAATTAATTTCAAATATAAATGATATACATCAAATTGCATCAAGTGGTGCAAAAAATTGCAAAAGTGAAAAATACTGTGGACAAAAAAGAATTTGATAATTTACAGTTATTTTTTTTTTCATACCATTTCAATATTTTCATTTTTTAAACGCTTAAGTGATAAATAAAACAAAAGAAGTCTTTAAAAAAAATTGTAACATAGCATCATAAAGTTGAGCGTTTTTTGTACTCAAGCGGGCTAATGTGTAATACATACGCAGCCGTATGAGTGATTTGTATTATAAATGCAAATATTACGTATACGCATTGGTGTACATTAATTTAATTTGAACATCTCCCAGTTATATTGGAGTATCATTATTTTTTAAACTATAAACAATGAACTTCTTACCTTCTAGATTATTTTAAAAATAAAATAAATAAATAGGAGAAAAGAAAAATAAATCTTAATATCTAAATATATTTTTTAAACGACCTAACTTTCCAAAACCAATGAATTCAGTGATGCAAAAGTTCGTTTACGTGTCCGGGGTTTCGTCTGTAATTTTAACGTACTTAGGGTGTAATTATGTCCGAGGGTGAATCAATAAGTCCGTGACTTTTTGAAGGAAACACAGTTTTTTTTTGCAAAAAAAAAAAATATTTTTCAACATAATCTCCCTTCAAAAAAAATAGGATTTTTCGAGATCCATAAAATAGGCATTTTTTGGAGCTAAATATCTTTTCACCAAGCCTTTTCTTTAGGTTTGGAAATAGGAAATAGTCACTGGGGGCTAAATCCGGAGAATATGGCATTTCGTAGCCCAATTCATGTAATTTCGCCATTGAGACTACACACGTGTGCATTATGGTCAATTGAGAGCAAACGCGTTACCCATTTTGCAGACAGCTTTCTTAAATCCAACTGATCATTTAAAATTGAAAACCCACTGCCATAAGAAATGCATATGGCGTCAACAATCGATATTTTCGCGTATATTGACCTCAATTGTCCGTTCAGAGCGTTCAGCGTCATTTGTACTTGTGCGCCCACAACGAAAGTCAGTAAACCACTTTTTTACCATAGAAATCGGTGGTACAAAGTCCCCATAGTATTTATTAAGCTTTTACTAAGTTTGATTGACGGTCTTTTTTCGCAAAAAATAATGTTTAATGAGCACTCGAAATTAATTTTTTTTGTATATTTTGAACAGCTGTTAAACGCAAATTAAATGGCGGAATTTGCTCAAAATTTGACAGTATTCTACATATTAAAAGGTGTTGCTTGATGGGAACAGTGTTGCATTTCATATAACTACGAGAGAAGTACGAAAAGTCACGGACTTATTGATCCGCCTTTGTACATATGTCTTACACAGGGCATAACATATGTATATACATCTATATGGCTAATAGGAAACCATATATATTTATATATGATATCAAATTTTTGTGATGGAATAACCCTACACTCACCAAAAAAAGTCTGTAATGGCAACTGAAAATTTTGCTGTTACTACGGGAAATTTCGATAATTTGAGCCCAGCGGTATTTTTTGCTAATCTTAGCAATACATGTCTGCTGACGTGTAGTACAATGAAATTTGTAGAAAAAATTAGCTGCCGCTACTAAATTTTAGTAAACTTTTTGTAAAGTGGAATTTAAAATCTGTTTGCTAAAATCAGCAAAAAAAATTCACTTAATATTATTAATATTAGTACAAAATTTCAAATTTATTTTTTTTTTATAGAGCATCAAATTTTTTTTATTTTATTTATTTTTTTTCAAAAAATATTTTAGACAAAATTAAAAACAAAATCAAAAGCTTAAAAATCTTAAAAATTGTTAAAACATAAACGAACTAATCATTTTGTTTTTATTTGGTAATTTCTGTTTTGAAAAATATTTTAGTCAATATTTTTTATACTTTTAAGGTCAAATTTTAATTGTTTTTAAGGCTGATTTTTAGAACAAAAAAAACTTTTTAGTGCTATTTTTAGTTCACTTCCGATTCCTTTTTTAATTTATGTAACATTTAAAGGCAATTTAAGTTTGTAGGTGTAAGTTTTAATTAGAAATAACATTTCCTTTAATATCCACATTTTTAAAATTAGTAAATTTTTCTGCTAATTTTAACAAATCGGTTATCAAAAATTTGTAAAATTATTTCTTAAATTAGCAACAAAAATTTGTAAATATTCTGTAATATGTAAAATGTGAATAGCAAAAAGACTTGCTAAATAATAATTTTTGTATTTAAAATCAGTACAAAAATAGTAAAGTGGGATTGAAAACCGTTTACAAATTTTTCTACAAACTTTTTTTTCTGAGTGTAGTAAAAAAATTAGTCTGACACAATATTTAATAATATCCAATTTTATATTTCTTAATATCTTATTTGATCCGAAAAATTGTATATCAAATAAGATCCAGGTAAAATATTTGGTGATTTAGAAGGATCTGAATTGATCAGAAAAATAGCAATTGGAATATATAATATCCAAATTTATCGGAACTATATATAACAATATCTCAAATTTGTTTGCACATATTGTATCATATATAATTTCATCTTATACCATATCAAAAAATATTTCTTATATTGGGCCATGCATTGAATCATAAATAATTATATCTTAAATATTAGATAGCATACAGGTTGGTTAAAAAGTTCCTGCGCTCGAAATGAAAGAATACTGTTTTTGTTACGAAATATATTTTTTTATTCAATATAATCTCCTAGAAGCTCAATACACTTGTTCCAATGATCTTCCAAAAATTTTATTCCATCCTTATAATGGTTTTCCGGAAGCTCTGCAAAATAACCGTCTACGGCTGCTATGGCCTCTTCATTCGACGAAAAATGGTTTCCACGAAGGAATTGTTTAAGATTTCTGAAGAGATAGTAGTCACTGGGAGCCAAATCTGGTGAATACGGTGAATGTTCAAGCAATTCGTACTTTAATTCTTTAAATTTAGCCATCGTCAAAACACTTTTGTGAGCAGGTGCATTGTCTTGATGAAAAATGATTTTTTTTCTTTAAACCAGGTCTTTTCTCACGAATTTTTTCATCCAGCTGATTCAAAAGGCTGCAAAAACATTCAGAGTTGATTGTTTTACCTTTCTGAAGATAATCAATCAACAAAATTCCTTTTGCATCCCAAAAAACTGATGCCATAACCTTTTTTGATGATCGTTGTGACTTCACCTGCTTTGGAGCTGAACAACCAACTTCAGTCCACTGTAAACGTTCTGGTTTAAATTTAGGATCATATCTAAACTTTTTTACTCGGGTAACTAGATTCCATACAATATATTGTTAGATCTTACTAAATCCCCAAATATATTAATGGATCTATTTGGATCCACCATTTTTTCTGAATCAAATAAGAGTAGCTAGATATTACAGCAGATATTAAGGAATATCAAATTGGATAATAAAACTTTGCATCAATTTATAATCCAGCACAAATAAGTGTCACTCAATAATGCATATAAAAATATTTTACTAACTTTATGTTGTAAAGTATAGTATAGTTTTGTGGGTGTTAACCTACAAATAAAATAAAAGATTCTAAAATAAAGGCACCATCCTAGAATTTTGTTACAAATTAAATTGCCAGCAAGTATCTTTTTTAATGATACTCTCAAGGCGTATTAAAGTTGCAGAAAGGAAGAATAAAAGAAAGAATGAGACATTACAAAAAAGGACATACATTCATATAAAAGTAAAATATCATGTTACAATTGTCGTTCTATTCCAAGTAGTCTGGTTGACTTTTCGTAAAAATTTTGTCTCATGTAGAACATTCTTTTTACAATCATAGAAATCATAAGTAAATTTCATGCCAAAACAAAAGAAGAAAATTGTTCATATATGTTAGATGGTAGAAGCATAAAATATAGAGACGTTGATTAAAAAGTTAGAAAATCCTTTAGTAATTTAAGGGGTTTGTTTGTTACAAACAAAAGATTCCACAAAATTATTTATACAAATGGGGGAAGAAGTATGCCAATGAGTTATAGTGGCAGCACAATTACTACTTTTAAAAGTTTTAAGGTACATTTGAGATTGTATAGCTAGAATACCATCTCATCACTAAAAATGCTCATCGAAATAGCTACAAAGGATCTGGATTTAATATTGGATTCTTTTTAATAAACATTTTTTTAAAAATTATTTATTTAATAAGAAGAGTTTGCACAATTATAAAATTTTCTAGAATTTTGAATGTTTCATAACACTACTCAACAAAAACCCGTTTTTTTAGATTTCTAATAAATAAACTTTTTTAACATTTTAGCCTTATAATGACGAATCAGTTGAAAAAGTTCTCTCAGATGGCGTTTCCGAAATAAGGATCTTTCTTTTTTTACCACTAACCCAGGAAAATATCAGGAGAAGCTGTTCAAAATATTTTATGTTTTAAGGGTTTGAATTCTAAAAAAAATTTCTTTTCATTTAATTATAATAATTTCGGGAAATGTTGCAGGGTTGTTTATGGACCTCAGAGGGATGTTGAAATTTTTTTTTTTTTTTTGAGATCCTTAAGACAAAATAACGTTTTATTTAAGTATAATCGAAAATAATATTTTAAGCTTCTACCAAGCAACTCGTAAATTTAGTTTTTTAAATTTATCCATAAAAAATTAAAAAAAAAAAAAAAAACAAATTAAAGCATTAAAACCATATTTGTACTAAGCACCTCAATGAATAACTAACCATTAAGTACGTCGAGAAATATTTGAAAAATATATCAAAATTTTAAACCAAATTTGCTTTTTTTTCTGACATTTCTAACAATACCAATATATAATAAATTCATTACTAGTTAAATAGTATTTAAGTGAATATAATGGCCTAAAACCCGAACCTTTGGCCCCCGAAATTTTTGTAATAAAAATTCGGGGCGGGCCAAAGTTTGAGTTTTTCATACATAATTTAACTAAATGCTGTGTGTAGAATAAAATCAATCTTTGGTCCCCTTGGATCATAACTACAAAAATGGAATGAGGGCCAAATGTTGAGCTTTTCTGGTGTTTTTTAAACTACAATATTATTTCATTAGTCATTGAGCTAAGCGCAGATTTTACATATAAATGTCAACATTTGGCCCTCCTGAGCTAAATGTTGAACTTTTCTGATATTTTACACACTCAGAATATTATGTAGGTAACTGTTTGTAGTTTAATAAAAAAGTTTTCCGTTCCATTAAAAAATAAAGGAAGATACATTTATTTTTCAAGGAAATTTCTATATTAACTTTTTTATACATTTATTCGAAATAATTTACTATCATTTTCCATTTTTTTCAGTTTCATTTATTTTTTTCATTTGTTTGAAATTTAATAAAAATTTACCCACAAAACGGAAACTTGTGGTTTATTTGTGTCCGTAATAGTTATTACAAATTTAAATTTTGTTTGCTGTCTGTTTCAAAAAAATATTCAAATAATTTCAATTTGCTTTTTTATTTAAATTGGTTGTATATATACAAAATTTTTCAATACAAATTACAAGAACTTCATAAACACACATACATATACAAATACATTCATACAAAAAGTGTTTATAGCTTCATATGCATACATACATTTTGTATTATACGAGTATATTAAAAAAAAACAAAAAATACAAAAACGGAAATAATTTCAAATAAATGAAAAAAACAGTTATTTTTTAAGGATTGGTGGGTAAAATTTGGACATTTATTTTAACTGATTATATCCTTTGTTTCTTACGGATGTGTCAGTTGATTAATCAACATTTAAAAATAAATAACAAATGGCATTTAATTTAAATGAAAATTAAGTAGACCGGTTTTTAAATGAAATATCATTTCTTTTAAAGGATATTTTCAGTTATTTTAACTTACAAACTTTTTTAAGTGCAGTTAACAATATTGTATAATTAGCCAGTTAAACTAAATACAGATTGCTCTTATAAATATAAATATCGTTCCCCACCAAATCCTAAGAACCTAAAAGAACCGGGCCAAAAGTTGCCATTTTCTTATATTTTCCAATATAATGTAAATAACGAATTGAACTAAAAGTAAGTCGTATATAAAAACTTTTACCTCTGAATTTAAAGAATAAAAGGTACGTGGGCCAAGGGTTAATATTTTCTGATAATTGTCAACCTATAATATTATTTAATTTGCCAATTGAACTAAATGCTGTTTAAACGCATTTGACAATTAAAAATGCGGGGGTCAAAGGTTTGCCTTTTGTGGCTTTACCTCCACAAAATTTTTTTTTAAAAAAATTAACTAAAAAAAAGAAAAACAAGTAAAAAATTACACCCTACACTAAGTATAATTTGGCACATATTTCGAAAAAGGGAGAAAATATGGAAACGAATATGAATTCAATTGACAATAGACGATATAGTTTTTTCATGAAATTATGATTTCGTTTTTCATATCAAAATTCGAAATAATATCGTTATACCAGGCGATTTTCATTTCAAAATAAGCTAAAACAATTGGAAGTGCAACCAGTGTTGCTGTTTTGGTTATTTTTAACCAAAATTGGTTATTTTTTTCCAATGTGGAGATATTTCACTTTGGAAACTTTTTAGGCAATCAAATATATAAATTGTTGTCTGTGTTTTTAAATTTTATAACAGTAAAGATTTTTATATATACGCGTTTTTATTACGTTGATTTGATAACACTGTAAAATTTCATATAAAATATACAAAATATGTTAATCAGCTTGAAGTAGCCGCGTAGGCTAATCAAAAAGTACTTTTAACATTGTAACTATTATCAGCTGAACATAAACTAATTTGTTTTTTTTATATCTATCAGATATTAAACTTTATAAAAGGTCAAAATTTAATTTTTAAAAAACGGTACACTTAAAAAAGTTTGTAAGTTAAAATAACTGAAAATATCATTTAAAAGAAATGATATTTCATTTAAAAACCGGTCTACTTAATTTTCATTTAAATTAAATGCCATTTGTTATTTATTTTTAAATGTTGATTAATCAACTGACACATCCGTAAGAAACAACTGATATAATCAGTTAAAATAAATGTCAAAATTTTACCCACCAATCCTTAAAAAATAAATGTTTTTTCATTTATTTAAAATTATTTCCGTTTTTGTATTTTTATACTCGTACAATACAAAATGTATGTATGCATATGAAGCTATAAACACTTTTTGTGTGAATGTATTTGTATATGTATGTGTGTTTATGAAGTTCTTGTAATTTGTATTGAAAAATTTTGTATATACAACCAATTTAAATAAAAAAACAAATTGAAATTTTTTGAATATTTTTTTTTGAAACAGACAGCAAACAAAATTTAAATTTGTAATAACTGTACGGACACAAATAAACCACAATTTTCCGTTTTGTGGGTAAATTTTTATTAAATTTCAAATAAATGAAAAAAATAAATGGAACTGAAAAAAATCGGTAAATGATAGTAAATTATTTCGAATAAATGGATAAAAAAGTTAATATAGATGTTTCTTTGAAAAAAAAGGTATCTTCCTTTATTTTTAAATAGAACGGAAAACTTTTGTATTAAACTACAAACAGTTAACTACATAATATTCTGAGTGTACAGATACTGACCGGATACGGCAATCTGAAAACGGTCCTTAAATGACTGGCTTTCAACGGACTCAACTCCGGGTTTTACACCACACAAAGGCATGTAAACCTTCGTTTATGGTACGTATACGGATCCAGAAAACGGTACGTAACCGGAGTTTGATCCCGTTCTAACGTACTGAAAACGGTACGTAAGCGAAACGTTGTTTTTTTTTTGTTTTGTTGTTTTAGGTTTTTATTGCAAAAAACTGCAGTAAATGCAAATAGTGAGTTCGAAGATTTATCATTTTAACGCAACAATGAAATAATATTTCTAGTACAAATTAAAAAAAAAAAGTATTTTAATATATTTAAATAAAAACATAAAGCTTTAAATTTTGGTAATTTTTTTCTCATCGGGTAACTTTTTTAAAAAAAAATTTTGGTTACAAAAAACAAAATTAGGTTACAAGTACAATCGATTTATTTTTAATAATTGAAGCAGAGCCGCGAATAACGTTGTAAGCGACAAAATTGAAATTGTTGAGAAATCGAAAAAAACGTCTTAGAACTTGTAGGTTTATCCCACTGACTGACTTCTTTAGATTGCATTTTGATAATGAAATCCTGCATAATTTTGCCTAATTTCATTTTTAAGTCATAAAAGATTGATATTCTAACTGTAATCTGGAAAAAACAGGTTTTGTAAAAATTATTGCTTTAAACGTTATTCGCGGCTCCACTTCAATTACCGAAATTAAACTAAATATTTCAAATTTTTATTTTAACAATTTATGGACTTTGTGGTGTAATGTTAGCGCATTGGACTGTAGCACAGTAGGTTGCGGATTCGATTCCCAGCAGTGGCAACATAAATTGAGAAA
Organism: Eustalomyia histrio; assembly: GCA_949748255.1. Taxonomy (NCBI): domain Eukaryota; kingdom Metazoa; phylum Arthropoda; class Insecta; order Diptera; family Anthomyiidae; genus Eustalomyia; species Eustalomyia histrio. The sequence goes on along the minus strand of OX456527.1, from coordinate 26,031,414 downwards.
AAAAATAATAGTTATGAGTTTTTCTATCCCTCATACATACCGCAACGTAACAGAGCTATTAATTAAAAAGCTTTAAAAATGGCACCTACTCTCCATCAGAGGCCGAGCAACGACTGTTCTAAGATTTATCATCAATTTCAATTTTCTGAGTGTTGCTTGTCTTAAAAAAATTGTATGTTTATAGGTTGTAATATTCTGTAAATAGAATATCACATTCCACAAAATAAAATTAAAAATTAAAAATTTGTATTGTATAGAACCGGTGACCTTCCATATATTAGCCCATTGCTTTTTCTTTAGGTTAATCTCCATTTAAATATTGTTGTTCTAATTTTAATCTTGAATTTTTTTTTTTCAGATATCAAATTTGAATATTTTAGTGTAAAAATAACTTATTGGCCAAAGTAGAAAAATTATTGGAAACAAATTAAACTTCTCAAATTTTTTGAGCTTAAGGTTGATTTTTTTTATAAGAAGTTAAAAATAAAACAAGGTTAAATAAAAGTTAAAATAATTAGAAAAAATAAAATATAAGTACAGTGGCTATCAGCTTAATTAAAAAAATAAGGAACTTAATTTCATTATCGCAGGACAATGCATAAAATATTAGTGTAACATCTGAAATTTGCAAAGCAAAAGTAAGGTCACACCTATAAAAATAATAAACATTTTTTTTTCTATTAAAATCAACACATTTTTAACCATGAATACTTTCATTTGTTAGATAATAGTGCTTTTTTTTTTGCTCATATAAATTTCACTTTAAATTTTTTCTTTGAAAAATAAACCTAGTGCTAAAATTAAAAAAAAATTCCACAAAACTTTGTGGGAAAACAATATGCACAATATTTTTATATTAATTTTTATATTTTTTTTTCTAAAGCCTAATTATTATATTTTTACTACAAACGTAAAATTACTCTGCTTGTTTTATATTTTTTTTTTTTTTTGTAAAAAAAAATGAAAGGATTTTCTATTATTTTTAATTTTTATATGGCTTTCTATTATTTTTTCATTATTTTTTTCCTTTGTTTTATTGGCAGCCCTCTTTGGTTTTTATTCCAGTATGTGTTGTTTTTTATTTATTCAAACCTCAAAGTTGTATTTAAAAATATATATGTATATTCATTGCTTATTGTTGTCTACTTTTAGGAGTAATTTATATACAGTTTTTTTTTTGTCGAAAACATACATGGGACTAACTGAGTGGAAAATATTTCCTTATTACAATTTTTTTTTACTTTGAAATTAACGCTTATGATTTTAAATAATAATGGAATAAGATTTGATTGTTACTAAAAATTTGTATGTTATAAGAAATTCGTACAATTGACGGTACTAAGATTTTGAAAGCCGCCACAAGAGGAAAATCTGAAATAGAAAAATGGTATGATCAAATTATATATATTAAAATCGAAAAATATCATTCAAATCCAGGCTTATTCCATTTTGTTTCCTCTGTGTAGTGTTACAGTTTCATTCGTTGCCCGTTCCATTCCATTTAGTTCCCATTCCATTATTTTTTTTAACTCGATCAATTAAATTCATTCAATAATGTTTTAAGAACCCAGTGTAGGAAATTATTACCAGTAATGTGTCATTACTGGTAATGGTAACTATATTTATTTTTCTTATTACTTATGTGAGTTGTTCCTTGTTCAAATGTTCCTTTTTCAAATGAAACATTACAATTTCTATAATCATACCCAACAAACAATACTTTCCGTTTACGTACCGTTTTTGGTCCGTACCGTTTTCTGGATCCGTATACGGACCAGAAACCGGATTTTAAGAAACATCGGATGAAAAACGGAATTGTCCGTTGAAAGTCCGTCAATGACGGATGGGTTACGGATCCGTATTCGGTCCGTATTCGTACCTTTATTTTAACAAAAAACGGATTTATGTAAATGCCAAAATTTTTAAATTTTGAATAAAAACTTATATTTTTTTTCTTTAAATTTTTTTTTTATAGATATGTAATAAAATAACAAAACAAAACATTTAAAAATTTAATTAAATAAAATATTCATCTCCAGCACAATTAGCATCTCTATTCAAATTTGCGCATTTTTTTAACAAAATCTATTGTAAATTGGCAGACAATATTTTTATTTGCAAAATTGCATAAATTTGCGCTTACTCAAAATATGCATCTGTTTTTCTAAACAGACATGAATTCAAAAGCAGCGAAAGAAAAACTAATGAAATTCGAGAAAGTCCGTATTTGACGATACAGAAACGGATGCAGCAAAACGGAGTCAAAACGTATTGTTTTCGAAAATTCAATTATACGGTCCGTTAATGTTCCGTTTACGTACAAGCTTTTACTGACCGTAAACGTGCAGTAGAATCGGATTTATGAATCCGTACTTGTCGGAGAGTCCGTAAAAATGTTTCTTGGGTATAGTAAACTTATTGTAGAAAAAACATAGAATTATAACTGAGGTGGGAAGCTCATTTAAATACATGTTCGTTAACTAACTGGATGGAGAACAGGTAAGGTTGAAAAAGAGGAATTGAAGGTGAACATACTCTTCACAGCCGACTGATGCCCAAAAATAAAACATACACCTAAGCCCAAAAGTTGTAACAGGCTTATCGTACACAGAAAAAAATATCACAAAATTTTAAGTAATTAAAAATATTTGTTAAAATTGAAATTCGATTTCTAAAAATATTTTGCTTGTAAATTGTTATTTTTAATATAAAAATTCTTTGAAAATAGAAATTTAACATACAAAAAAAAAATAAATAAAAAAAAGTTTTTTATAATTTAATATTCCTTTGTTGGTGCCTTTTTAAATTTTTTTTTATTTGTATTTACAAAAATGTTCTATAAAATATGTTTGATATTACAAATGGAATTTTCTAATTTTTTTTTTTAAGTAATCTGAGTTCATGGACACGTGGACAATGAAAGTTCTGACCACTTGGCCAACTACAGGACCCGTTGTGATTGGCCATTAACCTTTCTGTATTTAAAATTTTTCATCAGAAAAATTAAATTTAATTATAAACAGAAAATACATCAAATTATCCGAAACAATGTCACATTATAGGCTTGTTACTCTGCACAACATCTTTGTGAAACGCATGGAAGATGTTGAAAATGTGAATCAAGTGTATATTGGCAACATCTTTCATGTGTTATTTATTCAGCTGTCAAAAAATACAAGAAAAAGACGCATAATTTTTGTAAAAAATAAAAAATGTATTTAGTAAAAGCATTAATCATTGGAGTAGTTGTTGCTGTGCAAGAACAAACCCTAATTTTAATGCAGTACATTGAAATATTAAAGGCCATTCTGGAAGAAGATGATGATGAAGAAGAATTTTTGGTAGTTTTAAGTACGAAATTCTTACATCTACCGCTCATTTTCCTTTGTTGAATAATTTTTTTTTTATTTTCTGCAATGTCAGTTTGCTAGTGATGGCACAAAGAAAATCGATGGAAAGATGTAAGATGGAACAAAATGAGAAAGGATCATCTTTTGTAGATGTAGAAAGATGTAGAATTTTTAGCCTGTATAATTATGGGAAGCTGTTAACATCTTTGCAAATTGATGAAAGATGTAAGATGTAGCCCAGTGAAAAAGGCTATTATTCAAAATACTGGCTTTCCTAATCCATATTGAAAAAATTATTATCTTGTAATACATTACCTTTAATACCCACAACCAACAATTTATCGTAGATTTTGTAATTAGAACAGAATATTTGCAGCAAAAATCTAATCTTAATTCTCTATCCATAAAAACTATTGCTCTATCTAAAATATTAGTTCTTAGAATCAATTTTAGTATAATGCACATTGTTTATCAACATTTGTGCAATCCACAGTTGTGGTAATTAGAATAAAATATTGAGATTAGCAACCGAAATTGTTATTATTATAACAAAATTTTGAAATGTATTACATTTTTACTTTTTATTCATGTACATATTTATATTCAAAAATAAACAACACTTTAATGTAAGTGTCTGTGGTGCAGTGTCTATAGACACAGCCTACTAATCTTAGGGTTCAGAATTCATACCCTAAGAAATTTAAAAATGATCTTTTAAATATTATTTAACTGATTAAAATTAAGAGGCACAATTTATTTTCTGTTGTGGCTGCTATGTTATTTAAAAACAAATACATTTCAATTTCAAACCTGAAAAATATTCAAGTTTATAATTTGGCCTGGCAAAAATTTAATACAGTTTAGCCTAGAGGAAAAGCAATGACCTCACAAACAGAAGGTCGCCGGTTCTAGCCAAGTTCGCGTCATAACAAATTTTTATTTTTTAAATAAATTTTAAGGAACGCGTTTCTATTAGTAGGATATCTATTTATAGAAATTCTATTTATAGAATATTAAAATCTACTATTACAATCAATCAACTATTACAATCAAAATTCGGTTTTATTAAATAAAATTCGGTAATTACAACAGTATTAAAAATTTATAAAAGTGTTGTTAGATGGAACTACAAAAACTCTGTTGCATCTATAAATGTGATTTCTGTGTGTGGTGTACCTGTGGGGCGTATGTCAGAGAAAATGATAGGATAGGGTCAGATAATTTATTTTTAAACATAAACTTTTTTAATTTTATATTCTTGCATTAGTGCGAGTTTTTTTACTATTAGTAATATATTTTCTAATACAAAATATTTCATTACCATTAAATAGAAATGAAATTTTTTAAATTTTCATTAGTTTAGCCTAATGATAAGGAAATATAAATTTTAATGAAAAATTCCCAATTATGAATCAATGTTAATTTATCTTTTACTCTTATTCTTTATTACAGAATGTGGTTGCACTTGGTTGCTTTGGATTCAATGGAAAACAGTAAGTTAAAATTATATAAAAACATTTTTAAATTTGAAGTGATTTTAATTGAAATATGAATTAAATAAAATATTTGTTTTTAATTGAAATAATTGTGTTAAGTTAGAGGAATGTAATAATAAAAATCTCCGATGTTTTAAAAAGTAATGAGTAAAAAACTAATGAGACAAATACTGTTGGAATAGAAACAATTACTTAATAAGAACAACAAACGATGTTCTTAATATTTTTAATAATTCCACAGATGGAAAAGTTGATACGAATGTACTCTGTTTTTTAAAATAATTTTAAGAAAAAAAAACGGGTTTCAAAAAATTTCTTTTTTTTTTAATTTAATTACTGCTCATATATATTTTCTATTAAGCACACGTGAGTAAGTATTTTTTTTTTGAATTATTTGAATATTTTTTTAGTTTTAACATTGTTTTATTTTTGATTCGTTAAAGGGAATTTGTTTTGACATTTTGTTAAGACTTTTATGAATTTGTTTAAATTTCCAATTTTTTAAATAGTATTTAAAAAGCTTAAAAAAATCAAGAAAGCGGATGTTAAGTTTGTAAAACTTGCATTATCTATGGCTATCTATACTATACTTCACAAATCAACCATAAAAGGTGGAAGAAGCTATTTTCTCGATACAGCTAGAGAAAAGATTGGTTGCAATTCGATCGAAACCATTTACATTTACTTGAACGGATTTTATTTTACTTAGAATAACCTATAATCCATTATTATACCAAAATTATGGCATTGGGCATTCAAAAGAGAGAAAAGGAATAAAAAAAGGATACTACTATACAATTATTGATATTAAATATGACAAACTATAAATATAATTTAATATGAAGATAGTTGTTGTAACCGCCAGAATTCGATTGGCAACAAATTCGGTGACCACAACTGATACTGTTTTCTGGGTGTATCTTCAAAAATAATTTTAACTACAAAAAACTAATTCGGAAGACTCAACGACGATATATTAAAGCCGGTACTTTCAGCAAGGACGGTAAAAAAATTAGAATGTACAAAACGGCAAATTTTTAGCTTCAAGTTTAGTCACGCTGCCTTGATGCCTCGACGCCACTTAACCGTGACCAAAAAATTCTTAGCCGACACCATAATAATTTTTTTGGTAAGGCTAAGTGGCATCACAGTAAAGTGTGTTTAGCGTCAGCAATTTATCCAATCTCCGACCATATTTGTACACTCAGAAAAAAAGTTAGTCGAAATTTTTTTAAATGGTTTTCAATCCCACTTTACTATTTTTGTACTGATTTTTAGTAAAAAATTATTACTTAGCAAATCTTTTTGCTATTTTTAGTCAATATTTTAGTCAATTTTTTTACTTTTAAGGTCAAATTTTAATTATTTTTAGGGCTGATTTTTGGAACTAAAAAAACTTGTTAGTGCTATTTTAAGTGGATGTCATATTTTTCGATCTCTTTTTTAATCTATGTAACATTTTAAGGCAATTTAAGTTTGTAGGTGTAAGTTTTAATTAGAAATAACATTTTCTTTAATATCCACTTTTTTAAAATTAGTAAATTTTTTTGCTAATTTTAGCAAATCGGTTTTCAAAAATTCGTAAAATGATTTCTGAAATTAACAACAAAAATTTGTAAATATTCTGTAACAAATCTGTAAATTATAAAATGTAAATAGCAAAAAAAAATAATTAAATAATATTTTTTTACTAAAAATCCGTACAAAAATATTAAAGTGAAATTGAAAACAGTTTACAAATTTTTGTACTAATTTTTTTCTCTGAGTGTAGTCTTATTTTAAGGAAAATTTTTCCGAGATTGCAAAAGTGTTTTTATCACCATTTTTAATTGATAATACACATCCTAAGTCTATTCAGCTTTTATTTTTTTGCATTTAAGTGGTCAACAGTAAGTGAAAAACCGTTTACAAATTTTTCTACTAACTTTTTTTCTGAGTGTACTTTTGGAACCGGTCCACTTTTTAGCTATCTTGTGGTATGTATTTTCGGAACCAGTCCACCTATAACGGGACTGGTCCCAAATCCTAACTGACCAGGGTATATATCAACCTAATTACTATTATTCGTCAATAACCGAATATTCGGAATTGAATAATGTGCCAAATATACCGTATTCGTGACAACTCTACTTATTATATTATTACACAGCATTATACAGTTATAATTTTTACAATTAATAACTACCAACACTTCACACTTGATAAACGAATTTTAAAATTAAAATACAACTATTTTTTTTTTAATTGTCGGTAGTTACAAAATTGTGTAGAATTTACACGATAAATATGTTTCGGGTAAAATTGTTTGTGTACGTTATTGAATTTGTAACCTTTTCTTTACAAATTAAAACTGTGTAAAAATCGTTGAAAAACTTAAAAAGTATGCAATTTTTTAAATATTAAAAATAATTTATGTTAAACATATAACTGAAATCTTTTCAAAACAAAAAAATCCCGTAAATCGTGGCCTATGTGTATAATTATAATGAGCAGGTGTTTTGAAGGATTTTTATATAAAAGCCAACAATATAAACTAAATTAATGATAATTGAAAAACATAATGATTAAAATGATACAAATTGTTTGTGAAATAAAATTAACAGGAGGAAAAAAAAACACCCCGTGAAAGAAGAAACGAAAAGAAAAACAAATTAAATTATTTGTATGCGAAAAGTTTTTTTTTTTTTTTTTGTTTGTTTGTTCTCATACAAAAACGCTGAAATTAGATACAAAATTGTGAAAAGAAAAACTAAATGAATAAGCTGAAAATGAAATATATATATTAAAAGAAAACAAAAAGTGACTTTTACAAGTTTTTACAAAAAAAAAAAGGAACATTAAAAAATGCTATTCTTTACAAAAAGATACTTAAACGATAATGATATGAAACAAAAGATATTCGAAGTGGAAAACAGTTTTAAAGAAAGGCAAAATCCAATTTTAAGAAATGTTCTTATGGAAATTGTAAATTATATTATAGCAGTACTACACTCATGCATAAAAATACGAAATTTTTGTCAAAACTACAAAAACTTTAGTAAAAAAAGAGATTTTTCGTTTAATTTACGAAAGATTTTATTATTTTGATATTTTTTCGTATTTTTAAGCATGGATTATTATTAGTGTAATAGGAGGAGTATCCCAATGGGTTCCCATCGATCTTAATGAAGTTCGGTTATGTTTTTACTAAAAAGTGGCCCGTTTTTATTATTTTTTAATTTATTTACTTTAAATTAAAAAAAACCGTAGATAAGTTTAAAAAGAAAAGTTTTTCGCGAAGAAGCATCAACCGATATATATTTTTTTTTGCAACTCTGGGTCAAAAACTAAGGTAATATGGTATCAAAATTGTTTGTTTTCTTGAGTTTTCCGGCTATAAATCGTGAATTTTAAACATAAGTATTCCGTATTAAGAGCTATGGCCTAACTTGACTATAGATTCCCAACAAACAATATGTACAGTTTACGTACCGGTTTCGGTCCGTCATAAACGGAATCCAACTCCGTTTACCGTTTTCTTTATCCGTAAACGGACCAGAAAACGTATTTTAAGGAACATCGAAACTGATTCGAATCCGTTTAAAAACCGTCAATGACGGACCGTTTACGGACCGGATATATCGGATGAAAAACGGAGTTGTCCCTTAATAGTCTGTCAGTGACGGATCGTTTACGGATCCGTATTCGGTCCGCATTCATACCGTTTTTTCAACAAAAGACGGATTTGTGTAAAGGCATAGTATTTTAATTGTTATTATTTTTATTTTTTTTTTCTTTAAATTTATTAACAAAGCTTATTAAATTAAAATGACAAAACTTAATGAACTAAATACAACAAATACCAAACAAATACCATATTTATCTCCAGCACAATTACCATCCATTAATCACTGCGATTGTGGCCCATTAAAAATCATGAAAAAAATAAAACAAATATTTAATTTTGGTTTAAATTGTGGTACTTACGATATGATGAAGCAGACAATGCAAATTCGCAAACTTTTTCACAAAAGCTGTCGGGCAATATTTTTATTTGCAAATCAACATAATTTTACACACATCATCGTAACAATTGTTTGCAATTTCATAAATATTTATCTGAGGGATATTTAAGTATTTGTTTTTTATTACTAAGCAAACCCAAAAGCAACGGAAGAAAACAGTGGTCCGTATTTGACGGTACAGAAACGGATACACCAAAACGGAGTAAAAACGTATTGTTGTCGAAAATTCAATGTTCCGTTTACGTACAAGCTTCGACGGATACGTATTTTCGGACAGTAAACGTACAGTAGAAGCCGGATTCATGAATCCCTACGTATCGGAGAGTCCGTAAAAATGTTTCTTGGGTTGTCCTGCTATAGCTTATATCCTTGTTCCAAATAATTTATTCCGATTAAGTCACGATAATGGTTCGTTTCATATGAAAGTTTATTCTGTGAACTCAGTTTTATATACTTTATAACAGCACGTAAACAGTTCATCATTTAAGTGCATTCATCGAATTGAAATTTGATTTGTTATTCCTTAAAATCCATATTGTGTTTCATAAATCGATTTCGATACCAAAAACGGTAAATATTGTTTGTTGGGCAGGTATGATATCTATCAAATCAATTTCAGTTTATTCGAAAACACATGACGTCATTTGTGATTAATGACTTTATCGTTTTTATTTTTCTACAAAAATAATTGTTTCAAATTACGCTTTACAATCAATAAATTTTTGTTCAACAAAACAAAAACTCTGCTAAGATTTGGTGATTAGCGAAAAAAAAATTTGAAATTTAATGGCCGATATACAAAATGAAAGATGTGTATTATGTTTGGATGAAAAACGTTCACCAGTAAGCGTGCAATGTGGTCATTCATTTTGTTTTGAATGTCTCAAAGTTTACAAGTCCTATCAAAAATATTCCTGGGCCAATAAATGTCCCATATGTCGAAGATATTTAAAAGAAAAGAAACGAGCGGTGAGTGGAGAATTTTGTTTTTTTTTGCGATTATTTAAATATTACAATATTGACCAGGAAAATATATATCTGTTATTTAACTTTTATCTTATTTGGATTTTAAAGGTTAAAAGAAAATTTACTTCTACAAATGCTTACACAGAAAATTCAATTACAACAACTTCAGCTAATACTTCCAATACGGCCACATTATCAACAGCTTCAAGCGAAAATCAGTCTGAAGAAGTAAATTTTTTGGGAGCTTTGACAGCTGCCAATAGCAGGGAGTATACTCAGGAAGAAGTATATATTTTGGAAGAATTTATGGTTTTAGCAGCTGCCGATAGCATGGAGTATACTCTGGATAATTCGGAATCTATTGCAGATTCTCAAGATTATGATGATGACGACGGTAATATAGAGGAAGAAGATGATGATGATGATGAAGATATTTATTATGATGGTTATGATACTGATGAAGTTGATTTTTATACTGATTCTGATGAAGAGACTTTTAATATTTTTGCTGAAGATGAAATGCATTCCAATGATCTTACTTCGACAGCTCCTTATGATTTTGGTGAAGATATTAGTAATGTCAGTGGCACTGAAAATTATAATTTAACTACTAATATTGCTGCGAGTGAATTTAACAATGATAGTACTATTTCCAGCGGAGATAATGATAGTACTATTTCCACTGTAGATAGCAATAATAATAGCAGCCGCTTTAATTCTTCAAATACTAGTCAGGAATCATGTCCTTCTGATGTTGCAATTATGGAAGATACGATTATTACTGATTAAATAATTTTGATTTTTTTTATACCATTTGTTTATATGTTGATTCTTTTGTCTATTTTTTATAAAAAAAAAACAAATTTTAACAATTTTATTGTTCATTAATATAAGAAATATTTTTTGGTTGGTTATATGGTAATACTTTTTTATAGTTTCGCTTCAAAAACAAAGTTCCCAAAATTGCTGAAAAAGTCACCAAAATTCCTAAAAAAAGAAATCATTCAAATTACAAAAATCGCCATAATGGGGAAAACAATCACCAAACTAAGAAAAAATAAAACATTTTTCACATATATTCAAAAAATTCCAACATGGATAGCTCTTTTTTTCTCCTCTATTACATATGCGAACTTTATCAGAAGATCAAAGATAACCCATCGGTATTAGAGAACTGCAAAATCAACTTTTTTCTTGATTTAATCATATACAAAAATTCTTTTTCACATTTAATAACTCAATAAAATTTACTGAAAAATGAAATCAGCATCATGTTACTGAACGCGTAATTCGGATCAGTTTGAATCATCTGTCGATTATGTTTTATGCAAATGTAATCACTCAACAAAAAGTCAGCGTTGAATAAATCAGAAAAAACAACAAACAACGCGTATGTGTGTATTCATAATTAAAACAAAATATAAACACATTTCATAAGTGATATGGTGTACATAAGGGTGGGATTAAATCCGCTTTTTTAGAATTTTTATTAGTAATACAATACTACAAATAAAAATATTTTTTTGGAAAAAAAACTAGGTCCATATCTTAGGCTTGAATAATCCGGAAAAATTTAAATATTGTCTAAATTTTTTTGCATCTATTTTGATTGAAAAATTAGGCAATATTTAACTTTAACCGGATTGGGCGAGACTGAGATATCGACCTAAATTAAAAAAAAAAATTCACAAAGAACAATATTTTTAGTATTACTAATAAAAATTCTAAAAAAACGGATTTTAGACCCACCCTAATGTACATTATAACATATATGAAATGTGTTTCTACAAAACCACCCCCTTTTTATAGATAAGAAACTATTTTGTTTAAATTATGAATACACGTTGTTTGTTGTTTTTTCTGATTTATTCTACATCAAAATAATTATTGTTGGCTCGAACGAACAGAATAAAATCAATGGTATGAAAAAGACCGATGATTATAAATTAATTTGCACGTCGTTTGATTGATTTAAAATCATCAACAAATATGTGTGTTGGAGTATATTCAGCGTTTGAACGCAAACACATATTAATTCTTGTGTTGATTGCGTATAAGCAGTTGCAGTTCTCTGATTAAAAATCCTATTTATAAGAATGATATACCGATCTTTCTTATAAATAGGATTTTTAACTAAAAGCATAGAAAACTGTTTTTTTTTTCATTAAAAAATTACTTCAACTTTAATGGCTTGAAAAAGTAAATTAAATTGTAAACATTCCCAATTAAAAATATTCGATATATTTTTATATTGCCACATATATAATATAATCTTATATCACATATTAGTTAATCCAAAATTTACCATACATAATATTATTACATGGAATTTCATTTGATATAATTTAATCCGAAAAACGGGTTTAGCTAATTACTTTTTGTGGTTAATTAAAGCTACTATCTAAATAACAAACTTCTAAATTAAAGTGAAGCTTATTCATATAATAAATAAATATGCAGATAATGATATATAGATATATATGAAATCACATTTTAAAAAAATTATGTAGTAATTATTAGACTAAAATTAAAAAAAATTAAATTAAAAAAAAAACAAAATCTAATGAGTGCACTTAAAATAGTTTGTAAGTTAAATGATATTTCACTTAAAACCGATCTACTTTATTTTCATTTAAATTAAATATCTTTTGATATTAGAAACAAATGATATAATTAGTTAAAATAAATGTCAAAATTTTACCTACCAATTCCTCAAAAAATAAATGTTTTTTTTTCATTTATTTGAAATTGTTTCCTATTTGTATTTTTTTTTTAATACACTCGTACAATACAAAATGTATGTATGCATAGCTACCCTGAAGGAAATGTCAATAGTGAAACTGTACTGAATCACTATTGAATTTGTCACCAGTACTACTGACTAATTATGCCCCAGACAACGCTCTCTGCTATAGACATTTAACATGTGCTTGTCTTTGAGAATCTACACAACTATTGACTAGGTGTAGACATTGGACCCAGAGAGTCACTAGTACATTTTTGTAGTTCTAGTCTACACTTTTAGAACTTTTTACTAGATTTCTATACTAGTTTAAACAAGTGCATTTACACGCAGAGAAAAAACATGGTTGCAACATGATCACTGCTACTATATTGTGCTTGCTGCAATCGGATATGGTTGTCACAACCATATTATTGGTTGTCTAACCATGAACATGGTCGCTACCATCATTATTATAGTAAATATTTCACTATTTTATGATTGACACCTAGTATTTTATAACATGATTGGCTGTAAGCATACTTTGGTAACAAAAATTCTGACTATGAAAAAAATATGATAATTATGTAACCATAAAATGCTGTCAACAATCAATGAATAATTATACATCAAATAAAACATGACTTTGACATTTACAGTCCTAAAATGAGTATTGTCTTGTTTTCATAAAAACCAAAATGTCTTAAAAAAACAATCATATATTGTTTACTAAAACTGGACAGAAAATACCTTTCATGTGGCATTAAAACATAAATTGACCTATTAAGATCCAGTTTATTTTTTTTAACATAAGAAAATTTTTTTGAGCATTTTTTTCGAAAATTCCTTATACATGTAATATTATTTACAATAATCAATTCATTGTCAAAATGATTCTATATAAAGATTTTATATGGATCATATTATGATAATCCAGAAATCATAATATAGTTATGGGGACCATAATGTAATAACATTTTGAGCATACTATGAGTACATGCAATCATATTATGATTAATTCAACATCATAATATGTTTATACAGAATCATAATATTGTAATATTTGAATCATACTATAACTGAAGGGACCATATTATGGTAAAATTATGGATATTTTATTATCATAATATGATAACCATAATATACTACAACTATTGTTGGCACAACCATAAAAACAAAAATGTATGATGCTCTTCGAATATGATTCTCCCAACCATGTTTTTTCTTTGCGTGTATTTTGTTAAATTAGCTATTTTATTAATAAAAACTTTTTTAAATATTATGAAAGTAAATAAGGTACAAATTGTTTGTTACAGCCTTAGTAGACGCTTTGTTTATAATGTCACTAAAAAAAGGAAAGTAAAAAGTGTTGACACTTTGTTGACCATGTCAGCAAAAAGTCACCCAAAATAGTCGACAAAACTGGTGACTTGGAGACACTTGACCCCAGGCTTCCTACAGGGTATAGACACTTTTTGTGTGAATGTGTTTGTGTATATTTGTGTGTTTATGAAATTCTTGTAATTTGAATTGAAGTAATTTTGTATATATACAAACAATTTAAATAAAAAAAACAAATTGAAATTTTTTGAATATTTTTTTTTTTTGAAACAGACAACAAACAAAATTTAAGTTTGTAATAACCACAAATTTCCGGTTTGTGAGTAAATTTTTATTAAATTTCAAACAAATGAAAAAAATAAATGAAACTGAAAAAAATCGGTAAATAATAGTAAATCATTTCGAATAAATGTATAAAAAAGTTAATATAGATATTTCTTTGAAAAATAAATATATGTTCCTTTATTTTTAAATTGAACGGAAAACTTTTTTATTAAACTACAAACAGTTAACTACATAATATTCTGAGTGTAGAGATGAAAAATAAAAAAAAATTTCACTAATAATGCATTTTTTATAAAAAAAATATACAAAATTTTAGAAAAAAAGTGTTTTTAAGGAAACAAAATCACTAAAGAAAAGCCGTGAATGTATTTTCCTTTATTTTTAAATGGAACGGAAAACTTTTTTTATTAAACTACAAATAGTAAACTACATAATATTCTAAGTATGCTAATAATAAATTAATTAACACAAAATAATAAATAAAGTTCCAACGCATTTCCTCCCGTGTTTCGTACTTTAAAAATTGTATATATTAAGAAGCCTCCTACACATGCAGTTCCGCAAATTCTATTACACTTGGACTTGAAATCATGTTATGAAAAATTAAATTTTCTTAAATTTCGTGTCAAGGCATTCCAAATTCTTGATACCCGGTTCTGAAATGATTTTACAAAAAAAAATAATCATATGTCTAACAGGTGGTATTATCTGTGGATTTCTACTCGAACGAATAAAATAAAATTTATGAACTATATAAACAGGGCAACGACTAAAAATGGATTTATAAAAAAGCAACAACAGTCTAATGCTAATAAAATTATCAAAAGACGATACCAGAAAATTAAATGTATGTAGAGATACATGATCTCACCTTTTCAAATTAAAAACATAACCAGAAAATCTGTTGAAAGTAAGGTGATATTTCCTCAGGGTCTGACTTCCAGTACTCGTAAAAATTTCAATGCCGCACAAAGTTATCAAGTTATATATAAATTGATATAATTTGATATAATTCTAAAAAATAATTTTGAGATTTGCACTAATATTTTTTTCTACATCCCAAAAAATAATGAAAATTCAAATATTTTGAATATTAAAATCAATGAATTAAAATTTTTTTTTACGAAAATGGGAAAACTCTCCCCCTTGACGGCTTGCCAAATCCTCTGGAGCTGGAAAGTTTAAATTGGGTACATAGATTCCTCCTGCCGCGGAGACATTCACACAGGTGGGATTTTTAGAAATTCCTACGGGGAGGAGGAAAAGGGTAAAAATCTCCCCTTAACAGCCTGCCCACATCGATTTAGCTAGAAACCTGAAATTTAAAATATATGTTAATAAAGGGGCTATGGGCTAACTCATTTATACACTCAGAAAAACAGGTTAGTAGAAATATTTGCAAATAGTTTTCTATCCTACTTTACTATTTTTGTACTGATTTTTAGTAAACAAATTATTATTTAGTAAATTTTTCTGCTATTTATATTTTACAAGTTTCAGAATTCACACAGAACATTCTCAAATTTTTCTTGCTAACTTCATAAATCATTTTATACATTTTTAAAAATCGATTTGCTAAAATTAGCAGAAAAATTTAATAATTTTAAAAAAGTGTAGATTGAAGGAAATGTTATTTCTAATGATTAAAACTTATACATACAAACTTAAATTGCATTAAAATGTTAAATCGGTTGAAAAAGGGGATCAGAAGTGAAGATATTTTTCACAACAGGACATCCACTTAAAATAGCACTACAATTTTTTTTAATTCTAAAAAACAATTAAAATTTAACTTTAAAATCCAAAAAATTTACTAAAAATATTTTGCAAAACAAAAATAAGCAAATAAAAACAAAATGATAAATTCGTTTATGTTTTAACAATTTTTTAAGCCTGATTTTTTTTGAAATTTTGTCTAAAATATTTAAAAAAAAAAAAAAAAATAAAAAAATGTTGGTCGAAAAATAAATATAGATTTGTATAGAATTCGTAAGGCATTTTAAAAGAAATAAGCAGCTTTAAAATGTAACAAGTGTATCTAAAAATAATTCAGTTAATTTGTGCATTTTAATAATTTTTTTTTCTTATCAGCTTATCAGTGCGGGGGTCGTGGGTTCAATTCCCACCAGAGGCTCTGGTCTGTTTTCACTACAACGAACCGATGGCCTTTGTTGCTAGTGCTCGGCTAGGGTATAAACATATAATTTGTAATTATATGATTAATATAAATAAAATAAGTAAATAATAATTTTTTTTTATAAATTAAAATTTTGTTATATTTTACAATTCGTTGAGTTTATAGCATTGAGTTTATAGCGCTTACTAATTTTTTTTTACTAATTTGATTGTACTAATATTAATAATATTTAGAAACTTTTTTTTGCTGATTTTAGCAAACCGATTTTAAATTCCAATTTGCAAAAAGTTTACTAAAATTTTGTAGCGGCTACAAATTTTTGCTACTAATTTGATTGTACTACTACTCAGTAGACATGTGTTGCTAAGATTAGTAAAAAATACCGCTGGGCTCAAATTAGCAAAATTTCCCATAATAACAGCAAAATATTCAGTTGCCATTACAGACTTTTTTTGCTGAGTGTAGGGTGTATTTTAGAATTTTCCAGAAACGTGGTAAAAATGGGATTTCAAAGGGCGAAAAGTCCTAAACGGCGTGCGCAAACCGCTGAAAGTTGAAATTTGGTATGAAGGTTCCTCCTCAGGTGTAGACATCAAGTAAGACAGATTTTTTGGAATATTCTACGGGGAGGTTCAAAGGAGTGGAAAATTTCCCCCTTGACGGCCTAAAATTGAAATTTTGCATGTTGGTTGCTCTTACAGCGTGTATATTTGCTCAGACAAAAAGGAAAAAAGTTTCCCCCTTGACGTACATCCCACTAACAACGTAGCAGGCATGGTTCCCTTCAAGGGTGATACACTGATTATAGCGAACCTCTAACTTTTCGATACCATTTTTGTAGTTCGATTTGTCCTTTGCTTCAAAATAGACCTCAGTTTCGGCGATCTCCTCTTCATTCGCCGAAAATTTCTTCCCAGCGAGCATTCTTTTGAGATCTGAGAGCAGGAAATAGTCGCTGGGGGCCAGATCTGGAGAATACGAAGGATGCGGAAACAGTTCGAAGCCCAATTCATTGATTTTCGCCTTCGTGTTCACTGACTTGTTTTTGGTCAAAAGTGAGCTCGCGTAGAAGTGTGTGCACTTTGCACAGAATTTTCCTATACCCAAATGATATGGTATGATGTACACATTCAGTTGATATCTTTAGAGTACCTATTATTTCATTTAATTTCAATTTACGGTCATTCAAAATCATTTTGGAAATTTTTTTGATGTTTTCGTCCGTAACAACCTCTTATGGGGGTCCACTGCGTTCACCGTCTTCGGTGCTCATTTCACCACGTCTTCATGGTTGATTTTCCAATACCAATCCTTGATGGTTGATTTTCCTGGGGCAGTGTCCGAAAACTCGTCATCAAGCCAAGTTTTTGCTTCAAAAAGCAATATTTTATCAACACGCGAAATTCCTTTTTATCCAATTTTTTCACAATAACAAAAATTGCTTCACTCAAAATGCTGTAATTCACAAACTAATGATCCGGACAGCTGTCAAATTTATACACTTGTCTTTTGTTAGGGCTTACAAAAAATCATATCGATTTAAGTCTAGTAGCGCCATCTATGTGTTAGGCCGGGGATTTCTCAATTGACCTGTTATGTAGTTCCATGTCAATGCCAGGGAGATAAACAAAATATTTTTCAATAGTGAAGTTTATATTTTATAGTTGATCTTGTTAATACTTATATGTATGAAAATGTATTTTTAGTTTGATTCGAGATCATAGGAAAAGTTTTTTCATATGAAAAATTTTTCCTTATTTTTTAATTTAAGTAAACATGGAAAATACACAGAAAAAGTTATTAGACACCAGCCGAATGGAATGCATTTTCTGGTCTCTAATAACTTTTTCTGTGTATTCTCCATGTTTACTTATATTAAAAAATAAGAAAAAATTTTTCATTTGAAAAAACTTCCTATGATCTCAAGTCAAACTAAAAATATATTTTCACACAGGGTGACGCAAAAATAACCTTCCGATGTTTTTTGGCTGTAATAAAAAAAAAAAATGAAAAACTTTGATTCTTCTTGTGGATTATTTTTATTTGGTCTTTTAATTTTTTTTACATCAAGTCGAGAATATGATGTCATGTAAATGGCCGCCGCCACAGTTGATTGTCATTTGAGCCCTTTTTATGGCATTTTCCATCACTTTGGCCAAAACTTTCGGCGATAGGTCCTCACATTCTTGACGGATATTGTCTTTAAGAGCTGCAAAAGTCTGAGGCTTGTTGACATAAACTCGCGACTTCAAAAAGCCCATAAAAAGAAGTCTGGAGCGGTCAAATCAGGCGATCTTGCTGGCCAGTGCAAATCGCAAAAACGGGAGATTAGGCGCCCGGGAAATGCATCCTTCAGCATATCGGTTGTGGCACGTGCAGTGTGTGGCGTTGCACCGTCCTGTTGGAACCACATGTTTTCCAATCCCAATTCATCAAGTTGCGGCAAAAAGAACTCGTTGATCATTGCTCTGTAGCGCTCACCATTCACAGTAACCGTTTGGCCCGCGACGTCTTCGAAGAAAAAAGGTCCGATGACTCCTCCAGCGAAAACAGCACACCATACAGTGACTTTGAGCGGGTGTAATGGCTCTTCGTGGGTTACACGCGGATTTTCAGTGCCCCAGAAGCGTAAATTTTGCTTATTTACGTACCCGCTAAGATGGAAATGGGCCTCATCACTCATGATTATTTTTGATGAAAAATCATCTTCATTTTGCTCAAATAAATAGTCACCAATATTCCGCGTTCTGGAGCAGTGTAGCGTAACATTGTTTATTAACGTGTATTTCGCATGTGTTTACTACACAAATGTCAAAAACGAACTGACATTAGGGGCCAATCGCAAAATTTATAGCATTTTCTGATAGGAGGATTACTTTTGCGCCACCTTGTACATACAAAATATTTTTCGTTATTTATTTTTTTTACAAAACTTTCAAAGTTTTAACAAGACCTAGAAATTTTTGTTAAGACCTTATCGTTTTGTATAGATTTTAATTAAATTTATTAATTGATTGCTTTCAGCATATTTGTTGGTATTTTTTTTTCATAATTTTAGTTTTCCAACAATTAAAGCGATTAATTGTAGTTATTTTTATACATTGCTTTTAAATGAAATTGCAGTTCAAATACAAGAATAGCTTTTTCCCAGTCAGCATTTTGTTTAATGTTTTTCACTTTATACACTCAAAAAATGTCAGTTAAATCATTTAAAATTTTTTATGAACTAATTTTGAAATAATTTGCTGAAATTAGGTCAACTTTTGTCTTCTTACTCAGCAACAGTTTTTGTTTATCCTGTGGATTTTTATAATGCTTATATTTGCAACCACAGTTGGCATATTAAATTTGCTTGGCACTTTTTCTCCAAAAACAAAATGTATTTATGTCTACTTTTCCTTATTTCATTTACTATTTGCCATAAATTTTCTTTTATTGCCATTTAAAAAGTATTGCACTTTTTTCTTTTTTTCCCAAGCTGAAGAAAAAAAAAACATTAAAAACTTTTCTAAAAAGAAACATATTGACATAGATCTTTTGTATCGGAAATAATAACAAAACTAGCAACAACAACAAAAAATGCATTCAAGGTTTTTTTTTTTAGATTTACAATTTTTTTTTTTTTTGTAACATTGATACACTTTGTTCTTTGTATTGAAATATTTGAATGTTCGGTATGAATGTATTTATAATCCCTTTAGTTATTTTTGTATGCAAATGTATAGATATGTTAATATTAAGGTGACACTTATGGTAGCATAATAATGATGATATTCAAAAAAGTTTTGCTTTACTGTTCTACTGAACCACTTCTACTTATGTAACGGCCTTCACCTACACAGAAATAATTATTGTCAATAAAATTCCAATTAAAATTCTGTTTAATTCCAAATTTCAGTACAATAAAAAGTTTAATAATATCAATTAATTTTTTTTAAAGCTCGTTATAAATAAAAAAAAATTATTGTAAAATATCGCGAGGCAACATATTTTAAGGTTGGCGTTCGCTACGTATTTCTTGTTTTCGCACATTTTTTTCCAATACATCCATATGTGCTCAATGGGGTTGAGATCAGGACTTTGTGGAGGTTTTTACTAGCATATGTGGTGTATTAAGGAGAAGCCATTTTTGACCCACTTTCCTGCAGATTATTTTTTAAAATATCGAAAAGAAACATATTGGTATATTGCACCTGCATACCGTCATGTTTTACAGGTCAGCTTTGGTGGCCGGCCACCTACAGACTTATTTCATTTTGCATTGAACAACTGACTTTTTCTTCTCTGTGATTTCTGATATGCCGTTATTCCATATAAACAACAAGTGTGCCCATAGTTTAGCGTTGCCATATCATGAGGCAATATGAATGTTTCTAATATATTTTTTTAAGAATTTATATAAAAGGTCCTAATGTTTTTGATTAAAAATATAAAAAAAACTTTGGATTAAAATTAATAATAGGTTTTGTCTTAATAGTTTTGCTTAAACAAATATAAACAAAATTTATTTTTTTTGATTACAGTTTTAATTGAAAATAATATTTATATATTTTTTTATCTTAGATGTTTTAAAAAATTCATATTGCTTGAATATCTTAGTACTAGCAACAGATCTTAAGAGAGATAATTATTTTTTTAAATAATTCGCACAAAATTTTATTTTTTTTTTTAATTTTTAAAAATTTTAAATCAATTATCTGATGATTCGCAAAATATAAATCAAATTATCAATTTTTGGTTGAAATGATTTATTAAAATTTTTATCAATTCGTTGAATTATATCAAAAGAAAGTACAAAAATTGATTTTTTGCATTAAATATTGATTAAATAACAATTAATTAGAATTTTTTAATTATTAAAAAAAAAAAAGAATTTGCGCTTTAAAAATTGAATCAGATTAGATAATTTAATAAAGGAAGTACTTTTTTAAATATTTTACTAGAAGTCCATCTGCAATACTGCTACCGATCCTAGAGGGTAGCGACCTCCCGCTTAGGAACCGTTGATAGAGATAGACAAATAAAGGAAGGGTGGTTAAATTTAAAGGGCCGATGTTGACTTTGATTTCTTTTTATTATGATAATATGGTGTTGGGGTTTTGAATTAAACCAACAAATAAAGTTTTTATAAAATAATTTAACACAACATTTATTTTGAAAGATAAAATAATACTGAATATACAATTGAAAATTATTGACAAGGTGTAAATTCAAAAGTCTATGATATCTATATTGAAAAATTTAAGCATATGAAAAGTATTTTATTTGCAAGTGTCTACAACATCTCCCTTTTTTTTTTTTAATTAGGGTGAGAATTTGTTTGGAGGTCTTCGTAGCCGTTGTGGTCTTATAGGAGGACTTGGAGGTTTACCTATTGGAGTACTAAATTTTAAAGATGAACTTTGGTTTTCTGGAGTAGTTGGAACTAAGATTTCTAAGTTATCATCATGTATTCGTTGCGGAGATGATGTATCAACTGAAAGACTTTGTGAAACGGTTTCTAAATTAGCTTGAATAGAATGATCTGAGCCTGATGCTTCTACGTATTTGTCTACATCTGGTTGCTGTGATTGATGTTGAATATCAGGTTTAATTCCAAATAATTCTAGCATAAGTTGTACCGATTCCGTTTTATTTCTTTGTTTGTCATCATATCTTCTTTTGAGTTGATTGATATGAGAACGAATTAGTTTTCTTTTGTTGTTGTCAAATATCCAAACGTTGTAGTTGACTGATCCAACTTTTTCTACAATAGAACCTGGAATCCAAACATTTTTATTTTGTTTGTTTACTTGTGCATATACCAAATCCTTTGGTTTAAAGTTTCTGTTCTTAGCACCATGTTTCATGTTATATTGCCGTTCCATATTACTATCACGTTGAGGACTTGTTTGGAACTTTTGTGGCTTTAACAAGTCCAATGTGGTTTTGATTTTTCGATTGAGAAATAATTCGGCTGGTGACTTAGAATTATATTTTGGTGTGGAACGGTATGTTTGAAGGAATATTTCCAGTATTTCAGTACTACTTCCTTCACCCTTAAGTTTTTGAAGTGCTTGTTTAAGTGTTCTGACAAACCGTTCAGCTTGGCCGTTTGATTGGGGATGATACGGTGCAGTTTTAAGATGATTTATTCCACGTGATTTTGTAAATTCATCAAACTGTGCACTGACAAACTGTGTGCCATTGTCAGACACAATTGTATCACAGTTTCCGAATCTTGAAAACATTTCCGTGAGCTTTACAATGATTGTTGATGAGGTGATGTTACAGATTTGATATATCTCAGGCCATTTTGAATAAGCATCAACAATTACAAAATAGTATTTTCCCTCGCATGGCCCAGCTATATCAATGTGGATACGTTCCATTGGTTTTCTTGCCAATGGCCAGGATTGGAGGGTATGTTTAATTGGTGCTGTTGAAGCAAGAGCACATTTTTGGCAATTTTTAACATAAATTGCTACGTCTTCATCTATTCCTGGCCAATATACGTGACTTCTAGCCAGTGCCTTCATACGTTCTTTTCCAGGATGACCACGATGGAGTTGCTTAACTATTCTATTCCTAAGACATTCAGGAATAACGATTCTGTCTTTGAACATAAGACAGTCTTTAATAATGCACAAACTTTCTCTTCTAACGTAATATTGTGACAACTCTTGTGTTAATTTAGATTTCCAACCATTTTGAAGAGAACTGATGACGGCTTGTAGTGTAGAACATTTTTGCGTTGATTGCTTTACCATGTTGAAAGTAATTGGAAGTTCTTTAAAATGATCCATGAGTGATAAGGAACAATTTTCTTCTAGCCTTGTACAAGCAATGACGATATCTTCATCTGGCTTTAAATTTGTATTGATTAATCTTGAAAGCATATCGACACAACCAAAATCCTTGGTGTTAATGTACTGTATTTTGAAATTGTACATCATTAAAGTCAATGCCCACCGTTGTAATCTATTTGCCGAATAGACAGGAATGCCCTTTTTATTACCGAAAATCGCAAGTAGAGGTTTATGGTCTGTGCATAAGAGGAACTCTCTACCGTAAATGTATCTGTGGAATTTCTTTACGGCATATATTAAACCTAAAGCTTCTTTTTCGATTTGTGAGTAATTCTTTTCTGCAGGGGTTAGTGTACGGGATGCGTGCTCAATCACTTTTTCTGATTTGTCAGGAAAAATATGACATATATACGCTCCAATTCCCTTTCCAGAAGCATCTGCTGCTACTTTGATTGGCATCTCTGGATTGTAATGGGTTAGCAGAAGTTCAGAACTAAGTATGTCTTTAAACTTTTGAAAGGATTGTTGACATTCTTTTGACCATTCATACTTGACGTTTTCTTGAAGAAGCCGATCAAGAGAAGCCCTCAAATTACTCATTTTATGAACATACTTTCCGTAATAGTTTATGGATCCGAGAAACGATCTGAGCTCGGATGTGTTTGAGGGCGGTGGTAGATCCAAAATAGTTTTTATTTTATCTGGATCAGGGCGCAGTCCTGATGCTGACATGACGTTTCCAAGGTACTTGACCTCCTTGGAAAAAAATTTGCATTTGTCAAACTTAATATGAAAATTATACTCACGAAGTCTTTGAAGAACTATTTGTACATTTTTCAAATGCTGTTCTACAGTTTGACCACCGATAATAATGTCATCAATATAGGCTGCTGCATCATCTATCCCCATTAACATAGTGTCCATTAGTTGTTGAAAAGCCCCTGGAGCACTTTTGACACCTGGAGCTAGACGATTAAATGTGTAGAGTCCTTTGTGAGTGTTAATTGTTAGTAATTTTGCAGATTCTTTAGTAACTTCCGTTTGAAGATAGGCGTCTGACAAGTCAATGTGGGTGAACAAAATACTGTTAGCTATTTTAGCGTATAACTCTTCAGGCCGATGTAATGGATATTTGTGTGGTTCAAGATTATCGTTAAGACCTGACGAATAGTCTCCACAGATACGTATTTTACCATTAGGCTTTTTCACTGCAACAATTGGTGCTGCCCAGTTTGAATAATCAACTGGTGTGATTATACCTAATGATTCCAAACGTTGCAGTTCATCTTCGATGAGAGAAAGCATTGCGTATGCAACTGGTCTTTTTGCACGAAAAACAGGCTAAACGTTTGGTTTAAGATGTAATTGTACTTGTGTTTTAGTACATTTTGATGGTGTATCTTGAAAAATATCTTTGTATTCAGTTTTTATGTTTTGTAGAACTTGAGAATCAAGTCTTGTTTCTTGTAACTGAGAACAAATGCTACTTAATGGTTTGTCCCAAAGTCCAAAATTTTCAAACCAATCTGAACCGAAAATGGAGAGAGAATCAATTTCTACTACCGATAAAATACAATGTTTTACATCACCTTGGAGCCGAACTTGACATGGAAACTCGGCTATGAGCTTGATAGGATCCAACGATGCACTAGTTAAAAAACGATCTGTAAATTGAGAACCTGGTTTGCCCATTCTGCTCCATAGAGTTTTGCCAATAATTGAAACATCTGAAGCGGTATCGATTTGCAGTTTGACGTTGAATTCAGATTTGTTTGAAGATGAAGAAGCTTTTATGCCAACTGTGACAAATTTTCGTCTTGCTGCATATGAGACTTGATTGACTTGAACAACATTCGACTGAGCTGAATTTGTATACTTTGTATTTTTATACCTTTTTGAATTCTTAGAATTTTCATTCTTGCAAAACCCTTCTTTGTGACCAATAGTTTTGCATTGTGTACATTTATGTTTTATGTAATTGCAGTATTTTGAATAATGCATGGCTCCACAATTCCAGCAAGGTGAATTGGGAATTTTTTTACCTTTATTATTGATGTTGTTGCGTTTTGTTTTGTTGATGACATTTACTGACGTTTGCTTGTTGTCTTCTATCATCGCTGTATCATGTTTTAAGTTTAATAAACGTTGGGAATTTGTTACCAATTTCTTGATTGATTGTTTAGAATCATCCTCTAGAGCTGATAGACATCTCATGCGAACCTCGGAATCTGTGTGAGCTTGTAGACCACAAACAAAAACTAAACACTTGAATTCATCAGCGCTCATCGTTGATACTTTGAAATTTTCACAAGATTGATTTATGCGGGCTGCATATGTTACTAAATCTTCCTGTGGCATTTTGACAGTTTGAAGGCATTTGTATCGTGTACTGAATAGCGTTTCCTGTATTCCAAACATGTCCTTAAGAATCTGAATTGTTTCTTGAAATGAAAGATCCCTTGGATTCTTAGGCAAAATGTATGCTGCATATTTTCCATATGCGACTGTATTAAGTTTTCGCATTAGGAGTCTAACACGAGCAGCATCGTCCAAATTTTTTCCATCAACAAGAAAAATATCTTCATGACGAGCATACCAATTGTTGAATGTTGAGGAATTTGTTTGGTCATAACAGAACTCCGATATGCTGTTGGACAATTTTTCCATTGTGTGATCTTGATGAATTGTTGCTCCTTGTGTTAGGCTTGCAAGGAGTTTTCCCTGAATCTCCAATAGTTCTTGTATCTTTGCATCTTGAGCCATTTTCTTCGTCGCCAATTTGTTGGGGTTTTGAATTAAACCAACAAATAAAGTTTTTATAAAATAATTTAACACAACATTTATTTTGAAAGATAAAATAATACTGAATATACAATTGAAAATTATTGACAAGGTGTAAATTCAAAAGTCTATGATATCTATATTGAAAAATTTAAGCATATGAAAAGTATTTTATTTGCAAGTGTCTACAACATATGGTATGGTTCAATTATGTATGGAATAAAATATCTGCCAAATGACCGCCGCGACCTTAGCGGCACACCTCCATCCGATGTTCCAAATTTTTAATGACGCTGAGGCATAATTGAGGTTCTATGCCGTTAATGTGCCGAATTATCTCATCCTTTAGCTCTTAAATTATTACTGGCTTATCGACGTACACCTTTTCTTTCAAATAACCCCAAAGAAAGATATCCAACGGTGTCAAATCACATGATCTTGGCGGCCAATTGACATCGCCACCAGATGATATAACACGGCCATTAAATTTGTCGCGCAAAAGACCCATTGTTTCGTTAGCTGTTGTTGAAACCACATATTGTGCACATTAATATCCTCAATGTCTGGCTTCAAGAATTCCGTTATGATCTCGCGATAGCGAACACCGACGGCGAGTCTAGGTTGACGGCTATTCTGCCACACTATCGCGAACAACAGCAATGTTTTCCGCAGAACGAAATAAGAGAGCATGCAAAGGTGTTTTCTCATTTTCTACAGACCCGATTTGCAGAAATATGTGCACAATTATCCCGATTGCGGACACATTTGGTCGATTATGCTGACCAAAAAAATTACAAAGTGCATTTTGATTTGAACGCCCATTTTCATAATAAGCCTGAATAACTTTAACGCGTTGCTCGATTGTGTATCTTTCCATGGTTCAAAATGAGTTAGTCTGAAATTGAGTAATGTCAAATGAAATGCAGAAAAAAACTTGACGTTTAGGCGTGGTTCACATTCAACATCGGCCCTTAAAATTTAACCACCCTTTATATGCTGTAATATCTAGCTGATATTGTTTGATCCGCAAAATGGCGAATATTTAATCATATTTATTGCCCAACAATATATTTAGGGATTAAGTTACATCCGAAAATTTTAACCATGGGAAGATATACAATCGACCAACGCGTTAAAGTCATTCACTTCGCGATTTTTTCGGTCAATTTAATCGTCCAAATGTGCGTACAATCGAAAAGATCGTTTGAGCAAACTGGGTCAGCTCGTACTGCAGAAAATATTGCATTGATGAATATTATGCACAAAGACTTACATTTACACAATTACAAGGTGCAATTGACTCAACAACTAAAGCCTTTTGACCAGTTCAAACTTCCTCAATGGCCAGAATGTTGGCAAGAAATGGGAACAGTGGATGATCAATTTTCGAAGAAAATCATCTTCAGTGATGAGGCAGATTTTCACCTCAGTGGATTCATCAATAAGCAGAATTGCCGCATTTGGGCGAATGATAATCCAAGAGTGATTGTCGAAAAACCAATGCACCCACAAAGAGTGACTATTTGATGTGGTTAATGGGCTGGCGGCATCATCGAGCCGTATTTTTTCAAAATGAGGCCGGTCAGGCAGTTACTGTGAATGGTGTTCGCTATCGTGAGTTGATGACGAACTTTTTATTGCCCGAATCTGCAGATATGGATGTGCACGATATGAGGTTTCAACAGAACAGTGCCACTTAGCCACACAGCTAACGAAACAATGGCTCTTTTGCGCGACAAATTCAATGGCCGTGTTATCTCACGTGGTGGCGATGTCAATTGGCCGCCAATATCATGTGATTTGACACCGTTGGACTTCTTTCTTTGGGATTATTTGATAGATAAGGTGTACGTCGATAAGCCAGCAACAATTCAAGAGCTAAGGGATGATATAATTCCACACATTAATGGCATAGAACCTCAATTATGCCTCAGTGTCTTCGAAAATTTGGACCATCGGATGGAGGTGTGCCGCCGAGGTCGCGACATCTATTTGGCCGATATTTTGTTCCATACATAATTGAACCATACCCTATTATCATAATAAAAAGAAATGACAATAATTTCCTAAATAATTTGCGTTTTATTCAAAATCAACATCGGCCCTTAAAATTTAACCACCCTTTATTATTAGCTAAGCCCACATATGATTATATCTAAATCTTTTTATACAGGTGTGAATATAACCGGTATTTTTTCTTGTAAGCTGCTACATAAAAAATGTGATAAGAGCCGCCCTATTATAAGATTTCTATATATTTGTAGTAGAGTATTCAAAACTGAAAACCGGTTTTAAAACCCGTTTTTAAAAGCCGATCTCTTTTGGTTTTTTTTAGAAACATTTTCAGATTCTGAACTTAAAAAAAATTTAAATTCTTTATAAAATTATTTAAGACACCAACCAATTTTGTCGGGCTGCATACTTATATCAAATTTTCTACTGAATAATGCAAAATTTTTCAATAGGATAGAAAATAAAGGTTGGTTGAAAAGTTCCTGCGCTCACCAAGAGATGGCACTGCTAGCTCCAAACTTTTTTCCTCAAGTCCGTATAACTGTCCTGAGAACACATGCAAAGTTGCAAGTCATTCTGTCAATTCTTTCTTTGTTTACAAGCCATTTGAAGTTGACGTGTCATTGATTTTTTTTAATATGGCAAAAAATGAATATCGTGCAGTCATTAGATTCTTTGTTTTGAAGGGTTTAAAAGCAAAGGAAATTTATGAACAATTGTTAGAAGTGTATAAGAAGTCATCACCTTCAAAACGCACCGTTGAATTTTGGGCTGGTGAATTTAAACGTGGTCGTACCAGCCTTGAAGACGATCCACGCGAAGGACGACCAAAAACTGCAACCACAGCAGAAATCATTGAGCAGGTACATAATATGGTTAGTGAAGATCCCAGTTTGACTAAGCGTGAAATTGCTATGCCATAGGCATCTCAGACAAACGAGTACTCCATATTTTACATGAAGATTTACGTATGAAAAAACTGTTTGGAAAGTTAGTGCCCCACACATTAAAAATTCAGCAAAAACTGGATCGAAAACAAATTTCTCAGCGTAATTTGAAGCGTTTTAAGCCGAATAAAACCGACTTCTTGCATCGTTTTATAACTATCGATGAGACTTGGATCTACCACCATGATTCTTAATTGAAACAAGAACGTTTACAGTGGACTGAAGCTGGTTGTTCAGCTCCAAAGCAGGTGAAGTCACAACGATCAGCAAAGAAGGTTATGGCATCAGTTTTTTGGGATGCAAAAGGAATTTTGTTGATTGATTATCTTCAGAAAGGTAAAACAATCAACTCTGAATATTATTGCTGCCTTTTGGATCAGCTGGATGAAAAAATTCGTGAGAAAAGACCTGGTTTAAAGATGAAAAGAATCATTTTTCATCAAGACAATGCACCTGCTCACAGAAGTCTTTTGACGATGGCTAGATTCAAAGAATTAAAGTACGAATTGCTTGAACATCCATCGTATTCACCAGATTTGGCTCCCAGTGACTACTATCTCTTCAGAAATCTCAAATAATTCCTTCGTGGAAAGCATTTTTCGTCGAATGGAGAGGCCATAGCAGCCGTAGACGGTTATTTTGCAGAGCTTCCGGAAAACTATTATAAGGATGGGATAAAATTATTGGAAGATCATTGGAAGAAGTGTATTGAGCTTCTAGGAGATTATATTGAATAAAAAAATATATTACGTAACAAAAACATTATTCTTTCATTTCGAGCGCAGGAACTTTTCAACCAACCTGTACACCCATTTCTTATCGATATATGATTTTTATTATAAATTTTTTGTACAACAAAAAAAATCACTTTAGAGGTTATTATTTATTAAAAAGTAATATCAATTTGTTTTGAAGTAAAATGACGTTTGTTAGTTGTAACCGGAAATTTCGCATATACCGAAAACCGAATTATATAAAACACCGCTTTTGAATACTCTAATTTGTATATAAGTATGTATGCGCCTTTGTAAAAGTATGTGTGATGGTAGTACAATGCCTAACAATATGCTCTTAGTTTTGTGTATAAATATCTTTTTTTTTGTTGGTAACAAAGACATTCAAACCCAATAAATAGGCAACATTTTATGAAGGTATGATGCATATAAAGACCTTGCATAACATTACTATTTAACTACAGGCAAACAAAATTGTGTTTCAAACATATTTTTGCCATGAAAAAATTCAATTTTGTTTATATTTAAGAACTATACTTATGCCTTATTTAAAATGTATATCATTAAATATTTGTTTAAAATTCAATTAAATTTTTAAAGAATTATATAATATTTCGTGTAAATCGAGGATGAGATTTAAACAAAATATTTGTTATATTAAATAATATGGTATATATTATAAATAATTTAAGCTTCAATGATTTTTAAATGTTATTAAGAAATGATAAGAGTTATCATTGAAAATTCATCAAAATATTTAATGTTCATTTTATGCAATAATTTGTTAAGAAATTGTTGAAGATTTCCTTAAAATAATTTTAAGTTTACAAAAAAAAAAAAAAGAAAAGTTTTCCATAATGTTTATATATAAATAGTTTTTGGTAGTTTTTATTCTTATTATCAATATATTTATTCATTCTTATCATGTATTTTTGCAATATTCTCTATAGTTTTTACACTTCAATTGTTATTGCATATTTGCAGGCATTTTATATTTATTAAAATTAAAACATACTTTCAGGCATTTATTTTAAATTTTACAATTTATTTCATAGAATATTAAAATTAAATTTCATACAACAGTTTTTTAAAAAATGAAAATAATGGTAATTGTATATTGTATATTTAGTTATTGCAATATGTATATTATCATCAATAAAGGTAATTGGTTTTAGTGGATTTGATAAGAGATATTACTTGCATTATGGGTTCAATACAAAAAATCATTAAAATTATTATCAATATGAAATAATAGCACCAGTCCTGTAATAAAAAAGAGATAAAAAATTTTAGTAAAATTAAAAAAAAAAATAATACACTGAAAGAGTTATCTGCATGCTTTCAATAAATCTCTGCATTAAATCAATAAAACTTTTTATTAAATTTCTGCAGTTTTTCAGATTTTATTTATTACAAATTTCATCTATTCAATGAATAATTTTATTTAAGACCAATAAAATTCTCTCTATGGAAAGCTAAATTGCAGTGAAAAATTTTCCAATAATATTAGGGTAAATATTAAAAAAAAAAAAATATTTAAGTAAAAAAATTGGAATTTATAGATTCTTAGGTGTATTGTTCACTCATGGAAAAAGCTTCATTATGTTTATCAAATACTTCATAGATATGATAAAAAAACGTCATTGATTTTCGTGCAATGTAAAACTTCATATTTCTTCATATTCATGAAACCTTTTTAAATATGATGAAGAACTTTTAAAAAACATTAAGCAAGATTTAAGAAATACTTCTTTACAAATACTTATGTATAAAGTCATTAATTATTATGACAAATTGTCATCATGTTTATGAAAAAGTTTCTTAATATTTATGCATAAGTTTCTTCATATTTATAAAGAAGTTTCACCAATAAAGATTTTGTTTTTGTTTTTAATAATAAATAAATTTCTTGAAATAATTAATATAAATAGAAATGCAAACTTAATGAGAATTATAAACAGCAGTATTTGGCAACCGAAATAATTAATTTGTAAGATTTATGATGTGTTTGTCATAAATTTTTATTAAAATCTTAGAATAGGCTACCGAAATTTTAATTATAATTACAGTCGTAGTTTAAATTAATGAAAAAATCACTTAAATTGGTGTACTAATTTTTCATTTAAATCAAATAACTTTTAATTTATTTTTAAATATTAACATATTAAGTTACAATATACGTTAATAACAAATGATTTTTAATTTATTTTAACTGTTAACAAATTAACCACAAATCTGTTAAAACGAATGATATTTCTTTTATTTATATATTTTGATCACAAAAATCCGTTAAAAATAATGATTTTTCCTTTATTTCGTTTTTTCAACTGTCAATAAATTAACTACAAAGTCTGTAGAACTAAACTACTTTTCATTTATTTTATTTATTTAAACTATCAGTCCATTAATTATAAAAAAAGCATTTTAAATGAAAATATTAATTGTAACAGAAAATCCGTATCTAAAATTGATTTTGAAAATAAATGTCAAAAATAGTTTAAAAATATAATTCTTTGTGTTTTAAATATTCAATCATTTAAAAGCAAAGTTACAGATAACTTGTTAACTAAACTACAGTCAGTTACTGTAAAAATATTTTGAATGTAAAAATTTTGAAGAGCGTTTTATTTTTGCTCTTTAGACGTATATATATTAACATGTATAATTAGACACCAACTAAATATTACTGTTTGTAGTGCAATGGACCTATTAGTCTCAGGGTTCTGAAACCCAGAAAACACAAACATTTTTTTAATTTTTTTTGATATTAAAAATTATCAAAAGACGCACTTTATTTTTAAAATGAAGAAATTTCATCAATAGAATATAGTTTTATTAATATTAATATTTAGCAAAAAAAATTCAAACCTAATGAGAAATTCAGAAAGCAGTATATGGCAACCGAAATAAATAATTTTTGTAAGTCTTTTTTTTTTAATTTGTATTCAATTTCTTTTCAAATTTTCAAAATTGTTATAAATTTTAATGAAATTCTTCATTATATTTATGGTAACCACTTAGGTATGATTAACAATTGATAAAATACAAGATTAATAAAAAAGCTTCATAAATATGATGAAATTTTTCCCTCAGTGAATATATTTTCATTTAATAAATTTGTAACTCAGGTTAAAAAGTTTCGTCATATTATTTAAACTGTTTGTTATTAATTCTTAAAATTGTTTATATAAATGGATCATTTTCGGGTTTTCAATTTAAGCAACGTCATTGTGCCTGTTAGGAAATTAACTTAACCCCGTTTATGACTGCTAAGAAGACAAGAATACAGCAAAATATATATTTTAATAGGTTGTAATAGTTAAGCAGTGGCTTTTTCTGTCGGCTTGTCTAAAACTTCTGAAGTGATCTTTTAACGGATCAAATACACGTTTCAGCGTAGCTAAAAATGGTAAATTTGCTTTATTTTTGTAAAGGTACGAAGATTAAAAATTCGTTATAAATTAAGAAAAAATTTTGAATTGAATTTTGAAATACACGTTTCAGCGTAGCTAAAAATGGTGAATTTGCTTTATTTTTGTAAAGGTACGGAGATTAAAAATTCGTTATAAATTAAGAAAAAATTTTGAATTGTTCGATTTTTTTAATTATTTGATTTTAGCTCTGAAAAAACACAAAAAAATAAAAACGGGGTCATAATTTACCCCACCTAAACACCTAAGAAAATATTTGTTCACTATCATCCTCTAAAACGAACATTTAAAATTATAACAATTTTTCCCACTTTGACGATTTTATTGACAATGAGCGCTTTTTAAATTTCAGCGTTTTTTTGGTTCCATTGATTTTTCGGTCATATTGATATTTTTTTTTACCAATTAAGAGATTAATTAAACGTCTGTTTCACATTTTCCAAATATAGCGGTTTTTACCATATATGGGTTTTAGTTTTCGTCCTTTTCATTTTTAGTGGTCGCCTTCTATTTTTTCACTTGAAAAAATTTAATTTCAGCATTTTTTTCGATTTTAGTGTTTTCCAACTGTAGCTATTCTATTTTTTTTTACCGATTTCTTTTGCATTGTAGTGATAATTTTCAGCGTTTTATTTTTTTACTTTAGCGATTTTTTGCAATTTTCAAGAATTTTTAGCATATCATCAGCCAAATGATCAGTGAGTCTGATCATTTTTAAACAAATTGAGTTAGGAATAGATTATACATAATGAAAATATTCTTTTTCTGACTCCGAAAGCGGGTTCTCGATATCTTGTATCATATCTGAGATATTCATAATCGAATTTGATCAGCCTGTCAAATCAAAAATTGTAAATCTTATAGCGGCCGTACACTTCGTTCTTTTCTGGCAGTTTTAAACGCACGGTTAAACATGAACAACGACCATTTCCACACACTAGACGTTCATAACTTCAGTTCAAGTCAAAAAAAAAAAAAAAACAAAACAAAAATTTACAGCAATAAAATAATCAGCTGGCGTTCTAATATAACCAGGTATTCGACTCTGACAAAAAACGTCAGCAGCGTAATCACACACACGATCAGTTTTTAACAAACACGTTTGAAAACGGGCTGTTCAAGAAAGACTGTTTTTTGCCACACACACTGACAGTTTTACCCATACAGTTTTATACGTGCGTTTAAAACCGCCAGAAAAGAACAAAGTGTATGGCCGCCTTAAAGGCAGCCATTATTTATAATTTTTTAGCATTTGGGTCAAACGAATAATAAGTTGACATTATAGGACTTTTTTTATTGAAATGATTTTCCAAATTTTGCCATCTTTTCTTTTTGGTGATTATTTTTCCATTGCGGAGATTTTTGTAATATTTTTCTATTTTGAAAACTTATTTTTTTTTTTGGGAATTTAAGCTACACTCAGAATATTATGTAGTTAATAAAAACTGTTTTTCGTTCCATTTAAAAATAAAGGAACATACATTTATATTTCAAAGAAATATATATATTAACTTTTTTATGAGCGCCCCGGTAGGCTAGTTGGTAGCGTGCTAGCTTATCAGTGCGGGGGTCGTGGGTTCGATTCCCACCATAGGCTCTGGTTTGTTTTCGCTACAACGAGCTGAAGGCCTTCGTTGCTAGTGCTCGGTTAGGGTATTAAAAATATAATTTCTAATTATATGTTTAATAAAATAAATAAAATAAAAAACTTTTTTATACATTTGTTCGAAATGATTTACTATCATTTACAAATTTTTTCAGTTTCATTAAATTTTTCAATGTGTTTGACATTTAATAAAAACAAAACGAAATTTTGTGGCTTATTTGTGTTTGCTGTTTTAAAACACAAAAAAAAATATTCAAAAAATTCTAATTTTTTTTATTTAAATTGTTTGTTTATAATAATAAACAATTCAAACTTTAAAAATTTCATAAACACACACACATACACAAACAAATTCACACAAAAAGTGTAGATTAAAAAATAAACAAAAAATACAAAAACGGAAACAATTTCAAATAAATGATTAAGTCATTTATTTTTTAAGGAATTCAAAGGTAAAATTTTAACATTTATTTTAACTGATCAAATAATTTGTTTCTTACGGATGTGTCAGTTGTTTAAACAGCATTTAAAAATAAATAAAAAAAGCCATTTGATTTATATGAAAATTAAGTAGACTGATGGAAATGAAATATCATTTCTTGTAAATTGTTATTTTTTGTTATTTTAACTTACAAATTATTTTAAGTGTACTTTTTAGTAAAATTCAAAGTAAGAATATGCAAAAAATATTACCATAAAATATCTCTTATATTATTGAGCAATTAAGAAAATAAAAAGCTTATTTCCATTAAAATTTAAAATACCGTCAAAAGAATCAATATAAAATCAGATAATATATAAAAAGTCAAACTTATTTAAACAATAATAACTAAATCTTTCATAATTGTCACATCAGAATCCATGTCCTGACTAGTATTTGAAGAATTAAAGCAGCTGCTATTATTATTGCTATACACAGTGGAAATAGTGTTTAATTCACACGCAGCAATATTAGTAGTTAAATTATAATTTTCAGTGGCAATGATATTTCTAATATCTTCACCAAAATCATAAGGAGCCGTGGAAGTAATATTATCGGAACATATTTTACCTTCATCATCTTTAACGAAAAAAATTAAAAGCCTATTCATCATCTGTATAACAATCATCATCATCATCTTGAGAATCTTTAATAGATTCAGAATTATCCTTAGTATATTCAATGCTATAGACAGCTGCCAAATCCATAAATTCTTCCAAAAAAAAATGTACTTCTTCAGACTGATTTTCGACTAACGCTGCTGATAATGTGATCGTATTTGAACTATTAGCTGTAGTTATTGCAATTGCATTTTCTGTATTAGCATTTGTACAAATAAATTTTCTTTTAACCTTTGTAGTCCAAATAAGAGATATTATCCTGGTCCATATTTTATGATAATATTTAAACAATCAAAATAACAAAAAAAAAACCCTAAAACAATTACTATTTAATCATTTTCCACTCACCACTCGTTTCTTTTCTTTTAAATATCTTCGACATATGGGACATTTATTAGCCCAGTCATATTTTTGATAGGACTTGTAAACTTTGAGACATTCAAAACAAAATGAATGACCACATTTTAGGTTTACTGGTGAACGTTTTTTATCCAAACATAATACACATCTATCATATTTTATATCGGCCATTGAATTTCAAATATTTTGCGCTATTTCGCTATTTGTTCACTAAATCTTAAAAGATTGTTTGTTTTGTTTAATAAAAATAGTTGATTGTAAAGCGTAATTTGAAATAAAATTATTTTTGTGTTGAAAAATAAAGAAAATTTCAATAATCACAAATGATGTCTAATGACAAATTGCCTTGATAGATACAAACCCAATAAACAATATGTGCCGTTTATGGTACTACAGCAAAAATGGTATCCAAATATGGAACAGAATATGGATTTAAAGGAACATCAAATCTAATTTCAATTGCATGAAAGTACCTAAATAATGAACTGTTTATGTACTGTGATGCAGTAAATAAAATGGAGTTCACAGAATAAAGTTTCGTATGAAGCGAACCGTTATCGTGATTTAATTGGAAATAACGCCTTTAAATTATTATTTGGAATGGAAAAATAAGCTAAAGCAAGATAATCTATTGTCAAGTTTTATACTTAAACGGGTAAAAAAATTGACCACAATTCAACTAAATTTAGCTCGATACTGGATTCGATTTATAGCGCAGGAATTTGAATCTCAACAAGGCCGTTATCGTGACTTAATTGGAAATAACGCCTTTAAATTAATATTTGGAATGATAAAATAAGCTATAGCAGGATAATCTGTAGCCAAGTTTTATACTTAAACGGGTATAAAATTTTACCACAATTCAACTAAATTTAGCTCGCATACTGGATCCGATTTATAGCGCAGGAATTTGAACCTCAACAAAGCCTATTCTTGAAAAGGAGATTATACTCCCACAAGAATATTACAAACTACACGTTCCGTTTACGTCCCGTTTTCGTTTCATCATAAACGGAATCCAACTCTATTTACGTACCGTTTTATGGATCGGTATACGGCCCAGAAAACACATTTTAAGCAATATCGAAACTGATTAGAATCCGTTAAAATACCGTCAATAACGGTCCGTTTACGCATCGATATATCGGATGAAAAACGGAGTTATCTGTTAAAAGTGCGTCAATGACGAACCATTAACGGACCGTCTACGGAGCGATATATCGGATGAAAAATGAAGTTGTCTTTTGAAAGACCACCAATGACGGACCATTTACGGATCCGTATTTGGTCCGTATTCGTACCGGTTTTTTCAACAAAAAAACGGATTTGTGTAAATGCCTATTTTTTAATTTTTTCTTTTTTTCTTTAAATTTATTTACAAAGATATTTAAAATAAAATAACATTTCGGAAAGGTTGAACTTTGTCATTCATATGTGTAGGCTCGGCAGTACCTCATGCGATCAACCCAATTTTTCAGTACATTTTCGATTGTTTCGGCTCGAATCTCTACAATGGCAACTTTGATTTCAGTTTTCAACGCTACAATTTTCTCTGAATGGTTTGTATAACTTTTATCCTTAATGGCTTCCACCAGAAGGCCTCAAATTACATATATCGATGGTTGCGTGGCTGTATGACATGTGACCCCATCTTTTTAAAATCAAGTTTCCTTCATGTCAATTTCTTGAATTTTTAGAAACAATTCGTTGAGCATGGCACGGTAACGCTCACCGTTGACGGTAACGGCGGCTTCTTGCTCATTTTCAAAGAAAAATAGCCCAGTCGTAGTAGTCATATGGATGATATTGTGTTCCATTCTTAAATGACAAAGTTAAACCTTTTCAATAAAACTAGAAATTTGAAGAAATTATTATTACTTTTTTTATAGCCTAAATTGCCTGCACTCAGAAAAAAAAGTTTGTAGAAAAATTTGTAAACGGTTTTCAATCGCACTCTACTATTTTTGTACTGATTTTTAGTAAAATTTATTATTTAGCAAACCTTTTTGCTATTTACATTTTACAAATTACAGAATTTTTACAGAATATTTACAAATTTTTGTTGCTAATTTCAGAAATCATTTTACAAATTTTTGAAAACCGATTTGCCAAAATTAGCAAAAAATGTCATAATATTTAAAAAAGGGATCGGAAGTCATATAATTAAAAAAGGGATCGGAAGTGAAGAAACCGACTCATGTCTAAAAAGAGGACATCCATTTAAAATAGCACTAAAAAGGTTTTTTAGTTCTTAAGATCAGCCCTAAAAACAATTAAAATTTAACCTTAAAAGTAAAAAAAAAAAAAAATTGAGCAAAATATTTTTCAAAACAGAAATTACAAATTAAAACAAAATGATTAATTCGTTTTTTAAAAAATATAATCAAAATTTTTGATGCTCGATAAGAAAAATTAATTCAAAGCTTTTTACTAATATTAATAATATTTAGTAATTTTTTTTGCTGATTTTAGCAAACAGATTTTTAATTCTACTTTACAAAAAGTCTACTAAAATTTAGTAGCGGCTACTAATTTTTCTACTAATTTCATTGTACTACACGTCAGCAGACATGTGTTGCTAAGATTAGCAAAAAATACCGATGGGCTCAAATTAGCAGAATTTCCCGTAATAACAGCAAAATTTTCAGTTGCCATTACAGACTTTTTTTGGTGAGTGATAACTAAACAAATCCAAAAGCAACGGAAGAAAAACTGATGAAAAACAGTTCCGTATTTGACGGTACAGAAAGGGATACACCAAAACGGAGCTAAAACGTGTTGTTTTCAAAAATTCAATTATACGGTCCGATCCGTTAATGTTCCGTTTACGTACAGGCTTTGACAAATATGTATTTTCTGACCATAAACGTACCGTAGAAGCCGAATTCATGAAGCCGATTTATCTTTCAGAATTATTAAAACCAAGTAGAAACAATATTAAATTAAATAGAAAGAGTTTTGAAATCAAAACTAAACTTTGTTATACTTTTAATTAAAATAAAATTCTACCTAATTTTAAAATGGAAAAACACAATCTAAAATTTAGACATTTTAATTTAAATACGAAAAATTTTAACTTAACTAGAATCATATTTAATTTAATAAGATTGTAATAAAGGGTGGTTAAATTTTAAGGGTCGATGTTGATTTTGACCTCATGACATACTATCGCGAACAACAGCAATGTTTTCCGCAGAACGAACTGGGCGAGCATGCACAGGTGTTAACACAGACCCGGTTTGCTGAAATTTGACCACAATTCTCCCGATTGTGGACACATTTGGTGGATTATGCTGACCAAAAAAAAATCACGAAGTACACGAAATGCATTTTGATTTGAACGCCCATTTTCATAATAAGCCTGAATAACTTTAACGCGTTGCTCGATTGTGTATCTTTCCATGGTTTAAATTGTGTTAGTCTGAAATTGAGAAATGTCAAATGAAATGCAGAAAAAACTTGACGTTTAGGTATGGATTTTTACTAACAATTCATTTGAGAAAATTGAGAAAATTTAACATAATTGATTTTTCAAGAAATCACTAAAGCAATATTAAGAAATCTGCTTAACATTAAAATAGTAGAAGAAAGCTCAAATTCACCTAATTTTACTCAGCATTACAAAACTATTCTGCATAACTACATAATTTTCTTTTTTGTAAATCCTTTTTTGAATTTAATATATTGCAACACTTTTCAAAAAATTCTTTGTCTCTTTTTTGTTTTTGCTGCTTTATTATTCTAAATGTAAATATGATTGATGTACAAATTTAATGTATGTTTTTTTTTCTTTCTGTGCTTGCATTCTCTTTGAGTAGTAGAGAATTTGTTCCGTCTGTAGGAAATGCTGAGTTTAGAAAATTTTCCGGCATTATTTTAAATTGAGGATATAAAATTTCTATGAACAGCATGAGCACCAAACATCAAGTACAAGTACCAGCATTTATTTAACCTAGTTGCAACTTATGAGTATAACTTACAAAACTGCATATGACAAAAATATTTTATGTATTTCCATTTAATATTTTGTGTTGCAAAGAGTGGGAGGCAAATGGTGTTTGGGAAGATTTCCTTATAAAATATTATTGTTTAAATGTAGTTTTAAGAAGATTTGGTAAGATTTTCTTTAGTTTTCTTTTTCTATGTGTACGTGTATGTGTGTGTGAGTAGAGAAGAAGGAAATAAATAAATGCAAGTGTATTAAGTCAAAAATGAAAAAAAGAAAGATTTTAAATGTTTAGAAGATATTTTTATGTATTGTTTTTAAAAGTTATGAACAGCCCAAAAGTAATTTATTTCAAAATTTAACAAACATTCATTAACTTTTGATTTAAAGAATTTTAAGGATTTTAATTTTTCATTTAAACAGACTTTGTTTAGTATAACTTGGGTTTTTTTTAAATTTATTTGAGTGTGAAAAGTTTCATAAATTTTATTTATGAATTTTATGAATCTTAATATCAAATTTGTCAATTTATACATAGACAAGAGTTTCAAAAAAATAAATTCTATTTATGACTATTGGTCCATTTACAGGTGAAAGAGGATTGCTAGAGGTAGAGCAAGAAACTATTTCAAATAGCACTATTGATAATGATTTAAGCTATTTAGGGGCGCTTTTTCGTTCGCTCTATCTAGAGCAAACTTCTCTCCCGCATATTGGCTTTTAGTGGCAAATAGAATCGGTCTTTAACTGGCACCCACAAAAAAAAAAAATGAATCATATCGCAGTTCGAAGGCGACCAGTTAACATCACCAAGACATCTGATAACACGTTTACCCAACATAGTGCCCAAAAGATGGATTGTTTGATGAGCTGTGTGACATGGTGCGCTACTTTGATAAAACTAAAGATGGCACAAGTTCATATCTTCCATTTCATCCCAGCTCTGTAGCGCTAGCCGTTGACTTAAATGGCGTTTCTAGCAGCATTTTCGAAAGAAAGTGGGCCAATGATGGCAACACTCCAACTTCACACCAAACTGTCACCGTCTGTGGATGCTATGGCTTCTCGACAACGACGTGCGAGTTTTACGATCCCTAAATGAGGCAAGTTTGTTTCTTGACAGAGCCGTCGAGGCGAAAATGTTCCTCATCAGAAAAGATGATTTTTCGTCCAAATTCGCTGTCCGATTGAAGCTTCTAGAAGGTCCACTCTGAGAAGTTCCAACGAAGTGGATGATCGTTCGCCTTTAATTGTTGAGACAATTGGACCTTGTAAGCGGGCAATTTGGGATATTTGTGGAAAATTCTCATCCGACTGGTGCGTGAAATGCCGAGTTGTTGATATCGATGAAGAGTCGATGTTCTTGGATACAGATGCACATTCTATCTGTACGATGACGATGACCATAAGTCTTGTCCACTAGCAAAACAGTTTCACGAACTTTTTGCACTCGCAGTGGGTGTTTCATTTCGCTCAAAACTTTTTTTCAACAAACTCACAGTTTAGGCAGCACAGCGCTTATTTTGGAAATAAGTTTTGCAATATTTTCCAAATTTGGTCAAGAGTAAATCGACATAAAAATAAATAACATAGGATTTAAAAAGATACCTGTATTTGGACCACCCTGTATACACATAAATTGTGTAAAAATGCATTCTTACAGTTGTGAAAAGATAATTGAAAAAAGTACAACTTTACGACACCATATTTTAAACAATGTTTAATGTTTGTGGTGAAAATAAAAAAAATTTTGTGGTGAAAAAATATTTTTAGGTGAATATAAAATATTATTCACCTTTCAGCGTCTGGTGAAAAAGATGACAACATATTTTATTCACCAGACAATACAATGAAATTTTAGTAAAATATACCAATTTGTAGGGAAAATTTAGAGGTATCCACGCAGAAAAAAAAAAAACATGGTTGGGGCAATCATATTCGAAGAGCATCATATATTTCTGGTATTATGATTGTCCCAACCATAGTCGTACTATAATATAGTTATCATATTATGATAATAAAATAGCTATAATTTTAACATAATTGGTCCCTACAGTTTTATTATGATTCGAAACTTTGAAAAGGTTCTTTAAATTTTAGAGTATTTCTTTAATAAATATTTTTCATAAAGCAAATATTTGATTCTATGAACTTTTTTAAAGAAATATACTTTAGAGTCTCAGAAAGAGTCCTTATAATTAAGAAGATTTCTACTAGAAAAAATCCTTAGAATCTAAATATAATTCATAATGAAAAGTCCTCAGAATCTAAGAATTTTTTAGAATCTAAGTTTTTTTTTAATATATGAATTTTTATCTAAGAAACTGAGAATTTAACTTTAAGTAAAATTCGATAGAATCCAAAATGTTACTATTAGAAATTTTTTTTAAAAATCTTGAGTTCTTCAAACTTTTTCTTAATAAAAATTTTCTTATTAATATTCTGAGTACTTTTTTCACATGAAAGTCATTATTTTACAAGAAATAAAATATAAACATATTTTTTGAATAAAAATTTTTATTGTTTTTATTGAAAAGAATTAAAAAATATAAAATATTGAATTGATTTGTGTAAATTAAAAATAAAACCCCCAGGTGAAAATGATCATATATTATCATTTTTACATGGGTGACTAAAATGATACAATTTTTTTTTATTGAAACAAGACGGTATTTTTACTGTAAATGTGAAAGTCATGTTTTTTTATTTATAATTATTCATTGATTGCTGTCAGTATTTTATTGTTCCATGATTATCATATTTTTTTCATATCCTGAATT
The DNA here is from genome assembly GCA_949748255.1 of Eustalomyia histrio. Lineage (NCBI taxonomy): Eukaryota > Metazoa > Arthropoda > Insecta > Diptera > Anthomyiidae > Eustalomyia > Eustalomyia histrio. Next base: position 25,988,626 of record OX456527.1, on the reverse strand, counting down.
TTTGTTACCACAGTATGGTTACAGCCAATCATGTTATAAAGTAGAAAGTGCCACATTAATTAATAATCAAATATTTACTATAATTATGATGGTAGCGACCATATCAATGGTTAAAACCCAATTCTAAATCAATAACTTGATTGTGGCAGCCATAGCCGAATGCAGCAAGCATTATATAGTAGCAGTGATCATGTTGCAACCATTTTTTTCACTGCGTGTACTTTCGCATTTATAAATTTTAAACCGCTGCACCCATTTTGCTAATTTACAAAAAAAAAAACTGTTCTACACTGCTCCAGAACGCGGAATATTGGTGACTATTTATTTGAGCAATAATGAAGATGATTTTTCATCAAAAATAATCATGAGTGATGAGGCCCATTTCAATCTTAGCGGGTACGTAAATAAGCAAAATTTACGCTTCTGGGGCACTGAAAATCCGCGTGTAACCCACGAAGAGCCATTACACCCGCTCAAAGTCACTGTATGGTGTGCTGTTTTCGCTGGAGGAGTCATCGGACCTTTTTTCTTCGAAGACGTCGCGGGCCAAACGGTTACTGTGAATGGTGAGCGCTACAGAGCAATGATCAACGAGTTCTTTTTGCCGCAACTTGATGAATTGTGATTGGAAAACATGTGGTTCCAACAGGACGGTATAACGCCACACACTGCACGTGCCACAACCGATATGCTGAAGGATGCATTTCCCGGGCGCCTAATCTCCCGTTTTGGCGATTTGCACTGGCCAGCTTTTGAAGTCGCGGGTTTATGTCAACAAGCCTCAGACTCTTGCAGCTCTTAAAGAAAATATCCGTCAAGAATGTGAGGACCTATCGCCGGAAGTTTTGGCCAAAGTGATGGAAAATGCCATAAAAAGGGCTCAAATGACAATCAACTGTGGCGGCGGCCATTTACATGACATCATATTCTCGACTTGATGCAAAAAAAAATTAAAAGACCAAATAAAAATAATCCATAAGAAGAATCAAAGTTTTTCATTTTTTTTTTTAAATTACAGCTAAAAAACATCGGAAGGTTATTTTTGCGCCACTCTGTACTATGTTTTAATCTTACTGTTCGGTTTTGCGGGTAAACGTTTAAAAATGTTTTTACCCCTTATTTTTTCCGTTTAGGTATAAATTGCTCAATTTGCTTTCTACGTACGAAAAAAATGCAATTAGTTTATTTGACAAAGAAACCACTTTAAGTAAGATTCGGTAGCTAAAAAAGTGAATTTCCTATGATTTTATTTTCTATAACATCCCTAAATGTGGGATACCTTAAATACCTTCCAATATTTATTGTATACAAATCTAAGTTTTGTGCAAAAGTTTTCAGCAGTTTGATAGTTATTTTAGGCAGTTTAAAAATATATAGATTTATTTGGTCATTGCAAAACATTCTTTTTATATTATACAATAAAAAAAAACTGAAAAATAAATAACCGGAGTATTGTCAATGTAAATCTATGACTATAAGGCTGGTACTTTGAAATATAAAATACAAATTTTGAATATATGCCAAGTTGAACAATAAATGTCTGTATAATACGTATCGTAGCTGAAGTACGAGTACATGTATCGTTATTTCTTTTTGTTACAATAACAAAAAATATGTATCATTTTTCTAGCAACAGGATATTAAACATTTTTGTTATTTTTTCTTTTTTTTATCTTCTGTAATACAACAAGATTCACTAAATAACAAACAAATTAAAAAATTCAAATAAAATTACACTCGAATAAACTATGTATACAAATTGTTAGCTCATGTGTTAAAATGTACTAAGTCTAGTTTTAAAAAATTTATAGATGATACAAAGAAACTGTCTATAATAGTTTGTTTAAAATAGCTATGTTTAAACCTTTGTAAGCAATTTACTACAAATTCCTCTTACATCCAAGATCTGCTATGACATTCTTAGTACATTAACATTTATTTTGTGTTTCTATGCCCTCCCGAACAGTTTAGATTTAAAATTGAACAAAATCTATCCAGCGAATGAAAATGTAAAGGTACCTCTAACTTTTCCATACAATTTTGTATATTTTAGTAAAATTTAATAGTAATACCTTTTCAATCAAATATTTTGTCTTAAATTTTTCACAAGACGATGAAGGTGAATAATGTTTTATATTCACCTCAAAATTTTTTCCACCCCAAAAATTTTTTTTCATCTTAAAAATTTTATTTCATACAAAAATTTTTCAGATCAAATATTTTTTTCAGCACAAAAATTTTTACACCTCAAAATTTTTTCACCTTTAAATTTTTTTTTTTTTTTACACAAAATTTTTTTTTCCCCCACCAATATTCTGTTCCCATCCAACAAAGTTTTTCAAGCCACAAACATTTATTCCACCTCGACAAAGTCAGCCATTATGTACAGCTCTGTGTGGCTGAGAGAGTTCAGCAGCCGAGTACAGCACTGGCAGATCGAATTCAAATTCTGTTGAAGGCATTGTATTTTTAGAATTTAAATTTGGAACTTAATTGATCCCCAAATAAAGGGTGTTTTTTATACAGGTATAGAACTTTAAGTTGGCGACACTTTTTTAACTGTTTAGTTTGGTTTGGCATTTCAACATGAATAAACTGACGTTTGAACAACGCTTCCACCAAATTGTGCAATTCGCCCAAAAAAAGATTACGTCAATAAAGAAAACTGCCGTATTTGGAGTGGTGATAATCCTTAAGTGTATGTTGAGACACCATTACATCAAAAAAAAAACTGACTGTTTGGTCGGCTGGTGGAATCAATAGTCCGTACTTCTTTAAAAACGATGCTCAGATGGCCAGAACGTTACAGTCAATGGTGACCGCAATTGAGCCATAATAACTGACTTTTTCTTTCATCACTTAAACAACCATGATGTACAGGAGCTGTGGTTTGAACAAGACGGTGCAACATGTCACACAGCTCGTGCCACAATTGATTTATTAAAGGAAACGTTTGGTAGCCGTATAGTTTCACTTTTCGGACTTGTGAAGTGGTCTCCAAGATCGTACGATTTAACGCCGCTAGACTATTTTCTGTGGGGATATGTGAAGTCGCTAGTCTACGCCGATAAGCCCAAAGCTATTGCCCACTTGGAAGACAAAATTCGCCGCGTTTTTACCGATATACGGCCACAAATGTTGGAAATCGAAAATTGGACATTCAGAATAGACTACGTCCGAGCTAGCCGTGGCGTTCATATGCCAGAAGTCATATTTTAATTATAATGCCAAAAGATTATCTTTCGAATAAAGTAAATTTCATGTCTTATTTTTTCACAAGACGATGAAGGTGAATAATGTTTTATATTCACCTCAAAATTTTTGCCACCCCAAAAATTTTTTTTCACCTTAAAAATTTTATTTCATACAAAAATTTTTCAGATCAAATATTTTTTCACGACAAAAATTTTTACACCTCAAAATTTTTTTACCTTAAAATTTTTTTTTTACACAAAAATTTTTTCCCTCACCAATATTCATCGAACAACGTTTTTCAAGCCACAAAAATTTATTCCACCTCGACAAAGTCAGCCATTATGTACAGCTCTGTGTGGCTGAGAGAGTTCAGCAGCCGAGTACAGCACTGGCAGATCGAATTCAAATTCTGTTGAAGGCATTGTATTTTTAGAATTTAAATTTGGAACTTAATTGATCCCCAAATACAGGGTGTTTTTTATACCGGTATAAAACTTTATATTGCTGGATCTAATCTGATCTGCCATTTTTCGGATCAATTTACATATATCTCACTAAATGACAAAATATATTGCTGGAACTATTTTGATTTGCCATTTTTCGGATTAAAAAAGATCAGCTAGATATTACAGCAACTATTCAAGAAAATCAAATTGGATATGATCATTTTTGTTACTCGGGTCTTTATAAATTTACTGGTTTTTTGACCCGCTGAGTAGAAACAGCCCAGCAAAACCACACATTACCAAATAATGGGTAAAGTAATTTATAGCCATAGGGGCCGACGGATTACTTTACACCTTACTTCATTGATGAATTTTATAGGCGATGAGCCTCAAAGTAATGTATATACCCATTAATTTAGAGGTGATAATGTAAGGGGTTACTTATATGGTTACGAGAATGGAAAAAGTAATGTGTCCAAAAATAGATTTTTAAAAAAGAGGAATTTTTATTAAAAAAAATTATTACAAATGTTTTATTTAAAATTTTTGTAATTAAAAATAATGTGGTCATGATGTGAATCGAACCAGGGGACTCTGGCCAAGAACTCTACCTACTGAGCTATCGACGCATACAGTATTTGATTGCTTTAAACTTTAGTGTTATCAAAAGAAACATACATTACCCTTTTGCTTACAAAAACACACAAAGTAATGTATCTAAGAATAGATTTTCAAAAATATTTCAATTATTACTTTACATTTATAAATCATATATTACGTAATCAATAATGAGTAACTTATTACTTTATGCTTGCAAATAATGAAAAAGGTAGCGAGCTATCATTACAAGGTAACGCATGAGAATATCGCAGCCAATACCAAAGTTTTGCTGGGAGCTAAAAGCATAATACTATTTCACAGTCATTTTTTTTTTTTTTCGATATTCCTATTTTTTAGCTACCTGCCCAGGAAAATCAATTTGCAATAATTTTCAGCTAACTCTCGGTTCTTATATCTAAAATTCCCCGATTTTTCAATTTATGTATGCATCCGGTGAATATGGATTAATACAGGGTGGCGCAAAAATAACCTTCCGATGTTTTTTGGCTGTAATTTAAAAAATGAAAAACTTTGATTCTTCTTATGGATTATTTTTATTTGGTCTTTTAATTTTTTTTTGCATCAAGTCGAGAATATGATGTCATGTAAATGGCCGCCGCCACAGTTGATTGTCATTTGAGCCCTTTTTATGGTATTTTCCATCAGTTTGGCCAAAACTTCCGGCGATAGGTCCTCACATTCTTGACGGATATTGTCTTTAAGAGCTGCAAGAGTCTGAGGCTTGTTGACATAAACCCGCGCCTTCAAAAAGCCCCACAAAAAGAAGTCTGGAGCGGTCAAATCAGGCGATCTTGCTGGCCAGTGCAAATCGCCAAAACGGGAGATTAGGCGCCCGGGATATGCATCCTTCAGCATATCGGTTGTGGCACGTGCAGTGTGTGGCGTTGCACGGTCCTGTTGGAACCACATGTTTTCCAATCCCAATTCATCAAGTTGTGGCAAAAAGAACTCGTTGATCATTGCTCTGTAGCGCTCACCATTCACAGTAACCGATTGGCCCGCGACGTCTTCGAAGAAAAAAGGTCCGATGACTCCTCCAGCGAAAACAGCACACCATACAGTGACTTTGAGCGGGTGTAATGGCTCTTCGTGGGTTACACGCGGATTTTCAGTGCCCCAGAAGCGTAAATTTTGCTGATTTACGTACCCGCTAAGATGGAAATGGGCCTCATCACTCATGATTATTTTTGATGAAAAATCATCTTCATTATTGCTCAAATAAATAGTCACCAATATTCCGCGTTCTAAAGCAGTGTAGCGTAACATTGTTTATTAACGTGTATTTCGCATGTGTTTACTACACAAATGTCAAAACAGAACTGACATTAGGGGCCAATCGCAAAATTTATAGCATTTTCTGATAGGAGGATTACTTTTGCGCCACCTTGTAAGCTTAGGATACTACACAATTTGGATTGTAATAAATTAGCTATTCTATACGATTTTACAATTTGACTTAAAAAGATAATTTTTTATTAATTATTTGACTTAGTAACTGTGCTTATAATAATGTAAACTTAGCACCTTTCCACAACAGTTCAAAATAACAAGTAGAAATGAAAAATTGTAAAGATTTTTACTATAAATGTTATATATTTGGTTGTTCTGTCATACTGTATTAAAATCTAAGTTTTTATAAAATGTCGACTTAGCACCTTTTCACACTAAGCTAACGAAAGAAGTTTAAAGCTCAATTTTCATTGCAATCAAAACTAGTAGTTTTAAAAATTAAATATAAATTTTTAAAAACAATTTTAGTTTTTGTTTCCAAATGGAATTTGTCTTAAATAGACAATTTTTAATTTTTAATTGGACTTAGTAACTTTTCTTTTGATAAACTGAACTTAGCCCCTTTATACAACACGACATAACAACAAGTGGGAAAGAATAAATATTTTAACTTGTTCCCAAATAATATATTCAAATCTAAGTTTTCATAAAATATGGACTTGGCACCTTTTTACACTTAGCTAACGAAATTTGTCTAAACCCCAATTTATATTACAATAAAAACTGGAGGATGTTAAAAACATTTAGTTTTTGATTCTAAATGTGTATGAAATATTTTTTAAATAGACAATTGATATCTAATTTTTAATATTATTTAGCAATTTTTCTTTTGTTAAATTAAACTTAAATCCTTTACACAACACTGCGTAACAAGAAATAGAAACGAATGGATTTTTTAATTGGAAAATTATGAAATTTTATATTATTTTTAAATTTTTCTTTTACGTGTTGATTGAATATTTAAATGTTAATTATTTTTAAAAACAAGTTTTTAAATTTCTTTTAAATTTTACCTTAAAACTTTAAATCTATGAGTTTTCTTCGAAACAGGGTTGGTTTTTAAGACTGTTTATTTCACATGAGTCTCATTTTTGTAACATTTATCTGTGCGAAATATCTGAAAATATGGCTTAATTACTTTTTTTAGGAAATACTTGGCTACTCGATATCCAATACTCATTTTTTTACCAGCACTAGTTTAAAACCCAATTTATAATAAAATCATAAACTAGCAATTTGAAAAACTTTTAGTTTTTGAATCAAAATTTTTAAAGAATTTGACAAATAAATATCGTACAAGTTTTTTTTCAAAAACTTCCAGTTTTTTTTTAAGTGTACATAAAGTAGGTTACGGGTTCGATCCATAGCGATGGCAACATTAATTTAAAAAAATAATATGTATGAGTTTTCTCCACTTCATACATATCGCAACGTCCTGCTTCGGTGTTCCCAGAGCTCTTAACCTCACTGAGATATGAACTAAAAAAAAACTTCAATAATTTCACCAACTCTCCATTAGATGGCTGAAAACAACTGCTCTTAGATTTATCATCTCCCGCAATTACAATTTTGCCATATTTAAAGACCTGCATATTTCACCACTATTAATCTTTCCTTTCCAAAGAAAGCGAATTTCCTGAGTGTTGCTTCCCTTTAAAAAATATTAAATCAAATATTACTAAAAACTAAAATATAAAAAAATTTAATTTTTACAAAAATTTAAGTTATAAAGTTTGAGTATTTAAATAATTATTGACAACTGAGTTCCTGTTTTACTAATTATTTTCTTTGGGTGCAGCAACATATTTTTAAATACTATCCAGTAAACTAACTTTTTTGTTTTTTTTTTTTCTTATTTCAAAAGTAAACAGATGTTACATGTGTTGAAAAGCAGCCAATTTACTACACTTTCTTTTTTTTCACTTATTTTTCCAAAAAAAAAAAAAACTAAAAATAATAATAACTCCTACAACACACCATTTGATATAGTTTTATATTGCTATATGTAACAAACAAATACACAAACCTTCGAACGAACAAAGAATATCTCACGTGTTATATTGTAGTAAAAGGATATTAACAATCATACAAACAAACAAAAACATTTCGAGGACATTTGCAAAAAAAATAAATGGCAAAGTGACAAAAATTGCTACATATGAACATTTAGTTTTACTATTTTGTTGTTGTTGTTGATGCTGATGTTCTGTATAGAGTAAAACTATCTCTATACTTTTGTAACAACAAAAAAAAAAAATAATGTTGTCTTTTCCTTTACAATATGAGAATAGGACAGTGTTTTAACATTCCCACATTCTCCTTTTTTCATTTATAACATACGACAACATACAACAAATTGGCATAAAGCCAACAAGATTTTGGGTAGTATGGATTAAGGGCGACCAACTAACAAAGAAACTATGTCCCAAGAAGAACGCAATTTTTAAATCTGGCAACATTGTCAAATGTCATTGTTTGACATTTGAACAATTGTTATTGTTTGCTAGTAGAAGGTACCAGGTTAGTAAAAATGGAGCGCTACACGAATGAACAACGCATTCTCATTGTGAAATTTTTTTACCAAAATGGTGAAAGTTTTGCGGCTACAGTTCGCAAATTGCGATCAATTTGGGGTCACAATAATGCTCCAAAAGAGTCAACTGTAAAGAGATTAATGGATAAGTTTGCCGAAACTGGGTCTGTTAGTGATGTAAAGACAACAACGCGCCATCGACCAGGTCGATCGACCGAAAATGTCGCAGCTGTACGTGATGATGTCGCTCTAACTCCATCCACCTCAATTCGACACCGAGCTCAGCAAATTGGTGTCTCCAAATCCACTTTGCAGCGAATTTTGACGAAAGATTTGCATCTTCATGCATACAAAGTTCAATTGACTCAGGAACTGAAGCCAGCTGACCATGGACAGCGAAGGGAGTTCGTTAATTGGGTATTGGAGAGACAACATGAAAATGCTGATTTTGCCGATAAAATCATCTTCAGTGATGAGGCCCATTTTCATCTTGATGGCTTCGTCAATAGGCAGAATTGTCGCATTTGGGGTGAGGAAAATCCTCGAGTGATTCACGAGAAGCAAATGCATCCTCAACGTGTCACTGTGTGGTGTGGTTTTTGGGCTGGAGGAATCATTGGACCTTTTTTTTATGAAAATGAGGCAGGTCAAGCGCAAACAGTCAATGGTGTTCGGTATCGTGAAATGATAACCAGTTTTTTCTTGCCTAGAATTGAAGAAATGAATGTGGAGGGCATGTGGTTCCAACAAGACGGCGCCACATGTCATACAGCCAGAGAAACAATTCAATTGCTGCATCAGTCATTTCCCGGTCGTGTTATTTCGCATTTTGAAGATCAGAATTGGCCGCCTAGATCGTGCGATTTAACACCATTCGATTTTATTCTTTGGGGTTTTTTTAAGTCGATGGTTTACGCGAATAAGCCGACGACGACTCAAGCCTTAAAAGAGGAAATTGGACGCTGCATTAATGAAATACCGCAGCATTCATGCAAAACGGTCATTGAAAATTTCATTAAAAGATAGCGTGCATGCCAGCAAAGCCGCGGCGGCCATCTGCACGATATATTGTTCCATACATAACCTCATTCTGTCTATTTTACGATATAATAAAGTTTCACGATTTTTTTTTTTAAATATCTGTGTTTTATTTAAAATTTAAAAATTGCGTTCTTCTTGGGACACCCTTTATATACAGTGCTGTGCAAAATAATAGACTTATTTTATTCTTTCTAATTTTTTAAAACAGCTGAAGTTAATGAATTCTGTTTTTATATATTTATAATCTACAATAAAAATACTCTAATGTGAAGAAAAAAAATTATTTCAATAAAAAATTCACGGTTTTAATGATTCAAAATAATAGACTTATTTAACATCTTATTAACAAAGGTCTTAAAAAATAAAAAATATAAAACAAAAACTTTTTTTTCTTCATTTCTGGAAGAGGACTATTGTGGCATGTGTGTTAATATCCTGAATGTCCACCGTTATTGTCCAAAACAGCTCTTACTCTTCTTGGCATTGACTCTATGAGTTTCTAACATTTTTCAACAGGAATAGCTTCCCATTTGGCCTTAATTGCTTCCCTAAGTTGATTTTTGTTATGAAATATCTCTCCTTCTATGCTTCTTTTCAGTTCCATCCACAAATTCTCAATCGGGTTGAGATTGGGGGACTGTGAAGGCCATTCCAAAACTGACATTTCATGTGCACTCAGCCAAGATTTTACTAATTTTGAAGAATGCTTAGGATCATTGCCCTGTTGAAAGTGCCATTCTGGTGGCATATGATTCTCTGCATATGGGAGCATTACCTCTTCCAAAATATCGCGATATATTTCTTTATTCATGATATCTGTTATCCGGTGTAAAGGTCCAACACCATACCACGAAAAGCGCCTCCACCGTGTTTAAAGGTTTTTGTGTAGCGATCATCAAGCTCTTTTCCTTTGGGTCTTTGGCACATTGCGTTGACTGTCAGAATCGAATTAATTAATCTTTGTCTCATCACTCCACAAGATATTTTTGAAATCATCAATTGAGCTATTTTGGAATTTGGAAGCAAAGCATTTTCGGGCTATTTTGTTTTTTGCTTAGCAATGGAACCTTTCGGGCAATTCTCTCAGGCAAATTTTTTTCTATTAGTCTTTGACGGACTGTTGAAGCGCTAATTTTATTATTTATTTCCGCCGAAATTGCTCTAGACGATAGAAAAGGGTTCTTTTTGACCAACAGTACTATGCGGGAGTCCATAGTTAATGAAGATTTTCGTGGTCTACCCCGGGTTTCTTTAGACGGTTTCCATTTTAGTGCATTTCGAATACATTTGTCTGATCTTCCAAGAGTTTTGGCAATAAAATCTAAAGTATGTCCTCCATTTCTTAAATTTTTAGCCACTCGACGTTCCTCAGCAGTGCAATGCAAATTTCGAACCATCTTTAATAAGTAAATCACAATAATTTTTTTTAAGTTGTATTATTTAACATACCCTCTTTTTAATTATTAAGATAAAAACTGGAGCAAAATTGTAAGAATTTTCGGAAAAATTTTACCACATTCCAATATAACACAAAATGAGTCTATTTTTTGGAGAATTGTATTTTGTTTTATTTTAAATTTTAGTTGAATGCACTTAAACGGTAAATAAAAAATTCCACAAAATACCAACAACTGATATTGAAGAGAATAGTAAAACCAACGGTACCAAATAATAATAAGAGAATGAATTTGTATAAGAGAAATATACGTACAAAAATTCCGCTCTTTCAACAGTCTATAATTTTGCACAGCACTGTACTTCCCGTATACTATTAATATAAATATGTAGAGATTTTTTCAATAATATAAAAAATTTTAATTTTTTTTTTTAATTTTTTCATTTCCTACGAGGGTTTTTTTCGAATCTTCTTTTAAAACAACAATAACCTTAAAGTCAGTATCCTTCTGAGTAAAACAAGATTTTATCCGTGTAAATCGGTTAATATTAATATTAAAAGGAATTGAAAAAAAAAAACATTAAAAATTGTATATCGCAATTTCTAAAGTATTGAGTTGCTGAAAAAAGTTATGCAACTCTAAGGATCTCTTTCACTCGATTTTAAAAGAATTTTTTTTTCTAAGATTTCTTTAAATTTTTTTTTAGCCAAAGTTACAAAATTGTATAGTTTTAAGAAAAAATTTAGTTAAAGATACATTTTAAAAATTTAGACGCTTAATCGACATATTTTAAACAATTATTCGGGTCGAATAATTATTTGAGTTTTTAATTTTTTATTTCTATATAAACCGAAATAAAAAGGATTAATCAAGGAATCGGTTAAACGATTAACCGAATTGGGAACACTAAATATTTGTTATCATTTTTTTAATTAATGGTTTTTTGTATGAAAATCTATTTTTTGACACATTACTTTTCCCATCCCTGTAACCATATAAGTAACTACTTACCTTGTAACCTCAAAGGTCATACATTATCTTGGGACTCATCGTCTGTATAATTCATCAGTAAAGTAATTACCTTGCACATTATTTGGTAATGTGAGGATATTATGTATTTTTTTTTTCTCCTTTTTAATCTACAAAATATATACTCACACAGTCTAAAGACACATTTTGTGTAAATGGCCATATGTGTGTGTGTGTGTTTATCAAGTTTTTGTAATTTGAATTGAAATAATAAAGTGGAATTTTTTGAATATTTTTATTTTATTGAAACAGGCAGCAAACAAAATTTAAATTTCAAATAACTGTAAAGAAAACAAATAAACCACAAATTTCCGTTTTGTGGGTAAATTTTTCTTAAATTTCGAACAAATGAAAAATATATGAAGAAACTGAAAAAAGCGGTAAATAACAGTAAATCATTTTGAAAAAATGTTTAAAAAAGTTAAAATAAATGTTTCTTTAAAAAATAAATGTATATTCCTTTATTTTTAACTAAACTAAATTTTTTTTATAAAACTACATAACATGCTAAACATAACATTTTGGGTGTAATAAATTATGTTTTTATCTACATAATATAATGGCTTTATTAAAAAATTGTTCTTCAGCCAAAAACTTCGTTTTTTTGTATGTAACTAAACACAACAAACACAACGTCTAGAATAATATTTTTATTTTCTATGTGTGCAGGTATGTGTCAACAGATTTTTGTAATTTGTATTGAAATAATTTTGTATAAGTTTATATTCGGTTTTAAATACTCTACTGGTCATCTTATTTTAATTACGAGAATCGCGATTTGAAAACAAATAAAGTTAAAAATTTTACGAAAATTTTATAACAAATGTTACTATAACGAATTGTATGAGTATAAAGAATGTAATGAGGAGGATGAGTTTTGTAAAAGATGTATTTTTAGTAATATGTTTTTTTTTTTTTTAATTTTATTCCAATTTCATTTTCTCATGCACATACACTTGCATATAAACTACTAAACATGACCATTATAAAATGTTGTTTTTGGTTTTTTAATTTTTAAGTAATGGTGGTGGTATACAATGTTGTTGCCTTTAAACATTGTGGGTAACATTGAATTGAATAGAGGTAGTGGAAGTAGTAGTGGTATATAGAAGGCTTTTGTAGCAAAGTAGCTGTATCGGTATAATAGTGGTTAAAGGAGAGCAGTAGTAGTAGTAGTAGTAGTAGTAGTGGCAAGTTGAGGTTTCTTCATTTTGTTGATAAATGTTTTTAACATGGCTAAGGATGTATATGGGTTGTCTGATGGTATCTGTGTAGTTATATGATCGTGTATATAAATGTTTTTATTATACATATGTATATTCTCGAATAAGTAAATGCAGTTGATAAGCATTTTAAATGTAATGCATTAAGTGCTTATAAACATTTACCCAACTAACCAGCAGTGGCTGAAACTGAAGCCGAAGCAACATTTGGTGGATGCTCTTGGCTATGGTTTGCTAAAAAATATTGTTAAAAATAAAATAAAAATTACAAAAAAAAAAAAATAAATAAAATGACTATAAAATAAAGTATGCTGTTGTATGAACAAAAATGTTTTCTTGTATAAAGGATAAAAATTAATTAAGCAGGTGAAAAGTAAATAATAGTGTAACATTATGTAAAACAAATTTTGTGGTAAATGAGAGAGAAGTAAACGTATAAACTGTTTTATATGGTGCACTTAAAAAATGTGTCAGTTAAATTGAAAAAAAAAAAATATTAAATAAAATATTACAAACAAGGTACTACTACTATTTTTAAGATAATTTTAAATAAGCTGTGTATTTTTATATAAAAATATCAGCTATTTTAATATGCTTTAAAAATTCAAAATTTTTGGCAATACCTTTTTGAGTTTATACTGAGTAATGTTATAAAATATCTAACAAGGGAAAGAAAACAAATCTATTCCACCCGTATTTTTGTTCCAATCTTATGTCTAAGAAGTAAGAATCATAGAATTGCTTGTACATGTCTGAAAGGATTAAAGCAATCCAGTAAATAAAAATTCTGATCGTAGTTACAAAAACTGAAAACCCTTTAAAATTTAAGGATTTTAAAAATAACAAAACATCTGAACATTAAAATAAAGCATTAAGGGCCGCCTAAGTTTCATTTTCTGTACCCTACATCAGAAATTTCATAGTTTTCTTAATGCTCATGGTTTGTTTTATCCCGTGGTTTTGTAAAAGCTCGTGGTTTTGTGTAAGTTTCGTAGTTTTCTTAACACTTGAGATTTTCTAAAACCTGGTGTCTTTGATACAGCTTTTTGGTTTCTGAAAGCTCATGATTTTCTGAATGTTCGTGGCATTTTTAAAGCTTCTTAAAGCTCCCGGTTTTCTTAAAGCTCGTAATTTTCTTTAATCTCGTAGTTTTCTTAAATATCGTAGTTTTCGTAAAGCTAGTAGTTTTCGTAAAGCTAGTAGTTTTCGTAAAGCTCGTAGTTTTCGTAAAGCTCGTAGTTTTCGTAAAGCTCGTAATTTTCTTTAATCTTGTAGTTTTCGTAACGCTCGTAGTTTTTGTAAAGTATGTGGTATTCTTAAAGCTCGTAGTTTTCGTAAAGCTCGTGGTTTTCTTAAAGTTCGTAGTTTTCTTAAAGCCTCTCGGTTTTCTTAAGGCTCGTGGTTTTACTAAAATTCGTAGTTTTCTTAAAGCTCGTGGTTTTTGCTAAAACTCGGTTCACACACAGCAATTTTTCTTGCAGCAATTTTCTTAAATTCTCTTTAAATTGCGAAAGTCTCTTTCTGCAATTTTAATATCTTTTACATATAAAAAAGTACGAATTAGAAAACACAAGAGAATTGCGAGTACAAGCAAATCTGTACCTCTTGCTGTTCTTCTTTCCTCCCTCTCCTATAAATTGCGATGTGTAAACCGGTGGCTCGTGGTTTTGTTAAAACTCGTGGTTTTCTTAAAGCTCGTGGTTTTCTTAAAACTCATAGTTTTCTTAAAATATGTGATTTTCTTAAAACTCGTAGTTTTCTTAAAGCTCGTGATTTTCTTAAATTCTTGGCTTTCCTGAAGCTAGTGGTTTTCGCAAAGCCCTTGGCTTTCTTAAAGCTATTAGTCTTCACAAAGCACTTGATTTTCGTAAATCCCTTGAGTTTTTTTAATCCTTGTTACTTTCTTGCAGCTCTTGGTTTTCCTTAAGCTCGTGTTTTTTAAGCTCTTGGGTTTTTTAGAACTTGTGATTTTCTTATAGCTCGTTGTTTTCCTAAACCACGTGATTTTGTATAAGTTGCAGGATTTCTTCAAGCTCATAGTTTTCTTAAAGCTCATGGTTTGTTTAAAGGTTGTGGTTTTCTTTAAGCTCGTGGTTTTCCTAAAGTTCATGGCTTTCTTAAAGCTCGTGTTTTTTTTTCAGCTCGTGGTGTTTGTTTGAGTTGTTAAAGCTCGTGTTTTTGTTAAAGCTCGTGACTTACTAAAGCTTGTTTTTGATACAGCACATGCTTTTTTAAAGTTTGTGATGTTCTACAAGCTCCTGATTTTGTTAAAGCTCGCTATTTTGTTAAAGTTTACGTTTTTATTAAAGCCCGTGTTTTTGTAAAAGCTAAAAATTTGGACTTTCTGTGGTTTTTTAAAAGCCCAGTATTTTGTTTTACTTGTGAATTTGTAAAAGCTTGTGGTTTTTCTAGAGCTCAAATTTGGATTCATTTGTGGTTTTTCAAAACCTTAAAATATTAATTTACTTAGGTTTTGAGAAACCACAAATGTTTCTAAAAGTGGATTTGCTTGTGGTTTCTTAAAAGCTGACCATTTTGTTTGACTTGTGATTATCTAAAATCTTGTAATTTTTTTTAAAGCTCATAATTAAGATTTTCTAAATTACATGTATATTATGTAATTTTTTCAGAAGCGAAAAGCTTTCTGAGTGTTTAAAGTTTGCATTGATTTTTAATTTTATAAAAGTATATAGTTTCTTAAAGGCTTAAATTTATAATTAGCTGATTTTCTTAATACTTAAAGTTGTGATAGACCGATCGACCGGTTATGACCGTAGCCTCTAGTATGGACTGCCTTTAATACATAAGCGAATAAAAACTTTTAAAATACATATTTTAAGGCATTACCAAGTCGCCCTCGGCTTTTGATAATTTTTCATACATGTTTTATTTAATTACTTAATTTGCTAAAATGTCTTTTATCTTCTAGTTCTCTGTGGCAACATGGCTAATATTCTTTTGAAGATAAATAAACCTTTTTGCCATATTTTACTAAAGCTATAACCTCCATTAACATACATATGAACATGCGTTGTTGTATGTGCATTAAAGTAGAGTCACTTTATCATACTCTCGGTGTTTTGTTGTGTTGGTGTGTTGGTGTGTGTATTAAATATGCATTGCATTATAACCTTAAATCACCTTTAGCAGTCTTTGAATATTACGTGTCCTTTTTGTGAAAGTACAAGGATATAAATGAGTGTGAGTTGGAGCATGTTTGTTTGTGTGTGTGTGTGTGTGTGTGTGACTTTTAAAGGAGTTAAACGCATAAAGTGTAATTTTTTGTGTATTTATGTGTAATACACACACTCTCACTCTCTAACTTACACGCACACTTTTCTAATTCACTTAAGTCTTTCATATCCACACGAGTATGATGATGAAAAATGTACTAGTGTTAAATGTTCTTTTATTTTATTTTACTTTATATTTTTTTTTTTTTGTCATTTTGTGGTTTCAAAAATCACTGTGTGCATTTTTATCCACTCATTTAATATGTCAAGTTAAGATTTATAATAAAACTTTGTCTTTTAGATTTGCTTTAGAAGCCAAATACAAAACAAAAATAGAGAATGATAGATGCTGGGTACTTACACCTCATACATCTACACAAGTATTTATCTAAAACTTTTGATGTATGTTAGAATATTATATTTTATATGCGTATTTGTTCATGGAGAAATTTTTAATGCTTATTAAATAAAAAAAAAATAAAAAATAGTGTTAATGAAGAAAAGAACATTAAATTATAATAACAAAATTTTGAAAAATGAAAGTGGTATAAAAGAATGTTCTAGTGTTACACTTTACCTATTTATTAAAAAATTTACAATTTCAATGTTGTGAGGTGGCCAAATTAATTCTAAACTGCATACAATTTTACAAAAAAGGTTTAAAATTTCTTTGAAAATATTTGAAAATTTCATAAAAAATTGGAAACCTGAAATTAGTTTAGATTTTATTTAGCCCAATCGTAAATTTTTACTACCCATGTGAAAGTTGAAATGAACATGAACATATATGATCACACATGATCTTGCATATGATCATACATGGTTATGCGTGATCATATACATCTATGCATAGCTCAATATATTACTACCCAGTAAAAATAAATGGTAGTCATTCTGTGACTATAACTTCTTTCATTGCTTCCTAAACTTCAGTTGACATTCTTTTATGATTTTTTGGTGTTATTCTAAGGCACTTCCAAAAGAATTCATGTGTTCATATTTCAAATGCAGTGATCTGGATATAAACCCGATGCATATCTTAAAGAATCACTCTTCATTACTTCTAAAGCATAAGTTATAGTATATCGTATATTTATTTTGAATCTTAAGCATTTATTCAAATTGAGAAAATAGTTCTGATGAACTTTTTAATTTTTTTACTAAATAATTTTTTTATATTTTAGTTTTTGTATAATAATAAATAAAACAAAATTTTATGAGGGTTAGAATTTATGCAGTTTTGCAATTTTTATAAAGGTTTTGACAAATCAAGAAAAACTGATTTTTTTACCTTTAATTGAAACTAGCTGGCCTGTCATTTGTATTTTTTCAGCCTTAAATATTTATGACGACGCAATCTGTGCATTTTTGCATTATGTATATTATTTAACACTACAGCATTTTCAGTTTTAATTCAGAAATTACCAAAATAATTTGAAAATGGTGTAAAAATTATTTCAAATTGCCCAAAAATGTTTTAAAATTGTGCAAAAATTATTTAAAATTGTTCAAAAACATTTGAAAATTGTCTAAAACTGTTTTAAAATTGTACAACCAGTTTTTAAATTCCCATCTAAAAATCGAAATATATATGAGCATACATGATCATACATGGGCTTGTATATGATCATACATGGGCATACGTGGTCATATACGTCCATACATGATCTCATATATGACCATATATCTTCGGATCCGAAATTTGAGGGTATATGGTGATATATGTGCATATATTATCATACATGCTCATATATTATTCATGTATGCTCGTATATGATCATATACGTCCATATACCCTCAAATTTCGGATCCGAAGATATGTGGTCATATATGAGATCATGTATGGTCATATATTGAACAATGTATGGACGTATATGACCATGTATGCCCATGTATGATCATGTACAGGCCCATGTATGATCATGTATGCTCATATATATTTCGATTTTTAGATTGGTTATCCAAAAATATTTTAAAATTTGTCTAAACATTCATTAAAATTTTTGAAAAATGGTTCAAAAATGCTTTTTCACTAATGCAGAATTATTTATTTGTTTTAAAAAAGAGTATTTCTATATCAATGCATACATTTCGCTTATTTAAACTTATTTTTCTGCATTCTTATGAATTAAATTTTCATCAAAGCTTATATACCACAAAGTATATGAACATTTTTTTTTTCAGAATACCTAATCATTGTATTATCATTGCTTCCTTAGAGTAAAGTATGAGTAATGTCAATAGCTACATTTGAATACTTCTATCCTATGACACGCTAATGTTAAATTCATCGATGAAACCATCAGAAAAGAAGTGATGCCTTTGCCATAGTAGGTGATGCTTTTATTGCTTCTTTGACATCTTCATTTTTGCTGGGTATACATAATTCTTTGCTGTCATATATATCTGGATCCGAAATTTGAGGGTATATGGCCGTACATGGTTATATATTTTTTTATTTGAGTATACACTCACCAAAAAAAGTCTGTAATAGCAACTGAAAATTTTGCTGTTATTATGGGATTTTTTTGCTTATTTGAGACCAGCCTTATTTTTCGCTAATCTTAGCAACAGATGTCTGCTGACGTGTAGTACAATTAAATTTGTAGAAAAATTAGCTGCCGCTACTTAATTTTAGTAAACTTTTTGTTAAGTGGAATTAAAAATCTTTTTGCTAAAATCAGCAAAAAAAAATTGACTAAATATTATTATTATTATTATTAGTACAAAATTTAAAATTTATCTTTTTTTCTCGAGCATCAAAATTTTTTTATTTGATTTATTTAAAAAAAAAAAAAAATTTTATACAAAATTAAAAAAAAAAAATCAAAGGCTTAAAAATTGTTAAAACATAAACGAATTTATCATTTTGTTTTTATTTGGTAATTTCTGTTTTGAAAAATATAAAAAAATAGTAAATTTTTTTACTTTTACGGTCAAATTTTTTATTGTTTTAGGGCTGATTTTTTGAACCAAAAAAACTTTTTAGTGCTATTTTAATTTTTAGACATGAGTCGGTATATTAACTTCCGATCCCTTTTTTTAATCTATGTAACATTTTAAGGCAATTTAAGTTTGTAGGTGTAAGTTTTAATTAGAAATAACATTTCCTTCAATATCCACTTTTTTAAAATTAGTAATTTTTTTTTGCTAATTTTAGCAAATCGGTGCTCAAAAATTTTTAAAATGATTTCTGAAATTAGCAACAAAAATTTGTAAATATTCTGTAAAAATTCTGTAATTTGTAAAATGTGAATTGCAAAAAGATTTGCTAAATACTCATTCTTTTACTAAAAATCAGTACAAAAATAGTAAAGTAGGATTGAAATTAAATAATTTTTTTTAGTTAAATTTTACACAATTTATTATTAAATAATATTTGTATACCTCTGCTATTAGCCGCTAGATGTTGCTATGCAAGCATGCGAGGTTTACAAGATGGCGCTATTTCAGCCTCTACCGATTTTTGAAAATACCCTATATTTGGAAAACCAAGAGAGATAGAACAAAATGAATGAGAATATTTCGACTAGCTTTATCTCTAAGAATGGATCTTAGTGGAGCCTTGAAATTTAAAAAAAAATCAGTTTATAAAATAACCCGAATCTCGAAGACCTCGCTTAGAAAAAAATGTTGCTCCTAGTCGAGTATACATTAGAGCATTTCACCTTACAGGCAAAAAAAAAAAGTACACCGTACACCTTCGAATATTTATTTATTTATTTTATATTAATTATATAATTACAAATTATATCCTAACACCCTAACCGACGAGCACTAGCAACAAAGGAAAAACAGACCAGAGCCTCTGGTGGGAATCGAAAAGGTTACCAACAAGCCTACCGGGGCGCTGTAAAACCTTTGAATATAAAGTATTGTTGCAAGGCCATTTAATAAAAATTTTTTTTTTTTTTGCCGAACGTAGGGGTTGACTTTTAAAGTTCTTGGTTATACCTTCAATATTTACAGTCCGAACTTAAATTGTGATATTTATATTTCTTTTTTATTTCGGGTAGAACAATATTTTTAGTCGAAGATCAATTGACCTCAAGTGTCCCGTTCTAGTACTTTACCCCCAAATCTCATTTCCTACTATGCTAATGTGCCACCCTTATGTCAGAAAATTAAAGCTTACAAAAAATCAGAGAACGTTTGTAAGGAAGTATTTCGATAATTCCAGCACAACTATTTTCAAAATGTTTTTCATAATTTTTTTATTGCGGAATGTAGAGGTCACATTTTTAAATGTTTCCTAATATCTTCAGTATTTACAATCGGATATAAAAGTATAATATATTGATGCTGGAGTTATCGAAATACTTCCCTATCAAAAGGTTAGGGGGTTATGAACTGAGATTTAGGGGCTAAGCACTAGAACGGAACACTTGAGGTCAATGGACCTTAGAGTAAATATTGGTCTCCCCGAGACAAAAAAATCGACATCGCACGCTTTACACTCAGAAAAAAAAGTTAGTAGAAAAATTTGTAAACGGTTTTCAATCCCACTCTACTATCTTTTTGCTATTTACATTTTACAAATTACAGAATTTTTACAGAATATTTACAAATTTTTGTTGCTAATTTCAGAAATCATTTTACAAATTTTTGAAAACCGATTTGCTAAAATTAGCAAAAAATTTTACTAATTTTAAAAAAGTGGGTATTGAAGGAAAAGTTATTTCTAATTAAAACTTACACCTACAAACTTAAATTTCCTTAAAATGTTACATATATTTAAATGGGATCCAAAGTGAAGATACCGATTCATGCCTAAAAAGAGGACATCCACTTAAAATAGCACTAAAAAGGTTTTTTAGTTCTAAAAATCCACTCTAAAAACAATTAAAATTTAACCTTAAAAGTAAAAAAAAAAAATTGACCAAAATATTTTTCAAAACAGAAATTACCAAATTAAAACAAAATGATTAATTCGTTTTTTGAAAAATATAATCAAAATTTTTGATGCTCGATAAGAAAAATAAATTCAAAGCTTTTTACTAATATTAATAATATTTACTAATTTTTTTGGCTGATTTTAGCAAACAGATTTTGAATTTCACTTTACAAAAAGTCTACTAAAATTTAGTAGCGGCTACTAATTTTTCTACTAATTTCATTGTACTACACGTCAGCAGACATGTGTTGCTAAGATTAACAAAAAATACCGCTGGGCTCAAATTAGCAGAATTTCCCGTAATAACAGCAAAATTTTCAGTTGCCATTACAGACTTTTTTTGGTGAGTGTAAGATCGGACTGTAAATACGGAAGTTATAAAGAAAAATTCAAAAAGGCGACCTCTACACTCAGAAAAAAAAGTTAGTATAAAAATTTGTAAACGGGTTTCAATCCCACTTTACTATTTTTGTACTGATTTTTAGTAAAAAAATTATTATTTAGCAAATCTTTTTGCTATTTACATTTTACAAATTACAGAATTTTTACAGAATATCTACAAATTTTCGTTGCTAATTTCGGAAATCATTTTACAAATTTTTGAAAACCGATTTGCTAAAATTAGCAAAAAAAATTATTAATTTTAAAAAAGTCGATATTGAAGGAAATGTTATTTCTAATAATTTAAACTTATACATACAAACTTAAATTGCCCTAAAATGTTACATAGGATTAAAAAAGGGATCGAAAGTGAAGATACCGACTCATGTCTAAAAAAGGAGACATCCACTTAAAATATCACTTAAAAGGGGTTTTTAGTTCTAAAAATCAGCCCTAAAAACAATTAAATTTAACCTTTAAGATTTTTAAGCCTTTGATTTTTTTTCATTTTGTATAAAACATCTTTTAAAAAATATAATCAAAATTTTTGATGCTCGATAAAAAAAATAAATCTAAAACTTTGTACTAATATTAATAGTATTTAGTAATTTTTTTTGCTGATTTTAGCAAACAGATTTTTAATTCCACTTTACGAAAAGTCTACTAAAATTTAGTAGCGGCTACTAATTTTTCTACTAATTTCATTGTACGCCAGCAGACATGTGTTGCTAAGATTAGCAAAAAATACCGCTGGGCTCAAATTAGCAGAATTTCCCGTAATAACTGCAAAATTTTCAGTTGCCATTACAGACTTTTTTTGGTGAGTGTACGTTAGGAAAAAAAATATATATATATTTTTTTTTAAAGTGCCTTTCAAAAACTCTTTATATTCGCTAGTGTACGGCGAACTTTTTTTCTGGTATGGTCTAGTATACATGCATGCCTTTAAAAGCTATAGACCAAACCCAGGGTGAGCGGTCTCGAAACAATATAATTTGAACACAATATACACCTCAGTAATTTTACTAATTTTTTTATTAGTAATTTTACCAATTTTTTTTTGTTAAGTTTAGATTTGTTAATTCTAAGCAGAAAAAAATTGTTTGTTAAGTTAACAAACTTTTTTGTTGAATCAACAGACATATTCAAATAATATTAAATAATATTAAATTGATGAAAATTGAAACAATACAGAACAAATGCTGCCCACAACTATGCAAAATTCGATTTGCATTAACGCCGATGGCGCCCATTTGTCGAACGTAATTTTCCACAATTAATTGAATAAAAAATTTACAAGTCTATATAAACAAAATCAGTTAAAACCCAAAAGAGATTTTACTTAAAACAAAAGTTAAGGTAAAAGAAAAACAAATGATAGTTTTTGCCCACACACTGAATTTTAACATAAGAATGTAATATATTCCGAATAGTGACTAAAATATTGTGAAGTCTCTACCACTTGGCGGTAAATTAATTAAATATTTAATGTAGAAAAATCAAATCTAATGATTTAAATTAAACTTGCAGTAAGAATGTGTAAAAACTGAAAACCTTAATTCAGTTTTCAAATATTCTTACTGCAAGGAAAATTAAAATTTTTAGATTTTTTTTCGAAAAAGATTTTGCATTTTTTATATTAGAATGCAAGTTTTTTTATTAAGATAAGAAAATAAGAAATTTATAATTTTTTATCTGCTCGCAAAATTTTTGGGAAAAAGTTTCTACAAAAAATCCTACAAATGAAATATTCTCCACTAAATCCATCTGGTTTTACAATAGAGTATTTAGTTTTTGAGTTATAACAATTTTTTTGCGGAAGCCTATTTTTAGCAATTAAAACTAAGGGTTACTCTTATACATACATAAACAAATGTTGTCACAATATTGACCTAATGACTTTGGTTTTTTAAATTTTTTTTACAAAATAAAAAAAAAAAAAAAACTATAGATTCCCTTTACCATACTGTGAATGGTTTAAAAATAACAGATGAACTAAAAAAAAAAATAATTGAAAAACTATTAAATTCGAGTTTACAATAAATCATTTAAAACCATTTAAACTCTATAAATAAAAAATAAAAAAACCATTACGAATGCACAAGTGCTACACTCAAAATAATATGTACACAGAATAAAATTACAAAATTTTGTTTGTAATATTGAACATCTTTTATAGAATATTTTTGTAAATACAAAAATAATATTTTTTTAAAAGGAACCAACAATGGGAGTTTGTAATTACAAAAAACTTTCTGTTATTTTTTGTAACTTAAATTTTTATTTTAAAAGAATTTTTATATGAAAAATAACAATTTACAAATATTTCAAACAAAAAATTTTAAGAAATAAAATTTGAATTTTAACAAATTTTTTTTAGTTACTTAAAATTTTGTTATACTTTTTTCTGTGTATGTTAAATTAACAGAAATTTTTATTAATTTAACAAAATTTATTAATATTTTATGGCTTAGTATAAGATGTGTCAATTTTAACGCAATTTTTATTTAGTTTGTTAGGATTTGTTAAATTTAACACAATTTTTGTTAAATTTAATACAATTTTTGTTCAATTTAACACAATTTTTGTTCAACTTAACAAATTTTAATTTAACACAATTTTTGTTCAATTTAACAAATTTTAATTTAACAAAGAAATTAATAAAATTGCAGCTTAATTTGTAAATATACTGCTGTGAAAATTTTTTTAAAATTATAGGATCTCCGGACCTGGTCCATATCTACTAACCAGGAAAGTACCTTAACCCAATTTTAATGAAATTTGGATATATGAAGCATGCAGGAAAAAGACATCTTTCAATATGTTTACAGGCAAATATATATTTGTTAAGAAACTACCATATGTATATTTGAAGTAGATTTCGAAGTATTTTATAATTATGGGTATTATACGTATGTTTCCAGGCAAACATTGTAATATTTGTATTTTCCCACCTAAATAAACATATATTTGCAATTGTAATTTTATCATTATTATACTTGTGGGATGCAAACATAACAATAATAAACATATAATTATTTGCAGGCAAACATATATATGTTTGCCGGTGGATGCATTTCAAAGGATCCAAACATATATATGTTTACAAGCAAACATATTATATTTGCAGGCAAGTATATTGTATTGTAAATGCGGCAAATATAACTTACAGCATTTCCAAATATATGTATATTACCAGCATATTATATTTCCAGCACTTCGTTTCTTTTCAGCGTGAGGGAAAAAGAAAATCTAAGATCGACCTGTTTCGGCTATTGGGCCACTTTGGGATTTTAAAGGATCAAAAAAGGATTAGAAAATGGGTATTTTTTCGCTTTTTAGTTAATTAAGGTATTTAAACTAAAGGAGCGAAATCCAAGTGTGGTATCGTTGCAAATAAATTTTTTAGTGCTGGTACCTTTTCTTTGTTACCTTTTTTTTCATTTGCCGATGTAAAAATTTCAAATTTCTTGCACGCAGAGAAAAAACATGGTTGTAATATGATCACTGCTACTATATTGTGCTTGCTGCAATCGGGTATAGTTGTTACAACCAAGTTATTAGTTTTCTAACCATCAACATGGTCGCTACCATCATTATTTAGTAAATATTTTACTATTTTATGATTGGCACCTTCTATTTTATATCATGATTGGCTGTAACCATACTGTGGTAACAAAAATTCTGACTATGAACAAAATATGATAATTTTGCAACGATAAAATGTTGGCAACAGTCAATAAATAATTATACCATCAAAGAAAGAAAGGTTCTTAAATTTAATTTTTGAATCATAATAAAACTGTAGGGACCATATTATGGTTATTTTATTATCACCATATGATAACCATAATATAGTACGGTTTATGGTTGGCACAACATATATGATGCTCTTCGAATATGATTGACCCAACCATGTTATTTCTTTGCGTGTGGGTATTTTATTTGGAAATGTATACTGCTTTGGCTATAAAATTCATATATTTTATTCCTTATTTTTTTTAATTCTTGGTATTTTGGAGTTTAACATATTTTTGACGAAGGCCTTTTTTTTTGTACTTTTTGGAACAACTGGATAATCTTGGGCTAAAACTTAGATATTATGTATACCAAACTTTCTTATTTGATGAAGGCATTATTTAATTGCAGTTTTTATATAAAATTTCGAGCATTTCCAACATGCGGAAAAACAAAAAGGTACCGAAAAATTTCTGAATTTCTTCTCCTCTATATTTCACCCCCTAGATCAACGAGATGGCTGAAAAACCGAAACAGGTTTTTGTAAGATTTCTATTTTCTATACATATCGAAATACCATCAAGATCGGAGTGCTTAGGTGGAGGTACCTTCCTCTCTATTTCGTTTAGTTTTTGATAATATGGACCACTTTATAAAATGGAATACTTTATAAAATGGAACATGAACTAAAGTCAGAGGTCTATGGAACATTTTCAAAAATCGGTATGAAAAAAAATTATATTTGAAAAATAAATTGTATACAATTTAGGAAATGGATTCCAAATAATTTTAAAAATTAATGCTTCAAGTTAGTTAAAGCACTAAAAATTTTTAGTATTGTGTTAAATGAAGATAACTAAAATATCTGTCTAAATCATTTTTTTTTTTTAACAAAAAATTTGTTAAATATTATTTAAATCAATTTAAAACACGTTTTGATAGAGTTTTTTTTTTAAAACTTATTATTTTAAGTGTATAGACATACAACAGTTCTAAACAAAATATAAAATATGACAAGTGGAAGTGGGGTGATGGTAAAATAAAGACAACAAAATGAAATGCTAAATAAAAAATAACATGCAAATGGCAAAAAAAAAAGTGCTGCTAAAAAGCCAACAACTTGGGTTCATATTTTCATTTAATTGCAGCTGCAAAATAGAAAAAAAAAAAACATATGAAACAAAAAAATATAAATGTAACAGAAAACTTGAAAAATATGATGATGATAAAAAAAAGCAACTAAATGCGAAAAGAGTAAAATTCAAAATAATAACAACAAAAACTTTAACTAAAACGGATATGCAAAAAAAAAAATAAAATAAAACAGTATATAAAACGTTACAGACTTTTGGGATAACGACAACGGAAGTTAAAAATGGCAACAACAAAGGAAATTTACTCGACTCTACTCTGCTCTAGTATGTATACCTACCAACTATAAGTACCTACTACAACATAGTAAAATAGCAACAAAATAAAATATTTAGTACAGAGTTTACAGAGTATTTATACTGAAATCATAACTGAATGTTTAGTTTATATATTTTAATTTATTTCAAAGCGCAACGTTTATCATACACACACATACATACATACCTAAAATGTTTTACTAAGAGTAATTTTTAGTAGAGATAAACTTAAAGATTTAAAATGTTAATTATAGTTGAAATTAAATTCTTTATTGTTTTATGTTTACAAGAAGTTAAAGCGAACTACGTATTAATTTTTTTAATATCACAGTTTGCAATTTTCATATTAATTATGACTTAAAAGGAAACTACATAGTAGTATCGCCCACAGAATTTATAGATTTGAATTTTTTTTTCTAGGTGTGCATTAGACTGTTCCTTAAAAACTTTTTTTTAAGCCTACTGTAATAGGCTTAATTTGTTTTATGTCCTCTAAAAGGATTCTGTTAAAAAATTTTAGCCAAACTAGCTTTACAAAAAGTTTTAAATTTTTGGTCAAAATGAACAAATATAAAAACTTAAAAAAAATTTCAATTGAGAATTTTCTAAAAAAACTAATATTTTTGTTTAATATTTTGCCACAGATATTCATATATTAAAGACAAAAATTTCATGACACCGATAATGCATTCTAATTTGGTACTAAAGAAATAACATAAATTTTGAGCATTTTTTAAAATTGCAAAATATTTTAAAAAAATATTTCAGATTGTGACGACATTAGTCACTAATGCTCGTTTTTGCCTAAAATGGAAAACAAATTGCCGTTTAAAATATTGTTATACTCAAGCAAGCTTTACTACCAATATATTCTGTTTAACTGAGACACCCTGTGTTTAAGGAGATCCTCCAGCAGTCTGTTAACACTGCACAGCTGATGCAAACAGCCGATAATAAACGTCATAACAAGTAGTTGTCAAAATCATATCAAGATATCGCGATGATTGAAAAAAAATTAAAATGTTCAGTCAGCGTCGCTCCCAAAATAACGTCGTAGGACAGTAAAACCTGTCATATTTATTTTAGTGTAAAGAGTACATTAGAGATTATTTCCTCTCCAGTGTCTTTACATTTTAATTTTATAACAATAAAAATAAAAAAATTATTTAAAAAAAAAATGAAAACAAACGATTTTGTTTTAAGTTTAGTATTTTTTTATTTTGAGCCATCAAAAATAAACGATCTCAGTAAATTTATTAACATGAAACAAATGGGACTGAATAATATCCATGATCTTAGATTATCCTTAAAGAAGGTTTTAAGTGCATTTTTCCTTTCAAGTTTACAGGGGTCATAAATTTGTTAGAAGGAAGGGAAGATAAATAATATAAGAAGAAGGAAAATGTTTATAGAAGGCACCTGTCTATAAACCTTGTTTTTGGGTATCAATTGACTATTTCTGAAAAACAATTGACTATTTCTAAAATACTATTGACTATTTCTCAAATACAATTGACAATTTCTGAAATACAATTGACTATTTCTGAAATACTATTGAATATTTCTGAAACACAATAGACTATTTCTGAAATACTATTGACTATTTCTGAAATACTATTGACTATTTCTGAAATACTATTGACTATTTCTGAAATACTATTGACTATTTCTCAAATACAATTGACTATTTCTGAAATACTATTGACTATTTCTGAAATAAAATTGACTATTTCTGAAATACAATTGACTATTTCTAAAATACAATTGACTATTCTGAAATACAATTGACTATTTCTGAAATACTATTGACTATTTCTGAAATACTATTGACTATTTCTCAAATACAATTGACAATTTCTGAAATACAAATGACTATTTTTGAAATACTATTGAATATTTCTGAAACACAATTGACTATTTCTGAAATACTATTGACTATTTCTGAAATACAATTGACTATTTCTGAAATACAATTGACTATTTCTGAAATACATTTGACTATTTCTGAAATACAATTGACTATTTCTGAAATACAATTGACTATTTCTGAAATACATTTGACTATTTCTGAAATACAATTGACTATTTCTGAAATACAATTGACTATTTCTCAAATACAATTGACTATTTCTGAAATACAATTGACTATTTCTGAAATACAATTGACTATTTCTGAAATACAATTGACTATTTCTGAAATACAATTGACTATTTCTGAAATACAATTGACTATTTCTCAAATACAATTGACAATTTCTGAAATACAAATGACTATTTCTGAAATACTATTGAATATTTCTGAAACACAATTGACTATTTCTGAAATACTATTGACAATTTCTGAAATACAATTGACTATTTCTGAAATACAATTGACTATTTCTGAAATACAGTTGACTATTTCTGAAATACAATTGACTATATCTGAAATACAGTTGACTATTTCTGAAATACAATTGACTATTTCTAAAATACTATTGACAATTTCTGAAATACAATTGACTATTTCTGAAATACAATTGACTATTTATGAAATACAATTGACTATTTCTGAAATACTATTGACTATATCTGAAATACAGTTGACTATTTCTGAAATACAATTGACAATTTCTGAAATACAATTGACTATTTCTGAAATACAATTGACTATTTCTGAAATACAATTGACTATTTCTGAAATACTATTGACTATATCTGAAATACAGTTGACTATTTCTGAAATACAATTGACTATTTCTGAAATACTATTGACTATATCTGAAATACAGTTGACTATTTCTGAAATACAATTGACAATTTCTGAAATACAATTGACTATTTCTGAAATACAATTGACTATTTCTGAAATACAATTGACTATTTCTGAAATACTATTGACTATATCTGAAATACAGTTGACTATTTCTGAAATACAATTGACAATTTCTGAAATACAATTGACTATTTCTGAAATACAATTGACTATTTCTGAAATACCATTGACTATTTCTGAAATACTATTGACTATATCTGAAATACAGTTGACTATTTCTGAAATACAATTGACTATTTCTGAAATACAATTGACTATTTCTGAAATTCAATTGACTATTTCTGAAATACAATTGACTATTTCTGAAATACAATTGACTATTTCTGAAATACAATTGACTATTTCTGAAATACAATTGACTATTTCTGAAATACAATTGACTATTTCTGAAATACAATTGACTATTTCTGAAATGCAATTGACTGCTCTGAAATACAATTGACTATTTCTGAAATACAATTGACTATTCTGAAATACAATTGACTATTCTAAAATACAATTGACAATTTCTGAAATACAACTGACTATTCTGAAATACAATTAGAAAAGGTGTAGAACAAAAATTATGTTGATAAGTAATGAAACTTTTTTAGAATTTGTTGTTGTTTTTTTAGGTCGGCTTGCCCTCGTAATGTAATCGATAATCGTATTATAGAATCTAGGCGCAGGTTTCACCAGTCAAAAAAAAAACATATACAAAAACTATAATTGTTTGTGTTGAAAAGAACGAAAAAATTTGCCGTAAGAGTGAATTTCACAACTCGTCTATGTAATTAAATATGTTCCGTTTAGGTTCCTCTACTTTTAATTGGGCTAAAGGCTCCATTAACACTACTTAACGTTACCCATCTATGTTTTGCCTAATTGTCTCTTTCTAACTCATTAACTTAGATTGAAACAGCTGTTTCGTCACATTACGTTACATTTAAGTATTTCTAGCTTAAGTTTAAGCTAATTGGGAGTTCTCTTTGTCGTTCTCTTCGTCTCTTACCGAATATTTTTGGGAGTTCCGCTTAGTTTACCTGTGTGTTCTCTTCGTTTAGGTTCCATTTTTGTTACCTTCGAGTGTTACCGTGCAATTTTGGGGGTTACGTTTAGGTTCCCATTCCGTTCTCTTTAAGTACTTTGATTATTATTATGCTCTTTCGTTTTTTTCCGCTCTTTGAAAGTACTATCATTATATAAATGAAGAAACAGAATAACCAACTACATGTCGTAATTTTCTATACAAATAAACACGTCGAGCTTTTCAGTTGTGAGTTAGAGTATATTTAATTTTTACCACATTTTTTTCGCATTCTCTTATATTTTTTTCTAATTCTCTTAACAGTGTTGCCACATTTTAAAAATTTTTGTAAACAAAAGCATATGATGAGTTAAATTAAAATAGATATTCTATGATAAATGAACAACGTAATATAAACCAACTTATTATGTTCGATTGTAAATTTTCATTAAAATAATTTTGTTTTATTGTTTTTATAAGACTTAAGAAATAAGAAATCTTAATTAAAATCTAAAAACAAACAAAAACTTGTTTCATTTTGCACCCTCTGTCACTATAAAATAAATTGTTTGTGACGACTCTGAATCTCCGCGAGATTCAAACTGTAAATTATTGTAGTTATCCCCTTATCCAATTCTCGTGTGCAGTATTTTAAAAACAATGGATTTTAAAAAAATTTTGATAAAATAATTTAATACAAATTAATATCACTTCCAAATGACTAAAAATTCCATAGACTCATACAAATTATGAAGAATGTTTTTTTTTTTTTTGGCACAGTGTTACCTTAAACCCAGTTGTACATGGGATTCTAACAGCTCAAAATTAAAAAATCCTTTCTCTAATTTTTTTTTTTTAATAGCAAAAATTTATAAATAATTTCGTGAATATTGTTTTCATGAGCCAAATATTATTTTCAGTTATATGCATATAATTATCATAAACTTTTTGCTTAAGGAATAGTACCTATAAATGCAACATGAAAAGAAAATTTAATAAAAACAGAAATTCCGTAAAAGTTTTCGTAAAATATTAAAATTCTATGTCCCAATATGCTTCTCCATTTTTTTATTGATATGATTAAATTTTAATTTTTTAATTGATGTGATTAAAATTTTAATAGAAATTTTAAATACTCTAATTAATTTCTGTTGAACATAACCCAATTTTTATTAGGGAACTGTGTTCCTACACTCTAAAAATTTATGGTAAATTTACTGCTATAAAATGAGAAAAGTTTTATGTAATAGTATGAAAATTCAGTAAATATAAACAGCAAATGCGTAAATCTTGTTTGCGCACACTTTTATACACCATTATACACACACAAACTATTTTTACACACTATATGTTTACAATTAAACACATTATGCCTAAAATTAGTATTATGTCGTTGAATACAAATTTTATGCACAAAGTTAATTAATATTCTACCTTATAATATTGAAAAATAAAATCTTAAAAATTTTCAAAATTAAAAAGAAAACTTTATTAGTTTTTATTTGCAATTTATGAATTATTTGGAATAACTTAAAAAAAAAATATTGTTTTTATTTTTTTTTTGTAAATTACTAAACAAAAATTTATTAGCTTTTATTACAAAACCAACATTTTTGGGCTGTTTAAATTTCAACATCGTGGTACAAAATATGCACATTTTTGTAAGGCATTTCCGTATTTTATGTGTACATTTACAGGAAAATCTTGTCTTTATACTCACAAATTTGGTAAATTTACTCTTTAATTTTAAAATTTGATTTAATTTTATGCCATATTAATGGAATTTTACCTCATAATGTGTGTACATTTTTCCATTAACGCCCACAGAGTAAATTTACCCAACTTATAGTAGGAGTACAGTTTCCTACTTTAAGTTGGGTAAATTTAAACAGAAATTAATTATAGTGTACTATAATGTAGGTAAATTTACTACCAGTATGTAAATGAAAAAAACTACGTGCATAATGCATAAAATATTTACACACAAAGGTGTAAATTTACATTAAAAATTAAATTTGTAGAATTAAATTAAAATTTTTAGAAATTAGGTGTTATTTGTGTAATTTTTTCATTTATGTGTGTAAATTTTCCAAAATGCTGAGGGTTTTTCTGAAGGTTTTTTCTATGAGAAATCTTCCTCGGAAAGGGACTTTGTAGGCAAACAAAATCAGAAGCTATGTTATATATTCAGAATCTGAATGTTTATCTTACGAAAAGAGCCCTCGTAATCAAAGGTTTTTTCTATTGGAAACAGTCATCAGAGGACTTTTCTTTAGCAGAGCTCTTAGAATCTGAGAGTTTTTTCTATAGAAAATGTCTTTAAATTCAGTGCAGCATCAGATTATGAACATTTTTCTTCTAAAGTATTAGATTTTAAGCTCTATAAAAATAGAAAAATTATCAGTTTCTAAGCATTTTTTCTATACAAAAGAATGCATGTTCTGGGAAAATTTCTATACTTTTTTTTTAAGAAAAAGTGCTCAGAACCAGAAGCCATTTCCTATAAGAAAAATCCAATAGACAAATCGACAGATATCAAGTATTTTATGTTAGTTAACGCCTTCGAATTTAAAGAATTTTGCTTCAGATTCTGAGAACTTTTTCCTTTGGCAACATCTAATAGAAGAAAGCTATTTCTGTTAGAAAATAATTTGTTCATCTTACATTTCTACCAAATTCATTTGAAAATGATGAACCAGTAAAATTTAAAGTTACCTTCATTATATTACAACCATTAGTCATTCGAGTGCCAGTGCCGATAACATGTATTTATTCATAATCTGTGTCATATTCTCGTCTGAAATATTAAAAAAAAAAGAAATATATATTAATGATTGTTTACACATAATTTATAATTTAGAAAACATCTTGACACAATTTTCTTGCCAAAATTGACCTATTTTACAGTAGTAAATTTACAAACGTTTTTTAAAGTGTATAGTTCAATTACAAAGTTCAACAAAAAAAAAATTACGGGGTTCCGACAATTGACTCTTGTTAAAGAGACCAACAAAAAATAGATGTACG
Source organism: Eustalomyia histrio (assembly GCA_949748255.1). NCBI lineage: Eukaryota > Metazoa > Arthropoda > Insecta > Diptera > Anthomyiidae > Eustalomyia > Eustalomyia histrio. The sequence goes on along the minus strand of OX456527.1, from coordinate 25,955,348 downwards.
CGTTTCGGCGTTTTGATAGTTTACATCGGAGTTTCATTTTAGAGGTGGTTTAAGTTTCCCAGCTCTGGCCTGTTCTTGCAGCATATCGGTATATACACGCAGAGAATAAACATGGTTGCAACATGATCACTGCTACTATATTGTGCTTGCTGCAATGGGTTATGGTTGTCACAACCATGTTATTGCTTGTCTAACCATCAACATGGTCGCTACCATCATTATTATAGTAAATATTTCACTATTTTATGGTTGACACCTTGTATTTTATAACATGATTGGCTGTAAGCATACTTTGGTAATAAAAATTCTGACTATGAAAAAAATATGATAATTATGTAATCATAAAATGCTGTCAACAATCAATGAATAATTATACATCAAATAAAACATGACTTTGACATTTACAGTCCGTATATTGTCTTGTTTTCATAAAAACCAAAATGTCTTAAAAAACAATCATATATTGTTTACTAAAACTGGACAGACAATATCTTTCATGTGGCATTAAAACATTTCATAAATTGAGCTATTGATCCAGTTTATTTTTTTTTAACTTCAGAAGATTTTTTTTTAGGGGTTTTTCGAAAATTCCTTATACATGTAATATTATTTACAATAATCAATTCATTGTCAAAATGATTATATATAAAGATTTTATATGGATCATATTATGATAATCCAGAAATCATAATATAGTTATGGGGACCATAATGTAATAACATTTTGAGCATACTATGAGTACATGCAATCATATTATGATTAATTCAACATCATAATATGTTTATGCAGAATCATAATATTGTAATATTTAAATCATAATATAACTGAAGGGACCATATTATGGTAAAATTATGGATATTTTATTATCATAATATGATAACCATAATATAGTACAACTATTGTTGGCACAATCATAAACCCATAAATTTATGATGCTCTTCGAATATGATTCTCCCAACCATGTTTTTTCTTTGCGTGTAAAACTATATTTTCGTTACATCTTAGGTGTAGGGTATGTTCAACAGCTTTGTAGATAATGGTATGACAAATATTTTTGTAAAAGATATTAACCCTTTAACTCCCCCTCATAACGGCATTATTTGGCTTTATTCTAATAAATTGTAAAAAGCATCCTGAAAAAGGGGAAGGGCGGGGATGAAATGTTCTACAAAAATGTTGGCCATAAAATTCTACTATATTGTCAGAACACACCAAAACCGAAAACTTAACACAAACGCAAAAACTAAACAAATTCAAGATTGCTCATCAGATGTCCAGTCAAATTTTTGGATGACCAACATATTATAAGTCAGATTTTGGGATCACCCACATAATATTTAGGTCATCCCAAAATCTGACTAGAAATTTGATGAGCAATCTTGAATTTGTCTGGTTTTTGGTATTTGTGTTAAGTTTTGGGCTTAAGTGTGCTCTGACATTTATAGTGTAATTTTATGGCCAACATTTTTGTAGAACATTTCATCCCCGCCCTTCCCCTTTTTCAGGATGTTTTTTACAATTTGTTAGAATAAAGCCGAAAAATGCCGTTATGAGGGGGAGATAGAGGGTTAATATTTTTTACAAAAATATTTTTCATACCATTATCTACAAAGTTGTTAAACATATCCTGCACCTCAGATGTAAAGAATACATAGTATTATATAACGATATGCTGCAAGAACAGGCCAGGGCTGGGAAACTTAAACCGCCTCTAAAATGAAATTCCGATGTAAACTATCAAAACGCCGACATACGTATATTTTTTTTTTGTCTCCTTAACAAGAATCAATCGTCGGAACCCCGTAATTTTGGAAAAAGTTTGAAATTGTTGTGCAGTGTTATTTTAAGGAAATTAAATTTTTAATTGATTCAAGAAATATTTTAATTAAAACTAGATTTTAGTTCTTTTCTCGGTAGGGCGATGTTATGATTTGTAGATTTCTTTAATAATAATATTATAAAAAATGTATTATTTTATATCACAATGACTTGTTAAATTCCAAAAGATTTTTTTTTTTTTTTTGAGAAACAAAAGTTGTTTGTATCTTTAAATTTTTTTAAAGAAAATAAATTCCTATTCTAACAACATTATAATTTCTATTGAATTTTTATTTTATTTTTTTTTTTTTAAAGGAATCTCTTAAAACAAATCTCTTTTTTTAACAATTTTATAATGGTCTTTTAAAATTCTTTAGGCTTCCTTTTTTTATTTTTTTTTTTTTTGTCTAAACAAACAAAAAAATAGTATTTTGTTCTATTGAAAAATGTTTAATTGTGGTTATGAAAAGATTTGTGGTTTTAAGTATAAGACTCAAATAGAAAAGGAGACCAAAAATTGTTTTTAAGAAACTTTGAAATTTATACACTAACACATACATATATACACACACACACACACACAAACATAAAAGGAACAAAAACTAAAAGCACACAAATGTTTATTCATTCATTTTGCCAGAACAAACCAAAACACTTTCCTGTTCCCATAATCACAACACTTACATTAGTGTGGTGGACCAGTGGCAGCAGCAACAGCAGCATAAATGGCAGTGTTAGCAACATCTAGGCAACACAATATGACCAACATATTTTACTAACACTGCTAACATTACAATTATCAACATCAATACTTAAACAAACACACACACACAGACAGTCACACTAATACATATAGAGGCAACATAGGACCACAATTGTTTGTAAATGTCCCTTTAGTTTTAGCAACAACAAAAGCTTTGAGTTTGTATGTGTGTATGTGTGTGTTGACATGCTATGTTTGGCTGTGTAAGTATAAAAGTTTGTATGAGGGTCTATTGTATGGCTAGTTTTGGGTGAGAATTAAAGAGTCTGTTGTTTTTTTTTTTTTTTTTGCTTGCCGTATTCCTTGTTTTCGGTTTTCCTTATTCTTCTTCTTGTTGCTTGCTAGCTGGGGATGTTGGTTGGCGTTGATCTGTTGTTGTTGTTGTTAAATTCTTGCTGCCAAGACTCTTGGCAGTGATGTAGCTTACACAGTTTTTATCATTAAATTTAATGCATATAATATTGGCTAATGATGTTTACAGTGGGGATTAGTGAGTGGTATTAAAATTGCTTTGGAATGCCACAGATACCACCTGCTGTTTATAGATATTAATATATAAGTATGTATGAATGTGTGTGTGTGTGTGTATGAAAAAGTGTTTCAATATGTATGTGTTAGTGTTTTTATATGTGATATTTTGCTTAACTTAGTTTCTATTGTTTTTAAACAAACATATTTACACTTTTGCTAGGGTATATTACAATGTTAATTTGTAACAATAAATGTTCATGCATGTGTGTGTGTGTATGTATGTGTGTTAAATATTTAAGTGTATATAAAATTTTAAGCAATATGAAACCACTAAAAATAAGTTGTCATCATTTTAATACTTACACACTAACACACAAATTTATATACTTTTTTTTTTTGGTATTTTCCTAAAGTTAATTTTTTAACAGTAAAAATTTGTGTCATTGAAAATTTATGACATGTATAACCCAGCAAAAGACAGTGGTGCTAAAAAAAGTAATTATGTACTTTTATTAAATTTTAAAGAGTCCTAAAAGGTTTTAAATTGTTTTTTTTTTTAACATAAGAATATTTTTTACACAGAGAAAATAATTTATACTATATTACACTTAGAATATTATAGAGTTTACTGTATGTAGTTTAATAAAAAAAGTTTTCAGTTCAATTGAAAATAAACAAAACATACATTTATTTTTCAAAGAAATATTTATTTTAACTTTTTTATACATTTGTTTAAAATAATTTACTGTCATTTACCGATTTTTTCATTTTCATTTATTTTTTATTCATTTGTTTGAAATTTAATAAAAATTTACTCACAAAACGGAAATTTGTGGTTTATTTGTTTTTGGTAAAGTTATTTTTGTTTCAGAAAAAAAAATAAATATTCAAAAAATTCCAATTTTTTTATTTAAATTTTTTGTTTATAAACAAAATTATTTAAATTCAAATTATAAGAACTTCATTAACACACACACATATAATAATTCACGCAAAATGTATCTATACACTAAAAAACACGCAAAAATACAACAACAAAAAAAACAGAAATAACTTCAAATAAATGAATAATCAGTTATTTTTTATGGAATTGGTAGAAAAATTTTAGCATTTATTTTCAACTGATTAATCATTTGTTTTTTTACTGATGTGTCAGTTGCTTAAAAATAAATATGCCAGATTCCATATTCCTTCCCAGAAATGGAAACATTATTAATTGGAATGGCAACCATGCAATTTGTGCTTCAAAAATCGGAGGTGGTTGACAAGGTTAATTCGAAATAGATGGAAAAAGCTCAGTTTGTGCGGGTAATCATTCACTAACTATGAAAAATAAATTTCGCATAGTAATTTTCCTTAGAGTATGTGACATATAAGCCTGCCCAAAAGCATGAGTTATTTGTGGGTTGGATGGTTCATAAGGAGGCTGAAGATGACCTGGTCGCTCAGGTCGAAAGTGTGCACTCCCTCTAGCGCTGATCCTCACAATTTTTTCAATTTAATAAAAAAATAGTGTTTACTATTCGTTAGTAACATTAAATTATGATCTCGAGCCTGATAAAAATTTGACAAAAAAATTATTTAACTGAAATGAAAAGTAATTAGACCGGTTTTTAACTGGAATATCATTTCTTCTAAATTGTATTTTCTGTTAGTTTAACTTGAAAAAAATCTAAAAAAAATTTATGAAGCATTTATTTTTTTATTCAAACAAATTTTTAGATTTGAAGTGGATTTTTGTAAGAATTTTTCAGAATGTGAAATTTTTTATATAACAGAAAGAAGTTAAGATTTAAAGATTTTTCGATTGAAAAGATTATCAAATCGTAAAAAAAAATCTTAGAAACTGTAATTTTTTATTGGCAGAAAACGCAAAATCCAAAAAGTTGTTTGTGAAAATAGAAATATATATAAACATACATGGGGTGGATATGATTATCTTCAGATCCGAAATTTGAGGGTATTATTGCTGTATATTTTTATATATAATCACATATGGTCATATATTTTCCATACATTATATATAACCATACACGGCCATATAACCACAAATTTTGAATTTTAAAATATATGATAATATATGAGATCATAAATTGTCATATACTGAAATATGCATGGACGTATATGATCATGTATGCCCAAGTATGATCTATAGGAAGTAGTAACGTTCAGTAGGGTTTTCATGAAACATATAAAGAAATATATTTTTCTGAATTTATAAAACCCTTAGTCCAAGCCTCATATGATTAAGGATTTTAGGCCAAAACATATAAATCGAAGATCTGTTTTCGTTTTATATATATTTTCGGTCAATGTTTTCGAAAATAAAAAACTTTTATTATGGCTTGTGACATATCGTTTCTAATTAAATTTAGTATACTGAACATGAAAAATTGCCCGCGTACTTTTCAAGATATCGTGAAAATTCTCCAAAAAAAAAAACAATATTTTTCCTGAATTCAGCAAATTTGTAACGAATTTGGAAACGACGTCAAACAAGCCATAAGTATTTTTTTATTTGTTCCTAAATTTTAAAACTTGGACCCTGACGTGCACGGCTTAGGATTTTTTTTTTCACTATATCAGTTTCCAAAATTAAACTTTTACTGCCACCCTCTTGGTCAGCCTACAAAAATATACTTAGAATCAAATTTTGGTCGATAATTTAGAGATGATTATTTTTGGTAATTTAAGAAATAAAACATTTTTCACAGATCAGGGTTTTGAGTTCTCGAGGATTCCGTAAAATATCTTATCAGTAACTGAACCCATACTCCAGCAAGCAGATATTTTTAATTTAAAATTTCACGGTGTTTTTAATTTTTTCCCCTTTTTACTTAATAGAAGAACGTCTACGGCGAAGGAAGAACCATCATGAAATATCTCATATTCCTGGTTTGACATGTTTGGGTTAAGTGTTTAGAATACAAATTTTACCACGATTTCATTAGATATTCCAAAGGCATCTTTTCAGTAAATTAACCATTACTCCAGGAAACACATATTTTATATTTCAAATTTCCAGGCGGAAAGGTTTGCTCCGGACAGGCGGAAGAACCTTTCTCTTTTTCTCCTTCCCAAAAATATTTCAAAACATCTCATCTTAGTAAATGTCTAAGACGGAGGAGAAATATTCGTACCAAATTTCAAGTTCCTAGTTTCTGGGCAATTAAGGGATAATTTTTCCTCTTTTTAACCCCATTTTTGCCACATTGATGGCAAAAAATTCATAAATTCATGTCCTCAGTGAATTGAGCCATACACATATTTCATATTTCAAGTTTCCAGTTAAACCTGTTTTAGCAGGCTGTTAAAGAAAAGACTTTTACTCTTTAAACCTCCACTTTTATCCAAAATTGCAAAGAGTTTCTTATCATTAAACTAGCCATACGCAAGGGAACACATGTTTTAATTCAGGTTTTTCTCCAAAGGGGTTTGGGAAGGCCGCCACATTTTGTTCCTACGGATAAGAATTTCCAAATTTTGTTTGATACGTACAGAATATCTGATAACAAGTGTTGATAATGAGATTGATTTCTTCGTTTTTAAAATATTTCTTAAAATAATAAAAATTAAATGGTATCAGTGTTGCATTTTCTTACAAACAAAAAACGCAAGCAAAACAGCTGTTAAGTAAATTAACGGAAAAAAATTCATCGAACAAAACATATGAAAAAATTAGTTTAAAACAGCTGTTTAATCTGATTGCATAGAATTTGCATCTGAAGATAAGGGATATTTTATTAAACCAGAGTTGGCATATTACAATATTTAAAGTAGTCACACTATAAAAAAGGACAAACTCGTATGTCGAATAATTTTAAAATATCCGTATAATTTTGTGTAGTATTTTAGGATGGAAAAAGTAAAATAAAAAACATTTTAAATATCTTTATTATCAATGTTTTGAGCTTTAGTTCTTAATATGTCCGCTAAAGGAAATCTAGCGTTGCCACAAAGTTTTATCATTAAATTCCTAGAAATTATAATTCGGGCTAAACGATCGCAAAAAAGTTAAACAATTTTTCGTTATAATTTTGCATGATCTATTTGTAGGGCAAAAACCATCATCTAATTTTGTGTCGCTATAACTTTTGTTAGAATCAAAACTTATTCGATTGTCCACAGATTATGTTTATTTTCACTTATAGAAGTTGTTTTAAATAATTGTGGAAAATTATGTTCAACAAATGGCCCCCGTTGATGCAAATTTGGGATCTTTTGTATGCAATTGGCACTAATGTGAGCTGCATTCGTGGTGTTACGTTTTCAATTTCGGATCGAATGTTGTTTTTTAACATCTTCAATTGTCGTGTGACGGGGAGGGACTTATTAGCGTACAATAGTAACTTTAAATATCCTAAGAGGAAGAAGTCCGGCACAGTCAAATCAGGAAATCTGGCTGGCCAAGAAAAGGGCGTCCTTGTAGTATGGCCTCCAAATAAACATCATCAAAATCAACAGCCGCTATTTACCGTGATAGCATCTCTGTCGGCTCTCAACCGACTCGGTAGGAGCAACTCCCTTACCCTGAGATGGATTCCGGGCCATGAGGGCAACGAGAGGGCGGATTATCTGGCCAACCGTGGTGCCCATCGGCCCTTCATAGGCCCTGCACCTTTTTTCACGGTGCCCACGGGCTATATTAGGGAGAAGCTCAGGATGTGGAGAGAGCCAAAATTGTAAGATTATTGGCAAACATGTCTTGGCCAAAGACCTTAAGTACCATACCCAGCAAAAACATGGTAACAACTACTTACCAGCCTATTTACTTGCTGAATTACTTTTGTTCGCGATGTCCAAAAAGTAATGGGTACTCATTATTTTTTGGCTGTTCGTAAGCGAGAGGGTAATGACTACCGATTACATTGTGTTATTTGTAAGTGAAAAGGTAATGACCACACATTACTTTTGGGACATCGCGAACAAAATGAAATAAGTGAGTAAATAGGCAAGTATTTAAAACTCTGTTTTTGCTGGGTAGGCACAAGAAGGGTCAATCGGACACTGATTTCTGCAGGTTTTGCGGGTTAAAATCGAGCATCTTTTTGGGTGACGATTTCTTGTCTTCTTCCGATATTTGGAACACTTCACCCGGAATGATTCTTGGCATCATCAATAGCTTGAACCTTTAGGGTGGTTCTGGGCAGCACAAAAGACCTATTATGTTCACGATGAAAAACTAAAATCCAATCATATTTTTCGACGTAAATACACACCCATATTGACTTTGAAAGGTAGTGATGAAGCTTCTTGATATGTAAGTGGATTTTGCGTCCCCCAGAACCGAGAGTTTTGCTTATTGACGTGGCCGCTCGATCTTGAGACGTTTAGCGGCGATTCATTGTTATTCACTATAAATTTTGCGCTTGTCTACTTTACGAATGTCAAAATCTAATGTCAAAAATGCCAGCACTTTCCAATAGGATGATACATATTGTCCCACCATGTATGATATTTTCTAAAATCATTCAGTTAAAACTCAATTTAATTTTATGGATCTTCAACATCTGTGTATTTAATACTTTTTCACTTTTGCAAAATGAGGTCAAAACTAAATTTAATGGTTAACATTTTATGCTGTGTGGTACTATAACAAAATAACTACCATAACCTTTAAAAAGTTTATAGAAAATGGTTAAATGTTTAACATTGTAATATAACGTCAATTATGTCAGGATTAAAATGGCAATAAACTATAGTTGAACATATGATGTTTAAAATGTAAAATAGCAACAGGATGTTAAGTTGATTAAGTGGAATAAAAGCTAAGAAAACGGTTAAGATGAAAAAAAAAGAAAAAATATTAAAAAGAAAATGTGTTTTAATTAAACCGTGTTTGGTCTTGTATGTGCTTATACATGGGGAACATACAATATCACATACGACCATGCACTGTTCAATATATGACCTTACATGACTCTATATGTTTCCATGTATCTTCAGACCCGATATTTAAGGGTACATGACCGTATATGTTTATATGTGATCATATATGAGCATACGAGAATCATATACAGCCGTATACCATCAAATTTCAGATCCGAAGATATATGGTCATATATCGAACTATAAATGGTAGTATATGATAATATATGCCCATGTATAATCATATACAAGACAATATATGATCATGTATGTTTATATATATTACGATTTTTACATGAAACAGTATAAAAACAGTATACTGTTTTACATGAAACAGTAAAAAATGCCTTAATAAAGGGTGATGCAAGTAGAGATACTTTTTCCAATAGCCTTTTTTGACAGATCACGTGTGAGTCGTGTCATGCTGTCATGTTATTTTTGTTTAGTATTGTTTGGCATTCCATAATGGAAAGACTTACGCCTGAACAACGTTTACAAACTTTGTTACGAAAATTCACGTTCTGTGAGGAATGTGCTTTGTGCACTTCGCTCAACTTATGGTCAACATAATCGGCCTAATGAGCGTACTATCCGCAACACGAACAAACAAAATTTCCGCATTTGGGACGAAGAGCAACCTGAAGAAATTCAAGAACTGCCACTTCATCCAGAAAAAACAACGGTTTGGTGTGGTTTGTGAGCCGGTGGAATCATCGGTTCATATTTCTTTAAAAATGGTCAATGGCGACCGTTATCGTGCCATGATAACCGACTATTTGATGCCTGAAATTGAAGCTCGTGATCTCGGCAACATTTGGTTTCAACAAGAAGGCGTCATTTCCCACACATCGCATCAATCAATGGATTTATTGAGAGAACACTTCGGTGAGCACATAATTTTAAGTTTTAGGCCCATCGATTGGCCACCAAGATCGTGTGATATCACACCGTTAGACTTTTTCCTGTGGGGATATGTAAAGTCTAAAGTTTATGCGGGCAAACCCGCTTCGATTCAGGCCTTGGAGGAAGGTATTACGCGTGTCATTCGCCAGTTACCAGTCGAAATGCTCGAATGAGTCATAGAAAATTGGACTCAACGGATGGACCATCTGCGACGTAGCAACGGCCAACATTTGATAGACATAATCTTCAAAAAATAAATGCCAAAGAATGTTCTTTCAAATGATAATAAACATTCCCCATTAAATTTGAATTTTCTGCGTTTTTTTCTTTAAAAAAGTAGGGAACCTCGAAATGGAGACTTTAATAAAAACTAATTTTGAAATTATTCTTAATTTACAATTGACTTTTTCATTGTTAAGTTTTCTTTTATAATTCGTAATAAATAAAATTAAAAACCATTTAAACTTTGCTCATTTTCTTAACAAACAAAAACACAAGAAGAAAACATGTTATACAAGAAATATTAAAATTTTAATCATATATTAAGTTAAAACTAAGACTACCACAACAATTTTACAAATACTACTGCAAGTACATGTTAAAGTAATAAGAACATCTAGTAAATGATAAACAAAACTAGTTCAAAAGGACAATAGAGTATATATATATATTTTTTTTTTATTAAAAATTAAGGTAGTAGAAGATATAGTAATGCTAGTGATAATAGCAAAAGCAGTAGTAGTAGTATTAGTTGGTAGAATAAGTTGCAAAATAAAGTAGTAGTTGTAACTAATACATACAAGCATAATATATAAAAGACATGAGAGAAAAAAAAAACAATAGCAAAACTTTTATAAAAGTTTATAATACCATGAATAGTTTAGGTAAAATGTAGATTTTTCATTCATTATGTCTAAGAGTATGAGAGTATTTTGCTGGTGTATATGTATAAGTAATAGGTTTAAGTAGTTGTTAATAAAAAAAAAATATATGCAAATTTTTTTTTCTTCTTACAATACACGTATAATAAACTGCTATACTATAAAGTATATAGATATACACAATTTCCAGTTGTAGTTAAAATGTTTTAACACTTCTTATAAATGGCGCCCAACGTTAAGGCATATTGCCATAAATAAGTTCTACAAAAAAAGTTTTCATTAATTAACGGCTTTTATTTTTATTAAAGTTTATAATATTAAATGATATTCAATTGATGATCATAATTTGACACCATTTAACATATATTTTTTAATTAAAGTTGGTTATTTGGAAAATTTTTGACAAATTGTTAACCTATGTGGAGACAATTTTTAAATATTGTTAGTTTGATATATTTTTATAAAAAATCTTGTGAATTTTTATTAGAAATAGTGTATGATAAGAGAGATTTATGTATATACTAGTAAAATTAAAAGAAAAAAATCTTGTTAAAAATATAACAAAAGATATTTATTTTTTTTTTCTTTTCTCAATTTTTTTTTTCTTCTTTGCTTAATGATTAACAAAAGATATAGGAAAAATAAACAAAACATTGTTAAGAAAATGCAGAATAAAATCTAAAAAAAAAGAATAAATTATTGTAAAGGCATGTTAAATAAAAGATTTGTTTGTATTGTTGTTGTTTTAGAATTTAAAATTTAAAGGAATTTGTTTTTATTTTGTGCTGTAAAGTAATTAGAATTTATAGGTATTTTATGGAATTAATGAGATAATTGTATACACGCAGAAAAAAGACTGGTAATTATATAAGTAAATGTTTAATAACTACCATATAAAAGGTGGGGCAATAAATATCACCCTATTGGAAAGTCCTGCCATTTTTGCAAATAGCATCGTATGTCCGTTTGGTTTTGACATTCATAAAGTAGATGTGTGCGAAATTTAGAATAACAATAAATTACTATACGCCTCAGGGGCTCGCGTTAATTGTGTGACAAAGTTTGCAAGCAATAATTCGTTAGTGCATGCTGAAAAAACATTGTTGCCACATGATCACCACTACAATATTATGCTTGCTACCTTTGGGTATGGTTGCCACAATAAAGTAATTGGTTTATAAATAGGTTCTAATCATCAATATGGTCCCCTTCATTATTCTTATAGTAAATATTTTATTATTTCATGATTGGCACTTTCAATTTTATAACATGATTGGCCGTAACCATACTCTGGTAACAAAAATTCAGTTTGCCGTTAATGCAAAGTCTTGTATAGAAAGTAAAATGACAAAAAGTGTAAGTAGGTGATAGAAGAAAGGACTTTAATCTTTGCAGTCATAATACTGTCTTGTTTTCACAAAAAAAAATATTATTAGTTCAGTTAACCATGCAAAAATAATAATATATGACCATTTTCACCTGGGGGGTTTTATTTTCGAAAATGCCTTATACACATAACATTATAATTTACACTAATCAATTCAGTGTCAAAATGATATAAATATATAAATAAATTTTGTATTTTTTTTAATAATTTTCAATAAAAACAATAATAACTTTTTTTCTAAATATGTTTAACAATTGCAAATAAGGTTCTTTAAACAGATTTTATATTTTTAATTCTTTTCAATACATTTAAAAAAAAAAAATTGTTTATAAATTCATTTATTGTTAAACAACGACTTTCTTGTAGAAGAAGTACTCAGATAAAAATAATTTTTATAAGAAAATGTCTTTTTGTTTTGTACAAAAAGGTTTCTTATAAAAACTAGTAGATTTTTTGAAATTCTTCTGATACAAACGTTTTTAGATTCTATTGACTTTTCCTTAAAGTAAAATTCTTAGATTCTGCAAACTGTTTCATAGATAAAAATTCACATGTTCTAAAAAAAACTTTGATTCTAAGGCCTTTCTTTGAATAAAAAATTCTTAAATTGTAAAAAAAAAATATTTAGATTCTAAAGGCTTTTCTTCATAGTAGAGATATTTCTAGATTCTAAGAACTTTTTTCAAAAGAGAAATTCTCAGACTCAAACATGTCCTAAGATTGTAAAAATTTTTAAAAAATTTAACTTATTAGGAGGAAAAATTGAAATGAAAACGGCGCCAAAAAAAATTTTTACCAATATTTAATAAAATTTTCCTTGAAATTAAGAAACATATTTTACTTTATATTTGGTCAAAATTTCTAAATTATAGAAAAATTTTGCTACTAAAATTTCCTCCTTATTAGTTCATACATACAGCATCTAAAATTTTACTCTTACCCAGCAAAAACAGGATTTTAACTACTTACCAGGCTATTTACTCGCTTAATTACTTTTGTTCGCGATGTCCCAAAAGTATTGAGTGGTCATTATCCTTTCACTTACAAAAAACACAAGGTAATGGGTGGTCATTACCCTCTCGCTTACAAACAGCCAAAAAATAATGAGTACCCTCTCGCTTACAAACATCCAAAAACTAATGAGTACCCATTACTTTTTGGACATCGCGAACAAAAGTAATTAAGCGAGTAAATAGTCCGGTAAGTAGATGATACAATATTTTTGCTGGGTAGTTAGGAAATGTTTTCTTGGTTTTAAGAATAATTTTATTTTATTTAAGTTCATTACATAATTTTTTTAACTAAAAACTAGGACTTAATCCCTAAAAAAAAGGAAAATATTTTCTAACATCAAGTTAAATAACACTTCTTTTAAGTGTTAATTATACTTAAATTTGATAAAAATTTTCTTATAATTACAAAACTGCTTCTATCATAAGCAGTTACTTTACACTCATTGAGTAGGTATTTTCCCTCTTTCGGAGAACTTCCGCTTTGTGAGGACACTGCTCTTAACAAGCTTTTTGCCATACATTTTTGTCTTTAAATTAAATTGAATTATACTAAACTCATTTGTTTAAAATAAAAATCAAATTTCATTAGCAAAAAGGTAAACAAATTAAAAAATGTACTGCAGGATATCCTGAAACGTATTAAATTGTGATAAAGTCATGCCCTAAGTGACACACGGCAACTATGGCCAAGGGACACTGGGGGTCCTTTGTTTTCTTGAATTAACTAATTTAAGAAATTTGTTGCAAAAATACAAAATATCACAGTTACATTTCTTGTTGGGAAAAAGGAAAAATGTCATAAGTTTATTTTATGGCATTTTTAGCTTAAACTATATTTGACATATACAAATTTAAACTTTTTGATTACTAAGTGAAAACAATAGTTCGATAAATATAAAGGTTAATAAGCGCAACGTCAATTATAGGAAAGCCATTATGCCGTAATGTATTTAATGTGCGTGCGATATTTTTTATCGTAGTCAGCAAACAAAATTATTACATAAAAGCGCAAATTCGAAATTTTTTACCTTTTGCTAACAAAATTTTAAAATATATTTTAAGCTTTTTTAAGTTCAATATTTAAGACTGTTAGGATAAGAGATGGGCACGTAAGCCATTTTTGACTCACGCACGATCACGAACCAAAAATTACAATCATGCACGATAATTTTTTTTTTTTTTAAGTTACTTTAATTTGTTTCAATTAATAATATTTTTTTTTTTTAAATTAGGAAAACTAACAAGTTTGATTTGAGTTTATTTGTTTTTTTTTTTTTTTTGGAAAAAATTATTTAAAATAATTTAAACGTTTTCCAACAAAAAAAAAATCCTATACCTAAAATTATTACGAGTATTTCTCAAAAATTAGAAAACTTTTACTTGAAAAAAATATAGTTTCTAAAATCAAATTAATTTTTATTATTACATAGGAAAAAATATATTACTTTTTGTTTTTAATCGCCTAAACTAATTTTTAGAAAACAATTCTTAAAAATAAGTTAAGTGGTAGCCTCAAAAACTGAATTTAAAAATGGCTTTCTAAAATTTAGTTAATTTTACTGCTGGCGAAAAAAAAATAGCACACATTAAGTTCTAGTACTTTCTCATTTTAAGTTAGACACACTTTTTGAACTAAATGGGAGTTAATTATGTTCTATTTTTTTTTATCTTAACTTAATTTTATTACATTTAAGTATACAAATTTCTTAAAACTAAGATGTTTTGCTTAAAAATTGATAAATTTTTATTTAATATACTTATTTTCTTTTTTCATAAAATCAAGAAATATTAATTAAGAAAAGTACGAACTATTTTTGAGTATATAAACTACTTCGTTTTTACAAAAACATAGGAATTTTTATTCATTTTAAGTTTTAACAAAATTTTACTTAAATTGAGGAAAAAATGTTGGATTAATATTTAGTTCATGTCTTTTTTGAGTGTTGAATCTATGTGTTTATTAAAAAAAATCCATAGAATTTAAAATTTTATTGAAGTATTTTTCTTTAAAAAAATCCATAGAAAAAAAGAAGTTTTGTTGAGAAAGTGCTTGGTACCCAGCAAAACTTTGGTAATGGGTGCGATATTCTCATGCGTTACCTTGTAATGATAGCTCGTCACCTTTTTCATTATTTGCAAGCATAAAGTAATAAGTTACTCATTATTGATTACGTAATATATGATTTATAAATGTAAAGTAATAATTTAAATATTTTTAAAAATCTATTTTTAGATACATTACTTTGTGTTTTATTGTAAGCAAAAGTGTAATGTATGTTTCTTTTGATAACACTAGCGAAAAAACGAAGCGCAACAATTCATTTAAGTTTAAAGCAATCAAATACTATATGCGTCGATAGCTCAGTGGGTAGAGTTCTTGGCTGGCAACCAGATTTCTCTGGTTCGATTCCTATTTTGACCACATTATTTTTAATAACAAAAATTAAAAAAAAAATATTTGTAATAATTTTTTTTAAAAATCTATTTTTAGACACATTACTTTTTCCATTCTCGTAACCATATAAGTAACCCCTTACAATATCACCTCTAAAGTAATGGGTATATATATTACTTTGAAGTTCATCGCCTGTAAAATTCATCAATGAAGGAAGGTGTAAAGTAATCCATCGGCCCCTATGGCTATACATTACATTACCCATTATTTGGTAATGTGTGGTTTTGCTGGGTATTAAAGTTTTTCTTTAGGCAAAAAATTTCTTAAAAAAATATTCTTAAAATGTAGGGATTATATTATGGTAAAACTATTGTTACTTTATTATCATAATATTATAACTATATTATAGTACATTTATGGTTGGCATAATCACAATCCCATGCTCTGTGAACATGGTTGCCATGTTTTCCACAATTATTTCAAACAATATTATTAGTGGAAATCAATGTAAGAAGTTAAAACCCAAAAGAGTTTTCACTTTAAACGAATGTTATAGCGAAAGAAAAAAGATTATGGTTTTTGCCCCACGCTGTGAATTTTTGAAATATGCTTCCAATTAATTTATTTTTTTGGTTATTTGTATGTTTCCAAGCAAACATTGTAATATTCTTATATCAGTCATATTTTCGCTTCTAAAGAGAGATACTATATTTGCAATTATAATTTTATCATTATTATACTGGGAAAATGCAAACATAATAATGATAAATATATAAGTTTTTGTTAGCAGGCAATCATATATATATATACATTTTATCTCATGCAATTATTTGTATGTTTACAGGTAAGCACATTATATTGGTAGGCAAACATATTGTATTTAAAACACAGCAAGTATATTTAACAGAGTTTTTAAAGTTATATCTCCAACAGGGTTTTGTTTTTGCAGTATAATTTCAAAGTGAAGGGTTAAAATACCTTAAACGCTAATTACTTAAAAAGCTGTTTATATTTATTTAAAATCTCAGACGCATGTAGTAACTTTCAAACTTTTGTTGAATGTAGTTCATTGCTACAAGTAACTAATATTTAAACTTTGTTTTAACAAAATAAAATCTGTTTAATAACACTGTCCAACAGCATTTTTGGAACAGAATAGCGACCCTATAATTCTGAAAGGGTATGTTGAGTAGATAATTTTTGTAGAACAAACTTATGGTCCAGCACGTCTGAGTTTTTTTTTTACAGTGGGTCAAAGTTTTCATTTTTTGGTCGAAGGGAGCATTATACTATATAAAAAAAATGCTGTAAGTTAATGTCTGAGATAATTCTTATGGTCAGAGTTGTATTGTGGAATTGTATGAGGATTATTTTTGTGGAAGATCTTAACCCTCTAACTGGTCTCTTTATGGGTCAATTTGACCCTTTTTTCGAGAAAATCAAAAAATATCCTTTAAAACTAGATATTTAAGGATTAAAATATTCTACGAAAATATTTGCTGGAAAATTTCAGTGGGGGTCACCAAAGACACCATTGTTGTAAATAAAGCTCTTTACGATTAATTGGCAAAATTACACGCCAACTTCTATAAAAAAATTATAATTTTGTTTTAATAATGGTTTATTATAGTATGTACATATTTATTTTTTTGCTTCAAATTTTCGAGTTAAAGGGAATTGGGAAATAGCAGTAGTATGGCAATGGATTAAAGATTAAACTTAATATGCTTTCCTGTATTTAGCTTGACGTGAATGTTCCGATGGGTCAAGGTTTCTGTACAAGCCCCATACGTATTCAGCAAGCATTACACTTTGGGATTTCCCTGTCTGTGTCTTTTTCTTGGAAATGAAACTTTTACATCGGCTTTTATCAAATTCCTGTTTTTCAATCTGGAACATAATATTTCAGCGTTCTCTTTTGTTAGTCCTAAATCTCTTACAAGATCTTTAAAATAAGCTTGGTCTATCAAATTAGGACATATGTTTAAACCATCAAGAGGCAAGTAACTTATATCTGATATGTTTTCAACCGCCGCTGTTATTTCTGTATTGGCGACTGCCATATTGGCCGAAAATGTATGTGTAGGCGGTTGAGGCACCGGAACACCTTCACAGCGCACTTCTGGTAAAATGACATTATTTGTTGCTTCGTATGTCATTATCGCGTAGTGCCTTTGGCTTCTACCAAATTTGTAATTTACGCAGAAATAGCATGTATCTGATTTGTGATCTTCAGGTTCAATCCATGTACTAGGCGCAGAAAATGGCAGCGCCTTAATACCGCCTTTGTACCAGGTCAAAAGATCACTTTCGCAAAGTAGTACATACGGGTTTTGGTATCCAAGCTTCAGATGAAAATCGTATTCCAAAGAAAAGAAAATATGGTTCTTCAATTGTAGGGAATATCTTTCCAATCTCTTAATTTGCAAACAGAATCCGCCATGCTTATTTAAGCTTTAATTTTTCTTTTTTTATATTAATTTTAGTAAAAATCACACCCGATATGTACCGCTTAGTAGCTCAATTATGCTTGAATTTTTTCTTTTATTTTTTATTATTAATTTTAATAAATATCACACCCGATTTGTAAGTCACAGCTGACTAGACGCGAGACCTCAGTGTTTGGCCCGGCCGAACTTGACGCCGTTTTTACCTGTTTTGTATATGTTGGTGTATAATTTTACTAATTAAGCGCAAAGAGCTTTATATACAACATTGGTGTCTTTGGTGACCACCACTGTAATTTTCCGGCAAACATTTTCGTAGAATATTTTAATCCTTAAATGTCCTTTTTTAAAGGATATTTTTTGATTTTCTCGAAAAAAGGGTCAAATTGACCCATAAAGAGACCAGTTAGAGGGTTAAGATCTTCCACAAAAATAATCCTCATACAATTCCACAATACAACTCTGACCATAAGAATTCTCTCAGACATTAACATACAGCATTTTTTTCATATAGTATAATGCTCCCTTCGACCAAAAAATGAAAACTTTGACCCACTGTAAAAAAAACTCAGACGTGCTGAACCATAAGTTTGTTTGATTTACTCAACATACCCTTTCAGAATTATGGGGTCGCTATTATGTTCCATTCAAAAAGTCTTAATTTGTTGGACAGTGTAATTACATTTTAAATTATCTCAACTTTTTTTAAAACTTCTGAGCAATTTCATTTAAAGTACAATTTTTTTTTTGTCAATGTCACAACAACTGTTCTACATACTTATTGTTTTACTTTTTTAAGAAAATAATTTTAAGATTTTTAACTATTGTTATAAATTATTTCATGAAAATCAGTTTGGTCTCAGGAAATAACTACATTTATAACAAAAAATTATATATAATTTAGTAAAATTACCCCCCAAAAAAATCACAGTTTCATTAATTTATACCAATTATCAGTACGTAAAATAGCAAAAGAAACCCCTTCAGTAAAATGAAGAAATACGAAAAAATATAAAAAGAAATTTGTTAAAATGATTGCTCAAGCTTTTACACGTACAAGATTGTAATAAATATGTAGTACATTAGGGTGTTACAACAAAAAATGTTTGTTTTATTTTTATTTTTGCATCTCTTAAAGCAAAATATAAATCCTTATGGCCAAACAACTTTTAAGAATTTTTCAGTTTCGAGATCATAATTAAATGTTACTTATGAAATAGAAAACTCTAATTTTCAATAAATATAAAATAAGATGGAAAAATTGTAAGGATCAGCGCTATAGGGATTGCTACACTTTCGAACTGAGCAACCAGGTCTTAAGCCTTATTCTGGAGCATCACCCACAACAAATCATGGCTTGAACAGGATATGTATTTATATCAACCACTTAGAGGAAAAGTGATATACGAAATTACTTTTTCCCAATATTAGTGAATTGATTACCCGTATAATGTGATTTTTCCATCTACGAGTATTATTCTATATTTTAACTAAGCCAACAACCATTGATTGTCAAAAGATTTTCATACCAACTGTTAATGTTTCAATTTCTGGCAACGAATTGCGAATCTGGGATGTATACTAACATTTCAACACCCCATATTTGACTGTATTGCTCCTCCTATAAGACAATACATTGGTATGTAATGTTGTTAATGCTTCATTTAGAATTTGTTAGGTTCGTGATCATAATTAAATAATATTCTGAAGGTTGGAATGCGCTCGATTTTATACAAAAAATTAAATTAGAAATTTTTAAATTATTTTTCCCCGTGAAGAGTGCAAGTCTTAGCTAAAGTTAGGTTGAAAAAGAGGAGTCGATGGTAAAGATACTATTCATAACCGACTCATGGGCAAACATAGGACATGCACATAAACCTGAAAGTCCGCTTATTGTGAGCTCTCATGTAGCTTTGAATTTTACCGAGGATCGAACCAGTCTTCAACCTAAAAAAATCACCATTATTTCCGGGCTGGTGGATGGCTGATTTATGCAAAAAAAAATTCCATACTTAAATCTTTGGCTTACTTGCGCATCAAGCAAGTCTCAACTCATCCAGTATTAAAGTGCAAGTCTACTAAGAAAAATTATCCGCTGTCAAAATTATAAGTTTAAGAAAGAACAAAATCAGAAACTTTTGAAATAGACAATGTATAATAACACTGTATGGGCGTGAAAATAAAATTAGATAGGTCTTTTAAATATCTTTCATTCGATTATTATCAAACTACCTCAAAAGCCCGATATTTCGTTGCCGATATAGTGTGACTTTTACCCTTTTGAAACACCATTTTTACCACTTTGAGCTACAAAATTCTTTAGTTGTGGTGTAATAGTTAGCGCGTTGGACTGTTACACATAAGATTGCGGGTTCTATTGCGACAGCACCATCAATTTAGAAAAAATAATGTGTGTTATTTTTCTCTTCCTCATACATATCACCACGACCTACTTCGGTGTTTCGATAGAACTTATCCCCACCGAAGTAAAATAACAAAACAGGGCTATTAACTTAAAAGCTTCAACAATTTTTGGCCAACTCCCTATCGGATAGCGAGCAACAACTGTTCTAAGATTTATCTTCTCGCGCAATTACAGTGCTGCCATATTTGAAGTCTTTCATCTTTTATCAAGTTTCACCTCTCCTCTATCCCCTTTTTAAAGAATGCAACACATTACGAGTAATAAGTTGGAAAAAGTTTAAGTTAATGATTGTTATCGCTATCTTATAAAATTTCAAAACAATTAAAATTTATAAAATATTTAATAAAAAACGGAATAGATTTTTCAGTAAGTTCAACAACAATTATAGTTATATATTAAAATCGATAAATTCGTTAAAAAAAATTGGTGAATTGCACTACAGAGAACACATATTTTAAATGTTAGGTTCCTAGCCCAAGCGAACTGGGCAGGTAAAAAAAAATTCCCATTGACAGATAAGATTTAAAAAGAAGTAAAAATTAAATAAAATAAATAATTAGAAATAAATGTTTAAATTAATAAATGTCGTTAAATCCTAGCTCGCTTTAGTCCATTTCGTTCCCTATCTTTAGTGTTTAAATTCCACTTGTTTCGCTTGTATGGTGTTTTTACTACAATCTTTCCCCGTTTCATTTCATTTCGTAATGTTCAAACTATAACATTATTGTACCCCATTTCCTTATATTTTGTTCCTCTTGTCAAGTGTTTCAACTCCACTCGTGCCATGTTCCACTCTGTTTCATTTCCCTAGCCTAGAGTGTCAATTCCAGTCCTACACCGTTCCATCACATTTGTTCCCCTTGTGTTGAGTTTTAATTCCACTTTTTTCTGGTTCCATTCAATTTTGTACCCCTTGACTAGAGTTTTAATTCCACTCCTTTCCTATACCAAGGGGATCCATTTCATTTACCTTGTATAATGTTTCAATTTCACTCGATTCTTGTCTAAGTCCATTTCGTTCCCCTTGTCTTATGTTCTATTTCCACACGTACCTCGTTATATTTCGTTCCCATTGTTAAGTGTTTCAACTCCACTCGTGACCTGATCCATTCTGTTACGTTCCCATTGCCTAGTGTGTCAATTCCACTCCTACCCCGTTTCACCACATTTTTTCCCCTTGTGTAGAGTTTCAATTCCACTTGTACCCCGTTCGTTTCTTTTTCATTCCCTTTGCATTGTGTTTCAATTCTATTAGTTCTTTAAATTTAAATTTTTTAGCCACAATAATTTGGGCAGGCCGTTAAGTGGGAGGCTTTTTCCCTTTAAAACCTCTTACTTGTTACAAACTCTATGGGCTCAAGTTTTAAATATAAGGCTTCTAAACAATAAGGTTTGGACAGGCGGTTAAGGGGTGGACTTTTTTCCCTTAAACCCTTTACGTTCCTGGTTGAAATCTTAAGAATTACATAAGCAGTGATTTAGCTCATACATTATGAAACACACACAATTTAAACTAAAGGATTCTAGCCAAATTTCCATGGCATTCCCACTTCAGGACCTCCATTTTTACCACGTTCCTAACGAAAATTGGAAAATGTACCTTATTTGTGAGTAAGCCCATACTCCAGGAAGCACTTCTTTAAAATTTCATGCTTCTAGCTAAATGCGAATCTATTCTTTTTAAAGGACTTTGAATTTAAAAATTGTTTTGAAGTGATTTTCTTTAAAAAAAAAAAGTCCACAGAATCAGAGAAGTTTTTAGAAAAAGGCTTTGAAATCCAATTTTTTCTTTAAAGAAAACATTACTAAAAGAAATATTCTTAAATTTAAAGAACTTTTTTTTAGTTGCGAATCATAAT
Source organism: Eustalomyia histrio (assembly GCA_949748255.1). Lineage (NCBI taxonomy): Eukaryota > Metazoa > Arthropoda > Insecta > Diptera > Anthomyiidae > Eustalomyia > Eustalomyia histrio. The sequence continues at coordinate 25,933,118 of OX456527.1, read as the reverse complement.
ATATTTATAGAGACCATGTTATGGTAAAATTATGTTTATTTTATAATCATAATATGATAACTATATTATAGTACGACTATCGATGGCACAATCATAATCCTAAAAATATATAATGCTCTTTGGGTTATGGTTTGCCAGATGAAAATACATAAATGTATCAGCCTAGCTAAAAATAATTAATTTGGTTTGCTTAAAATATACGAAGGAAATATACGGAGTTTAAAAACTTGCTATAATTAACGAAAAATAACAATTAAAAAATCTCACTGCATATAAAAACAATAGAAAACTGCAAAAAATAAATGCTTTTTGTGAAATGCCCTAATGTGCTTTAGGGTCGCCCGTATTTATACTCAGAAGAGTTTGTAGGAAAAAATTACGAAATTACAGTTAGTAATTCGGGTACTAGAAGAAACAACAAATGGAAAAAACATTTCATTAAACTCATTTAACTAAAGTGACCTTTTAATAAAATATAAATTTAATAGGTTTTCTAAAAAACTTTCTAAAGGGTGGTTAAATTTTAAACGCCTAGGTTGATTTTAAATAAAACATAAATTATTTAGAAAATAATTGTCATTTCTTTTTATTATGTTAATATGGCATGGTTCAATTATGTATGGAACAAAATGTCGGCAAAATGGCTGCCGCAAACTCGGCAGCACACCTCCATCCGATGGTCCACATATTCGATGACGCTGAGGCATAATTGAGATTCTATGGCGTTAATGTGCAGAATTATCTCATCCTTTAGCTCTTGAATTGTTGCTGGCTTACCGACTTACACCTTTTCTTTCAAATAACCCCAAAGAGAGAAGTCCAACGGTGTCAAATCACATGATCTTGGCGGCCAATCGTCACCACGTGAGATAACACGGCCATTGAAATTGTCGCGCAAAGGAGCAGGTGGCAAGTGGCACTGTCCTGTTGAAACCACATATCTAGCACATCCATATCTTCCAATTCGGGCCAAAAAAGGGTGTTATCATCTCACGATAGCGAACACCATTCACAGTAACTGCCTGACAGGCCTCATTTTGCAAAAAATACGGCCCGATGATGCCGCCAAACAGTCACTCTTCGTGGGTGCATTGGTTTTTCGACAATCACTCTTGGATTATCATTCGCCCAAATGCGGCAATTCTGCTTATTGATGAATCCACTGAGGTGAAAATGTGCCCCATCTTTGAAGATGATTTTCTTCGAAAATTGATCATCCACTGTTGCCATTTATTGCCACCATTCTGACCATTGACGACGTTTGGAATGGTCAAGAGGCTTTAGTTCTTGAGTCAGTTGCACCTTGTAAGCGTGTAAATGCAAGTCTTTATGCATAATGTTCATCAACGACGAGCGTGAGAGGTACAATCGTTGGGCACGACGACGAGTTGAGGTGGACGGCTCTTCAGCCACACTATCGCAAACAGCAGCAATATTTTCTGCAGTATGAGCTGTACAAGCATGCACTGGTTTTTTCACATCTCCTACAGACCCGGTTTGCTCAAATTTTTGCACGATTCTTCCGATTGTACGCACATTTGGACGATTAAATTGACCCAAAAAATCACGAAGTGCACGATATGCATTTTGATTTGAACGCCCATTTTCATAACACGCCTGAATAACTTTAACGCGTTGCTTGATTGTGTATCTCTCCATGGTTTAAATTGAGTTAGTCTGAAATTGAGAAATGTCAAATGATATGCAAAAAAAAACTTGACATTTAGGTGTGGTTCACATTCAACATCGGCCCTTAAAATTTAACCACCTTTTATATGGAGGCAAAAAATTCTTGCTAACTTTTTGACCAAAAACTGGCTAAAGTGACATTTATTTTATTTACAGTTTGGTTTAAAAGTTCCTGCGCTCACCAAGAGATGGCACTGCTAGCTCCAAACTTTTTTTTCTCAAGTTGGTATAACTGTCCTGAGAAGGCATGCAAAGTTGCAAGTCATTCTGTTAATTCTTTCTTTGTTTACAAGCCATTTGAAGTTGACGTGTCATTGATTTTTTTTATATAGAAAATATTGAATATCGTGCAGTCATTAGATTCTTTGTTTTGAAGAGTTTAAATGCAAAGGATATTTATGAACAATTGTTAGAAGTGTATAAGGAGTCCTTACCTTCAAAACGCACTGTTGAATTTTGGACTGGTGAACTTAAACGTGGTCGTACCAGCCTTAAAGACGATCCACGCGAAGGACGATCAAAAACTGCAACCACAGCAGAAATCATTAATATTGAGTACTCGTTCGTCTGAGATGCCTATGGCATCTCAGACGAACGAGTACTCAATATTTTACATGAAGAATTACGTATGAAAAAACCGTTTGGAAAGTTAGTGCCGCACACATTAACAATTCAGCAAAAACTGGATCGAAAACAAATTTCTCAGCGTAATTTGGAGCGTTTTAAGCCGAATAAAACTGACTTCTTGCGTCGTTTTATAACTATGGATGAGACTTGGATCTGCCACCATGATCCTAAATTGAAACAAAAACGTTTACAGTGGACTGAAGCTGGTTGTTCAGCTCCAAAGCAGGTGAAGTCACAACGATCAGCAAAGAAGGTTATGGCATCAGTTTTTTCGGATGCAAAAGGAATTTTGTTGATTGATTATCTTCAGAAAGGTAAAACAATCAACTTTGAATATTATTGCAGCCTTTTGGATCAGCTGGATGAACAAATTCGTGAGAAAAGACCTGGTTTAAAGAAGAAAAAAATCATTTTTCATCAAGACAATGCACCTGCTCACAAAAGTGTTTTGACGATGGCTAAATTCAAAGAATTAAAGTACGAATTGCTTGAATATCCACCGTATTCACCAGATTTGGCTCCCAGTGACTACTATCTCTTCAGAAATCTCTAACAATTCCTTCGTGGAAAGCATTTTTCGTCGAATGAAGAGGCCATAGCAGCCGTAGACGGTTATTATGCAGAGCTTCCGGAAAACCATTATAAGGATGGGATAAAATTATTGGAAGATCATTGGAACAAGTGTATTGAGCTTCTAGTAGATTATATTAAATAAAAAAATATATTTCGTACAAAAACAGTATTCTTTCATTTCAAGTGCAGAAACTTTTCAACCAACCTGTATACTATAGTAATAATTTGTAACTATAAAACCATGCCGTATTAGGTTCTTCAAAATTCCAAAAGAGGATTTTTCAATATTTGCAAATATTCGATTTAAAATTTGTATGGCATTTGAAAGTCAAAAACTAGATAAATTTGAAAATATACGACATATTTTCTTATCAGTTTTGTATAAATAAAATATAAGGTTTTGTTATATAATGTGTTTGATTTTATAGTTTTGATAACATTTTTCTATTGTTATTTTCTTATATTAGTTTTTACATGCGTATGATTGATATTTAATTCATATTACTCATACGTTAGGTATATTTTTCACATGTGAAAACTCGGCAATATTTAATGAATTTATTGTAATAAACGAGATAAATTGTGTAAACGTTTAGTAAGCTTAATTCCACTATTGGGATTTTTTAGTTTAAATCTTACTCAATGTATTAGTTTTCAAAGCTGTTTCTTAAGAATTATATATTTTTATGAGAACTTCTATCTAATTGCCACCCTAATATATAAATACAGCTGTTTTATATCTGAAATCTCATTTTGATAAATCTCTATACAGTTTTAGTATCATATTGTTGCCTTTATGGGGAAAATATAACAAAACATGTTGCTCTTCAATATACGACGATAAAGTTTTCTTTATGTCCATACAACAAAAACTTAAGGAATGTATAAAAACTGACCCATGTCCTGTCAAAAAGAAAATAAGAAAACATTAATCAACGCCACAAAATTCGTTTAAGATGTGTTTGGTTAATTGGAGTAATTTTTTTGTTTTTTTGTGCTTAAGCTTATGTTCTGTGATGGGTTTTGAAATTATTTTTTTATATTTTTTTGTTCTTGATTTTTTTATTCTTTTTATACAAAAAAAAATTTTTTTTTTTTTTGCAATTATTACAAATATCTCTTTGAAAGTTTTTTTATTATTATTATTTTCATTTCATTCTGTTGTTTGTTACTGGTGTTGGTGACAGTAAATGTCAGTAGGGAAAGAAATATGAAAATGTCAGGTATAATGACACTTTTTTTTTCTGTAGCCTTTGCCTTCAAAATTATATGTTGATCCTATAAAAAAAAAAAAAAAACTGTGAATGAATAAAGAAAAATATTCAAAATTAAGTATTGCTTATAATTTTTATTCTCTGTGTTTTGTATTATTTTGTACAATGGACAGATTGCCAGCCATAATGGACAGACAATTTAGGTTCTTAGTTGAAGTTGAATGGTTTTAGTTGATATACAAGAAATTAAAAAGGAAACGGAAGTATGAAATGAAAACAATGGTCATGTTTAACATGGGAATAGGTTTAATAATCACTTGGGTATTTAGCATGAAATAAGATAAAGGTACATAGAAAAAAAAAATAAGAACAATGAAATAATTATACATAAAACAATTATGTTTGAAATGAATACAAAACAACATGAGGAAAAAATGTTAAAGGTATGCAAATTATAAAAATGATATTTAACTTAAAATTTTAAGGTTAAGTTATTTTTAAAGTGGTTTTGTACTTAAGGTTTTTAAAATATGACTCACAATGAAAGTCCCCTCCCCCACATAAATACTCTGATTTTGATGAAATATTAATATGTGGTAAATAAAGGACAACCTTATTTCACATTTTCGGTCACCTCGGGGTTTTTGGAGGATTTTTCTTTATATTTTGTCAGTAAAGCTTAAAATTTTATATAAAATGTACATTAAAATACTACTCCCAACCCAGTTTGTAGTTTAAATTAAGTGAAAATGTTATTCAAAATAAATAAAAATTCAATTAAAAACTCGTATACTAACTTTTCATTCATTTTTAAATGTTAATAAATTAACAAACACCATCCGTAAATAATAAATGATTTTTTCAATTATTTTAACCGTTAATAAGCTAACCACAAATCCGTTAAAACAAATGATATTTTCATTAATTATTCTTTTTAACTTGTCCATAAAAAAAATTATATTTTCATTATATCGTTTTTCTTTTTTGCAACTGTCAACAAATTTACTGCAAAATCCGTAAAAATAACTGACATTTTGATTTTGTTTTAAATATCATAAATATTAACTACAAAGTCTGTAAAAATAAATGAATTTTCCTTTATTTTAACTGTCGAGCAATTAACTTGTAAAAAAAAACTATTTTTTAACAAATCACTTAAATTTAATAATAACACTGTCCAACAAATTAAGACTTTTTGAATGGAACACTGAGTTCTCGCGTCTAGTCAGCTGTGACTTACAAATCGGGTGTGATATTTATTAAAATTAATAATAAAAAATAAAAGAAAAAATTCAAGCATAATTGAGCTACTAAGCAGTATATATCGGGTGTGATTTTTACTAAAATTAATATAAAAAAAGAAAAATTAAAGCTTAAATAAGCATGGCGGATTCTGTTTGCAAATTAAGAGATTGGTTTTGTTTCATTTGTGGACATTTTACGCACCATCAAAGCAGAAGAAAGATATTCCCTACAATTGAAGAACCATATTTTCTTTTCTTGAAATACGATTTTTATCTGAAGCTTGGATACCAAAAACCGTATGTACTACTTTGCGAAAGTGGTCTTTTGACCTGGTACAAAGGCGGTATTAAGGCGCTGCCATTTTCTGCGCCTATTACATGGATTGAACCTGAAGATCACAAATCAGATACATGCTATTTCTGCGTAAATTACAAATTTGATAGAAGCCAAAGGCACTACGCGATAATGACATACGAAGCAACAAATAATGTCATTTTACCAGAAGTGCGCTGTGAAGGTGTTCCGGTGCCTCAACCGCCTACACATACATTTTCGGCCAATATGACAGTCGCCAATACAGAAATAACAGCGGCGGTTGAAAACATATCAGATATAAGTTACTTGCCTCTTGATGGTTTAAACATATGTCCTAATTTGATAGACCAAGCTTAATTTGAAGATCTTGTAAGAGATTTAGGACTAACAAAAGAGAAAGCTGAAATATTATGTTCCAGATTGAAAACAGGAATTTGATAAAAGCCGATGTAAAAGTTACATTTCCAAGAAAAAGACACGCCGATCTGGAAAGTTATTTTAAAAAATCAGAAGAACCTGTATACTGTTGCAGTATTGAAGAGGTTCTAAAATATCTAAAGCTTCCACTGGACTTTTCCGCTTGGCGACTATTTATAGATAGTTCAAAACACAGCTTAAAAGCTGTTTTACTGCACAATGGAAATCAGCATCCATCAATACCGGTTGCGTATTCCACAAAAAAGGAGGAAATATACGCAAATATTTCAAATCTCTTAAATAAAATTGAATGCTATAAATATAAATGGGAAGTATGCGCAGACTTCAAAATGATTGCAATATTGACTGGAATGCAAACAGGATACACAAAATATATGTGCTTTCTTTGTAAATGGGATTTACGTGCTACCAGCAGCCATTATCATATTAAATATTTCGAAGAACGTAAAGAAAATATTATTGGTGACTTAAATGTAATCCATGAATCCCTTGTCCCAAAAGATAAGGTCATACTTCCACCGCTGCAAAAATAATCCTCATACAATACAACTCTGACCATAAGAATTCTCTCAGACATTAACTTACAGCATTTTTTTCATATAGTATAATGCTCCCTTCGACCAAAAAATGAAAATTTGGACCCACTGTAAAAAAAAACTCAGACGTGCTGGACCATAAGTTTGTTCTACAAAAATGATTTACTCAACATACCCTTTCAGAATTATAGGGTCACTATTCTGTTCCAAAAATGCTGTTGGACAGTGTAATTTACAAAACAAATGTACGCATAACATTTTAAATAAACTACAGCCAGTTACGGTAAAAAGTGCTTATTCTTGTACTTGAGAGGCTTTCAAAACTTTGTCAAATGTTTATAAAGCCTTTAGAGAATATAATACCCTGTATCAAGTTCGGTAGAAAGTATAGCGTAATCATTCCAAGTAGGGAGGACTGTCGCAACCCAACTGAACTACTTTGGGATTATTTTGATTATATTTACACTAATGGTTCTAGTTCCTCTAACGCCATTGCATACAATTGGTGTCGAGACGTTATCAGCAAAAACTCTTTCAAACTAAGATTTATGATATTTTAGATGTGGCGAAGAAACAGAACGTTGCGGCAGCCCAGAATGAAACGAATCATCCCGAAAGTAAAGTTAACAGGTGCCCCGTATAACGTTCTCTACAAAACCCATACTGTCGACCACTAAGAAATTAATTGGACTCTAAATACTTTTTAAGATAATAATTAACCATACACTTTATCACTTTCGAGATGGTAGAGCATTTGAGAATTGGTCGGTAATTTTCAGAGCTGTTAGGCGTAAAGTTTTAAGGGTATGGCTAAACATTGGCAAATTTCCAGAATAAGGGAAGACATCCGCACGGTACGATGAACTAGAATATTTAGCCAATAGACGAGCAAGCATCGAAGAGTCTGTTTTAGCATCAGTGCTGGTATACCAACCGGCTCTAATCTTCTTGTACGAGCTCGAACAAATAGCTATTTCACAGTACATGATACTCATTTGATTTTGGGCACTGGTTGATCGCCCTCCTGCATAAATGAGTTTTCTGCGAACATTTCAGCCAAATAGTTAAGCTTATTAGCCGGGTCAGTGAATATTTGGACATCCATTATAAAAGTTAGCATTGATGAACTAGCATTATCCTTTACATTTTTAAGATTTTAGCAAGTTGATTTAACGTTTGGGTCTCTAGGATTTTCTACTTTTTATAAGGAAAGCTGTATCATATTGTTATCAAGTTGTTGCAAAAAATACCAAAAAAAAAGGCTTTGCAAAAAATTCGATAAAATCCAAAATAGAATATCAAAATAAAAGAAATACGTGTCCGCTGAAACTTAAAAAAGAATAAAATATGTGAATTTTGCAAACTGTTTCTTAGACAAAAATGTATACATTTAAAAAAAAAACTTATATTCCAAAAAATTCTTAGATTCTGTGGGCTTTTGACCATGAAAAATACTTAAATTCTAAGAAATATTCTTCGATTCTAAGGAATTTTCTAAACGAAAAATTCTGAGACTAACTAAAATCTTAAAAATGTCCTTAGAAAGGATTCTTTTAATAAAAAAGTCCATAGAATCTATGTTTTTTTATAAAAAAAGCCTTAGAACTTAAAAATTATTTCCAAGAATTTTTCTTTAAAAAGTTCCATAAAATCAAATTTTTTCTTTATGAAAAACATTTCTTCAAGAAATATTTTTAAAATTAAAAAACTTTTTCATAGTTTTGAATCATAATATAACCATAGGAACCATATTATGGACAAATTTTGGTTATATTATTAGCATTATATGATAATTATGTTATAGTACGACTATGTTTGGCACAATCATAATCCCAAAAATATATTTTTCTCGGCTTGAAACTGTGTACAAAAACTTAAAAATTTCAGACTTGATTTAGTATAAAAACTTTGTCGTTTTGGACTGTCGACGTGAAACTGAGCGCTAAAGAATAAATACATGTTTATTAATTTTTTATATAACGTATCCAATAATTTTTTAAAATTTTTAAAAACTCAAATTCAAAAAAGCAAAATGGTACCGAAAAATTCGTCGGAAATCCCTTTCCAATGATACCACAATTTCATATGGTCCTTTAATTTAAATACCTTAAAATGCTAAAACAAAAAGGAACCCTCTTTTGCCTCTTAAAATTCCGTTGTGGATAAGTCAAGATTGATCGATCTTAGTTTTTTTTTCTGTCGCATATTCAAATTTCATAAAAATCGGAGTGTTTAAGTTACGGTACTTTCCTAGTCAGAAGAAGAAATTTCAGTTTAACTGCAACCTTATTTGTAAATTTTAGGTTTAAGGGACCAAACACAGCTGTATCAGCATGGAGAGTATTTTCGAACACTGAAATAATTAAATAAGTTAAAAATCAAATTACTATTGAATGTTAACGCTTTAATCGCTTCTGAAGTTTAAGTGCAATAGAAAAATAATAAATAAATTATATAATAAAAATAAAATAAAATAATGCTTAGCTGGCAGCCGATACACGGCGAAAGCAACCGCATCAGCTGCGGCTCAAAAAAACATGTCGTCGGCGCAGGCTAAGAAGCCAGCGGCTTGCATCTCGGATGTACCTATTTTTTATAATATCAAAATTTTGTTTTCGTAGGAGAGTACAAGGAAACTCTTTTATTTTAATTGGAAGAAAAAAATGTAAATATTTGTTTATTATTGCCACCACCGGGTATTGAACTTGCTACCTCAAGGTTGAATTTTTTTTATTAACTTTAATAGTAATTTTAAACTTGTAAAACAATTGCATAAATAAAAAATACTAAAATTAAATTGATAATACTGAAATCGTTGAAAATAATCAATAAAAAGTACATATTTTTATATTTTTATATAATAACCATGTTAGTATATAATTTGAGTTAATGTTTAAAATATATTAGAAAAAAAGTTTATACATAATTTTCACTAATTTTCCTTCATTTCTGTTTTTTTTTTTATCTCTTCAGGCTTTTAAACATTATCCTCGGAAATATGACAATATCGCTTAAAATTTGTGCCTGTCGTAATTTAAAGAGACAGAAAAAAATGTAAGTACCATTAAATTTGAAAAACTAACAAAATGAACAAATTCCCTTTAGTAAAGGAAAAATAACAGGAGATGAAACTGAACACATAAAGTATGTGCTCACAAAAAAAAAAGTATATATATGGTTGGATGAAATGTAAAAAGGGTGTAACAATATTTACGAAAATTTTATAATAAGAAAATTTTCTACAAAAATTTAAGCGAACAGAAAATTTGCTACAATCTACAAATTTGCAGAATAAATTTTAACTGGCCGATATGGAAAAAGAGGATTCTTGATGTAAAATGTTTAGCAAAAAAATCTTAGAAAGTTTTATTATATTTTCCATAACTCATTTTACAATATTTATTGCTTTGCATATAACAAAATTATTGTAAAATGTTTTTTTTTCTTGAATTTATAAAAAGCAATCAAGTTTTTTTTTCTGCTTAAAAATTCTTGCTGGTAAAAATTTATGCATTAAAAATTTGCAAACTCTCAACATCAAACTGTTACTTTATTTCCCCTCTTATTTTTGTTTACTGAGTATTTGTGTAAAGGAACGTCATGCAGTTTAAATTTGCACAAATTATTTAGTACACGAACAAATCTATTAAATGACTTAGAAAAACAAAAAAATAATCAATAATAAAAAAAAAAAATTACAATTTTGCAGTTTAATGCCACATGGTATTAAAAAAAAATCAGCGTAAGCTCTGATTTGTCTATTATAAAAATCGCTAAAATTTAAAAAATGGAAAAAATAAATAACCTCGAAAAATCAAATAAATTTGAAATTTAAAAAAAATATTTGCAGAAAAATAAAAAGCTTTAGAATTGAAAAAAAATGGTAGAAAAAATAATTAAAAAAATTCACCAAAATAAAAAATCCCTCAAAGTAAAAAAGCTCCAAAAAAAATCCAAACTTAAAAAAAATATCTAAAATGAAAATTTAAAAAAAATCGACAAAATTATAATTTGAAAAATCGCTAGAATGTGAAAAACCGGCTAATATTAAAAAATTTCCAAAATTAAAACACCAGTTCTGAAAACAATAGCTAGACATTAAAAAAAAAAAAAAACGCCTAATTAAATAATTGACAAAAAATAAAAAAAATCGCTGCTATTAAAATTTGAAAAATCGTTTAAATTACACAAGAAAATCGCTAGAATTTAAAAAAATCGTTAAAGTTAAAAATAGAAGCTAACTAAAATTGAAAAATATGTCAAATTAAAAAACAAATTAGCAAAATTGAAAAAATTACTAAGAGAGACAAAAATTGTTAAAATTATGAAAATCGTCAAAACTGAAAAAACGCTATAATTGCCAAAATTATATTCTTATATGCCATATATTTTAGTCGGGCTCAGGATCAAGAAAATTTTTCAATTTGAAAATGCAATTGCTGAAAGTATAAAAATTCGCTAAAATTAAAAAAAATTGACAAAATTAAAAAAACGCGCAAATTAAAAAAATCGCTTAAATTAATAAATCACATGTATTTTAGTCTGGTTCAGGATCATGAAAATTTTTCAAGTGAAAAATGCAATCGCTAAAAGTACAAAAAATCGCTAAAATTAAAAAATGGCCAAAATTAAAAAAAATCGCTCACATGTATATTATTCTGCTTCAGGATCATGAAAATTTTTCAAGTGAAAACTTCAATTACTAAAAGTAAAAAAATCGCTGAAATTAAAAAAAAAAACAAAATTAAAAAAAACGCTTTAGTAAAAAATCGTCAAATTTGAAAAATCACTCAAACTTTAATTTGAAAAATATTCAAAAAATCACAAAGTTTAAAAAAATCGCTTAAATTAAGATAAAAACCAGAATGTAAACACAAAAATCGAAAAAAGTCGTTTATATTGAAGAAGTCTCTAAAAATTAAAAATATTTACAAAATTTAAAAAAAAACGCCAAAAATTAAATTTTGGAATTGCTAAAATATACTGAAATGGCAAAAATCGCTATAATTATAAAAAAAAACGCTTAAGTCCATCGCTAAAGGTGAAAAAATCGCTAAAATTAAAAAAATCAGCAACATAGGAAAAAATCGCTGAAATTAAAAATATCGCTCAAATTTTAAATATCGCTGAAATTAAAATTTTTATAAATATTACCAATTTTAATATTAAATAAATTTAAAAATTCAAAAAAACCGCTAAGATTAAAAAAAATCGCTAGAATGTAACAAATTCAAAAATATTGCTTGTACTGCAGAAATATCTAGAATTCAAAAAATTTCAAAAATTGCCAAAATTGGAAAAATTAAAAAAATCCTTAAAATAATTAAATGTGCTAAAATCCCACAAAACTTAGTAAACAAAAAATTATTATTGTGGGCTGGCCCTATCCGGATTTAATTCTTGCCTAAGGAAATAATCAAGGGACACTAAAATATATTCTTAATTACATTCAATTGAATTTTGAAATATAGGGATCAGGGATGGAAAACATGGTACAATTGTACTTTTTTTGGTACATTTTTACCTTGGTTGGTACCGTGGTACTACCGCGGCTCATTTAGTACAATTTGAATTTTTTTAAAATTTTCAACTTATAACTTGATAAAACAACATAACATAAAGTCGACGTTTTTTAAAAGCAACTTTGAATTAAAACCCTGTTTTTATTTATTCATCTACTATAGTAAAAAATAATGTCAATTTTAAGTTGAACCGGCTCTAAATTGGTGTCACATCAAATCTTTCCATACACATTGTACTAAAATATTCGGAAGTGGCAACATTGAACAGCTGATTTTAAATTACCTCTCAAAACAAAAAAGAAAATAGTGTATTATTGTTAAAAAGCTATTAAAAGCCTTTAAATTTTTTAATAGCAAATCCTGAAAAGGTTAAATTGCCCTCCAGGAAGGCAGACAGACAGAAAAAAAGGTATGACATTTATAAAAATTAGAGTAAAATTTTACAAAGTTTTGTGGTAATTATACGACTACATAAAATTAAGGATAAATTTTTTTTCACGCCGTCAATTTAAATTTGTTTAAATTTGACTCAATACGATAAAATTGTTAAAAAAAAGCGGAAAAAGCTTTGGTACCGTGAGGATCGAAAAAGTACAATTTCTTTGTCTGGTTGGTACAATAACAGAAAACATATTTTCCATCCCTGATAGGGATGATATGTTTTAATTCTTTTGCAAAAATATTTATTTATCCACAGATTGTTTTGATTGATATTGAGCTTGCTGGAACCAACGAACCTTAAGTTTTAAAGTACATCACACAACCTTTTCCATTTAAGCCAACTACATAAAAACTGTAATTAAATGGCAACCTAACCTAAATGAAATAAGAAGAAAAAAAAGTATAACAAGCGTTTAACCTGTATTTTTTCCAGTTTTAAATACATACTAAATGTTTAAATGCACGAACAACAAAGTGTTTGAAATAATAATGAAATCTACGTCAGAAGGTGTAAAAGTGTGTTATTTCCTTAAAAGAAATAATGGGCGGTGGGTGGAGAATACTTCACTTTTGCTAATGTTGACAATGTGGTAAAATTTAAGTAAATATTTAAATTTAAATAAACTACGAAATTTAAATAACATTGTGATATGATTGTTAGTTTAGTTTTAATTTTAAATAAATATTTGCGTATACCATTCAAGCTGAAATGGATGACAAAAGAATGGAAGAAATTGTAATACAAAGTTTGAAATCAGGATAGATAGAAAAATTTTAAAATATTTTTTTTTGGATGGGGAAGAATATGAAGTGCATACATTTTTTAACTTTAAAAATTGTCATAGAAATTATATTATTTTGATAGAAAAATTTCTATTAAATTTGTGTAAAGCTTTTCTACTTTTTAAAAAAAAAATTTATTTATATTAATTAAATATTTTATAAATAAATTTTATAAATATAAAAAACGATGAATAATGAATTATTTCATAAATATTATGGAACTTTTTCATTTAAAGAAATAAAATATTAAAATTATCCCTAGTGATATTGTAATAAAGAATAACACAATTTTTGAATTTTCTTTATCCTTTCTAAGAAACAAATAAATTTAGAGCGCCCTGGTAGGCTAGTTGGTAGCGTGCTAGCTTATCAGTGCGGGGGTCATGAGTTCGATTCCCACCAGAGGCTCTGGTCGGTTTTCGCTACAACGAGCCGATAGCCTTTGTTGCTAGTGCTCTGTTAGGGTATAAGGATATAATTTGTAGTTATATCATTAATATAAATAAAAAAAAAAAATAAATTTAATGCTTAAAAAAAACATAAAATGTAAAAAAATTTTTTATGAAAAAAAAAAACAAAAAAAAAATCAAACAGATGTCAATAAATCAGTGGTATAAACCAAAAATCTTATCATCTTAAATTCTTTGTCCTGGTTATGAAAAATTTATTTGAAAAATAAAAATTTTGTTTTCTTTATTTACTTAGCAGACCGTTTTTTTTTTTAATTTCATTTACATTTCTTGTTTTTCATTACGTAAACATCTTCAAATATTATTTCATCATTTTAAAAGCATAAACATCCTATTCTTACAGTAAAATTTCCCTTATTTTCTCGTCGCTAAAGTAGCGGCAACGGTATTAAAGTCAACGCACGTATTTTGTTTATTTTAGCACGCAACATGATTAATGACCCAATGAATATACACGTAATAATGCCACCGTCTACGGTGATGATGATGATGACGATGATAAAGCTGATGATTATGGTGGTTGGTAGTGCGGCAGGGTTTTGTGGTCCAATGAGTAACAGTTTCTAAAAAGTCTCTTAAATTTATATTTGTATTTGTTGAGTTTTAGTATGCATCTTTTTTAAAAACCGCTTAACATAAGATAGATTATTAAAAACAACAGCTGAGTCTTGTTTTTGGAGATTTTTTGTTTGATAATTTTTTATTTAAGTGTGATACCAAAAAAAAACACATTAGAGAACTGTGTTTTTAGGTGTAAATAAAAAAAAGGTTAAATACGTAAGTTTGATTTAAATAAAAGGGGCATATAATTTTTAACATAAAAAATTAAATTTAATCACTTACTGGGTGAAGGACGAACTATTTATTACCTTCTATTAAGGATATTCAAGGTACAAAAAGGATTTGTATATAATTTTCAATACATGAATTTTGAGGGCGCTAATGCAGAAAATTGTTTAATTATATTGCGTGGAAATTTGTAGGTACACAACAAAAATGAAGCTGCCAAAGAAGCAATAAAAGCATCACTACTATGGCAAAGGCATCACTTCTTTTCTAATGGTTTCATCGATGAATTTAACATAAGCGTGTCATAGGATGGAAGTATTTAAATGTAGCTACTAGCATTATTCATACTTTATTCTAAGGAAGCAATTATAATACAATGATTAGGTATTCTGATGCATGAGTGGAAAATGTTAATATACTTTGTAGTATTAAAGCTTTGATGAAAATTTAATTCATAAGAATGCAGAAAAATATGTTTAAAGAAGCGAAATGTATGCATTGATATACAAATACTCTTTATTAAAACAAATAAATAATTCTGCATTAGTGAAAAAGCATTTTTGAAACATTTTTCAAAAATTTTAATGATTTTTTAGACAAATTTTAAAATATTTTTGGATAATTTAAAAACTGGTTGTACAATTTTGAAACGTTTTGAGACAATTTTAAAATATTTTTGAACAATTTTAAATAATGTTTGCACAATTTTAAAATTATTTTAATAAATTGAGAATCAAAACTGGAAATGGTGTAGTGATAAACATAATGCAAAAATGCACAGATTGTGTCGTCATAAATATTTAAGGCTGAAAAAAATGCAAATGACAGGCCAGCTAGTTTCAGTTAAAGATTAAAAAAAAATCTATTTTTCTTGATATTTCAAAACTTTTATCAAAATTGCAAAACTGCATAAATTCCAAACCTCATGAAATTTTAAACTAAAATATAAAAAATGATTTAATAAAAAAGTTTAAAAAATTTCATCAGAACTATTTTTTCAATTTGAATAAATGCTTTAGATTAAAAAAAAATATACGATGTATTATAACTTATGCTTTAGAAGTAATGAAGAGTGATTTTTTAAGATATGCATCGGGTTTATATCCAGATCAATGCATTTAAAATATGAGCACGTGAATTCTTTTGGAAGGGCCTTAGAATAACACCAAAAAATCATAAAAGAATGTCAACTAAAGTTTAGGAAGCAATGAAAGAAGTTATAGTCACAAAATGACTACCATTTTTTTTGCTGGGTAACTCAAGATAAAAAAAAAATAAAACACCACTATCTTCAGATGTTCAATCTAATACCTATACACGCAGTGAAATAACATGGTTGCAACATGATCACTGCTAGTATATTATGCTTGCTGCATTTGGATGTGGTTGTCATAAGCAAGTTATCAAGTTTATCAATAGATTCTAACCATCAATATGCTCGCTACCATCATTATTATAGTAAATACTTTATTAATTCATGATTCGCACTTTTAATTTTATAACATGATTGGCTGTAACCATACTGTGGTAATATATGTATGAAAAAATATGATAATTATGGAACTATAAAATGCTAAAAACAATCAATAAATAGTTACAAATAAAATAAAATATAACTTTGAAATTTACAGACATAATACGACGCTGCGGGAAAAGGACCTATCCCAGGACACGTCACATGACCGGTTCATTGTGATAGGGACCGGTCACGGGACCGATCACTTTAACGTGAGCTTGTCCTAGGAAGGCGTCAATTACCCTCTGCGACATGTCACAGAACTGGTCTAAAAGGACAAGTTGTGACTTTTAAACCGGTCACGTGATAGGTACTTTAGGAACCGGTGCTCTTTTCACCTATCTCTTGATATGTTTTTTCGGAACCGGTTCAGTTTTCATCTATCTCGGAACAGGTTCCAATTCCCAACTGACACCATTTTTCCCGCAGGGGAGTACTGTCTTATTTTTATTAAAAAAAAATTGTATCAGTTCAGTCACCCATGTAAAAATTACAATTATATGATCATTTTCACTAGGGGGTATTTAATTTTCATAAATTCCTTATACATATAACATTATGATTTACATTAAACAATTCACTGTTGAAAAAATTTATTGTCAAAAAGATTTTATATGAAGATTTAATATTTTTTTTATTCTTTTCAATAAAAACAATGATAAATTATTTCAAAAAAATATAATTAATTAATCAATTCTTGTAAACTCTGCTTCTAAACTCTGAGATTCTGAGGACCTTTTTCATCATGAAAAATACTAGATTTCTAGGATTTTTTTCTTAAACCCTAAGGACTTTGTAAAAAAAATCTTAAGATATTTCTATTAAAAAAAGTCTTTATAATCTAAGTTTATTTTATTAAAAAGTCCTTAGAATTTAAAATTTTTTTTTAAGTATTTTTCTTTTAAAAAAAAAAACATTTCTTAAATAAATATTCTTAAATTTGAAGAACTTTTTCATAGTTTCGAATCATAATATAATTGGAAGGACCATATTATGTTAAAGTTATGGTTATTTTATTATCATAATATAATAACAATATTATATTTTGACAATAGTTGGCACAATCATAATCCCAAATATTAGAAATTACTTCAATTTGAGGACAAAGTTTCCTGATGCTCCCCACTCCTCTTTGCGGAGTGATTATTTTCCTCCATCTTATGGACTTCAAAGTGAGCTTAAAATAAGAAGAAATGTTAAAAGGTCTTAAAAAAAGTACATGAATTTGAAAAGGCCTCATTTTAAAAGTAAAGTTTTCCGATGCCTTCCCCCATCGTACATTTATAGCATCGTCATTATTTCAAAAAGTAAAATAATGGGTTCATTTAGTCATATCATTATCTCAAATATAAAATAATTCCGTGGTTATTTTTATTAAAATTTTATATATAAAAAATTATATTCAACGCTCTATGTGAGAGAGATTTCGAAAAGAATGGGAGTATATATTTTTATATTTGACAGCAGTCTCTCTCTCTCTCTCACTCTCCGAGAAGGTATAAAGCAAGTCATTTAAGTTGCATCTATAAAATATTGCATTTCGATATAACTCAGTTAGTGGTCTGAAATCACAGGTTCTATTCCCATCACAAGTACTTTTTATTTAAAAAAATTCGAAAAAAATATATTTAAAAATAATGTGAAAACTAACGAAATAAGAAAAGTAACTGATTACCAATACACTGAATTATTTCTAACGCACTGATGTCACTCTCAACTAGAGCTTGTAATTTTTTTTTTTTTTTTATTCAATTAACATAAAATTTTATTAATTGTAAGAATCACTTTAAATCAATAATATGGTATTGATTAAAGTGACATTATGATTTATTCTAATTTATATTGACTCAATTTTAATTGAATAATTTATTTTATAATTCAATTCGCGGAGCATAAACCAATTGAACCATTTTTATTGATGTTATTTCTTAAATTGTATTCAATTCGTTTGATTTTATTAAAACAATTAAATTGATTCTTTGAATTTGATATTGATTGAATAAATTTGAAAATTATTCAATCAATTCGGAAATCTAAGAAAGGATCTTAGCAAAATAAAATTGAAAAAATACACTAACCAATTGTACTTTAGCGCTCTATATAGTGTATCATTGCGTACAATACACAAATACCTCCCTTTCAAGCAGCAACTTAAAGCATTAAATATGTCTTTAAGAAATTTTTCTTCTACTCTACAAATAAGATAAATTGAAATTGAGAAAATATTGTCGAATTAAAAAAAAATTTTGTAGTAAAAAATTTTTGTTTGGGATGAAAAAAAGTTTGTGGTGAAAAAATTTTGAGGTGAAAAAAAATTTTAAGTGAAAAAAAATTTTAAGGTGAATATAAAATAATATTCACCTCTAGACGTCTGGTGAAAAATTATGCTACTTACGTCCTAGAGGTGGAATAATATTAACATTAATAAGATTCATACTAAATTTGAAATCTGTTTTTTTTTATCTGTGTATCTTTCTTCTTACAAGGAAATCCTCCCAAACCGATTTGGATAAAACTTGGATATGTGATAGAGAATAAAAATCAACAGTTTACTGTTTTTATATGTCATATCCGATATTTAAAGGTTAAAAAAATAGTGTCAACAATTTGTGCTTATTTTCGACATGATGCCTTTTTTCTACCCCAAACACCGAAAATAGCACTAAAAAGATGTCAGATCGACATTAGACTTAAACAAATAAATAACAAATACATTTTTTTTTTTGCAAATTTCGACTTTATTCATCAACATAATCTCCTTCAAGAGCAAAACAATAACTTCAACGACTTTCTAACATTTCGATACATTTTTTGAAGAATGATTTATATTCGTGTAATTTTGGTTTGGAAACAGCTTTCTCATGCACTAATGTTCATGCAAAGTAAAGTCGACACATTCCTTCGATATATTAAAGGTATACCACAAAAAAAAATTAACTAGAATTTAGAAAAATTAATTTATTTGTAGAAAAAATTTAAATGAAAACAGCGCCAAAGACACTTTTTACCAATATTTATTAACATTTATTTTTCTTAAAATAATAAAAGAAATCTTACTTAAAATTTGGTCAAAATTTATAAATTATAGAAAAATTTCTTTACATTTTTGTCTTTAAATTAAATTGGATTACACTAAATTCATGTTTTTAAAATATTAATTAAATTAATGGTATAAATAGGATTTTAGATAATATAATCATATTCTTTTTATTAATTGTTTTATTGCAAAGAAACATGAAAATTTGTATTAGTAAATTATTGAGAATACAAATTGAAAAAGTTCC
The DNA here is from genome assembly GCA_949748255.1 of Eustalomyia histrio. Taxonomy (NCBI): domain Eukaryota; kingdom Metazoa; phylum Arthropoda; class Insecta; order Diptera; family Anthomyiidae; genus Eustalomyia; species Eustalomyia histrio. The sequence goes on along the minus strand of OX456527.1, from coordinate 25,913,676 downwards.
ACAGAGCCAGCAGGATAGAATAGAATAAATACGTAGAAGGTAAAGGATATCCTGAAACGTAATAAATTGTAATAAAGTCAGATCCTTATCGTAATTAACTACGATAAGGATCTGACTTTATTAAGATAACTATCAAAAGGAACACCCTAAGTGATGGCTAAGGAGCACTAGGGGTCCTTTGTCTTCTTAAATTAACTAATTTAAGGAAATTGTTTCAAAAATATAAAATGTCACAGTAACATTTCTTGTTATTATTGGAAAATGGAAAAATGTCATAACATAGGAAAGATATGAACTATTTCTGGGTATATAAACTATTTCGTTTTTAACCAAACATAGGAATTTTTATTAATTTTAAGAAAATTTTTCAAAGTTTTAATAAAATTTGATTTAAATTGAGATAAATTTTTAAACTATTTTAAAGGAAATTTTTTTAGTTCATGTCTTTTTTTTTTTTTGTTGTATCAATTATCTCCTGCAATTTTACTTTACGGTCGGCTAAAACGATTTCGTGAACTTTTTTGACGTTCGGCATCAGCAACCCACTTTTCTACCATATGTCGCGATGCAGGAGAGTCCTAATAAAACTTATCAAGCCAAGCATTGACTGGGACGGTGTTTTTTTTTCCATTAAAAAGCAATGATAAATCAACGCACGAAATTCAAAGCAATTACTAATTAACGAATTATCAATAAATTTTGACAAGTATCATCTGAAATTTGGTAGTTCCAAAAAATCATATGGCGCCACCTACGGATTTTTAAGCCAATGTGTTAGATGCTTAAATCCGGCATCTTAATATTGGGGGTATTCCCTTCAAACATATGTTAGTATTCTGTTAAATTAAGATAACAAAATTTTTTTTAATAAAAAAAAGTTAAAAATCTTTTAAATTGCGTTTACAGTAGTTTATTTTATGTGTGTAAACCCCTTTTATAAATTTTACAAATCTTAAAATCATACTTGCTAATTTATTAAATAAAAAATTAACTTTTTAACTTGCAGACCTAAATTTTTCACACATATACTATAAGTTTTCAAAAAAAAAACTTTAGGAAAGTTTTTTTTTTCGTTTTATTAATTTAACCATTTTAGCACGTGTATGTGATGAATACAAAAAACACACTCACTCACACACACACACACACACACACACATATTCCTTGCATGACAGCTCCCCTCTTTTAAACTCCCCCCTTTAAATGAGAAGAAATAGTCTGATGCATTTCTGTTTTATCACAGAGTTTGTTCTACTACTACTGACTACTACTACTACAATCAGTACTACATACATACATACATACATACATACGTATACGGTGAGAGTACATGTACAACAAATTCTGAAAAGGTCACTAGCCTTGATAAAACGTAAAGTAAGTAAAGTAGTAGTGGGTGTTTTTTTTTTTGATATCAAATAAAATATTAAAACAACAACAAAAATATAATAAACGTAAAATGAAAACAGAGATACTCAATTTATCACAATTGCTTTCAATTTATATATGGGAAAAAAAACTTTAACACCCCCGCTGCCCTTCCCCCTTTTTTCTATAACACACTTAAACTACAAAAGCTTTTGAAAAGAGGCCGAAAAGGAAGATAGAGAGTAATCATATATAATATAGATGCAGATGTCCGTATGTTGTGAAGATAGTAAAAATTGATAAACTCAAATATGCAAAAGGTGGCCAATAAAAATACTCAATGTAGTTTAATATTAATTAAATAATTTATAAAAGAAATCTGTGGAAAGAGGGGGATGGATGCTGCAGTAGTAGTATTAAGTATATGCTCTTTTTAAAACACTATGTTAATGTATCTCTCTTATGAAAAGCTCTCTTGTATATTGAGAATCATCATCAACACAATTATCTACAATATTTTAGAAGTTTATCACATGTTTATAGTTGTTAGAAATAAACTTAATTTTTAGGAGTTCATTTTCATTAGTAACCCAGCAAAAATCTTGGGCATGTGTTACATATTATTGCATTAAACCCCTAATCTTGCATTATTCGGCAGTATAATGCGAATATTTATCATGTGTTGCACACTGTACAAGGGCGGATAAATAAGTCCGTGACTTTTAGAACTTCCCTCGTAGCTATATGAAATGCAACACTGCTCCCATCAAGTACCACCTGTTAATAGACTACTGTCAAATTTCGAGCAAGTTCCGTCATTTACTTTGCGTTTAATAGCTGTTCAAAACATACAACCTCGTGGTTTTTTTTAAAAATGGAAAAAAGTGAATTTCGAGTGCTCATTAACAATATTTTTGGGAAAACAAATCGTCAATCAAACCAAGGAAAAGCTTGATAAATACTATGGGGACTCTGCACCATCGATTTCAATGGTAAAAAGTGGTTTACTGACTTTCGTTGTGGTCGCACAAGTACAAATAACTCTGAACGTTCTGGACGGCCAATTGAGGTCAATACACCCGAAAATGTCGAAAAAATCCATGATATGGTGTTGGCCGATGGAAGAGTAAAAGTGCGTGAGATTGTTGATGACAAAAGCATTTCATATGTCAGAGTGGTTTTGATTTGAAATGAACAGTTGGAGTTAAGAAAGCTGTCTGCAAGATAGGTAAAATTATTGATGAAACAAATTCCTTTTTTATGGACCTCGAAAAATCCTATTTTTTGGAAGGGATACAAAATTTGGAATAACGTTGCACTAATTGTATTGAGCGAAAAGAAGATTAGGTTGAAAAATATTTTTGTTTTGCAAAAAAAAGTGTTTTAAATTCAAAAAGTAACGGACTTATTGATCCGCCCTTATATGTACTTGTAAAGCCATTTTAAATTTTATTTTAGCGGGGGTAAAGTTTCCTCTCTTTTGCGCATTCTTATGGTGAAAATATCTTCGGCAGATTTATCTAGAAAATTGCAAGGAACATTTTTGTGGAACATTTTAACCCTATAACTCCTCAATACATATTGCTTTCTGTATCTTTCATGAAAAAATGGGGAAAATACCCTTAAAACGGGGATATAATGGGTTAAAAAGTTCCATAAAAATTTTTGTCATAAAATTCTATTATAAGTCTCTGAATACATCAAAGCTCCAAATACAATTTAAGCACGAAAAATAAATCAAAACTTCAAATTCGTTTAAGGGTTAATTCGGCACAAATTCAAACGTTTAGATGTTTCAATGGTAAAAACGGTTTTTTTCCATGAATATTAATTTATGTACATTTTAGCGAGTGTAATCTTGCATTTCGGTGATTTGACTTGGTGAGTCAAATCTCCTGATTTGATTGTTTTGGACTTCTTCTTCTTTTGGGGATATATGAAGTCGTTGATGTAGGCGAACAAGCCCTGCACCTTGAACGAATTAAAGAACAATATTCAACAGTTATGTAAAATCAAAAGAACCCGAATTTGCATCTATTTTTAAGGCCTAATTTTTCACAATTACCTGAAGAAAAATATAATTGCAAATAAATATAATCAGTTAAAAATCCAATGAATTTTCACTTTAAACCAAAATTATAGCGAAAGAAAATCGGACGATGGTTTTTGCGCCATTTTGTACAATAGTAAATTAATAAAGTTTTATTACAAAACTCATTAGGTCTGCCCCTTAAAAAACATTATTCCTTACATCAATTTTCAAATCAGATATAAATTTTGACGAATTAATACGCGAATTAATTTTTCTTATTAAATTATTTACTACCAAAAGAATTATTTTGATTCGTGAATTAAAATAATTTTTTTTCAAATCACGATTAATTTTTAACCCGACGGGTTTCATGGAATTTTTATAAACAGCCTCCTGGGGATGTCTTCTGGACCTGACCTATTTGTATTATCACAGTATATTAATACCAGAGCAAAAATTTTGCTCGTTTTGTCCTATCTCTCTTAGTTTTCGAGATACCGACCATTTAAAAAAATGAGCATTTTATAAAATGGACGAAATTTTTGAAAATCTCAACCCAAAGGGTTTCCTGGAATTTTTGTAAAAGAGAAACAGGGTGACTGTTTTCCTTATCAATTTATATGATAATATAAATTAACACACTCAGATAATACAAATTTCGTTTCCCGTTCAATTTCGTTCGTATAAAAATAGTTCACCCTGTGTCTGTTTTATCAAAATAGATCCTTCTGGATGTCTTCCGGGCCTGGTCTATTTTTTTATCGCGGTTATTAATACTTCACCGGAGCTAAAAATTTTGACCGTTTTGCCCTATTTCGCTTAGTTTTCGAGATACCGGTTATTTAAAAAAAATACAATTTTACAAAATTGCGAATATCTAGAAAACTAAGCGAGATTTGTAAGTCAATTTTAATGTTTTTTTTTTATTTTTAATTCACAAATCAAATCAATATTTTTTTAATTCGCGATTTAATAAAATAATTATGTTTGAAATGATTTGATTCAATTGAATCAAAAAATATTCAATTTAAATTGATTAATCAATTATGATTTTAAATCTGATTTAATATATGATTAAATAAAAATTTTAATTTAATTTAATAAAAATTTACCTTTTTCTAGGGATCTTTTAGAAACAATTTCATAAAAGGTTAACACTTAGATTTTGATGAAACTTGGGTATTTTGTAGTCAGAACATATCGAAGATCGACCTATGTCGGCTCTTGGGCTACTATGGGAATTTTTAGTGGTTAAAACGGGATTTAAAAGTAATTATTTTTTTAATTATTTGCTTTTTATAATCCCCAAACATAAAAAAATGAAATATCTCCCAAAAAAAAAAAAAAAAAAATATTTTCATGTGTTTGGGAGTTATTTCATTGTCTTCGGGGTTTATTTCATTTTCAAATTTGGAGATTATTTCATTGTGTGAACAATCTCCAATGAAATAAACTCCAAAATGAAATTTTTTGAAGAATATTTAATTTTCATTTCATTTTGGGAGTTATTTCATTGTTTGGTGGTGCTTTCGTTTTGTTAAAAGTTAAAGTTTTAATTAATTTAGTATTGCACTTAAAAAAGGATTATGATTTAAGCTATTTTATGTAAATTTTTCAATTAAATTTTTTAAAAACACACAACATCGAAAATTTAACATTTTACTATGGAAGTGAAAATTTTTGGAATAAAGTCAGTGGAATATAGAAAATATTTCTTCATAATTTTTTGTTTTCCAAGAAACTAATACATTTTTATTAAAAAAAATAAAAAATCATATTTTATTCAATTCAACAAAATGGGCTTTTTATTTTACAAACCTTTCCTTGTAATTACATAAAAATGTATAGAAAGGGTAAAATTTACCACCACCTCCACAATTAAAGGTAAAAAACTTTAAACTGATTTTTTTTTTTAAATTTTGAATACAATAATTTTATGTGACGCTATTTTTAAGCCCAACCAAATTTTCTTCACTTCACTTAGTTTTTACCGAAACGAGGATAAGCTAATATTGCACAAAGCATAATTTTCAGAACATATGTAATTTTTTGTTTTTGGAGTTATTTAGTCAGAACTAAAAACTTAACTAAAAAAGGACTTTTATAATAAATTTGCCATCACTACTATGCGTTAAAATACTCTGTCACTTTTATCTGCCAGTTGGTTTGTAGAAGTTTATCACTTCCTACTAATAACTTACGTTTTAGAGTTCATCTTCCTTTCATCATTAGTTGAAAGCTTTTATGACAGAGAGAGAGAGAGCCTGAGAGCCTGAGCGTGTTTTTTTTTTAATTTGTAATTGAGCTCCCCTTTTAGTTTTTCTGTTGTCATCATTTAATAAGAGATAATTGAGTAAAAATTATTATAACAAATATACAGCAGTAACTCTTGTATCTGTGTTTTTCCTTCTTTTTTGTTGTGAGGGAGGTCACAGCATCTTTGAAAAATTTTCTAAAATTCATTTAGTTGCAGTAAACGAACGCGACAAGTCTTTTGTGCTAAAGTAAAAAAAAAGAAGCCGCATAGGAAAATCATAACGGAAAATTTAATAAATAACAAAAGCAACAAACAGGAAATAAAATAAGAAGAAAAAAAATTTAAATAAAACTTTAAAAGAGTGATAACAAAAAAAAAACATTTTACTGTCTCTCTCATTAAACAAAAAATAAACAAAGCAAAAAAAAAGAAAAAAACTTAAAAGAATTAAAAAAAAGAAACATATTTCCTTCTATGTTGCAGTAATAGATATGTTTAAAAGCATGACTATGCGTGTCTTGAAAATAAAACTACAACAGAAATCTCATAAATTGATGTTTAAAAAAAAAATCGCTGCATCTTTCTTTCATATCTTTTTTGCTGCTACATACATATTTTTATTTTTTATATATTGCAAAAGTTTCTCGTTTAACACTTTTTTATGCGGTTTATTTTCAATTTCGTGTAATATTTCTTTTATTATATATGAGTTTTCCCCCTTTCCAACACACACATACACACACACACAAGTATAGTTAAGTAACTGCATGTGTGTGTTAAACGTTGAAAAAAAAAAGACTTACAAATTTTTCACTTGGTATGTCTGTGTGTTAGTGTTGCATGCGACCGGAAGTTGTTGCGGAAATTGGAAATATGTGAGCATTACATGGAATTTAAAGTGTATTTTATTAAATACTTTTTTCTTGTTCTATGATAAATTGAAATAATATCAACATAGTTGGAAATGATATATGTTGACATGATGTTGTTTTTTTTATTATATTTGAAAAGGTAAATATTTAATAATTTTTTACTATATATATATATTTAAAAGAAATATTTTTATATAAAAACTTTAAAAATTTTTTAGTATTAAAAATGAGTAGTTCACAAAAGTTGTATATGGGTCTAGTGCTCCTTATTCTGATTACATTGATATTTTTAAGGAATATTTGTCATTGATATTTTACTACAATTTATTGCTTAATTAAAATGACAAAAAGTTAAGATATACAAGGTGCGGCATCTTATATGTTGTTATTTAAATACAGAATAACTTTTAAAAATCAACTGAGATATTTTTTTTAATTTCGTTTTTTTTTTTTTTCAATTCATTTGGACTTCTTTCTGAAGACAACATCAATCAAATGGAAGCCTCTTTTTGGCAACGGCAAAATTTGCATTTTTTGTTGCATTTCGACACGAGTGTTTGCCTTGTGCTCATCAATGTTCTAAGACTTGTTGGCGTATGCTTTACCTTTAAAATAATCACACAAACATAAGTCCGGAGGGGTCAGATCTGAATTTCTGGGTGAGCAGTCAATATGGCCATTTTTAATATCACAAATCCAGGGAGTTTTTGTGGCAGAAATTGCATTGTTTGATTTACACGCTGGCACGGTTCACCAGTTTGTTGAATCTAATAAGCGCCCAGACCTTTTTCATGCATTTTCGGGCCGACATAATGAGCCAACATCTACCGATATCGATTACCATCGACAAGTTAGCTTTATCTGGCTTTGCCTTTGCCCACAAATATTTCCAAAAATCCCCTTTATACTCCATAAGTAGGAATCGGCATGCCAAATTTCGGGTGGCTAGCACCAGCCTACAGTTGTAGAAAACGGCCAAAACCCCATAATTTCTGCACTCAGAATATTATGTAGTTTACTGTTTGTAGTTTAATAAAAAAAAAGTTTTCCGTTTCATTTAAAAATAAAGGAACATACATTTATTTTTCAAAGAAATATCTATATTAAATTTTTTATACATTTGTTCAAAATGATTTACTGTCATTTACTGATTTTTTTCAGTTTCATTTATTTTTTTTCATTTGTTTCAAAATTAAATAAAAATTTACCAACAAAACGGAAATTTGTTGTTTATTTGTATCCGTTACAGTTATAAAAAATTTAAATTTGGTTTGCTGTCTTTTTCAAAAAAAAAAAAAAAATCAAAAATTTCAATTTGTTTTTTTTTTTATTTAAATTGGTTGCTTATATACAAAATTATTTCAATTCAAATTACAAGAACATACACAAACACATTCACACAAAAGGTGTCTATAGCCATGAAAACATACATTTTGTAGATTAAGAAAAAAAAAATTCAAAAACGGAAACAATTTTAAATAAATAATAAAAATCATTTATTTTTTAAGGAATTGATAGGTAAAAATTTAACATTTATTTTTAGTGATTATATCACTTGTTTCATACGGATGTGTCAGTTGTTAAAACAATATTTAAAAATAAATAACAAAAGGTATTTGATTTAAATGCATGTAGACCGGTTTTTAAATGAAATATCATTTCTTATAAATGACATTTTCTGTTAATTTAACTTACAAACTATTTAGAGTGTATATTTCTGCATGTAAATTTACAAAATTTGATGTGTAGGTTATAATATCTCAACTAGAGATGGGCAAGTAAGCAATTTTTGACTCCCGCATGATCACGAACTAAAAATTACAATCACGCAAGAAGATTTTTTTTCTACTCACTCGATTACGTGAGTAATTTAAATTTTTTTACGCGCTCACGAAATACCCACGCTTCAAAAATTATAAATATTGAGAAAAATTAAACAAAATGGCGCATAATCATAGTTAAAATAAAGTATAATTTAAGAGTTCTAAAGTCGACTTTTCTTAAAAGTTTACTTTAGGCATACTATAGACAAGTAAAAGTATACTTTAATCGCTAAAGTCTGCTTTAAAATTAAAACTAGCTGAATTTGATTCTATCCAATTTAACAACAGCTGTTTTCCGCCAAGAAAATTTTTGTGAAAAAAAACTGTTTGAATTACAAATTATTAAAAGGAAAATTATATCAATAAATACGATATTTTGCATAACATTATTAAGTTAATAAATTTTTATTAATAAAAATACACTTTTCAATCCTTTTTTATAAAGTTTTTTTCTTTTTACATTTTGCAATTGCAAATCTTTTATTTACACAGTTTTCACTTTTTTCGGCAAATATAAAATCAGCTGATCAATGTTGCCACCTGCTTCTTTTTTAGTACAAAATGTATGCGGGCATTTGGAACATTTGATGTGATACCCATTTAGAGCCGGTTCAACTTAAAACTGGCTTTAATTCTGACTATAATAGCAAAATAGATAATAACAAGTTTTTAATTTAAAGTTGTTTTTAAAAAAAGCCGACTTTAGTGCGGGACTATGATTACGGGCCAATGTCTTTATATATTGGCTATAAATATTTTCTAGTGGCTAGGTGCCTAGGATGCAAGGTCATTGGTACGATAAGAGCCCTTTTGTACATCCTGTATATTTCTAAAGTCCCTGCAATCGACAACTTCCAGTTAATTTTAAATTTTTCAGTATTGGAAATGAATATAGACCTATATTTTACAAGCGAATAAATGGACACGGAAGGAGTATAAGAATCTAATTTTTTGTCACCAAACTAAACTCACCAAAAAAGTCTGTAATGACAACTAAAAATTTTGCTGTAATTACGGGAAATTTTGCTAATTTGAGCCCAGCGGGATTTTTTTGCTAATCTTAGCAACACATGTCTGCTGACAATGAAATAAGTAGAAAAATTTAGTAACCGCTACTAAATTTTAGTAAACCTTTTGTAAAGTGAAATTTAAAATCGGTTTGCAAAAATTAGCAAAATTAGCTACTAAATTTTAGTAAATTACTGTAAACTCAATGCACTGTAAAGTATAGCAAAATTTTAATTCATAAAAAAAATTATGAAAATGCACAAATTTACTCAATTATTTCAAGATACACTTGTTACACTTTAATGCTACTAATTTCTTTTATTGCCTTACGAATTCGAATATAAAAATTTATTTTTTTTTCATGGAACAACATTTTTTTATTTATTCTTTTTCAAAAAATATTTTGGCAAAAATTAAAAAAAAAACATCAATGGCTTAAAAAATATTTTGTTTCAATATGAAAAATATTTTTAGTATTTTTTTTTTTTTTTTTTTGATTTTAAGGTCAAATTTTAATTGTTTTTAGGGCTGATTTTCAGAACTAAAAAATTTATTAGTGGTATTTCAAGAGGATGTCCAATTTTTGAACATCCCATCCCTTTTTTTAAACAATGTAATATTTTAAGGGAATTTTAATTTTTTAAGTATAAGTTTTAATTATTAGAAATAAAATTTCCTTTAATATCCACTTTTTTAAAATTAGTAATTTTTTTTGCAAATTTTAGCAAATCGGTTTTTAAAAATTTTTAAAATAATTTCGGAAATTAGCAACAAAAATTTGAAAATATTCTATAAAAATTCTGTAATTTGTAAAATGTAAATAACAGAAAGATTTGCAAAATAAAAGTTTTTTTTAACTAAAAATCAGTTTAAAAATAGTAAAGAGGGATTGTAGAACGTCTACAATTTTTTCTGAGTGTAGGTGATTAAAAAGTGAAACTTTTCCCCTCTTTGCCTCTGTTCGTAAATGTTTGCAAAAATCCAAAGTAGGAACCAGCATACAAAATTTCAGGTTGCTAGAGCCAACCAATTTTTTCACGTTCTTAGTGAATATTCCAAAAACACACAGGAACACATATTTTTAATTTTAGATTTGTAGGAAAACATTTCTAGGGGAAACCTTTCTCCTTTTGAGCTCTCATATTTTTTATGTTCCTGGCAAAAATTACAAAAAGAATCATATGAGTAAAGCAGTTTATATTCCGGACAAAATTTTCTCCTGCTGAACCAAATCATTATTTACAACAAATGAATTAATAAAAATATTTTTTGAAAAGAAATATTATTGTTGTTTTAATATATAGAATCCCAATAAACATTTTTGCTGGAATTAAAACTAAAATCAAGTGTTATTCAATTCATCTTTTCAAATTTCAAGCTTTGATTTATCCTTTAATTACACTTTAATTCAGTGGCATATTCAAGTCAAACATTGCAGTGAGAATATACTTTTATTTAAGCCTTTAATCACAGTTCAATTCAAGTTCAAACAACATAATAATAACACTTGTTTTCAAGCCCCAACTTCAAGTTTAAACAAAGCCATAAAAACACGCTAATGATTGGTTTTGGTACAATTTTAATATATTAATTTTGTATATTTAATCTTGATTTTTGACGTTCGATGGGTTTTCCACTACAACTTTTTTTTATTTTGAAGCGTAGAAATTTGTAAAATCTTCCTGAAATAAGAAAAATATAATGTAAGGACAAAGTTTAGCTCCAAAGAAATTCAGATTTTATAAAAATCTTCACAGGAAAATTGTAAATTTTAACAAATGTTTTTTATTTTATTTTTAAAAAATATTGACAATAAACGAAAGACACAAATCAAATTATTTGTATTTGTATGAACTTGATTTTGACTGTAAAAAACACTTAAAACAAAGCAAAATACAAGCAATATTTAAAGCACTTGAATTTTTAACTTTTTAATGTTTATTGGGATGTTTTTGACAATGAATCGATAAGTGTAAATTATAATTTTCTATGTAATTTATAAAACGTCCCAGGTGAAAATTATCATTTTTACATGGTTAATGAACTGATACATTTTTTTATGAAAAGAAGACAGAAATATGACTGTAAATGTCAAATGACTGTATATGCCAAATGTTTTATTTGATTTGTAATTATTCATTGATTATTGCCAGCATTCTATAGTTCCATAATTAGCATATTTTATTTATAGTCGGAATTTTTGTAACCACTGTATGGTTACAGCCAATCTCTATATATAAAGAAATAACGTTACTGACTGACTGACTCACTCAATCGACATCGCCCAGCCCAAGCCGCTAGAGGTAGGACGCTGAAATTTGGTATGTAGGTTCCCCCTGCGGAGTAGACATTCGTTTATACGAGGTTCTTGGAAATTCCTTCGGGGAAAAGCAAAACGGAGAAAACCACTGTCTGCCTAAACTCCTATAGCTAGAAACCTGAAATTTGAAATATGCTATTCAAGGAGTATGTGCTAACTTATCGATGAAGTCTCCCCCTTAACAGCCTGCACAAACCGTTGGATCTAGGAAGTTGAAATTTAGTTTGCAGGCTCCATCTGCAGTGTAGATAATAGTTAAGACGTAATTTGGGAAGTTGAAATTTAGTGCAAGGGTTCCTCTTCCGGTGTAGACATTCACCTACATAGATCGTATATTTGGAAATGTGTACGGGGAGGGGCAAAAAGGTAAACAGTCTCCTCCTTAGCGGGCTGTTCCCACCGATTTAGCCAAAAATGCTGAAATTTGAAATATATGTTAACTCGAGTATTTGCTTACTCATTGATCAGCTACATTTTAGAATTTTCGCCAGGTACATGGTAAAAATGGGAGTTTAAAGGAAAAATTCTGAAATTGGATATATGTGTTACCTGGAGTATGGACTATCTCATTATTGAGGTATATCTTAGAACATGGTCAAATTTAAAAACTCAAGGTAATTATTTGGGAACTGCGTATACCCCCGGTTAGCCCGGGCAATCATTTTCTATACTAACAACGTATTGGTCTTTGCCCGCTATGGTGTATATGGGGAAATATTTGCAAGGTAAAATTGCAAATTCAAAGGGGACAGAAATGGAATGGAAAGGGTACGTGAAAAATTGAAACACTAGACAAAGGATATAAAATGGAGTGAAACGGGATACGAGTGGAAATCATACACTTGATAAGGGGTTTGAAATGGAATGAAATGAAATGAGGAACGAGTGAAATCGATACACTTGATAGGTTAAAATATAAAATGTAATGGGAAACGAGTAAAATTGAAACATTAGACGAGGGAAATAAATGGAATGGGAACGAGCGGAAATGAATCATTAGACAAGGAGAACAAAATGGGATGGAAAGGGGAGAAAACTTTAATTTTAAACATCCACTTCAAATGATGAAACAAATTTATTTAAATAGTAAAATCTTAAGAAAATAGTAGAATATTTTCTTCTCAACATATTTCGATATTTAAAACTACCGATAACGAAGTATCGGGCTTTTAAGCTAGTCATGTTATAAAATAGAAAGTGACAATCATGAAATAATATTTACTAAATAATGTTGGTGGCAACCATATTGATGGTTATAACCTATTTATAAGCTAATAACTTGATTGTGGCAACTATAGCCGAATGCAGTATGCATTATATAGTAGCAGTGATCATGTTGCAACGACCGAAAATGTTTTAGTTACAGTACCAAATTCCAGTGCAGAGATTATGTTTGGTACACTCAGTAAGTGTTTGTTCAACCTTCTTAAGTAGAACTTACTTAATTAAGCTTTAAATTTGGCAGAGGTCAGATTTGGGTCACATGTCGAAAGCTTTATATTTAATAATATTGATACTAAGTAAATTTAAATATATTTATAATAAAAATTAAGGCATTTTCCTTTCAATTCAAATGATTTAATTTGAAGCAGAAAAAGTAAAAAAGTTTGTTAACTGATTTTTAAATATAATTTCTGGCCTTGCAATATTTTGAGTGTAGCAACTGCTTAATTTTTGAGAGTGTACTCTTAAATTGTAGATTCATATATAACTATATATATTTTTATAAGCATAATAAAGGCAACAGTAATTGTATTGCTATTTGTTGTTCTTTCTATCTTATTTTGAGAGGCACGAGGGAGGTCAATAATTTATATGGAAAAACTTTTTCCGCTAGGGCACTTAAGTGCGTGAATTAGCATATATTTACCATATCATTATTATTTTACTTCATATAAATATGTTTGTACTTTTATACACATTGAAGATTTCATGTATGTATGTATGTATGTATGTATATGCAGTTAGTGCAGGGTAGTTATACTTATTTTATGATTATATTGATATGAATTTCTGAAGTATGTTATATTTATACAAAAATAGTAAATTTACAATAATAATTATTGGATATAATTTAAAGCACTTTTAAACTAAAACCAAAAAAAAATTGTTTGAGCTGTGTGTGGTGTTCGTGTTGATACCACAAGTCCTCCAGTTACACTTTTACAATCTGCGGCAACAAAAACTCATTAATCATGGTTTTTAAAACTGGTTTTAATTTAATTTAAATTGTTGCCCACCAGCAACCCACCAAATTGAAATAACATAACAGGGCTATGAACTAAAAAACTTCAACAATTTCGCCAACTCTCCATTAGAAGACGGGTAACAATTATTCTATAAATTATCGTCTCGTAAAATAACAGTGTTGCCATATTTGAAGTCCTACATCTTTAACCTCTTCTCTCTCTCTCTATCGCCTCTCCAAAGAAAACAACACATTAATTAGTAGGAAGAATTTCCTTAATATTGCTTCACTTTAAAAAAAAAAAAGGGCCAAGGGATATAATTGCTACATATATGTACTTTAACACTTGTTTGTGACTTATTTGAACAGAAATTTCAATAAATACAAATTGAAATATGTTTTTTTTTTCTTTCTCCTATTCTGAAACTTTAACATTGAATACAACATCTATGTATGCATTTCTCTATATACATATTGAATTAAAATCGACATCTAAAATCTCTAAAGGGAATTTGACGGAAAAAAAGAAATATTAAAAACTATAGAGACAAAACTTTGTAAACAAAACTATACATCATCCCAGCAAAAAATATGATAACAAATTTTCATTACTGTATTCAAAGATAACTCATTACCCTTAGTATTTTTTCAATACAACAAATAATTTATTACCTATATGAATTATATAATTGATTAATCTTAAACATAAAATAATTGGTTAAAAATAAAAGGCTACATATTCCATTACATCAAACACGTGTAAATTATATCAGATCTCCGAGGGCCCCGGTAGGCTAGTTGGTAGCGTGCTAGCTTATCAGTGCGGGGGTCGTGGGTTCGATTCCCAACAGAGGCTCTGGTGTGTTTTCGCTACAACGCGCCGATGGCCTTTGTTGCTAGTGCTCGGTTAGGGTATTAGGATATAATTTGTAATTATATGATTAATATAAATAAAATATATCAGATCTGGTTAGGTCAGATTGTACCAAGCTAATTAAATCTCAAATTTCGGAACAAATTTGAAATTTGATTAGATCTGATCAAATTTAGGCAGATATATAATCAGATTTAATTTAATATTTTTAGATATGAACACATTTGGCACCAGGTATGATCCTACATGACCAGATTTGCTCGCATCTGGACATAAAATTCACCCATCTTTACCAATTAGACTGCTCATCAGGTTTCTAGTCAGATTTTAGGATGAACAAATATATTTATTTAGGTCACCCCAAATCTGACCAGAAATCTGTTTAGCAATTGTGAATTTGACAGGATTTTGTTGTTTGCGTACAGATTTGGGCTTTGCTGACATAAGTAGTAAAATTTTTTTTTTTAATCATTCATTTACATAACCGAGCTATTAGGGTGGTTAATTAAAGCTACTATCTTAATAACAAACTTCTAGATATATCATATAATTACAAATTATATCCTAACACCCTAACCGAGCACTAGCAACAAAGGTCATCGGCTCGTTGTAGCGAAAACAAACCAGAGCCCCTGGTGGGAATTGAACCCACGACCCCCGCACTGATAAGCTAGCCTACCGGGGCGCCCAATTTTATGGCCAACATTTTTTTAGAACATTTTGTTCTTGTTTTCCCCCTTTTTACGAGTGTTTATACGATATGTTAGAAAAGAGCTATAAATTACCGTTATCTGGGGAGTTAGAGGGTTAATATGTTCCACAAAAATATTTGCGTTAGTGTTTTTTTACAAAGTTGCTGAACATACGCTACACTCAGAAAAAAAAGTTAGTAGAAAAATTTGTAAACGGTTTTCAATCTCACTTTACTATTTTTGTACTGACTTTTAGTAAAAAAATTATTATTTAGTAAATTTTTTTGCAATTTACATTTTACAAATTACAGAACTTTTACACGTTTTAAAAAAGTGGATATTGAAAAAAATGTTATTTCTAATAATTAAAACTTATACATACAAACTTCAATCGCTTTAAAATGTTATAAAGTTTGAAAAAAGGGATCGAAAGTGAAGATACTTTTCATGTCCAAAAAATAGGGCATCCACTTAAAAAGTACTCAAAACCTTTTAAGTTCTAAAACTCAGCCCTTAAACCAATTAAAATTAAACAAAATGATGAATTCGTTTATGTTTTAACTATTTTTTAAGCCTTTGAATTTTGCCTAAAATATTTTTTGAAAAAAAAAAAAAAAATAATGTTCGATAAAAAAAATATAAATTTGTTAATTCGAATTCGTAAAGCAATTTCAAAAGAAATTAACAGCTTACAAGTGTAACAAGTGTATCTGGAAATAATTGAGGTAATTTTAATAGTTTTTAATAAATTAAAATTTTGCTATATTTTACAATTCATTGAGTTTACAGCAATTTAGTAGCGCTTACTAATTTTTTATACTAATGTGATTGCACTAAGATTAATAATATTTAGAACATTTTTTGTTGATTTTTGCAAACCGATTTTAAATTCCACTTTACAAACGGTTTACTAAGATTTAGTAGCGGCTACTAATTTTTTCATTGTACCGCTGGGCTCAAATTTTCGAAATTTGAAAAATTTTCAGTTGCCATTACAGGCTTTTTTGGTGAGTGTACAGCCCAGATATAAAGAACACATTGTTTTATGTACCGATATGCTGCACAAACTGTCCAAAGGGGGAGGGGGAAATTTTAACACACGTATATTTTCATTTGTTTCCCTAATCAGAATCCATCGTCTGAACCTCGTAATTTTGCCGTTTTGTACTATGTAATAAAACAAATCTGATAGTTGCCATCATTTGCAAAAAATATGGCATCTTCAGACAGTTTGATACATTTTGGGCACGTATTATAACATGTCTCGGTGGCTCAGTGTTTAGCTCCATCATCTAGTAATCTAATAACCCAGTTTCAAAATCAATCACACCCATGTTTTATTAAAAAAATGTTAACATATTTTTTAAATTCATAATTTTTTTTTAGAATCTGTTTTTAGACCAATTATTTTTTCATTACTCATAACGATATATTTTTTACCCCTTTCAATGTATACAGAAAAATAAATAAATAAATCATTTTTATATTTTTGGAAGTTTTTCCGTAAGTATTTAGATTACTACACGCAAAGAAAAAACATGGTTGGGAGAATCATAATCGAAGAGCATCATATATTTTTGGGTTTATGATTGTGCCAACCATAGTGGTTATCATATTATGATAATAAAATATCCATAATTTTACCATAATATTGTCCCTACAGTTATATTATGATTCAAATATTACAATATTATAATTCTGTATAAACATATTATGATGTTGAATTTATCATAATATGATTGCATGTACTCATAGTATGCTCAAAATCTTATAACATTATGGTCCCCATAACTATATTATGATTTCTGGATTATCATAATATGATCCATATAAAATCTTTATATAGAATCTTTTTGACAATGAATTCCTTATTTTAAATAATATTACATGTATAAGGAATTTTCAAAAAAACCCTCAAAAAAATCTTCTAAAGTTAAAAAAGAAAATAAACTGGATCCTAATAGGTCAATTTATGAAATGTTTTAATGCCACATGAAAGATATTTTCTGTCCAGTTTTAGTAAACAATATATGATTGTTTTTAAGACATTTTGGTTTTTATGAAAACAAGAAAATACTCGTATTAGGACTGTAAATGTCAAAGTCATGTTTAATTTGATGTATAATTATACATTGATTGTTGACAGCATTTTATGGTTACATAATTATCATATTTTTTTCATAGTCAGAATTGTTGTTACCACAGTATGCTTACAGCCATAAAATACAAGGTGTCAATCATAAAATAGTGAAATATTTACTATAATAATCATGGTAGCGACCATGTTGATAGTTAGACAACCAGTAATATGGTTGTAACAACCATAACCGATTGCAGCAAGCACAATATAGTAGCAGTGATCATGTTGCAACCATGTTTTTTCTCTGCGTGTAAAGCCATTATTTGGCAGGTAGTGTTTTTGCTGGGATTTATTGTTGTAGAGAATGAATACTGTTATGTAACAACAACTACTCAGTGGTAAAATAAAATCTAAAGATTTTTTGCAATATGCAATTATTCTAAGCAATTTAATTAAAGTATGTTTCATTCGGAAATTTATTATTTTATTATTTGCCAAAGAAATTTTAAACCCTTTTGGCGATTAGAATTTAGTTTAGAATTTAGCCATGCCGCAAAGGGGCGAAATACACAAAGAGTTTTTTTTTCAACATCACTACCCAATTTTATTGTACATAGCTATGAGACCATAAAATGTATATCATTGAAAAGCTTTTAAAATCTGCTATTGCTTTCAGTTTTGATTTTTTGCAGTGCTGTACTATTTTTGATTTAATACTTCTATTTTATATATATGTATTGTAAATTATGTTTTTAGTATTGTTTTATATTACATGTTGATTTTTTTTTTATTAGAGATACATATATATTTTTTTATTATGTTTTTTTTTATTATCTTTATAACTCCTTGTTTGTTGTTCCTTTTTTTTTCTAAAGGACATGACGTTGTTTTTTTATAGTTGAATTATTTTTCAATTGTCTGTACCAAGCCTGAGAGTATCCTGAGAGTTTATTTGAGTTTTTTTTATGACGGTTATCTGTCTGCGATTTTTTTGTTATGTATCAAAGGTCATAAACTGAAAAGTCGTAATTGACACTTTTTTTTTAAAACTGAGATAAGGATTTTTAATGAGATTCTGTATGATAAATAAATTATTTAAATTTCTGTTGAAACCATAATCCTATTATTAATTGGGTCAATTTACCATGTGTGTATATCAGAGAACTGCAAATGCTGATTGCAAAACCTTCCAGCAAAAATATCGGCTGCAAAGAACCGGTTGTAGAACAACTTGTACTTGCATGCAACCTGTTCTACTTTAGGTTCTTTCATCAATGATTTTTGTTTGAGTTTGTCCCAAAAGCAACTGGTTCTTTAACGCAAAAGTAGAACATATACCCGTCCTTTGGAACCTGTTCTGGAATATGTTGTTCCATTGGTGAATTTTATATGGGAATTTTAAAAAAGGAATAGATTCCGTAAAGCTTAACAAGAACATGGAAAAATATGAGCATCTATTTTAACCCTAACTTCGTGTTTTTTGAGCTATGTTTCTAAACTCGATGTGTTCTAATTCTAAAGAACTAGTTCTACAACGTGTTCTACAACATGTTTAGTGCCAC
This sequence comes from Eustalomyia histrio, assembly GCA_949748255.1. Lineage (NCBI taxonomy): Eukaryota > Metazoa > Arthropoda > Insecta > Diptera > Anthomyiidae > Eustalomyia > Eustalomyia histrio. The sequence continues at coordinate 25,894,600 of OX456527.1, read as the reverse complement.
CGATTCAGTGGAACCATTAATAGAACGGGGCCTCGTTACCAGAGAACCTGTTCTAGAACAGATAGCTATAGCAACAGGTTCCACAATTTTTTGCTGGGGTTCATACGCAATCAACACAAGAATAAATATGTGTTTGCGTTCAAACGTTGAATATACCCCAACACACATATTTGTTGATGATTTTAAATCAATCAAACGACGTGCAAATTGTTGTCACTGATTTATAATCATCGGTCGTTTTTATACCATTGATTTTATTCTGTTCGTTTGAGTCAACAATAATTATTTTGATGTAGAATAAATCAAAAAAAGCAATAAATAAAGCGTATGTGTGTATTCATAATTAAAACAAAATAGTTTCTTATCTAAAAAATGGGGGTAGTTTTGTAGAAACACATTTCATAAATTAGGGTGGGTCTGAAATTCGTTTTTTTAGAATTTTTATTAGTAATACCAAAAATATTGTTATTTGTGATTTTTTTTTTAATTTAGGTCGATATCTCATGCTCTCCCAATCCGGTTAAAGTTAAATATTGCCTAATTTTACAATCAAAATAGATGAAAAAAATTAGACAATATTTAAATTTTTCCGTATTAGGCAAGCCTAAAATATCGACCTAAATTTTTTTTCCAAAAAAATATTTTCATTTCACAAAGAAGAATATTTTTAGTATTGTGTTACTAAGAAAAATTCTAAAAAAGCGAATTTAAGTCCCACCCTAATGTACATTTATGAAATGTGTTTCTATTTTGTTTTGATTATGATTACACTCATACGCGTTGTTTGTTGTTTTTTCTGATTTATTCAACGCTGACTTTTTGTTGAGTGATTACATTTGCATAAAACTTAGTCGACAGATGATTCACACTGATCCCAATTACGCGTTCAGTAACATGATGCTGATTTTATTCTACAGTGAATTTTGTTGAATTATTAAATGTGAACAAGAATTTTTGTGTATGATAAAATCAAGAAAAAAGTTGATTTTGCAGTTCTCTGGTGTGTATACATACCCCATTCATGATGAACACCAAAATATGTATTTTCGTTATTTACAAGCTTTCGATTTAAAGTTTGTATGGAATTTGAGAGTTTAAAACTTAAAAGAAAAAACAAAAATACGTATTTTGAGGTTCAGTATTAATGGGGTATAAACCAAAAAAAATGCACATATTATGTGTAAGTCTCTGCACACATAATGTTTAAATTTACCTTGCAAGTGCGTTAAACTGAAATGAAAATTTAAAATTTTTTTATAAATTAAATTTAAATTTGTGCGTATAAAATCTTATTTTTTGAGTAAAAATGCACAGAAAATACTTAAATATGAATTTTTAAATGCGCGAAAACTTAGTTACATATGACAATAAATTTGTTTATTTATTCAAAAATATCGGTTTTATAATAAAATGCTTAAAATTGGGAAAAAATTGCTACAATTAAAAAAAATTACTAAAATTTAAAACAAAAATTGTTAGAATGAAAAAAAAAACATTAAAAATCGTAATAATCAGCAAAATGCTAGGAATTAAAAAAAAACGATTTGGTTAAAAAAAAATAATTAAAAATCAATTGAGTAAAAAAAAATCTCCTAAATTGAAAGAGAAACCCCCAAGAAATTAAAAATTGTTAAGATTGAAATACATATACGCCAAAAATAGAAACAAAAAGCGTCAGATTTTAAAAACCTGCTCCAATTAAAAAAATTGTAAAAATATACAAATATCGCTTATATTGAAAAAAAAATAGAAAATAATTGCTTAAACTGAAAAAATCACCAAAATTAAAAAATTACCTAAATAAAAAAGTATTAAAATTGATAAAACACCTAAATTAGAAAATAATTCGCTGGAATGGAAAAACAAAAAATCGTAAAAAATAACAAAAACTATCAGAGGGAAAAAAATATCAAAATTAAGAAAAAAAAGCCAAAATTAGAAAAAAATAATAAAATTTAAAAATCTCAATATTAAAATCTCCAAAATCGATATAACAAAGAATTGTAAAAATTTACAAAAATCGCTAAAGTTGGCAAAAAAAAGTCAAAGATGAAAAATCTCAAAAAAAAACGCTGAAATTGAAAAAAACGCTTTAAATAAAAACAGTTACTGAAATTTCAAAATTTTTTTATCATAAACGAAAATCATTAAAATTAGAAAAGAAAATGTCAAATTTAAAAAACGCAAAAATTTACAAAAATCGTCAAATTTAAAATAAAAGTATAATGAAAATATCGCTCTAATTAAAAAAGGAATCCGAATTAAAAAAATCGAAAAAGCCCAATAAAATTGAAAAAAAAAACGCTGAAGTTGTAAAACAAATCGTTCGAATTAAACTTTTATTTAAGCGATTTTTGTATTCTATTTTCTCACAGGTGGCTTATTGTAATTTCCTTGGGGCAAACGGCTCTAGGTTTCGGTGATATTCTCAATAAAAAGACGTTTCTCCCTACCATGCTTTGTTTTCGAGATAAACATGATTTAAAAATCTAGCCAATTAAGCCGAAATTTTGTGCCAGAATTGGAATATTGGTAGTAGATTTTTGAAAAAATTGAAATTTAGCGACAAAGCAACTTAACTCTAATATATTAATGCAAATATACACTGCTTACTGTTTGTAGCAAAAGCTTTCATTGTGCTAAGTTTCATAAAAATCTAACAATTCGCTTAAGAGTTAATGAAATCTATGTACTTTAAAGGTGTTCCGGTGGTATTCTGTATGATCTTATTTACTAAAAATTTTATCTTTATTTGTGGTTGTAATCTACAATTTTAAGTCATGCCGAATATTTTGGCTACCGATTTGAATTTTGTTTTCATTTAAAAATTATTTTTTTCAAGGTTTTAAAAAATTTCCACGAGAAATTTCTTCAAGAAAAAAAATTACAAAATTAAGTTTATATATCAATTTTTGCTTACGATGTATCAATTTATGAGCATCAATATTTTATGTTTATTATTTTTCCTTATTCATTACTTAGTTCTTTTGAAATGTCAAAAGTTTTAAATAAAAAAAGTTTTTTATGTATTGCTAGAAATAAAAGCACGTTTCCGGCGAATTAGTTACATGATTTCATAGACAAAAATTTTACATTTACATAAAATTTATGTTAATTTAAGTTAAAATTTACTTAAGGCCAGTATTACAGTGAACACTTAAGTAAAGTATAACAAGTAAGTAAAGATTTTTTGTTACGCTTATAAATTGTTTTGAACATCATTAACGATGGGGTACTCCCTCTAAGACCAGTCAAATTACATCCTTCTCCAAGATATATTTATACACCATGAATTGGAGTTTCAGTGTTGGAAAAATACCCCTCAAAGCAAAGGGAATATCTGCCCGAGAAATTGGGTGTATATTTTTAATTGTACCAACAACAAAATAAAAATAAATCCTCCATAGGAGGCCAACAAAAGTCATTCGCGATAAATTTAAAATAAGCGACTATCGATCGTCCATTGTTTTTGACGTTGAACAAAAGGACTGCAAAACAAGAATTTAATTGTATTTATTTTGTGGCATCATATTATGACCCATTATCCATATAAACCACCTTCCCAAAATTTGCTTAAATGCAAATTCATCGAGCAAAACGTCAGTGTTGCCAGGAACTCAAATGAGTCGCATCGTCATTTCGCTTAGCATTTTGGCGTTAGTGGTACCGCTTTGAGGTGTTTTTTTTTTTTCATATAAAGTACAACTGACTCGAAGAATTTTTCTGGCAGACCAGCTACGTTGCTTGCAATACGGCCAAACAGTCACTGGAATCATTGACAGTGAACCTGAGGAGGCGTATTTCATACTCTACGGCGGCGTTAACAAGCAAAATTGTTGTATTTGGAAAGGATCCACATAAGATCTAAGAACTACAATTGAACCACCAAGAGGGGACAGTTTGGGGTGGCGTTTGCACCAAAACGATCATTGGGTCATTTTTCTTCAGGAAAGGCGAAACTGTCGATGGTAAAAGATATCCGTGATTGTTGTCTCATTATGTCTGAACGCAAATACTTGCAAAAGGTCTAGACGGTTATTGGATACAACCAAATAGTGCATCAACATGATGCACTGCAAATTCAAAAATGCAATTTCTCTTAGAAAAACTCCCTTGACATGTGATGTCAAAAAAAGACGACATTGGATGGTTAAGCAGATATTCAGATCTGACCCTTCCGAGCACCACTTTGTACGTACACGCAGAGAAAAAACATGGTTGCAACATGATCACTGCTACTATATTATTCTTGCTGCTTTTGGCTATGGTACACTCACCAAAAAAAGTCGGTAATGGCAACTGAAAATTTTGCTGTTATTACGGGAAATTCTGCTAATTTGAGCCCAGTGGTATTTTTTGCTAATCTTAGCAACACATGTCTGCTGACGTGTAGTACAATGAAATTAGTAGAAAAATTAGTAGCCGCTACTAAATTTTAGTAAACTTTTTGTAAAATATCAGCAAAAAAAAAATTACTAAATATTATTAATATAGTAAGTACAAAATTTTAAATTTATTTTTTTTATCGAGCATCAAAATTTTTTTTATTTTATTTCTTTTTTTCAAAATACAAAATTAAAAAAAAAAATATAAAGGCTTAAAAATCTTAAAAAATGTTAAAACATAAACGAATTAATCATTTTGTTTTAATTTAGTAATTTCTGTTTAGAAAAATATTTTAGTCAATATTTTTTTACTTTTAAGGTCAAATTTTAATTGTTTTTAGGGCTGATTTTTAGAACTAAAAAAACTTTTAAGTGCTATTTTAAGTGGATATCCTATTTTTAGACATGAGTCGGAATATTCACTTTCGATCCCTTTTTTAATCTATGTAACATTTTAAGACAATTTAAGTTTGTAGGTGTAAGTTTTAATTAGAAATCACATTTCCTTCAATATCCACTTTTTTAAAATTAGTATTTTTTTTGCTAATTTTAGCAAATCGGTTTTCAAAAATTTGTAAAATGATTTCTGAACTTAGCAACAAAAATTTGTAAATATTCTGTTATTTGTAAAATATAAATAGCAAAAAGATTTGCTAAACTATAATTTTTTTTACTAAAAATCAGTACAAAAATAGTAAAATGGAATTGAAAGCCCTTTACAAATTTTTTACTTACTTTTTTTTCTGAGTGTACAATCAAATTATTAGTACAATCAAATTATTAGTCCATAAATAGCTTAAAACCATCAATATGATCGCTACCATCATTATTATAGTAAATATTTTATTATTTCATGGTTGTCACTTTCTGTTTTACAACATGATTGGCTGTAACCATACGGTGGTACTTTCGTGTGGGGAAAGTACTCATAATATTAATAAAATAATTTTGTATAAGAGATAGTCTGTAGAACCAAAGATTTGTTTTGTGCAAAAAGATTTTTTTATATAAAACACTTAATTTTTAGAAATCTTCCAGGCTTTTTCTTAAAGTCAAATTCTGATGTTCTGCAAGCTGTTTCTTATATTCTTAATAAACTAAGGTTCTAAGGCCTTTCTTTCAATAAAAAATTCTTAGATTCTGAGGACTTTTCATCATTAAAACTACTTAGAATTTTAAGAATTTTTCTAGTAGAAATATTCTTTGTTTCTACAGATTTTTTCTAAAAGAAAAATTCTGAGACTCTGAGGATTATCTTAAAAATGTTCTTAGAGTCCATAAAATCTATGATTTTTATTAAAAAGAAAAGTCCTTAAAATTTAAAATTTTTTTGAAGTATTTTTCTTTAAAAAATTTTCATAGAATGAAAAAAGTTTTCTTAAATAAAATTCCTTAATATTAAATTTTTTCTTTAGGAAAAAACATATCTTAAAGAAATATTTTTAAATTTAAAGAAATTGTTAAAAGTTCCCAATTATAATATAATTGTAGGAGCCATATTATGGTAAAATTATGATTATTTTTTAATTATTATATGACAATTATGTTGGCACAATAATAATCCTAAAAAGGGTTTTTACCTGCGTGTGGTATTATTTGAAAAGCAAAGCGTACGCCAACAAGCCTCAGACCGATTGATTTTGTCCAAGTTGTTTATACGGCACACCTTGTAAGTCCCATGGATTTTTTTTAGAAAGAGTTGAAAAAATATAAGAACGATACCGCAAAGAAAAGTTTTCAAGTTTTCCAGCAGTTGTCAATGGGTTAAGATTCTTACTAATTTTTTTTAATATTATTTTTTTTGCAATAAAAATCGTTAGTAAATTATAATCAGTTAAAGTAAATCAAACAAAAAAACAAAAAAAAAAATCATTTCCTTAAAACAAATCTATCTTATTTCATTAGACTTTAACTTGCTGTTTGTAATGCAGATGTCAAAACCACAAATATTTGCTTTTCTCCCCTCTGTTTTAAGCACAATAAAACCACAAAAACAATGGAAAAAGTCAAACAATCATATCAAAAAAAAAAAAAAAAAATACAAAATAAATACAAAAAATTATAGGAAATTTACAAATTCACTTAAACATATTTTAAACATGAATTCTACAAGTATTAGTATTAAAATATCAACTTAAACTTTTACCACTACTACGATTACTTGAAGTATGTATTACATACAACCACCACACACTACACCACACCACACCACACACTGCCATCAGTCAAGTCAAACTCATTCCAAAGCAAAATATATAAAAAAAAAGAATCTTTCAATTTTTATATGCTATATCATGAAGGAATACATATTTCAATATACTGCCATATATAGCATCATGTATACTATTAAATGTATTTAGAAATTACCGAAAATCAAATCGATTGTTACTAATGCAAGCAGTGATTTAGAAAACAGCAAACGATTTCCTCTTCACTTCCTTTAGCATCACACAAAAAAAAAACGATATACAAAAAATTATATATTGAGAAAAATAAATTCACAAAAAATTGTGAAATAAAAAAAAAAAAAAAGTCAGAAGAAATTTTTTATTTCTGTTGATGTTGTTAAAGCTATCAACAAACCTCACCATACTAAACACCAGGAGCAGGATAATGACTTAAATACATGCATAGAAATAATAGTCTTAGGGAGAAACTTAATTTATTTTAATTTAAACCCCATTGTGTAAAATATGTGGGATCTTATAAAGGGACCGGGTTTTAAGCGAAATTGTTTTACAACAATTGTGATCACACCTCCAATAGGTTAGCTTAGATGTTTGATTTTTAATATGTAAGCAGTTTTGAAAATTTTCACGCAGAGAAAAAACATGGTTGGGGCAATCATATTCGAAAAGCATTATTTATTTTTAGGATTATGATTGTGTCACAACCATAGTCGTACAATAATATAGTGATCATTTTATGATAATAAAACAACCATAATTTTACCATAATATGGTCCCTACAATCATATTATAATTCCAAACTATGAAAATTTTTTTTTAATTTAAGAATATTTTCTTAAAGAAAAAATTCGATATTAAGGACTTTTTCAAGAAAACATCTTTGTTCCATGGACTTTAAAAAAAATACTTCAAAAAAATTTTAAAATTCTAAGGACTATTATTAAAAAAAATATTATATAGATTCTATGGACCTTTTCTAATAGAAATATTTTTTAAATTCTAATGACATTTTTAAGTTTTTTTATGATAGTCCTTTAGTCCTTTTTCATTTAGAAAAAGTGCGTAGAATATAAAAATATTTTTATTAGCAAAAGTTTTTAGAACCTAAGTATTTGTCATAATGAAATGTGCTCAGAATCTAAGAAATTTTTAGAATCTAAGTTTTTTTTTAACCATGTATGTATGAATTTTGCAGAATCTGAGAAGTTTGCAGAATCTGAGAACTTTACTTTAAAGAAAACCTCCATAGAATCTAATAATTTCTAAAATTCTAATTCTTTGAAGAAGAACCCTTTTGGTACAAAACAGCCGTTGCTGTTACTTTGCAAGAAATGAATTAGTAAAAATACACTCAGAAAAAAAGTTAGTTGAAAAATTTGTAAACGGTTTTCAATCCCAATTTACTATTTTTGTACTGATTTTTAGTAAAAAAAATTATTATTTAGCAAATATGTTTGCTATTTATATTTTGTAAATTACAGAATTTTTACAGAATATTTACAAATTTTTGTTGCTAATTTCAGAAATCATTTATAAATTTTTGAAAAAAGATTTGCTTAAATTAGCAAAAAAAATTTACTAATTTTAAAAAAGTGAATATTGCAGGAAATTTTATTTCTAAAATTAAAACTTACACCAACAAACTTAAATTGCCTTAAAATGTTACATAGATTAAAAAAGGGATCGGAAGTGAATATACTGACTCATGTCTGAAAATAGGACAGCCACTTAAAATAGCACTAAAAATTTTTTTTAGTTCTAAAAATCATCCCTAAAAACAATTGAAATTTGACCTTAAAAGTAAAAAAAAAATTACCAAATTAAAACAAAATGATAAATTGGTTTATGTTTTAACAATTTTAAAGATTTTTAAGCCTTTGATTTTTATACCCTACACCATATATGGTGAGGGTATATATCAGTTTGTCATTCCGTTTGTAATATGTCGAAATATAGGTTCAAGACCCCATAAAGTATATATATTCGTGATCCTTATGCAATTTTAGGTCGATTTAGCGATGTCCGTCTGTCTGTCCGTCTGTCTGTCCGTCTGTCTGTCTGTCTGTTGAAATGGCGATCACGACGCTAAGACGCAAGCGGGGCTGCCTATTTTTACCCAGATTATTGAACATCCTCCCGAGCAGTTTGGTATTTAAAATGAGCAAAATCGGTTAAGCGGTTCAAAAGTTATGAGTGAAAATGTGAAGGTACCTCTAAATTTTCCATACAAATTTCTACAATTTTTCTGTATCTATTTTTTTTTTCTGTTAAGTAAGTAAAAATGTTATTAAGTCTTCTTCTTGTTCGATTACATTTACTGTCTTACATACTATGAGAATAATTTCATTTTAGAGCTATATGTGTGTTACTCTTAATAACTAAGTTAACGTTAAAAGCAACAATGTTAAAGTCACTAACAGAGCAGAGGGTCAATTCTCGTTCTATGATAATGTGAAGTGAAAAAAAACTTTTCATTTTCGTTTTCATAAGCACTTTTCACTCGAACTTTTCACAAATACATAAATTGCGATTCTCGTATGTATTATGAAAAAAATGTTTCATTCGCACTGTACCCATGAAAATTTTGTAACTGTGTTATCCAAAATTTAAAGCAAATGTCAAAACAGAGAAAAAAGTAAACAAAAATGTGTTAAGTTCGTAAAATGTATTTTAAATAATATTAATTAAAAAAAATCTGGATTAATTGTATTATTGGATATTACTCAAAGAATTCCGGATGAACAAAGGTAAGACAATGATGTTACAAGCATTTGATTGCAGTAAATAATTTAATAATTTATAGAAATTTTTTGAGAGTGCTGAGACGCATACTTCGTGCTGACCACAATCCATTCAAGATGACAGCCGACAAGCACTTCATGGATTTATATCGGCTTACTTTAAGTGAACTATATTTGGTGCGCGTATGAAGTCTAATATTACTTAAAGAAAAAAAATTTCATAAAGAATATAAATAAACTATAAATAAATATGCCATAATTTTGCCAATTCTTTACACTTTTCGTCTCTAAATTTGGCACCATCTGCAGTTACAAATCTGTAAATATGGGATTAATAAAAGTGTGATTATGATTATTAAGCTACTTACTTATCGTTTGCAATGTCCACATGCTTTTCTTAATAATTAATTAAATACTCCTTTTGGCTTTCGCTGGCACGCTTTCCTCTTACAATCTCCTCCATGTTTATTGCACTTATAAATAGTCTGTGTAAACAATTTTTTCATATGAAAATATTTTGACAGTTGTTTGCACTGTTACACAAAACAAGAATCGCCAGTGCTGTGCAATCGTGAAAAAATCTTGTTTCGTTACACTTTTTTTTCATATGAAAACGTTTTGATATTTCTTTACATTTTTTCACAGAACGCGAATCAAAATTACTATGAAAACGTGAAAAAACTTTTCATTTCACCGTTTCACAGAACGAGAATTGACCCTCAGACCTCTGTAAAAAACATTACTAAAACTAAATAACAAAAGTTCGTTACATAAATTGACAAAACATATTCATATTACAGTTCATGCAAAATTTAGTATATACGTATATCATCTTCAGCCCCTATGGTGGAGGGTATTCAAAGATTCGGCACAGCCGAATTTAGCCCTTTTTTAGTTGTTTTTTTTTTAATTTAGTCTAAAAAATTTTTTGATTAAAAAAAATAAAATAAAATAATTTTGATGCTCGATAAAAAAAATAAATTTGAAATTTTGTACTAATATTAATGATATTTAGTAAATTTTTTTGCTTATTTTAGCAAAACGATTTTAAATTTCATTTTACAAATAATTTACTAAAATTTAGTAGCGGTTACTAATTTCTTCTACTCATTTCATTGTACTACACGTCAGCAGACAGGTGTTGCAAAGATTAGCAAAAACTACCCCTGGACTCAAATTAGCAAAATTCCCCGTAATAACAGCAAAATTTTCATTTGCCGTTATTACAGACTTTTTTTGGTGAGTGTATTTTTAATAAAAAAAACATTATTGTTTTTATTGAAAATAATTGAAAACTATGAAATCTTTATATAGAATATTTTTGAAAATTAATTTTTTCGACAATGAATTATTGTATTATGTGACAATTGTAAATTATGTGACATTTTCGAAAAAAAACCCAAGGTGAAAATGATCATATATTATAATTTTTACATGGGTGACTGAACTAATAGATTTTTTTTATAAAAACAAGATAGTATTATGACTCTAAATGGCAAAGTCATGTTTTATTTGATTTATAATTATTCATTTATTATTATCAGCATTTTATAATTCCAAAATTAACATATTTTTTCATAGTCAGAAGTTTTGTCACCACATTATTGTTACAGCCAATCATGTTATAAAATATAAAGTGTTAATCTTGGAATATTAAGATATTTACTATAATAATGATGGTAGCGATGATAGTGATGGTTAGAATCCATTTGTAAACCAATAACTTGATTGTGGCAACCATACCTGAATGCAGCAAGCATAATATGTTAGTAGTGATCATGTTGCAAACATGTTTTTTCTCTGCGAGTAAATAGAAATTTGAAAAGATATTTTTACATTCTTATTATAAAATCTTAATTTTGCAAAGACATGCGATTCTAATATGATTTGGTGAAAATTACTGTCAAGAACAAGTTTTTTACAAAATGAAGTAATTTTCCGCAAAATTTTTTCTGCTTTTTTATAGAAAATTTATTTAATTTTTTTCTATAGCCTTATGGAGAGTATAGAAACATTTGACAAAGTCATATTTATCATTCTTTTTTATTAAAAAAAATATTTATTTCACTATTATTGGTCCTCAAATTTTTTTTACAAATAAATTAAACCCTAATATCTCTTCTCATAGCCCGGTGTTGGACTATAAGTTAGAATATTGAAACGTTCATACAATATATATTGAATATTGTAAAAGTGTAGTAGTATATTGAAATCATCATAAAAATAACCACGTTAAAAGTTTATATCGATACCAGAGAAAAACAAAAATAAAAAAAAAAACAATATAGAAAATTAACAGAAAAACTAAATTGTCATTGTGTATAAGAAGCAGCATAAAATCAGTTCATTTGGAAAATTAAGGCAATTTTGTTGGATTTAGAATGAAAAATTAAATTGTAATTTTTTTTTGTTTTTTGGAAGGCTATTATTGCAAGTTATGCTGTTAAAACGACAGGAAGTTTATAGTGATGTATTGATGTTGTATGGAAAATTATATCTTTTAATATACAGGGTGGCGCAAAAATAACCTTCCGATGTTTTTTGGCTGTAATTTAAAAAAAAAAAATTAAAAACTTTGATTCTTCTTATGGATTATTTTTATATGGTCTTTTAATTTTTTTTTTACATCAAGTCGAGAATATGATGTCATGTAAATGGCCGCCGCCACAGTTGATTGTCATTTGATCCCTTTTTATGGCATTTTCCATCACTTTGGCCAAAACTTCCGGCGATAGGTCCTCACATTCTTGACGGATATTGTCTTCAAGAGCTGCAAGAGTCTGAGGCTTGTTGACATAAACCCCCGACTTCAAAAAGCCCAACAAAAAGAAGTCTGGAGCGGTCAAATCAGGCGATCTTGCTGGCCAGTGCAAATCTCCAAAACGGGAGATTAGGCGCCCGGGAAATGCATCCTTCAGCATATCGGTTGTGGCACGTGCAGTGTGTGGCGTTGCACCGTCCTGTTGGAACCACATGTTTTCCAATCCCAATTCATCAAGTTGTGGCAAAAAGAACTCGTTGATCATTGCTCTGTAGCGCTCACCATTCACAGTAACCGTTTGGCCCGCGACGTCTTCGAAGAAAAAAGGTCCAATGACTCCTCCAGCGAAAACAGCACACCATACAGTGACTTTGAGCGGGTGTAATGGCTCTTCGTGGGTTACACGCGGATTTTCAGTGCCCCAGAAGCGTAAATTTTGCTTATTTACGTACCCGCTAAGATGGAAATGGGCCTCATCACTCATGATTATTTTTGATGAAAAATCATCTTCATTATTGCTCAAATAAATAGTCACCAATATTCCGCGTTCTGGAGCAGTGTAGCGTAACATTGTTTATTAACGTGTATTTCGCATGTGTTTACTACACAAATGTCAAAACAGAACTGATATTAGGGGCCAATCGCAAAATTTATAGCATTTTCTGATAGGAGGATTACTTTTGCGCCACCTTGTATAGAAACACAAGTATTTCACATTTATTTAATGGGAATGAATATTTGTTTCACAATATACATAAGTACTTGGAATTTGAAACCAAAGTTGTGCTTGTATAGAAAAAATAACACAAAAAAATGTTGTTGAACCACAAATTAATATTCAATTAATTTTACAATTCCAAAAGTAAAATAGATTCTAAAGAAAAACTATTTGTTCGACATTGTGCACCAAAGTGCGTTTATCCCATTGTGAGTCCATCGAACTTTAATTCGAATAAGATTGAAATTTTCTACAAAACATTATTTTTTTACTTTAAACCAACACTTTGGGGAGCTTATGGGAAGGAGTGAAATGGGAGAGGAATTTATGGACATTTGACTTAATTTTATCTTAATTGTAAGTATCAAGAAAGGTATCTGCGGCAAGTTTATTCCACAACGGCTTGTTTAACTAATTAACAAATTATTTCTGTTATGCGCTGAACAATCAATCTGCGGATAGGTCTCAGCAGAACACTTCCCTTGGTAATATCTTTAGAACAATTATACACAATTAACATTTAGACGTTGCTTCAAGAAATCAATATAATTGGATGTCCTGCTGTCATTTAATACCCTGCATACGGTCGAAAAAATAAATAGAATAGATTTTGGAGCCCCTGCCAATATATGGGGTATAGATGGTACAGATAAAGAAGATATCGGGCTAACTGAAGTAATTACTGCATCATTTCGGTGCTTATTCTATCGGATATGACATTGAATATCCATGCCCAGGACATCAAAAAAAAATCCGATTCCTAAATATCGATAGCACTCATGTGTACAGACGTAGAAGTTGACCTGGGTCTTACTTATATACAAACGTCTTACTTACATACAAACGACATCATTCGCAAGATATATCAACTGGCGTGTATTGGTGTTACAGGCGCCAGCGGGACGTGTCCTACGGATGCCATCGAGGCTTTGCAATGTATCCCACTGTTGCATATTTCCGTAATGGAAGCGGCCATCATGAGTTGGAGCAGACTTAGGGAATTCGGTAGCATGAATCATGGTGACCTAAGGGGCCACATGAGAATCGCCTAGATCTTTATGGATGACCCGATTGCAAGGGTCGCGGACAGAATGACACCGTAACAAGTTCTCGTCAGGAATAATGACATTATGTTGTTTGACATGATGTTGGTGGACCAACCGATCTTGGGAGCCTGAACTGGGAGCCCAGGTATGGTATACGGATGACTCGAAGCAGGCGAACAAGGACACGGGTGCGGGCGTTTTTGGACCCTGGTTCTAGCGTGCTCTACCTATGGTCAAATATACCTCAGGCTGAAATCTTCGCTATATGTTTTTGTGCGGCGGAGTACCTGCGGAGGCATATCTACATTCTTTCTGAGAGTGAAGCGGCATTCAGTTCTCTTATGGCCTACGAGTTGTCTTCTGGACTGGTGATGGAGTGCATTCAGGCTAGACTTGGTCGGAACAACTCCCTCACCCTGGGATAGATTCCTGGCCATGAAGGGAAATGAAAGGGCGGTCTGTCTGGCCAACTGTGGGGCCCGTCGGCCCTTCATTGGTCCTAAACCTTTCTGTGGGGTGCCGATGGGCTACAATGGCGAGACGATCAAGTTGTGGAGAGAGTCGGAATTTTTTGGCTATTGGAGAAGTTCTTGTGGCCAACGCCAGCCCAAGAGATTTATCAGGGCGACTACTGGCCCTTGGTAGGAAGGCCTTTCGGACCTTAACGGGTTACTTTACTGGGCACTGCAATCATGGGTGATATTTGTAGAATTGGAATCGCAGATGCCGGAGCATGTTTTCTGCGAATATTCCAGGCTTTTTGTTAGGAGACTCAGGTTTCTGGGTGACCGTCTCGTGTTGCCTTCAGACGCTTGGAATATTTCACCTGGTAGGAATCTTAGTTTTATCAGTAGCTTGTGCCTATAGGGAAAATCTAGGCAGTACAAAAAAAGGTATGCTGGAAGCGGTGCATAGTGCCATTTAAATCTAATCTAAGATCTCACTCGAAGACTATAGAGTAAAAGGGCAAGTGCGTAATTCACAATCTGCCTTTTACTTCTTCGACTAATGAAAGAAATATCTCTGTAATGCGCTACTAGATAATCGAGTGTTACGAATGAATACTCGGGCTCTGTAGATAAGTCTTATCAATATTATCTTATGTTAATATTGATAGAACAGTGATATTTTGCAGAATTGAATAACCTACTACCATTGATAATTCGCCAAGACCTCCCCTGCATATGGCCGACAACACTCAGCATGGACTTCGGAGCCCCAGTCCATATATGGAAGTTGTATTTTAAGGTAAAGATATCAGCTGGACGGAAGTAACGAAAGAAACGCCAATAAGTCTTCCAAAAAACGACTTCTACGAAAGCAATACAGAAGTGAGTTGTTCTCTAGATCCAGTATGAGTTATTGTGTAATAGTTAGCGCATTCGACTGTTAACGAAAAGGGGGCAGGTTTGATCCTCAGCGACAGCAACATCAATTTAGAAAAGTAAAATGAGATTTCTATACTTCAAATATTTCGCTACGCCCGCTTATGAAAGTGAAAAAACATAACAGGGCTATGAACTAAAAAGCTTCAACATGTTCGCCAACTCTCCATCAGATAGCGAGCAACAACTTTTCAAAGATGTAACATCTTGCGCAATATGAAGCTTTGTATCTTTCACCACCTTGTTTTCCAAAAAAAGCAACACAACAGTTACTAGGAAGAATTTACTAAATGCTGATTCACTTTTAATAAAAGATGGAAATCATGACCTCTATTATCTACGGGAGCTCAAATCATAGTGCAAATATACTGTAATTATCAGAGTTATTAGCAGCGCCCTTATTAAAAATTGATTGAACATTGACGACCCTTTAGCATGAGGCTGATATACAAGCTAGCTTCAAAGAGCATTGTCTCAGCACAAGTGCTGGTATACCACCCGGCCCGGACAAGTCACTGACTTGTTTACAAGAGCACGAAAGAATGCCTTGGCCATAGTATGGAATAACCCTTTGAGCACAGCCAGTGGTTGATTGTTTTCCGGCTAGAAATATTTTATTTTTTTCTAAATATCTCAGCTAAAAGGTTCGTCATATCAGATGGCTGGTTCAGTGAATATCTGCTTCTTCATAGAAAATCTAACATTTTCCCGTACTCTTTGAAGCAGAGACTGAAAGCTCTTACTGCACCGAAGAGCTGAAAGAATTTTGATCCGCGGATACGCTATTCGCCAAAAAAAACTAAGTACCTCGGCTCACCTTCAAGTTAAGTACCCCAACGTAAATATTTCTATTTTACTGAAGTTTGGACATGTGATGATAGAAAAAATTTCGGCATTTGGGCCACCTTCGAGCTCAAAATGAGGTATTGCTTGTTTCATTATAAAGGGTGGTTAAATTTTAAAGGCCGATGTTGATTTTGAATAAAACACAAATTATTTAGAAAATTATTGTCATTTCTTTTCATTATGATAATATGGTATGGTTCAATTATTTATAGAACAAAATATCGGCCAAATGGCCGCCGCGACGTCGGCGGCATACCTACATACAATGGTCCAAATTTTCGATGACACTGAGGCATAATTGAGGTTCTATGCCGTTAATGAGCCGAATTATCTGATCCTTTAGCTCTTGAATTGTTGCTAGCTTATTGACGTACACCGTTTCTTTCAAATAACCCCAAAGAAAGAAGTCCAACGGTGTCAAATCACATGATCTTGGCGGCCAATTGACATCGCCAGAGATAACACGGCCATTGAAATTATACGCCCATTGAATTTGTCGCGCAAAAGAGCCATTGTTTCGTTAGCTTTGTGGCAAGTGGCACCGTCCAGTTGAAACCACATATCGTACACATCCATATCTTCCAATTCGGGCCATAAAAAGTTTGTTATCATCTTACGATAGCGAACACCATTCACAGTAACTGTCTGACCGGCCTCATTTTGGAAAAAATACGGCCCGATGATGCCGCCAGCCCATAAACCGCACCAAACAGTCACTCTATGTGGGTGCATTGGACAATCACTCTTGGATTATCATTCGCCCAAATGCGGCAATTCTGCTTATTGACGAATCCAGTTAGGTGAAATTATGCCTCATCACTGAAGAGGATTTTCTTCGAAAATTGAAAATTGCCATTTCTTGCCACCATTCTGACAATTGACGACGTTTGGAATGGTCAAGAGGCTTAAGTTCTTGAATCAATTGCACCTTGTAGGCGTGTAAATGCAAGTCTTTATGCATAATGTTCATCAACGACGAGCGTGAGAGGTGCAATTGTTGGGCACGACGACGAGTTGAGGTGGACGGCTCTTCAACCACACTATCGCACACAGCAGCAATATTTTCTGCAGTACGAGCTGTACGAGCACGCACTGGTGTTTTTACATCTCCTACAGACCCGGTTTGCTCAAATTTTTGCACGATTTTTCTGATTATACGCACATTTGGACGATTAAATTGACCGAAAAAATCACGAAGTGTACGATATGCATTTTGATTCGAAATAAGCCTGAATAACTTTAACGCGTTTCTCGATTGTATATCTTTCCATGGTTTAAATTGAGTTAGTCTGAAATTGAGTGATGTCAAATGAAATGCAGAAAAAAACTTGACGTTTAGGTGTGGTTCACATTCAACATCGGCCCTTTAAATTTAAACACTCTTATTTTTTCTCAATGTATCATTACGGCTTCCTTGAGCCAAAACCTTTGTCCATTTTCTTTTATCTTATTTAGTTTTCGAGACACGGATGAAACTCCGAATTCAAGCCCTTTTTTCTTTACCCTTTTCTGGAAAACTAAACATTTGCCACAAAAATGCAACATTAAAATCTGGCCATGTAATTCTTAATTTTGTTACGGTATCGGCTAGCATAACTTTCCTGAATTATCCCTTAAATATAATATAACATTTAAGGGTTAAAGTGAACAATAAAATTCCTCAAGTACAACGTCATCTTGCAACAACTGCAATATTTTTTAAAGAATTAATAAAAATGCATAAAATCATATTGTCAAGATTTTATGGTTCATATGTAAGTGTAAATTACACATTGTAAATTATCCCTTAAATTTATAAAATAAAATACAAATCCCAGATTAAATATCAAATAAAATAATGCAAAATAATATTTGTATTGTATTTAAAAAACAGGAGCATGCTGGTTGGACTAACAAGGCTGGTGTGTCATATTTAAAATTAAATCTCAAATATCATTTTGGTATGACCATAATGACAAAATGAGGAAGATAAAATAGTGGTTGGTAATTTGAAATGATGACTTTCGACATGTCATTAAATGTTAATGATTCCGAACAAAACAAAGCAACAACAAAAATCAACAAGTAAAATCAAAATCACAATTATATTAAAATTCAAATTAGGGGATACGAAAAAATTCTATCAATTGCACAAAGTAGAAATTCAAATTTTATTTATATATATTTTTTTTTTGTGTTAACTTTTGAAGAACAAAGACTAGACTATAAAGTCTGATTTCAAACAGACCTAGTGCTTCAATTAAAGTATTAAGAAATATGCAAAATACAAAAATCCCGACATTAGCATGAGTAATAGGATGACATTTATTTTATGTGTTTTAAAGTTGATTATAAATTTAAAATTTAATAACATTTAAGTTTAATTTTAAACAACATTTAAAAAACATGGAATGTTATCATTTTTAAGATAAATAAATAAAATCCTTGAGAGATTATTATTCAATTAACTGATTTATTGCAAATTTTAATCTTGACATGTCAATAATTGAAATGGGGATTTTTAGAACATTTAATTCATTTCCAACCATTGAACTAAATTTTTCTTTTGCAAATTTCTTTATTTATTAAATTATTTTGCTTAAAAAAGAACGATTTACATTTAACTAATTCATTTCTCGAATTTTGTTTTATATTATTCACAACATTTAGATCATATCAACAGAAACAAGTAAAAAAGGCTTAAATTCGGCTGAGCCGAATCTTTGAATACCTTCCATCAATATTCAAAAAAAATGTTCTAATGTTTTTGATATAAATAATGTTTTCATTTCACTTTAGAAGTAAAATTATGAACTGAAAAATTTATTTGTGGTGAAAAACTATTTTGAGTCTGAAAACAAATATTATGGTGTAAAAAAAAAAATTTTGAGGTGAAAAAAATTTTTGAGGTGAAAACATTTTTTGTGATGATAAAAAATTTTAGAGGGGAAAAATAGTTTGAGGTGAAAAATAAACAGACAGACGGACAGACAGACAGGCGGATATCGCAAAATCTACTTAAAATTGCATAAGGATCTCGAATATATATACTTTATGGGGTCTTAAACCTATATTTCGGCATGTTACAAATGGAATGACAAACTGATACATACCCTCACCATATATGGTGGAGGGTATATAAATAATTTGACTAAAATGCGAGTGAACTAGAAAAACGAACTAGTTACTGGAAATAAACGAAATATTTTGTAGTTGAACGTCTATACGGAACATCAAATTAATGTGAAAACATGAAAATGCCTCCTGTAGACATTAAGTTACTCAGCAAAATAAGAGCTGAGGAAGAAGTAGTTAAACACTACATCAACTCAAACCGAAGTTGTGAAAATTTCGGTGAATCATTAATGATTTTAACATTGGAGTGTCATTGGGAGGAAGTAGTTTGTTTCGGTGCTATGAAAAATCGATGATCAGATGCACTTTTTCATTAGTTTACGGAAGTTGTTAAATATAGGGACTATAAAATAAATATAGGGAGTGGCTTTTTTTTAAGTTAAAAATGTGATTTTGAACACGTCAAGAATCATTATTCCGACCAGGGCAAAGTGAATATCACTGGTTTGAAAAATATGTTTTCAATAAGGCATTTAATGACTGCAGGAATTAACCATTTATGGAGCAACTAAATAATTGTTTTATTACTACACTCACCAAAAAAAGTCTGTAATGGCAACTGAAAATTTTGCTGTTATTACGGGAAATTCTGCTAATTAGAGCCCAGCGGTATTTTTTACTAATCTTAGCAACACATGTCTGCTGACGTGTAGTACAATGAAATTAGTAGAAAAATTAGTAGCCGCTACAAAATTTTAGTAGACTTTTTGTAAAGTGGAATTTAAAATCTGTTTGCTAAAATCAGCAAAAAAAATTACTAAATACTATTAATATTAGTACAAAGTTTTATATTTTTTTTTTTTATCGAGCATCAAAAATTTTGATTATATTTTTTAAAAGATGTTTTACACAAAATGAAAAAAAATCAAAGGCTTAAAAATCTTAAAGGTTAAATTTAATTGTTTTTAGGGCTGATTTTTAGAACTAAAAACCCCTTTTTAGTGCTATTTTAAGTGGATGTCCTCTTTTTAGACATGAGTCGGTATCTTTACTTTCGATCCCTTTTTTATTCCTATGTAACATTTTAGGGCAATTTAAGTTTGTATGTATAAGTTAAAATTATTAGAAATAACATTTCCTTCAATATCGACTTTTTTAAAATTAGTAATTTTTTTTGCTAATTTTAGCAAATCGGTTTTCAAAAATTTGTAAAATGATTTCTGAAATTAGCAATGAAAATTTGTAGATATTCTGTAAAAATTCTGTAATTTGTAAAATGTAAATAGCAAAAAGATTTGCTAAATAATAATTTTTTTACTAAAAATCAGTACAAAAATAGTAAAGTGGGTTTGAAAACCGTTTACAAATTTTTCTACTAACTTTTTTTTCTGAGTGTAGAAGGGGTTAATATCAAGATTTTAGAAGTTGATTAAAATGACTTCTTACAAATCGAAAAATTTGCACTATTAACTTCTTTGGATGTTCTGAAAAAGAGATTCCTAAAGAATAACATCCATTTTATTTTGCTGGGTAAAAACCATCTTTTAATAAATAAAAATCATCCTAATGGAACATGATACTAATGTTTACAATTGTAGTGACAATGATGATGAAGACGACGACGATGATGGTGATATTTTTGATGATAATGATAAACCCCTATTTAAATGCGTCGCGACAGTTTAAGAATGATAAACAAATGAAAATATCCATTCATATGGTCACACATAGTCAGAGTCATACATAACATATTCGTATCATTTGAATATTGGATCTCAGTCACATACAAGAATTGTTGATTAGCCAAACAGATAGATATGTTAGATAGACATTCATAATATGAATAAATATATGTATGAATCTAACCATTAAATAGTTTTATTTCCATTTTCACTATGTAAGAATGATGTGTATTGCGTTTTTGTATTATATTTTGTGACTTTTTTCTACTACGGTTTGAGTTAAAAATTTATGTAGTTATCTGTATCCCAGCAAAACTGTTGTAAAGGGTGTGCTATATTCTTTATATGATAGCTCATTACTTTCTGTATTATTTTAAACCTCAAAATAATGACTTACTTATTATTAATTACATATTCGATGATTAATAAAACATTTAAAAAAAAAAAACTATTTTTTGGATTCGATTTTGTTCAGTGTTCTGTAAGGTTTAATATAAGGGAGGGGAAAGTGGTGTTCAATGAAATGTTTTCATTTCAAACATATGCAACTCCACCAAAAAGACAGATATAGGGGTTTCATAAAAGTTTAAATATTTGCTACTACAGCGTATAGTAGTAAATTTTTTTCCCACCCATGTAAAAATCGAAATATATATGAACATACATGATCATACATGGGCTTGTATATGATCATACATGGGCATATATGGTCATATACTTCCATACATGATCTCATATATGACCATATATCTTCGGATCCGAAATTTGAGGGTATATGGTGATGCATATATTATCATACATGCTCATATATTATTCATGTATGCTCGTATATGATCATATACGTCCATTTACCCTCAAATTTCAGATCCGAAGATATATGATCATATATGAGATCATGTATGGTCATATATTGAACAATGTATGGACGTATATGACCATGTATGATCATATACAGGCCCATGTATGATCATGTATGCTCATATATTCACTCGATTTTATTTGTCCTCAAAATCCTATATAAATTGTAAAAATGAATAATAAAAATAAACTAATTTTATAAAAGAAAGACAAAGACTGTACTAAATTTTCACGTACTAAATTTTTTAATTTGTTTAAGGGTATACTTTTTAGATTCAAGATCTCACTTTTTAGATTCAAGATCTCACTTTTTAGATTCAAGGGCACACATGAGGATGTGTTTAAAAATAGATTTTCACTCAATTAAAAAAGTAAGAATTTTAAACAATCGACTGGACGTTAGCAGGGCTTGATTACACATAGTTCTGCTTCGCTTTCTACTACTTTTTTAAAAGAGAAGCAGCACACAGGAAATTCTTCCTACTAATTCATATATTGTTTGCTTTGGAAGGGAGCTAGAGGAGAAATTAAATATGTTGAAAGGTGGAGGGTTTGTAATATGGCAACACTGTAATTGAGCAAGTTAATAAATCTTAGAAGACTTGTTGTTGACCGCCACCTGATGGAGAGTTGGCGAACTTGTTCCAACTGCAATAGAAAAATCATAAAAATTATTTTTCCAAGTTGAAGTGTGTAATAGCGCAACGCGTTAACCATTTAGTGATATACCCACGGGCGACCGGTCACTGGATAGGTTCAATAAGGTCAATTAACCTAGCTAAAAATTATGAAGCGAAATGTAAAAAATTAAAAAATCAACCTTCGTTAAAAAGTTAAATTCCCATGTAAAAATTGAAAAATATATGAACATGCATGATAATAAATGGGATTGCATATGATCATACATAATAATATACGTTCTTGCATGATTCAATATATGACCATACATGATCTTATATATGACCATATAACTTCGGATCAGAAATTTGAGGTTATATGGTTGTATATGATCATATATGCTCATATGTTATCATATATGGCCATATAGGACCACATACCCTCAAATTGCGGATCCGACGACATATAATCATATATGAGATCATGATTGGTCATATATTTAAACCATCATGGACGTATATGACCATGCATGTCCATGTATGATCATGTATGTTCATATTAAAAGTTGTGCATGGATCAAATGAAATTCCAATTATTATAAATAAAAAGGACTTAACCATAAAAAATCTAAATGTAAAAAAATTTAAAACAAAAAAGGGACAAAAATTTAAGCAGCATTTAAATAAAAAAGGTAAAAAGTAAAAATAATACTCAAAAATAATATATTCACGGTGAAAAAATGTAAACCTTAGAGTCCTTTATTTTTACTAGTAGGTCCGGCATTAAAGTTTAAACTAAAAAAAATCTTTAAATTTTTTCGAAAACTATTTTTAAATTTTTTTTCCAAAATTTTTATTTTTCTCCTAAAATTTTTATTTTTTGTAAATTTTGACATTTTATTCCATCAAACATTCAAAATATATTTACAGTATGTAGCTGTAGTTTATTTAAAAACTTATTCGTAAAATTGTTTTTTATTAATAATATAGTAAAAATACAAAAAAATATATTTTTTACTGTTTTCGACATTTATTTCAAAAATAAATTACATAGAAATAAGGTTTGTTTTTTGTAACAGTTAATATTTTCATATAAAATGTTTTGTAAACAAAATTGTTTTAATTCTTTATACTAAATTAATTAAAAAAAAAAACAAAATAAATGAAGGGTGTGTTATTTTTTTTACAAACTTTGTAGTTAAAATAAAGAAAAATTAGAACTTTTTACAGATTTTGTAGTGCATGAGTTGACATTTAATTGAAATAAATAAAGCAAATATCATGTGTTTATACGGATTTTTTAACAGTTAAATTATATGAAAAATCATTTATTTTTACATATATTGTAAGTTAATTTATTAGCATTTAAAATTGAATGAATTGATTTGTACATTTAAATGAAAAGTTTAATTATTTAAAATACAAAATATTTTGAGTGTTTTTAATAAAAAATTTATTTTCTATAAATTTTTAATAAAATTTTCTTATTTTTAAATCAATTTTTAGCCTCAAAGCTTTTAAAATCCTAGTAAGCATAAAAGAAACCACTTACTTTATAGCCCCTAAGGTAACATCTCTATACATTACCTTGAGGCTTATGATCTGTAAAATTCATTAATTAAAAAAAATAATAAAGTAATTTATTTTGTATATGATTTGATAATGTGTTGTTTTGCTGGGATATAGTATGTCCATATAATGTAGCTGCCCCGTCCAACAGTCTGCATTTATATGTCATACCGGATATAGTCTATTGAGTCGATTTTAATTTATTGTATTTATAAAATCCATTTATTTTGTTTTCAAATGTTTTTTTTTTATAAAATATTTAAAATAATACAAAATACACATGAGAGGGTTAAGTTTGGCTGAACTGAAACATTAAATGCATCAAAATAGCTTTTCAGTATAAAAAAAAAACACAAGTCCATAAAATATGATAAAATGCCAGACCCTGAGGCCA
This sequence comes from Eustalomyia histrio, assembly GCA_949748255.1. Classification (NCBI taxonomy): domain Eukaryota; kingdom Metazoa; phylum Arthropoda; class Insecta; order Diptera; family Anthomyiidae; genus Eustalomyia; species Eustalomyia histrio. The sequence goes on along the minus strand of OX456527.1, from coordinate 25,870,355 downwards.
AAGTATACACTCACCAAAAAAAGTCTGCAATGGCAACTGAAAATTTTGCTGTTATTACGGGAAATTCTGCTAATTTGAGCCCAGCGGTATTTTTTGCTAATCTTTGCAACACATGTCTGCTGCCGTGTAGTACAATGAAATTAGTAGAAAAATTAGTAGCCGCTACTAAATTTTAGTAGACTTTTTGTAAAGTGGAATTAAAAATCTGTTTGATAAAATCAGCCAAAAAAAAATTACTAAATATTATTAATATTAGTAAAAAGCTTTGAATTAATTTTTCTTATCGAAAAATTTTTATATAATTTATTAATTTTTAAAAAACGAATTAATCATTTTGTTTTAATTTGGTAATTTCTGTTTTGAAAAATATTTTGGTAATTTTTTTTTTTTTTTTTACTTTTAAGGTTAAATTTTAATTGTTTTTAAGGCTGATTTTAAGAACTAAAAAACCTTTTTAGTGCTTTTTTAAATTGATGTCCTCTTTTTAGACATGAGTCGGTTTCTTCACTTCCGATCCTTTTTTTAATATTTGTAACATTTTAAGGAAATTTAAGTTTGTATGTATAAGTTTAAATTATTATAAATAACATTTCCTTCAATATCCACTTTTTTAAAATTAGTAATATTTTTTGCTAATTTTAGCAAATCGGTTTTAAAAAATTTGTAAAATGATTTCTGAAATTAGCAACAAAAATTTGTAAATATTCTGTAAAAATTCTGTAATTTGTAAAATGTAAATAGCAAAAAGATTTGCTAAATAATAATTTTTTACTAAAAAACAGTACAAAAATAGTAGAGTGCGATTGAAAACCGTTTACAAATTTTTCTACTAACTTTTTTTTCTGAGTGTATATTGTTATTAATTTTCGAATGCTAAATGCAAATGTGCGTGCCAAAAACATATACAGGGTGATTCAGTCACCACCCGCCGAAATTCACCAGCGTATTCCTTGGCTCATTTCATGAAAATATGTCCATTAGGACCATCCCCAAAAATGCAAGTGCGTGAAATGGCAGCGGTTTGAAAATTTTCGGAATAGTGGTCGGAGGGTAGTAGAGTAATATTGCTATCTTCCTTTCAGAATCAATAAAGAAAAAATTAAAAAAAGTGAAATCGCCGAGATACAAAGCTTTTGAAAAAAAAGTATTGGAAAAAAGACATAAAAACGTACATATAACCTCAATTTGCTCCTCTAGATGCCCTAAACAAAGCCCTGATGTCTTACCGTTCCAAAGTTAAAACCATTTGACTGAAGTGAAAAAATTTTTCGCTTCTGGGCCACTGAAAATCCTTATGCCTTATTTTTTTCGAGGACGCCGTGAGTAAGAAAATTACCATGACTAGCGAGCGCTTCAGAACTATGTTCAACTGCACACTTATCTTGCCGGACAATGCACATTTTGAAGGATTCTTTTCTGGATCCCGGTCTTATATCCCGCTGTGGCGATTTAGCCGTTCCAGAACTTTTTCTTTTGGGTTTTTTTGTAGTCACAAGCCACAGACTCTGGAAGCTCCCAAAAGGAATATCCAAAGTTCTCTCCCAGAGCGATGGCAAATACAGTAAAAGGTGCCCAAATGATCATCAATAATGGTGGCGCCCACTTGCCCAATATAAGCTTTATAAGTTAAAATGGAAAAAACTTAAAGGTACAAATAAAATAAAAAAAAAAAATAATTATCGCGTTTTATTTGTAAAGATAAACATTATGTGTATGTTTCTGGGCCAGCATTAGTATCTTAAGTCTTAAGACATACATACGTCTCTGTTAGACAATTTTTAATATGTTTTGCAGACTCCTCATTGATGACTCTTTTTTTTACAAATGGAAAATTTACTTTTGACTAAAGAAAAAAACACAACTAAAGTCACAAGAAAAATCCCAACATATGTATTTAATATAAAAGAATTTAACCAGAAAACAAAAACCACTAAAAGAAAATGCAAAAACACTGAGCTAAAACAAAGCCAAATCAACCTAACTACATACACATGTGGCCTGAAACCATAAATTAGCAAAAAAAAAAAAATAGGTCTCCACGAAAATTAGGTATAAAGTTTTAAATCAGCTTAAGTATTGCCATTTTGAAGTAAAGGTTTTTAGTAAATAGTACGAGCGGTCTCAAAATTAGCCTACCTAACAAAGAAAACATAAATAATTTGGAAAAAATATTCTGTATTTCTCAGCATAATCTCCTTTTAGCTCGATACACTTTTCACAGCTTTGATACCCTGTTTATAGTTAGAACTGTCTAACTTCTTAAACAAGACATAATATGAAAACACTTTATATCCTCTATTCATACCTTGAAAAAGATAAATCTTTATTGAATTAATTAGCGAAAAAATAATTATTTAAAATCATAATTGATTAATCAATTTTATTTGAATCTTTTTTGATTCAATTGAATCAAATAAATTCAAATATATTTTTTTTTTAATTCGCGAATTAAAAAAAAGATTCTGAGCGCCCCGGTAGGCTAGTTAGGTTAGGGTATTAAAATATAATTTGTAATTATATGATTAATAAATAAAATAAATAATATAAATTGATCTATTTGTATAAAATTAATCAATTTTTCTTATTTAATTTCTATAAAAAAGAGCGCCCCGGTAGGCTAGTTGTTAGCGTGCTAGATTATCAGTGCGGGGGTCGTCGGTTCGATTCCCACCAGAGGCTCTGGTCTGTTTTCACTACAACGAGCCGATGGCCTTTGTTGCTAGTGCTCGGTTAGGATATTAGGATATAATTTGTAATTATATGATTAATATATAAAAAAAAAGATTGATTTGCGAATTCAAAAAACAAAATAAAAAAAAATTTACTTACAAATTCGCCATTTTGTAAAGTGGTATTTTTTTTAAAAATGACCCGTATCTCGAAAACTAAGCGAGATAGGGCAAAACGAACCAAAATTTTGCTCTAATATACTCAGAGAGTGAGTAGAAAAATTTCTAAACAGTTTCCAATCCAACTTTACTATTTTAGTACTGATTTTTAGTAAAAAATACTATTTAATAAATTTTTTTGCTATTTACATTTTACAAATTACAGAACTTTTACAGAATATTTACAAATTTTGTTGCTAACTTCAGAAATCGTTTAACAAATTTTTGAAAACCGATTTGCTAAAATTAGCAAAAATAATTTACTAATTTTAAAAAATTGAAGATTGAAGGAAATGTTATTTCTAATAATTACAACTTATATAGCGTCCGCCAAATAACTTTTTTTTTTTTTTTAAAATGCTATAAAAAAAACTACTTAATATTTTCTCAAATTTCTTTTTTTATTTGAAAGTACAATCCTTCCGGTAAATAATGGAAAATAATTTCATTCAAATGGCTGCCTCGGCTGGCCATGCAGTAGCCTACACGATCGGTCCAATTTTTAAGCACATAATCGATTGTGTGCAGCTGTATTTCACCAATGGCTTCATGAATATTGTCCTTTAAAGCGTCAATTGTCTCTGGCTTGTCGGCGTAATACTTATCTTTGACGGCACCCTACAAATAATAGTCCAACGGTGTCAAATCGCAGCTCCGAGGTGGCCAAACGAAATCAGCTCTGCGGCTGATAATGCGATCTTCAAAAACAGGGCGCAAAAGATCGACTGTAGCTTCGGCTGTGTGGCACGTAGCGCCGTCCTGTTGAAACCAAATGTTGCCAATATCCTCCTCTTCAATTTTTGTGAACAAAAATTCGTTCAGCATGGCCCGATAACGATCGCTATTGACTGTAACGGCCACTCCTTGCTCATTTTTGAAGAAAAATGGCCCAATTAAGCCTCTGGACCAAAATTCGCACCAAACCGTGACTCGTTTTGGGTGCGTGCGGGTTTTCTGTGCCCCAAATGCGTCAATTTTGCTTGTTTACATACCCGCCAAGATCAAAATGAGCTTCATCTGAAAAGATGACATTGAAAAGATGACATTCTGCAACATTACCATGATTTTCAAAGTAATGTCGCAATATTTCCCAGCGTTGTTCAAGCTTATACACCACCATATTCGTTCAGCGGAAGGATAAAACTAATTATCTGTCAAATCAGACATGAGCTAAGTGTTACTATTCACGAAATAAGTACTAGTTAAAAAAAAAAAACGTTAGATGGCGGACCCTATACTTAAAAACTTAAATTAGCTTAAAATGTTACATAGGTTGAAAAAGGTATAGGAAGTGAAGATACTTTTCACAACCGACTCATGTCCAAAAATAGCAGATGAATATAAAATAGCACTAGAAACTTTTTTCAGTTTTAAAAATCAGCCCGTAAAACAATTAAAATTTTACCTTTAAATCAAGGAAAAAAAATAAGTAAAAATAATTTCCAAAACAAAAATTAGAAAATAAAAACAATATAATAAATTCGTTTATGTTTTAACTATTTTTTAAGCCTTTGAATTTTTTTTTTTTTTTTTAATTTTGTCTAAAATATTAAAAAATAGATAAAAAAATATAAATTTGTATATTCAAATTCGTAAGGCAATTTAAAAAGAAATTAGCTGTTTTAAAGTGTAACAAATGTATGTAAAAATAATTTAGTTAATTTTTTCATTTTAATAAAATTTTTTTAGTAGCGCTTACTAATTTTTTTATACTACTTTCATTGTACTAATTTTAATAATATTTAGTAATTTTTTTTGCTGATTTTACCAAACTATTTAAATTCCACTTTACAAAAGGTTTACTAATTTTTCTACTAATTTCATTGTACTACACGTTAGCAGACACATGTTGCCAAGATTGGCAAAAAAACACCGCTGGGCTCAAATTAGAAAAATTTCCCGTAATAACAGCAAAATTTTCAGTTGCCATTACAGACTTTTTTGGTAAGTGTAGAGTAGTAATAAAAATAGGCCAGGTCCGGAAGACAACGGCAACCCGTGAAGGCTGTTTTATATAAATTCCATGAACGCTTTGGGGCTTAAAATTAAATTAATCGTGATTTAAAAAAAATTATTTTAATTCGCGAATCAAATTATATTTGAGAATCAAAATAATAATTTTTTTTAGTCGCGAATCAAATCAAAATCGATTTGATTCTATAATTTAAAAATTAATTATTCAAATTGAATTATGTCGTTAAATTTATAGAATTAGAATTATTTAAATCATTTTGATTACTTTAATAAGATAAAGATTGAATTATGGTAGTAAATAATTTAAACAGAAAAATTAATTCGCGAATTAATTCGTCAAAATTAAAATTAGATTTTAAAATTGATTTAAGAATTTATGTTTTTAAAGGTCTGCCTCTATCAAATAAAATATAAAATTTGTTCAATAAAATTGGAGTAAGAATTAAGGGAATATTGTAATTTTCTTTACTTTTTCTCATAACTCTTTTTGTCAATTAATCATTTTAGACCAAGTGTGCATATCATCATGTACTGTTGAGTCTACATGAGTAGACACAAACTCATACTGTGAGTGCAATACACAAGACACTTATTGCATCCTTTTTTTTTTTGTTTGTTTTGTTTTTGGCTGCATCAGGATATAAAGACGCAAAGGATGCAAAAACACAAAAAAATGGCAACGTCTTTATTGAAGAGCTCTTTATATGACTTGAAAGTGAATGAATGAAAGGAGCATTAAATATATGTATACACTCAAACACAACATACTACTTTTCATATGACTTAATGTGTTTTGTATTAACAAAACACTGTGTCACTAGTGTCACATACACACGCACACTTATACTCACACATATTCCAAATGGTAAAATTCTAAAGTGAATGACTGAAATATGCATATGGTATGAAATAAAAGTGCTTCAAATTATTTTTTTTTTCTAAAAATATATAAAACAATTGAATTTTTTTTGCAAAAAAAAAAAAAATATTAAAAACTTTTGTTTTAATACTACAAATTGTAGAGATTTCACCCCTTTTATTGCCATCACCCCAATAGAATACAAACAAATACTGTGAACATACAAATATTTTAAAGCAGAATAATATTTTTAATTTACCCAGAGATTTATGACTTTTTTGGGACAAATGTTTAAATATCCAACACCACATAATAAAACCTTTGCAAAAAAAAATAAAAATATGTGAAGTACTCTGTATACATATTTAACCCACTAATGAACAAAAGGTTGTGGTTAAAAAAAAACTAAATTTAGTAAAATTTAAGCCAATCATAAGCAAAGTTTAACTTAAAATTGTGATGATTGAGAATGTGGTAAATTTTTAGATTTTTTTCTAATTTTAAAAATTTCAAATTTTTTTAAACATGTATGATTATATATGGGTTTGGTCATATATGGGTATAATTTATCATATATGTCCATATATTGTTTAATTTATTACTATATATGGATCTTATATATGACCATATACAGTCACTCACATTTAAAGTCGGGCAGACTCATGAAAATATTTCAAGTCGCAATACTTATGTTTTTATGAAAGAAAATACATCTAACTTTTTTCTATTTTATCACAAAAGCATTTTAATTTAAAAACAACAAAAAATATATATTATAAGTTCTGTTATAAAATGTACACAAAGGCTTAACTAAAATAAGGACACTTTTCTGTCTCACATTGAAAGTCGGGCATTACATAAAAAATCAATAATATTAAAAAAAACGCAGTTAGTATTTTGTTGCGTCACCTTTTTGATTCTCAACAGCTTGTAGCCGACTTGGCATCGATTCAACTAGTTTTTTGCAAACATCAGGGCTAATCTTCTTCCACTCTTCCTGCAGAGCAGTTCTCAAGAGTTGTTTTGATGTACACAGCCTGTCCTGCATCCTGCGTCCTAATTCGTCCCATAAATGTTCAATAACATTAAGATCGGGACTTTGAGCAGGTGTTTTGATCACCTTCGGACAATTATACAGCAACCAATTCTTTACATCAAGTGCTGAATGTTTCGGGTCGTTATCCTGATAGAATTGGAAGTTACTTTCAATACCTAGATTCCTGACACTTTCTTTCAAATTGGTCTTCAAAATATTTAAATAAATATGCTTGTTCATTATTTCATCAATAAAATGCAAGTTGCCAACTCCTGAAGCTGCCATGCACCCCAAACCATTACCGATCCACCACCATGTTTGACTGTTTTTCTTAAATTTTTGCCTTCTAGCTCTTTGTTTGGTTTGCGCCATACTTTACCCCTTCCACCACATCCAAATAAATTAAATTTACTTTCATCAGTAACAATAATAAATAATGAAATTGTTATTTTTGTCCATACTTACAGTGCTCCAAAAATCAAAACCCTTATCCATATATTGACGAGCAAATACTAGTCGGTCATTTTGGTTTTTCTTGCTAATCAGGGGCTTCTTTCTTGCAGCTCGGCCATTAAAGTAATTTTTCGAAGAAATCTTCTTATTGTTTCTGGGTTAACCTCCGTTCCAGATGCTTCTTTAACCTTTGCAGTCAATTTTGGTGCAGATATAAAGGGATTTTTCTTCACTTCTCTTAAAACCATAGTCTCATCCTTGAAGGATAGTTTTTTGGGTTGGGGTTCACGTTGTTTGTTTGCAATCAATCCATTTTCCTTATATCTGGATATAATATCATGCACCGTTGATTTGCTTTTTTTTAAACTAATTTCAATATTTCGCGTTCAGATTTTCCTTCTAAATGCTGTTCAATAACTATCTTTCGTTCTTCCAATGTGGACTGCCTAATATTACGCGGCATTTTACAAAATACTCTAATAAACTTCACTGAAGGACTGATAAGATAACCATAATTTTGAAAATAAATACAGAAAATGCAAAAATAACGGTATATTTACCGATTACATTGCAGAAAACATTGCTTGCCCGACTTTCAATGTGAGGCTGAAAAGTGACTTTTTCTCAGTTTAGGCTTAATGTACATTTTATAACGGCACTTGGAATATATATTTGTTGTTGTTTTTAAATAAAAGGGTTTTTGTGATAAAACAGAAAAAAGTGAGACGTATTTCTTTCATAAAAACATAGATATTGTGACTAGAAATAATTTCACGCGTCTGCCCGACTTTAAATGTGAGTGACTGTATGTTCGGATGCAAAATGTGAATATATATGGCGGTATATGATCGTATATGATTTTCAAAAATTTTAGAGTTTGGGAAGAGGTTATAAAAGTTACACTGGCGCATGTATTTTCTTTAACGATAGACCAACAGTCAAGCGATGCCCTACTAATGCACTGCAATGTGTTGAAATTAGGAAAATATGTTATGGGAAGGAGGAAATAGGGAGTAGTGCTTGTGAACATTTGATTTGAATTTCTCTATATTGTGGGTAACAGGCAAGACCCCTGGGGGGAGTTTATTCAACAAACGACTTGTATAAATGAACTTTCCCTGTGCGATGCATTAAACATATAAGGGGCTATCAGTCAACTTATCTCGGATGAACATTTGACTCGATAATATATGTAGATAGTACAATTATACATAACCCAGATTCCGACGATACTCCATTAAATCAATAGAGCTGGATGCCCTACCGTCATTGTGAGCGCCAACGCCCTCCTTTACACACGGCCCAATAGATCCATAATATACCAAAAAGCTCCCATCCATATATGGGAGTTTTATATTATCTTTGGTATGGTATAAGAGGTGTACTGGTTGAAAAGTGAAGAGTGTACGCTAACAGGTCCTTTTCGGATCATAATTGAATACTTTTTGACGTCAACTTGAAACTTCGTTGGGAAATATACTTGAGAAATTCTAGAAAATCGGTATAGCTTCAGTTAATAAATGTTCTCCAGGGGAAACTGGAAAAGGGACCAAAGGTCGGAGGGATGACTGACGGTTTTGAACACTCAGTGAATGTCCTTGAAAGGGCCATTGATATGGTGGCGTTCGGAACTTTCAGGGCTTCCAAATGAAACGCGATTATCTTTCAAGACTAATTACGGCAGCCAATAGTGGCAGCCATACCACAACAAGCTGAAAGCGTATAAGAAAGCAGTGTCGTTGGCGAAGGGGAACACATGGAAAAAGTCCTGAAAATCAATAGACAACACTTGCAACTTGGCCAAGTGCTGGAAAAGGATCTCTTAAACCCTTTGGAATCTGGTAGAAATTTTTCGCCAATTCCAGGGTTCACTGATGCGACCAATTTAAAAAGGCCCAACATGCATATCTCAAAAAAACTGCGCTTCACGAGGTTGTGAGGGTAGTAAAGAGACCCTTGGAATTCGGGAAAAAAAACTTGGCTGATTTCTTAGATATAGAAGAAGCTTTCAAAAATATCAGAACAGATTCAATAAAGAATAGCCTTTTAAATCTGGATATTAAGACTAGACTCTTGAATTGCCAATGCTCGTCTGGGTAATTGCGAGAAGTCATAAACAAGTTAGGAGAGGAACAACCCACAAACTACTAGTAATATCACCATTATTGTGTCTTTTGCTTATTAGCCCAATAACTTCTCTCCTGCTAGAACTGACTTCGATAAACACTTTCGGGTCAGCATTCCTTCTAGAGAACATTGGGACAGGAGGCTTCCAATAGCTGGATTTAACATCAGGGTATATACCGACGGTTAAAAGATGAGATGTGGGGTAGAATCTGGAAAATTATATGGTGATTGCGACATATAAGGCTTTATCAGGATATTCTGGCTATCAAGGAAGTTTACAGACACTTGTGTGCAGTTTTAGCTATGTAGTTGAGTTTATGTCCCTAAAATCGTCTTTTACATCTACTATCCTCAGGGGTCAGTGCAATGAAGAACTTTCTAGGATAAGTTTCTGGTCCCTGATTATGTTGGAATAGGTCCCCGGAAATTAGCGGGCAAACAAGTTAGCAAGGCAGGGTCTGTCTTAAATGTTACCACTGCGAAGTCAGTTATTACACTGCTGGGAAACACTAAGGGTGCAAACATCGGGCACAACCTCCGGAAGGCGTGGGGCAGATGGCGTGGACTAAGACCGCGAGGCTTACGTTACCCGACTACTATCTTAAGCGTCCCAGCAAAACTTTGGTAATGGGTGCGATATGCTCATGCGTTACCTTGTAATGCTACCTTGTTATCTTTTTCATTATTTGCAAGCATAAAGTAATACGTTACTGATTATTGATTACGTAATATATGATTTATAAATGTAAAGTAATAATTGGAATATTTTTGAAGATCTATTTCTAGATACATTACTTTGTGTTTTTTTGTAAGCAAAAGGGTAATGTGTGTTTGTTTTGATAACACTAGCGAAAAAAAGAAGCGCAATAATTCATTTAGTTTAAAGCAATCAAATACTATATGCGTCGATAGCTAAGAGGGTAGAGTTCTTGGCTGGCAACCAGATTTCCCTGGTACGATTCCCATCATGGCCACATCATTTTTAATAACGTTTAAAGTATCTGTAAAAAATTTTTTTAATAAAAATTCCTCTTTTTTTTAAATCTATTTTTAGACACATTACTTTTTCCATTCTCGTTACCATATAAGTAATCCCTTACATTATCACCTCTAAAGTAATGGGTATATACATTACTTGGAGGCTCATCGTCTGTAAAATTCATGAGTGAAGTAAGTTGTAAAGTAATCCATGAGCCCCTATGGCTACACTTTACTTTACACATTATTTGGTAATGTGTCGTTTTGCTGGGGTACGAAATTTCTCCTCAGTGTGAGTAAGAGTATGACACTTGCGGCCGTGTTAACTAGTCACTGACTCATAGGCAAACACAGCAAAAAACTCGGGCAAATATACGATGTACATACAATGCCCTAGCTGTGGCATGTCAAGTGAGAAGAGGACGGTAAGTTATCTCCTCTGCAGATCATCTGACATAGAACTTTATAACACATCGGCTGAAAAGTCGGTAGGATAAACAATAAAACAATTGTTTTTTGGCAAAACTTGATTTAATTCATCAACATAGTCTCTTCCAAGACCGATACAATCACTCCAACAACTTTTCAACATTTCTATACATTTTTTATAGAATCAATCACCTCTTCATTTGAAGATGTGATCGCTAAAAATAAATTTTTAGCGATCATTTTTTTTTTTTTTGAGGTCTGAAAACAGGTAAAAATCACTGGGAGTCCAATCTGAGGAATACGGTGCGAGCGGAAAGCAATTAAAAGTGTAATATAATTCGTGCAATCTGGCCTTGGTAGTCAGCGACTTGTGACACGGTGCATTGTCTTGCACTGTGAGCAAACGCGGGACCCATTTCTAAATCAGCTTTCTTATGGACAAATGTTCATGCAAAATAAAGTCAACATGTTCCTTAGATATCTTTAAGGTATCAGCTTTCTCCTAAAACTTCACTTTACGGTCTGCCAAAACGATTTTTTGAACTTTTCTGATGTTTTCCGGTATTACTACCTCTTTCACTTTGGTTTGAACGGTGTTTTTTCCCCATTAAAAAGCAATGATAAATAAACACACAAAATTGCTGTGAATCCATTGTTTTCAAAATCGCAAAAGTAGCGTCACTAAAACAGCTGTAACTTGTTCACTAATGAACGATTTGTCTGTTAATTTTGACAGGTATCATCTGAAAGTAGGTTGTTCCAAAATATCATATAGATTCTTCATTAGGGTCGCCACCTATGTATCATCCGACGGATTTTTGAGCCGATGTGTTAAGATAACAGTGGGACACACAAAAAATGTTATCACCAAATTTTCTTAGTAAGCAAAATCTATGAATAATTTTATAAAAAAACAAGTAAGAGCGGCTAAATTCGGCTATGCCGAATCTTATATATCCTTCACCATGGTTGGGAAAAAACTGAAGTTTATATATGGACATATATGGAATGGTCAGATTTATATACGGACGCCTTTAAAAGGAAATTAACCATTTAGTTTAGTGATAAAACTTGGACTCGGGAAGATTTATGGTTCCAGAAAGAAATCACTAGAGCTGCATGTTTTTTATTTCTACAAAAACGTTTGATTTAGCTGGCAAATTTGCATTTGGGATTTTATTTCCCTTTTTTTTTTAAATATTTTTAATTTCTTTAGCTTAATTTTAAAAATTTTAAGGAAAATAGTTTATAATTTTTTTTTTATAAATTATTATAATTTATGACCTAAAATAGTTGCACTCAAATGGAAATTATGTATAAAATTTTCTTAATATATCAGAAATAAAATGGTTTAAAAATCTTTTTATAAATTTGTTTGTATCAGAGGGTTTTTTATTAACCGATCTGGTATAAAAGGTGGAGATGAAAGAAAAGAATTTTAACACATGGATGTGTTTGTTATGCGTAAAATTCTACATACATATTAAACAAAGGGATTTTACGGAAAAAATTAGAGGTAGTCCTGGTTTTTTGCTAATATCTCAGCCATTTATTAACCGATCTGTCTGAAATGGATCATATGTAACAGAAATAAAAAACAATCAAGTCCTCATCATGTCTGGGTTCTTCGGAAAACCCATTTCAACACACAGAAGACAGACAGACAGATGGACAGACGGACAGACGTACATCGTTAAATCAACTTCGCTCTTCATAAGGACCCAGAATATATATACTTTATAGGGTCTAAAATCAATATTGTAGAAATTACAAACGGAATGAAAAACTTATATAAACCCTTCCACCTGTGGTGAAGGGTATAAAAAACAGAACTGCACAGAATAGGGTTAATATAATGAATTTGTGCATTGTTGTTTGAAATTTAAATTTATTTGCACAAAATATCCCATAATCCGTTTTGGCTCGTTGATTAAATGAATTATATAAATTTGTCCTATATAAGCATAACTCTACAATTTTTAATGACATTAACAAAGTTGTGAAAAAGAATATGAATTTTAAGATTTTTTTCAAATTTGTGTTTTTTTTTGTAACTGCTTTAATTTTTCTTTGTTATTGTACTATTTCTTTATATTACATTTTTTTTGCAATACATATCTAAAGGACAATCATGATTGCGGAAATATTTAAAACAAAAGCATTTTAATTCATTTGTTGTTAGCGTTTCGTCTATTGTTCGCTTTTTTGTACTACAAAATCTTTTGTGTGTTTTTTTCGCACAAATTATTAGGGGTTGTTTTAATTTAAACGCACAGTGGGGTGAATTGAATAATTAATGATAATAAGTGTGCAAATTCTTAACTACTGTACCGATGGGTATAAAATAAATTAATTATTGCAGAAGAGCTGTTTCAAAAAATTTAATTTCAAGATGCTCTTCTTCCACACAGAGTGACCCACGGGGAGTCGTAGTTGATTACCTTAAGCATGAACAATCATTCAGATTTTGTAACTATTAGATTCCCAGCAAAAAAAAAGTAGCAAAAGAAGAGAAAAAGAAGCAGTGATTTTGATTCCGGTGTTGTGAAAATTTGGATCGGAACCAATGATTTTTACATAGGGGTGTCATAGGGTGGAAGTTTTCTTTTATGATCCTTTTTCATTGCATCTAAAGTCCTTCTTATGGTTTAGTGAAAAATTAAATCTTTTGTTCTTCCCAAATAAATTTTGCATTTGTAATTTAGATTTCTACAGAATATCAGTAATCGAGCCTTAGCCTCAGTTTCACAATCTCCCGTTAGCTTCTACCTGGGAATTTAACTGACACATTTGTTGTTGTTTTCTATACAAAGTTTGAGTTTTACTGTTCGTTAAATTTTAGCGGGAAATTCAGCAATCGGGCCTTAATTATCTCTATTCGAAATGCTTGCAACTTTTACTACAATACATTTTTTTTACTTTTTGTAGCGTCATAGATTTAAAAAGTGTTTAATTTCATTAAAAATCACATTTTTATAAGTTGTGAAAAAGAACTTCAGAACTAAAAGATACTTTAGAATCAAAGAAAAATTAATTCTTTAAGAATCACTTCCATTTATTTTTGCTGGGTTTGGAAACAGATTTAATGAGGGCTAAAGATTTGCTGCTCATAGGTATTTGTTAAACTAGCTTAAGCATTTAGCTATAAAGCATTTAGCCAACATTGAAAAACATTTAGTTTAATAAAAATGAATTGAAGGGAGGTAGAGTCAGCAGGGGTTTTACTACCACTTTATATTTTCCGTTACCGATAGAAGTTTATTTTAAATAAAATACATAAAGTTTTGTTTGAAAGAAGAATCAATTAAAATACATAGAAATATATTTTTTTATTCAAAAAACAAACCATTAATAAAAAATACGACCCTTCAGTAGGAATTTCAATTTTCATTAAAATGTTGAATTTAATGTTTTCCATTTCTAAAAATAAAAATATTATTTTTGAAACAAAAATATTAAATTTTAAATAAATTATTTTTTTATTGCAAAGAAACATAAAAATTTTAAAAATTCCATCAGAGTCAGCAGGATAGAATACTTAGTATTTTCGGTTGACGCGACACATTACTCTTCAGTATCCATGCCCTTGTTGGGTTAATGCATTGATGATTTACTATTTATATTGAGTGTTTGAAAACAAATTCCAACACACAATTTGACTAACATGAAAAAATTTAATAATTTATATTTATCCTCTATTTTTTTCCAAAAAAAACAGATCAACAATATATAAAAAATTTCTTTTAAATAAACTTTAATCGGTAACAGAAGAAATATTGTGGGTGTATTTTAAGTGGTTTTTAACGAAATAATTTTGTGAGTGTAGAAATAACATTTAAAATTTGGGTATATCAAATTTGGTTCAAATTTAGACATAGTTAACACACAGCGTTGCCAGACTTATTTTGACTTTTTCGACAGAGTTATAAAAATCGCCAATAGTAGTTTTTATATCGTTTTTTCACAAACAAAAAGAAAATGCTGAATAAAAATTAGTGTTAATCGATTAACCGATTAACAGATTTCTCGATTAATCGCCTCTATTTTGCTTAATATTAAAACAAATAATTTAAATCTCAAATAATTTTTCGACCCCAAAAAATCTATTAAAATAGATCGATTATCCGGTTAAATTTTTAATATGAATTTTTCTGTTATTTTTCTTAAAACTTCTTAATTTTCTTAACTTTGGCAAGAAAATCGTACAAAAAACATAAACAAAAATACAATCAAATTATTTTCAAATCTGACTGAATCAAAGCAAATGTTATATAATCTTTAGGAAATATGACAGAACATTTTTATTTTTGTTTCAATGCCTTTAACAAATAAATTTTAAATAATAAAAAATTATATTTTCGTGTCAAAAATATTGAAATAGAACTTTCAACCTCCGTATACATGTATTTCTAGCTGACAATAGATCTCATCAGAACGCGAAATTTTAGAAAAGCTACAGCCTCTTAGCTAAGTTTAACAAAAAACCAATTAAAATATAAAACACGTGACTAGGTATATTCCTAACAAGCACAATAACGTTACTTATGTTATAAAATAATAATGTAAAATTTGCTTTAAATGCTTTTCGCATTTTTCGCTGTATTTTCTAAAAAAACTAATTTAAAATTCTATGAAAAAAATTTATAAAAACTTAAACAAATAACATGGAATTTTGTTTCCAATTCGATTTATCATAAAATTTTAATGAAGTAAGAACTTTAGTAGAATAAAGTTGTTTAGTTAAAAAAAATTTAAGAATTCGCTTATTTGAATTCTTAATTTGAAATAACACAGAAAAATCGGTGAGGACTTGTCAGGAATATGCGTGATTTTCTAAAGCGAAAAAGATGTTACCAAGGCAAATTTTTTTTTAGAAATAATGATATGATCATCTTCGAGAGGCGAATTTGGACTAACAAATCTTGGGAACCCGAACAGGGATCACAGCTTTGGTTCACTGACGGCTTGAAACAGATAAATGGAGATACAGGTGCGGGCGTCTATGGACACAATTTTCGACGTGCCCTTCCTATGGGCGGAAATATTTGCCATCTTTGTATGCGCATCGGAGTGTCTTACAAGGGCTACAAGAGAGGCAATTACAGGTTGGTTGAAAAGTTCCTGCGCTCGAAATGAAAGAATACTGTTTTTGTTACGAAATATATTTTTTGTATTCAATATAATCTCCTAGAATCTCAATACACTTGTTCCAATGATCTTCCAATAATTTTATCCCATCCTTATAATAGTTTTCCGGAAGCTCTGCAAAATAACCGTCTACGACTGCTATGGCCTCTTCATTCGACGAAAAATGCTTTCCACGAAGGAATTGTTTGAGATTTCTGAAGTGGTGGATGTTCAATCAATTCGTACTTTAATTCTTTGAATTTAGCCATCGTCAAAACACTTTTGTGAGCAGGTGCATTGTCTTGATGAAAAATTATTTTTTTTCTTCTTTAAACCAGGGCTTTTCTCACGAAGTTTTTCATCCAGCTGATCCAAAAGGCTGCAATAATATTCAGAGTTGATTGTTTTACCTTTCTGAAGATAATCAATCAACAAAATTCCTTTTGCATCCCAAAAAACTGATGCCATAACCTTCGTTGTGACTTCACCTGCTCTGGAGCTGAACAACCAGCTTCAGTCCACTGTAAACGTTCTTGTTTCAATTTAGCATCATGGTGGTAGATCCAGGTCTCATCCATAGTTATAAAACGTCGCAAGAAGTCGGTTTTATTCGACTTAAAACGCTCTAAATTACGCTGAGAAATTTGTTTTCGATCCAGTTTTTGTTGAATTGTTAATTTGTGCGGCACTAACTTTCCAAACAGTTTTTTCATACGTGATTCTTTATGTAAACTATGGAATACTCATTCGCGTGAGATGCCTATGGCATTAGCAATTTCACGCTTAGTCAAACTTGGATCTTCACTTACCATATTATGTACCTGCTCAATGATTTCTGCTGTGGTTGCAGTTTTTGGTAGTCCTTCGCGTGGATCGTCTTCAAGGCTGGTACGACCACGTTTAAATTCACCAGCCCAAAATTCAACGGTGCGTTTTGAAGGTGAGGACTCCTTATACACTTCTAACAATTGTTCATAAATATCCTTTGCTTTTAAATCCTTCAAAACAAAGAATCTAATGACTGCACGATATTAAATTTTTTCCATATTAAAAAAAATCAATGACACGTCAACTTCAAATGGCTTGTAAACAAAGAAAGAATTGACAGAATGACTTGCAACTTTGCATGTGTTCTCAGGACAGTTATACCAACTTGAGAAAAAAAAAGTTTGGAGCTAGCAGTGCCATCTCTTGGTGAGCGCAGGAACTTTTCAACCAACCTGTATTTGGAGGGAATCCAAGACCATTGAGTGCCGGAAAGCTACCATTGGCCAGCGCCAAGCTAAGAGATTCATCGTCCCATCTAGTGGAAAATCCAGTAGACGTCTTTCTCTGAACAAGAAGGACTTTGGGGCTTCAATGGACACTGTAATCTCAGATACCATTTGAGGATCAGAGGTCTGTTTGAATATGATACTTTAGGACGCTGAGATAGCGGAGCGTATATCCTAGGCTTCGCGCAGTGGACTACAATTTTTTGGTGGATATACATTATCCCCCTTGGAAATTTGGAAATCTGTGCCTAGTAAAGTGACTACCTTCATTGGAAGCCTCCACATTTTGGACAGTTTTATCAAACCTTATTTGTGAATTTCGCAGAAATTATTTATATCATATTTTTGAGAATTTGTTATTGTTTTTTTTTTTTTTTTTGAAGGCAGCTCTTGTTTATTTAGGCATTAATTTTATTCTGAACAGTGTCATATAAAGAAAATAAAAAATAAACTTTATCGACAAAATATCCCAATTCGGTTGAACACTATTCGTATTTACACGGCGTTTTTGAGGGTTTACTTCCACGGAAATTTTCTTTTTAACAAGTCGTCAGATTCCTCTGAAAAAACCCAAGATTATAGAAATATCAGGATGCTTTGAATTGTCCTGAACAAAAACTATAGAAACCAATGCAATGGACTTAACTTGATATTTTAGCAAAAAGCAGCTCTTTGTGTTCTTATTAATGAAATAAATTCATTTATTTTGCATTAAACGTCAACTTTTTCGATTAATCGACCTGAATAACCGTTTAATAAATTTTCTTCATTTTTCGAATAATGACCTAACGGATTAACCGGCAGGGCCGAATAATTGCAAACATTAATAAAAATTTAACAAATCACCATTTTTAGTTTTGGGTCGAACACTAAAATAATGTATTTTGACAATTTTATTACCAAAAAATCATATTTTATATATTTTGCAGGGTGCTTTAAAGCGATTTTTTTTTAAATAGTAAAAACCAAAATCTTTTTAAAAATATCCAAAAAAAAGTTGCCAGCCTCTTCATAAATCGCCATAAAATCGCCTGTCGTCAATTCAAAGATTAAGTCTCCAAAGATATTTAGAGAGAAATCGCCTTATCTGACAACCCTGTGTGTAAGAGATAAAAATTATAATAATTTTAAGCTTAAAGCCAGATTCACAGTACTGTAGTACTTCACTCTCATTCGCACTTACATATTTTTTTCAACATAGCATCTCAACTTTAGTGCACTCCCTTCTGCAACGTCGTGTAATCCAGCATTGTAAATGAAGATGAATTTCTTCACATTTTATTTAATAAATTTTGAACATGTCGACCGATTTTGCTGGAAATGCCAATCTACTAAATAATATAAAAAAATTACATCTTCATCCATTTTTTAAGGAAATGAAAATCTCTCTAGATCAATAGATATGAAAATATATAAACATATTTATTATTAAAAATAATAAAAAAAAAACCTTGATTCTAAAATTACAAATCCATTTTCTACTTCAATACTGTATCCATTATCCTTGCCATGATTATTATTGTCGTCATCGTTGTCCTCATTATCATGTTTTTTCTGTAATAATCTTCATCATTATCATTGTCAACTTTATCATACATATACTCTCAAGGTCCTAGGTATATACTAAAGTTAAACATGGCTTTTACATTAAAACGTATTTTTTTATTATTTTTTTTTTAAACGAAACCAAAAGAAATAAGAACAAAAACTTTTCTAAGATAGAAGAAAAATATTTATATATATAAGAAATTTTTATTATAATGTCATCATATGGATTTTTTTCACTTCTTATGCTTCTACTTATTGTTTTATTATAACAAAAAAATTTTGTTTAAAAAAAAAAATATTTAAACAAAACCCCAGAAAAAAACTGAAAAATCTTTTTCTATACAATTTAGTTAAAAACCAGCATATACAGTAGAGAATCTCTACTTGAAATGAGATTTTACTTAAGGAAAAAGTGTTAAAAAAATCTTGTAGCAATCAGTTTTTTTTTATAAATATGAAACCATGTCACTGACATATGTTGCACAAATGTTTTTTGTTGCTTTTGTTTAATAGCTTTATCTTTAAATTTAAAAAAAGTATATGGAATAGGATCAGAGATGCCAGATGAATTTAAATTTTATATTATAAAAAATACCATTTGTTTTAAGTAAATAAAAATAGAAAAAAGTTTAATTATTTATTTATATTTGTAAATAGAATATAATTTCTGATAAAATTTTGTGTAATTCAAAGAAAAAACTATCATATATCTCCATATACTGCATTGCAATTGCCATTATTTTGACGTGTCTATGATACCGGCTTGACAATTGCTTTCTGTTATTTAATTGCATGTGAAGACCCCGGGTTAGGTTAACATGTCAGCCAAGTGCAAAAGAATATTAATTTTTTTACAAAGAATATTGTATTATTTAAAAAAAAAATTGGGACCAGCCTGTCGAAATTAGGGGAAACCCCCGAGTTTTTGGTTAACCGGTTTGGAAACACTAATTCTATTGACAATTGAAGTTGAAATTATGCCAATTAAAAAAGTTATTTTCAATATTAATTGGAATTCTTTAAATTTTAAATAAAAATTTTCAATACAGTTTGATAAAAAATTTAAAATCATTTTAATTTTTTTTTCACCAACGTTTTAAAAAAAGTAATCGGCCAAGTCCAAAATAATTACATCGGGAATTATTTTAGTGTTGGAAAATAATTATAACATTAAAAATCTTACGTTTTACAAATGCTCTGCCGATTGTAATTTTTTACCTTGGCAGTACAGTTGAACTTTTGATCTTATCTCAGAACTTTGAAGATTTTTAATGAACTCCCAAAATATTGAATTTTATTTTCTTTTCAAAAGAATGAATTTCCTTCTAAACAGTCTCAGGAACTTAATTTTTTAGAATTATTCGATCGTATTCACTTTAAGGGAATTCAATAAATTTATTTTTTTCGATCATTTAATCCTTAGGAATGCAATCCTTATCAATTATCTATTTGAAAATTCAATTGATCATTGAATTTTCATTGGTCAACTTGGGAATTCTATCGATTTTCTTTATTCGATTTTAAATCTGGGAAAATTGTTATTTCTTTAGTGCTGAAAAAGAAAATTTTATAAAATTTGAAAAACTTTGAATGTGAAAATTCTGTAAATACAGTTTTTAATTAAAACTGGCAACAACAAAATCCGAAATAAATTTTAAGAAAATTTTGTATACAACCTATGTGAAAATCAACGTAAATGATCATACATATATGGACCATAAATACACCTGTTTATGATCATACATGGATAAACATGATCATATAGGTCCATGCATGGTTCAATATATGATCATAAATGATCTCATATATCTTCATATATTTGCATACCCGATATTTGAGTGTATATGGCCGTATATAGTCATATATGGTCATGTTTGATCATATATTGGACTATGCATACATGTTTGTGTGTATACATGATCATATAGGTCATATATGATGATCTATACACATTTATGTTCATATACATTGCAATGTATGATCATATATGTTCATATATATTTCGATTTTCAAATAGGAAATTTATTCTTTCCCGTCCGAAAAAAATACAAAATTAGGTTAGATATTTCTAGAGAAAATCGCTCAAAAAGTTTGTGGCTGCCCAAAAACTATTTTTTTACAAATAAATCCGGAAAATTTAAATTAACTGCTTAAGCAAGCACTAAACAATTCGATTAAACCATATTTTAATCCTTTTGACTAACATTTAATCCAACTACTACTATTTATATACGACTCAGTATTCATACTACTTATTGTGCACAACTCTGTGTCTTGTTATAACAATGGTTGGCAACACTAAAAAACACATACGCAAAGTCAGATTAAAGCTAAATCTCAAAAAAATTTCGTGATGTCGACAATTTTTTTTGTAACTCCTAAGCAAAGCAATGAAGTATTTCGTTTGCAAAACATGTGAAAACTTTGTTATACCCTACACAAAATCTATTTTATATGTCGAAATGTAGACAGGAAGGTACCTCTAAATATTCTATACTGCATTTTAGTATAATTTCAAAGAGCATCTGTTGAATAACATTTTTTTAAAATATTTTTTTACTAGAGAAAGGTTAAAATTTTTTTGTATTCACCTAAAATTTTTTTTCACCCAAAAATTTTTCCGCCACAAAAATTATTTTTACAACAAAAAAAATTTTCATCACTAAATTAAATATTTGACCTCCATAATACTAGGGCGGAACAATAACTCCGTGACTTTTCGAACTTCCCTCGTAGTTATATGAAATGCAACACTGCTCCCATCAAGTACCACCTCTTTATAAACTACTATCAAATTTTGAGCAAGTTCCGTGATTTACTTAACAGTTGTTCAAAACATTCAACCTCGTGGATTTTTTCAAAAATTGAAAAAAAGTGAATTGCGAGTGCTCACAGGTGATGCATCACAGGTGATGCATCACCAGTGACGCATCACCAATGCATATGTAAACGATAAAGGTTCATTTGCAATTTCGCAGAATGGAGTTTACTAAAATAAAGATATCATGTCTAAAAGCAAAAGAGAAGGGAAAAAAATTCATTATGGCGAGTGGAATTCTCCATAATTATGAAAAGGTGGATTAATTTAAATCAAGTATTTTAATTTCGCGGTCTAAACGAGTTATTAGGATTTTCCTCTACTAAAAAAATTTTTTTTATTATAATTTTGTAATAATTAGAAACATATAATAAAAAAATTTTCATTTTAAACATTTTTTTTTTTTTTTAACATAATAAAATAATTTCATATAATAAAATTTATAAAGATTAAACAAAAAGAAAACTTCACTATTTTTCCACTAAAATAAAAATGTTTTTAATTTCTCGAATTTTTAAATTAAATGCCCAAACGAATGAAAAAAATTGAGTGAATAAGAAATCGTTTAAACTCCCAAATTCCCAATTGAATACAGTGATTGAAAGAATCCAATGTGTAATAATGAATACATTTATTTAAAAACAAATCGAATGAGACAAATTAAGAATTCATTCGATTAGTAAAATTTTATTTTTTAGGAGAGACAATAAAATGTTGTATAATAATTTTGTGATATTTTTTAATATATATATTTTTTTTTTCTTAATTTAAAAAGTAACGATAAATTTTAAAAAAAATTGTTAAAAAAATGTCACAAGTTTATCATAAAAAATTTTATTGTCTCTCCTGAAAAGTAGTAGTTGCGTTTAGCCATATATAAGGTGACGTAACTCCATATGATTTTCCCTTTTCAACTCGTTGTAATTGTAATAAGTATTATATTTTAATTTCTGGAAAAAAAATTGCAGAATCTAAGGCTTATACAACTTAAAGATTACATGAAATACATTATGTATATTTTAATTCTCAAGTCATGTCTAAAAATTCTCTTAATCTGGCAACACCTTTTTAAAGTAAAATGTTTATAGGTTTGTTGATAAGTCATATGTGTTTGTTTGTATAATTTTTTTTATTGTTGTATCTTTTAAAACAATTTTAATTGTTTTAAATATTTCTTATTTTTTTTTCAATAATTATTTTGAGTTTTTTTATGTATTTATAATGATTGAATAACTCTTTGCCCTATTCCATCTCTTTGCATATCACACTCATCTTCATCATGATATTGCATGCCATACATATTAATAAACACTAATTGAAAGAATATTGTATCCAAACATTCCATGATGTTGATGACGATGATGGAATAAAAAAAGAGGTTTTAAGTCTGTTTGAATACTTATATGTACTTATTATTGTACATACTATTCTGTTTTTATTGAGTTCAATTAATTAATTGTTTTTTTTTATTATTATTATTATATGCCGCAATATAAAGTATTTAAAAAATTATTTAAATGTTTATATTTGTTGGTATAAAAAAAAATTATGAATGAATTTAATCAAATCATTATATTGAAATATTTAAATTAATAAATATTTTTTTTTTTTTATTTCTTTGCAGGATATTCAAATTTAATTTTATTAACAGAAGATCTTAAAGGGTGAGTTTGGAAAACAGTGATAAGGGAGATTTAATAGAACTTCTGTTTTTTTTTTTTTTTTTTTAATTTGCAGAACATGGAGCTCAATATCTGGTAAATTTAAATACTTTCAGACCAACGCTCACATATGTTTGTTCTTTATAAAAATATTGCAAAAATTCAAAAATGTTATTTATTAGCAAATATCTAAAAAAAAGGATGTCTTCGACTAAAATATATAAAAAAAAATCCAATAATAGGTCATATTGCTAATAAATAAAGAGTGGGATCTAAGCTTTCATATGAGATATGATTTGTAAAAATCGAATTTCTTGAAAAGTATCCAACTTTGAGTAGCAATACACCGTGAGCGACACCGAATTTCCATCCAATCCAATCGAACACTTTTTTAAATAAATAATTAGACATGGGAAATTATTAACAACCCAGCAAAATAAGAGCTGAGGAAGAAGTAGTTTTACACTTTTTTAATTTTACTGTTCACGAAGTTGTGAAAATTTCGGTGAATCATTTATGATTTTAACATTGGCGTGTTATTGGGAGGAAGTAGTTTGCTTCGGTGCTATGAAAAATCAATGAGCAGATGGACTTTTTCATTAGTTTACGGAAGTTGTTAAATATAGGGACTACAAAATAAATATAGGGAGTGGCTTTTTAAGGTTAAAAATGTGATTTTGGACACGCCATGAATTATTATCCCGACTAGGAAAAAGTGAATATCACTGGTATGCAAAATATGTTTTCAATAAGGCATTTAATCACTACAGGAATTAACCATTTATGGACCAACTAAATAATTGTTGTTGTTTAAAATGACTTCTTACAAATCGAAAAATTTACACTATTAACTTCTTTGGATGTTCTGAAAAAGAGATTCCTAAAGAATAACATCCATTTTATTTTGCTGTTCATTCAATTGCAGTGCAATTACTTCTGCTCCCTTACTAAACATTGAATATTTTAGTTTTCAACTTCAATTTGGATCTTCTAAAATACGTATACAATTAGCAAAAAATGCTAACCCTGTTTTAAGGAGTTAAGTTGGTTTCGAAAGCTCAAAAAATCGTATTTTAACTGATTTGTTTTTAAATATATGAAATAAAATATTTATCTCATTCAATCCCAGGTACATATTTAACAAGTACCATGTGAAATTTTTATTTAAAACTTTTGATAATTCAGCCATTGGAACCTCATTTCATAAAACTTCTAACAGCTTATTCAGAATAACCTATAGCTGGTTTATCTGAAATTAAAAAATCATTTTTTTCTATTAGTAGATGTGTTTTTTAAGCCCGATAGAACTTACAAAAGGATTAACTATCAAACGAATTGCGCTCACATTTTGACATTTATGATCAGTATACTCTGGCAAAACATCATAACTATATTAACGTTTGATCAACGCTAACAACTTATCCAGATTAACTTTGAAAATCACTCATCAATTGGCGCAACTTAAAGACCACGAATTTCGTGTTCAGCGTTGAGGTTAAATTTCCCGCATATGGAGTTAAACCAACCCACAACAAACCCTACAGACTCCATTACATCCAGAAAAATGCAAAGCAGTTTACACGCTGTGGCATCATTCGACCTTATTTCTTCAAAAATAAAACCGGAGCTCGCGTGCGGTCAATGGAGATCGTTAACGAACCACGATCAATTATTTTTTGATCATGGTGCGTATGGCGCTACGTGCCATACGGCGACCGCAACCATCGACTTATTGAAATCAAGATTTGGCGATAAATTGATTTCGAGAAATGGACCTATCAATTGGCCTCCAAGGTCGTGCGATTTGACACCCTTCGATTATTTCCTGTGGGTCACTGATTTATGCCAAAAAACGAACAATAATTGATGCCTTGGATGCCAAAATTGTTCGTTTTATTCGTGATATACGGCCAGCAATGCTCGAAAAAGTGGCTCAAAATTTTACGTCTAGAATGCGCTTTGTCATATGCCCGAAATCATTTTAAAATGTTAGTGGCAGGGTCTGTGGCTTGTTCACATAGGCCCACAACTTCAAAATAACTCTTAAGAAAAGAGTCTGGAACCGTTAAATCGGGCGATCTTGCTGGCCACTGAAAATAGCTAAAACATGACATTAGGCGAACCCGGAACGCAACCTTCAAAATGTCCATTGTGGCGTGAGCTGTGTGGGCAGTTGCGCCGACCTTTTAAAACCGATGAATAGATGTAATTGCTCTTCGTGACTGATATGTTTATTTCCATTTCTCAAAAATTGTATCACTTTTTATAAATGTAAAAAGTAAAATTATTTTTACTTTTTACATTTTTTACATTTATTATTTTTTAAAATTAAAAAAATACAAATTTGAAATAAAATCATTGGCAACATATTGTATATTTGTAAAAGAGAACAATAATCCTTAAAATCGGTTGCATCTAAAAATTCTTTGGAATTTTAAATTTTCTGATAAAGAAAACATGATTCTAACACCTGATTTTAATATTCCTCAAATGCCAAATATGTAGTGCTGGTAAAAAATTATTAGTGAATATCGATTATCTAAGTACTTGTTAAATTTTTGGGTACTTGATAACGAAAAGTTATATCACAATATTTTTAGAGCTGTATTCCGAAAAGATACATGTTACTAAAAATGCAACTCGACTAAAACGAACAGTAATGGGGTCCAAGGTTATGTGGCAATTTTTTAAAGGGCGAATTTGAAGAGTGTAAAAATTCATAGCTTGGCCTTGACAAGGAAAGGGTTAACGTTGTTCGATAGATTCCAAATTTTTAGCATGGAAGATCTCTATATTTAGCTATTATATTTTAAGCATCACTTCAAAAAATTCAACAGTAGTTACAAAATATGTGCTTTTTCTTGAATAAATTGTCCTTTATTAGCTTGGGGTCTTATGTGACCCCATATAAAAAAGGGTTAATGAGGTCATATTATTTTTTTTCCAAGACGAAATATAACATTTAAAAGTACAAAATTGATTCATTTTTAATACAAAGTATTGTACTTAAAAAGATTAAAATTACTTAATTTTTTATAAAAATCACACTTTTCTCAAAATCCACAAAAAATAAGAGCTTATCACCGACAGAACCATGGAGGGATTTACCTCAAAATTGGCATACTTCATCTCTAGGATGTATTTAATAAGCCCTTTAAGTGCAAAATCCATATTTTTAAAATTTGTTTAAGAAAATATTTTTAAAAATCGAAAATGGAGTTTTGAAAATTATGCCACAAATATTAATATTAAACAACTATGGCTTTAATAAATTTCTGAAAGTTTAAGAAAGCGTCATTAAATTTCATGACCTAGTGTGCTTTTTTGGCACAAAATTGGTCAGGGGTATTTGCTATTCCTTGGCGAGCTCTTAAGCGCTTTTGAAGTTATGGAGCTTTTTGAAAAGATTATTTTATACTGAAATCTAACACAAGTGGTTGAAAAAATTATTGTATAGAACGAAATTTTCCTAAAAACTGAAAAAAGTAATATTTATCCCATACTAACATTCTTGAAGTTTTCAATCGATTTCTGCCTCGACTTTTCTTTATCAGATTGCCCCCAAACTTCATATTTATTACTTTTATATACATAGAAAGGAAACAAATTGTAGCACGACACTCTTTAAACAGACTAAAAATACAACTCTGCTATGAGCACAAATCAAAGTGAAAAAATGTATAGAAAATGATAAAAAATTTCTAACAAAATTTAAAAAAGTTAGTAAAAAAAAAACTAAAAACTTGTTTTCAAAAATTATTAAATTTTTAATATTTAATAAATAAATAAATAAATAAATAAAAAAATAAAAAAAATAAATAAATAAAAATGTTCATGGAAAATTTAAAAAAATAATTAAAAATTTTACAGCTTTCTAGCTTAAGGTCACTTTGAATTTTAAATATATTTTTATTTAATAAAATTTCAAATTAAAAAACCATTAAAAGTAGAGAGTATTCAAATTACAAATATCCAGTAGTATCGAGTACTGGAAAGTAATTGAATTTACAAAATTAGCAGATACAATTTCAAAATCAACCGTTAGCATATTTTCTTTCTCAAAAAGTTTAAAGTCTGAAGAATAAAAACTGGCAACTCGACATAAAAAAGGGATTAAAAGGGAAGATCAAAATAAACTATAATCTTCTCACTCGTTTTATTTTTTATCAAAAAAAAAACAGCTTGCAATAAGAAATTCAAAAGCAAAATTAAAAAAAAAAAAAATAGTACAAAAACCAAGAAGCAACAAGCAAATATAATAAAAAAAATATTATTTAAAATCAACAACGTTGACGTCAACATCGACGTCAGCGTCATAACGACGTTTACTTAAACGATAATGAATATATGTTGCAGAATACTGCCAGTGGTTAGCTAACTGCTTAGCTTACACACAGATATGATATTTTTTTACACAAACAACTACATACCCACATGTGACATGCATAAACAAGCAAATGCAGGCATACACAATTACGAGGTTCTGTTTGTTGTTGTTGTTGCTGCTTAGTAAAGTAGAGTAATAGTACTTGAAAACGGATGATAAGGCGCTGTGTAAAGAAGAACTAAAAACCCCACAAAATACAATAAAATATGTGAAAATACATCAGGGATGATAAAGTTGATACTAAAGTACTTTTTGTTGTAGTATTTAAACTTTAAAAGTATTCTGTTAATATTGTATAAAAATTTTCCCATGTTTTCGAGGTTGCTTAATAAACAATACAATCCATTCCCGGTAATTTGAAAAGAAATTGTCAAACTGATTTCATTTCAAGTGAAGATACTTAATTTCAATGTTATTGCAATAGCATGATAACGTTGGCATACACTCACCAAAAAAATTCTGTAATGGCAACTGAAAATTTTGCTGTTATTACGGGAAATTTTGCCAATTTGAGCCCAGCGGTATTTTTTGCTAATCTTAGCAACACATGCCTGCTGACGTGTAGTACAATGAAATTATTAGAAAATTAGTAGCCGCTAATAAATTTTAGTATACTTTTTGTAAAGTGAAATTTAAAATCGTTTGGCTAAAATTAGCAAAAAGAAAAAAATACTAATATTATTAATATTAAATTTAATAAATAATTTTAAATTAATTTTTTTTTATCGAGCATCAAATTTTTTTTATTTTATTTACTTTTTTTCAAAAAATATTTTATACAAAATGTAAAAAGAAAATTAACGCCTTAAAAATTGTAAAAATTGTTAAAACATAAACGAATTAATAATTTTGTTTTTTATTTTCTGTTTTGAAAAATATTTTAATACATTTTTTTACTTTAAAGGTCAAATTTTAATATCTTTAGGGCTGATTTTTAGAACTAAAAAAACTTTTTAGTGCTATTTTAAGTGGATGTCCTATTTTCAGACATGAGTCGGTATATTCACTTCCGATCCTTTTTTTAAATCTATGTAAATCGGTTTTCAAAAATTTGTAAAACGATTTCTGAAATTAGCAAGAAAAATTTTTAAATATTCTGTAAAAACTCTGTAAAGGGTGTCCCAAGAAGAACGCAATTTTTAAATCTGGCAACATTCGAAGTGTCATTGTTTGACATTTGAACAATTGTTATTGTTCGCTAGTAGAAGGTACGAGGTTAGTAAAAATGGAGCGCTACACGAATGAACAACGCATTCTCATTGTGAAATTCTTTTACCAAAATGGTGAAAGTTTTGCGGCTACAGTTCGCAAATTGCGATCAATTTGGGGTCACAATAATGCTCCAAAAGAGTCAACTGTAAAGAGATTAATGGATAAATTTGCCGAAACTGGGTCTGTTAGTGATGTAAAGACAACAACGCGCCATCGACCAGGTCGATCGACCGAAAATGTCGCAGCTGTACGTGATGATGTCGCTCAAACTTCATCCACCTCAATTCGACACCGAGCTCAGCAAATTGGTGTCTCCAAATCCACTTTGCAGCGAATTTTGACGAAAGATTTGCATCTTCATGCATACGAAGTTCAATTGACTCAGGAACTGAAGCCAGCTGACCATGGACAGCGAAGGGAGTTCGTTAATTGGGTATTGGAGAGACAACATGAAAATGCTGATTTTGCCGATAAAATCATCTTCATTGACGAGGCCCATTTTCATCTTGATGGCTTCGTCAATAGGCAGAATTGTCGCATTTGGGGTGAGGAAAATCCTCGAGTGATTCGTGAAATGATAACCAGTTTTTTCTTGCCTAGAATTGAAGAAATGAATGTGGAGGGCATGTGGTTCCAACAAGACGGCGCCACATGTCATACAGCCAGAGAAACAATTCAATTGCTGCATCAGTCATTTCCCATCATTAAAAGATCGCGTGCATGCCAGCAAAGCCGCGACGGCCATCTGCACGATATATTGTTCCATACATAACCTCATTCTGTCTACTTTACGATGTAATAAAGTTTCACGATTTGTTTTTAAATATCTGTGTTTTATTTAAAATTTAAATATTGCGTTCTTCTTGGTACACCCTTTAATTTGTAAAATGTAAATAGCAAAAAGATTTGCTAAATAATATTTTTTTACAAAACATCAGTACAAAAATAGTTGTTCTATTAACAATTTTTTTCTGAGTGCACTATGATTTCAGCCATCAAATGCCTTTTTTATTTTTCATTTTAATTCAGCAATAAAAATCAACACAAATTTTGATAAATAAAAAAGTTAAAATTTCAATTATTCATTATTAGTAGATAAAAATTACATTTTGATAAAATTTTGCGTTTTTAAGAAAAAACTATGATATTTCCTAGCGTGTTTTCCATACAGTGTCTATAGTTTATTAAAAAGTTATCTATACATTTGATTTTAAATGATTAAATAGTTAAAATACAAAAAAATATATATTTTTACATTTATTAAAAAAAATATATATTACATATAAATACGGATTTTCTGTTACAGTTAATATTTTCATTTAAAATGATTTGTTAAAAAATTGTTTTTTTATATTTAATTAACTGATAGTAAAAATAAACAAAGTAAATGAAAAGTCGTTTATTTTTACAGACTTTGCAGTAAATTTCTATGACATTAAATGTCAAAACAAAATAAACGAGATTTTAATTAGTTTCATGGATTTTGTAGTTAATTTGTTTTACAGTTATAAAAAAAAGAAATAAAAAATGCTTACTTTTTAGGGATTTTGAAGTCAATTAGTTGACAGTTAAAATAAATAAGGAAAATATCATTTGTTTGTGATTAGTTTGTTAACAGTTAAAATAAATGAAAAATCATTTATTAATTACGAATATTGTAAGTAAATTTCATAACATTCAAAAGTAAATGAAAAGTTATTTTGATTTAAATGAAAAGTCAGTAGACCATTTTCCATTTTCAGTTAATTTAAACTACTTTACCGTCATGACATTTTTCTTCTTAAATTGTATTTATTTTTAAAATTGTACTTTTTTTAAAAAAAATACTTTTTTGTGGAAGTGGAGTGTACTCAAATGGAGATGGCATAAAACAAAAAATATGTAAAGCACAGTAAATTATTTTTCACGTGAAAAAATTTCACTCGAATATTTATTGTAATTTAAATGGTCAAAATTAATAGTTTTTTTTATACGAAAAACACAATCACAATATACCCATAAAGTTACTTTTTTTAGATAAATAATAGTATTGTATATTAAACTTTCGTGAAATTAGATTTTACTAAATTTTCATTTGAAATTCATTAAAGTGAAAATTTATTTTTTTTTTAATATGGGGTATAACAGATTTTTCACGTGAAACCCGAAAAACTTACTGTGCTTAAGCGCAAAGAAGAAGAGAACTAAATTTCACTCCGCAGAGTGAAGTACTCCAAAATTGTGAATGGAATTTTATAAATAACTGTTTATTTTGTAGGAAATTTATTTGACTTACGTCAATAAAATTGAAACACATTATTAGTCGTATGACTAGTATCGAATTCCATTACTAAATTTACCTATCTACAGTTTTGTGTTTTTTATAAATCCTCCTAAATTATTCCAAGCCCCTAGATTTATTCTAGCACAAAAAAAAACCCCTAAAATCATTTCGTTTTATAATTTTAAAAAAATTTTATGTAAAATTTCGTAGTTTTACACTCGTAAAAAACAAAGAAAAATAGTCTAAAAATACAAAATTTAATATCGCCTAAAATTTTGTATATAATTTGCCAATTTTATTGGGCGATAATTCATAATTTTTGATTTAATTGCGCAAATACAAATTAGATTATTTCGTTATGATTTATATAGGACCTGGATAATTTTTTCATTTTTTTCTAGTAAAAATCGTTTCATTTTTATTTTAAAATTCTGATAGTCTGATTTTGTATATGGGCGATTTTTTAGTTATATTTTTATGTCATTTTTCTTTGGGTCATTTTGTCTACATAGAACTGTAGAAACCTCTAAGTCTGAGGAAAATTTCCTAACTCGGCAACATGGCCAGTCGAATGGATTAGAAATCTTTCGAAATTTTTAAATCGAATGATTAAAAAGGCGAAAGAATTTGAAATTAAAAAATTCTTCATGAATAAATCGAATGACATAAATTATTTAAATTTAGTAAAAAAGAAATTTAGTAAATGAAAAAATTTTTTCTATGTTAATGCAAATGATATTCAATTGTCAGGGAATTCTATAACAATCAAATTCATTTTGCGAAGTTCTTATTTTTTTATACAATGTGACACGACGTGAGGATAGGGACCTTATCATTATGAATATTAGATCCCTTCCGTCACGTCTCGCCACATATTTAGTATTTAGTACCAAGTTGTGTTTATCATCCCTAATACACACATTTATAAAACTGAGTATGAGTACTTCCACTTGAATTTTTAAGCAAAATTTACATTATGGTGAATTTTTTCGGATTCTATACACACAATTGTATATTCTGTTTGCTCTTGTTAAAGTGTGCGTGCATACGTACATACAAACGCGTCAATACGCGGAGAGCTCGAGGAATTGTTTTTCTGTTTTCATCATAAAACTGCGAAAAAAAAAGAATTTTTTTCATATGACAATCGGAATTATTTGGGACAGTCAGTCTAATAAAAACCATCGAGACAAGAGGATGTAACGGGTATTAAATGGAGATGATATAAGAGAAAAAAGAAAAAAGAACAGACAAAAATATATAATAAAAGAAAACGCGTGAAAATTATAGTGATTGCCAATGTATAAGTTAGTGAGTGAAATTTTCTTTTTAATACACAGTAGCAGTGATGATGTTGATGTGATAAATAGTGATGACGTTATAATAAAAAAAAACGAAAAATTTAAAACATAAGTGCCATCATAAAATAAACAAATTTTCCAAAACGAATACAGGCAAATTGTTTTTGCAACAAAAAAATATACTATATGTATATTATATTATTTTAACTCAACAAGGATAAACACGTGGCAACTATTTTAACCCTTAAAAAAATTGTATATATTAAAATAAACCTTATGAATCATAGTGAGTTTTATAAAGAAAGAATGATGAAAAATAAGAATGACACAAACTTTAAATGTATCAGAATATAAATATGTATGTATATGTTTAATCCTCTATGAACCAGTGTAACACAATTTTAGAGATTTAAATTGATAGTATAAATTGTTTACATAAAATACAGTGAAATTGAGATTCTACAAAATAAAAAAAAAAAAGTTTTACAAAATCACTATTTTTAAAACACAATTTAGTGACAAAACTTTGAACTTAATCCTGTATTTAAAAATGTAAACTACTGCAAAAAAATACTATTTTAAGGTAAATGACTATATACCCCTATTTCATGCTTTTTTAATAAGAAAACTTTAGAATTGTTTTAAACTAATTTATATTTTAAAAAATGGCTTTTCTGGAAAAAAGAATACTTTTTAAGGAAACATTTAAGAGTGTGTACTTTAAACCTCGAAATTAATTCCGTAACCTATAATCCGCCAATAAAGGAAACACCCTTATTAAAATTCGTTTTGCTTTAAAAATTGCTTAAATAAATAAATAGTTTTGATTTAACTTTGTAATAACTTCTTTTAATTTATGTTTTCGATGTGAAAATTTAATTTAACACAAACATTAATTTGTTTAGTTAAAAAAATAATATTGAAATTATACAGAAGATCCCACGGCACAGCATGAAGTCATGATATAAAATATAATATAATTTTCTTGGCAATAAACATATTTTTGAAAACTCTGTAAATTATACTTGCCGTGCTTCGAATACAATATATTTGCCTGCAAATATATACATATTTTTATTATTGTTATGTTTGCATCCTACAAATATAATAAAACTACAACTGCAAAAATGCAAACATTACAATGTTTGCCCGTAAACATATACATATTAATTACAACCATAAATATAATATAATTAAAAGCATATTTTTTAAACATATGTATGGTAGTTTCTAAACAAATATAATTTCACTTAAATCCATTAAACCATTACAAATGTGTTAATAGCTAATTTTTACCCCAACCAAAATCCTTCGGCTTTTATAAATTTGAATATGTGATAGAAGAAAATAAGAACGACTTCTATCGGTCTTTAGGGCATCTCGGAATTTAAAGGAATGAAAAATTTATATTTTTTTTTTTTTGTTTTTTTCTTAGCTTTTAAAGGTATTTAAAATTAAAAAAGCTACATGCAAGAGTGTTATTAGAAATGGATTTTTGCTGGTACCTGTTTTTGGTACTTTTTTCAATTTTCTGTTTCAAAAATTTTGAGCACTATACCTTATATGAAGAAGTGTAGCTGCCAAATTTATATAAATTTATTTTATTCCTTCATAAATTTCAATATAGACGATTTTTTGTTTGTTATTCTTGATATATTAGATTTTAACAAAATTTTCGCGGAACCTTTTTGTGAACAGACACCTATCAATTGACTGCTGTCAAAATTTGAATAAGCTGCTTCATTTTTTTTTGTAATTGACAGCCATTGATAGCAGACTTTCGCGTGATTTGATTTGAGGATTTAGGAGAAAATAAAGAATGACAGTTTCATTTTCAAAAATTCATGAATTGTTCCTTCAGCCGCCCTATTCTGCGTTTTAAGCCCCGAGTTAATATTTCGTGATTCCCAACCTGAAGGAATGGCTCGGCGGAAAGAGATTTGACGCCAACGATGAAATCATCTCACAAACAAATACCTATTTTGATGACCTCGACAAATCTTATTTTTTGGAGGCGATAACAAAATTGAAGAAACGTTAGATAAAGTGTATAGAGCTCAAAGGAGACTATGTTGAAAATTAATATAACTTTTTATCCAAAAACCTGTGTTTCATTAAAAAAGTCACAGACTTATTGACCCACCCTCAAATTTTAAACTTCCTCATTACACGAATATTCAGTTTTTATACAGAATTTTGATAGTACCCAAAAATTTCTGAAAATCTTCCACCTATTTCATACGCTGGATCCCCGAGGTGGTAACAAAATTGAGACAGGTTATTCTTAGATATTTTTTGTTGTCACATATTTAATTTTCATCAAAATTGGAGTGTTAAGGTTTAAGTACTTCACTTATAAGTCAATCTTGCTTCTATGATGTCCGGTTAGAAAAAATCACTTAAACTCAAGAGCTTAATACCTAAATATAACAAACAATTTTTGGAGGGTACTTTTAGTTTCCGAAACGCGATTTAAGTTAAAAAAATGGCATCCCATCTAAAAATCGAAATATGTATGAGCATACATGATCATACATGGGCCTGTATATGATCATACATGGGCATACATGGTCATATACGTCCATACATTGTTCAATATATGAACATACATGTTCTCATATATGATCATATATCTTCGGATCCGAAATTTGAGGGTATATGGACGTATATGATCATATACGAGTATACATGAATAATATATGAGCATGTATGATAATATATGCACATATATCACCATATACCCTCAAATTTCGGATCCAAAGATATATGATCATATATGAGATCATGTGTGGACGTATATGACCATGTATGCCCATGTATGATCATATACAAGCCCATGTATGATCATGTATGCTCATATATATTTCGATTTTTAGATGGGATGTTATGCCCAAAAAATAATTGTTTAACTTTTTGTCGAAAAAGGGCTGAAAAATTTTGCTATGTAGACCTTATTATGGAAAAAAATATTTATGCATTTTTTAGACTAACTTTTAACCACACCAGCAATTTTAAAATTTAAGCATGTCGAACATTAAGATTTCAAAAAAAAAAAACAAAATAATGGAAACATTTTTAACGTTCGCGAATTAATCAGAAAGTTTATATTTATTTTTTTTGTTTGGCAAAATTGAGGTCTAAAACTTTGCGGTGGACTTAAACTATTCTTAAATAAATTATAAATATTTTTAACATAACCAAACTTTTAATCCATCTTCCCATAATTAAGCAAAGTGAAAGCTCCCGCTGTCGGCCACCGACAGGATAGTTTTTTTTACTAAGTTCCAAAAAGGAACCACAAAATGATTACGTCTATGGGAGCTGCCCGGCTGCGGAGGCTATCCGTTAGTGGACCTCCTAAAATTCGTGTCGGGACCTCAAAGTTCGCTTTAAATTTTTTGATATTTTTCATATTCAGTTCTTCAATTTACATCGTTTGAGTGCTATTACTTGAACCAATTCGTAAGGACACCATATTTCGGGACTCTCAAACCCCAACGAATTAAGTAACTATAATTCAACAAGTTCCCCAACTCCTTATCAAATGGCGGGCTAAACCTTTACTAATATTTATCATCTCCTCATTCCCATTTTTCCAAGGAAAGCAGCGTATTATTTATCATGAAGAATTTTCTCTTTTTGTAGAAAAATATTTTTTACAGAGTAATTAAACTTATTTCCTTAAATTAGTTTAAAATATACCTAGACAATACTCCCATTTCGAATTTGAGGATTATTTTCGAAAATTGTGCACAGAGAAAATTGGACATAATACCTAGAATCGGAGTCATAATTTAAAAAAAAAAAACTTTTAAATTAAATATTAAAAAAATATATATTTTTTAAGTTCATTTACAAAATATCTTTATGTAGCCGGGATTTAACCGAGCTTAGAGATTTTCTACAATGGGGTATTTCTAATGCCGGCTTCGCTGAAAACGCCTTCCTATGTCTCTAGTCATCGGCCGGAATTAACTGTTCTCCATTTTAACTTATTTCCAACACTGCCTTCTTTTAAAAATTATTTTTTGTGTGGGTTTTCTAATCTGGAGTATTTCCAACTGTGGCTTCGCTAAGAACTGAGGTATTTTCAATACCAGTTTTGCTAAGTAAATAATGTCCGGGTTTAAACAAATTTTGGTCATTATCCCCACAATAATTAGTCATAATGCTTGACGGGCACTATGACAATTCTACAAACGGTCATAAACCCAATTATTTGTATTGCAAGTTAGTCCAAAAAAAAATGTTAATCATAATATCTATATAAAGTTTGAGGACTATGTCCATGAGGGCAATGTCCAGGGCCGTTTAAAGACATCATATGATATTAGATTGTAAACAGTAAAACAGAACTTTCTATTAAAAACTTATTGTTAAAGGACTCTTTCTTTAACTATTACATTTTGAAAAAATTTCCTTGCTTACAAATAAGTCTCCCTATCTTAAGTCTTAATGGGTTAATACAAGATTTTTATAATTTTAAAATTAATATTTCGCGCCATTTGTTAAACATATGTATTCGAACCAATCAAAATGCCAACGTTTGCGGTTTTCTATAACACTGTCGAGATTATAATGAATTTATAAAAAAAAATATTATTTTTGTAGCAGCAATGAAATCAACAGTTTATAATTTCATTATTTGCCTTTAATTATCAAGCCTTTAAAATACTACAGAGCTAAAAACAAACTTGGGTAAATTTTATCTACTCATATTATGAATTCAATATTCAAAATTAGAGGAGCATGGGTTAATTGGGGAAATTTTGTTAATTTCAAAAATGCATCAACATAAAATTAAATTGGATTTTTACACCACTGTTTTTGGTACATTTGGTTTTTGGAGCCAACTCAGTTTTTCACTTCAGTCCACATCACCCATGTATTCAGTAAATAAATACCGCCCCAAGTATGCTAAAAATCTTATCTCTCTCTTTTTTTAAAAACACAACATATTGTAATATTTATTTTAGAACCTCAAAATAGTTTTTATGTTTGTTGGCAACTGATAACAAATACCACAATTTTTTTTGGTTGTGGTTACTATTTTGGTTGTGGTTTTATATGGGTTAAACTTAACCTTTGTTTTTGTTATCATTTTAAATTATTGTTATCATATTTATTTCATTGTTTTTTTTTTATTATTTTTACAAGAGACCAACAAATTACAAATTGTTCTATTTAATTTATTTTTTTCCATTTCCATTTAAGTTATCATCATAATTATGTTTATTTATTTAACATCAGTATTGCCAGGCATGGGACTTCGATAGCAAAATTGGATAATTTTATTATAAGTCATGGGGAAACAAAGAATAAAAGATAGGGGGTAAATCTTTTCTTAAAAAGCCAGACGAATTATGTGCTACAGATTGGTTGAAAAGTTCCTGCGCTCGAAATAAAAGAATACTGTTTTTGTTACAAAATATATTTTTTTATTCAATATAATCTCCTAGAAGCTCAATACACTTATTCCAATGATCTTCCATTAATTTTATCCCATCCTTATAATGGTTTTCCGGAAGCTCTGCAAAATAACCGTCTACGGCTGCTATGGCCTCTTCATTCGACGAAAAATGCTTTCCACGAAGGAATTCTTTGAGATTTCTGAAGAGATATTAGTCACTGGCAGCCAAATCTGGTGAATACGGTGGATGTTCAAGCAATTCGTACTTCGTAAAAACACTTTTGTGAGCAGGTGCATTGTCTTGATGAAAAATGATTTTTTTCTT
Source organism: Eustalomyia histrio (assembly GCA_949748255.1). Taxonomy (NCBI): domain Eukaryota; kingdom Metazoa; phylum Arthropoda; class Insecta; order Diptera; family Anthomyiidae; genus Eustalomyia; species Eustalomyia histrio. Next base: position 25,832,285 of record OX456527.1, on the reverse strand, counting down.
CTTTAAACCAGGTCTTTTCTCACGAATATTTTCATCCAGCTAATCCAAAAGGCTGCAATAATATTCAGAGTTGATTGTTTTACCTTTCTGAAGATAATCAATCAACAAAATTCCTTTTGCATCCCATAAAACTGATGCCATAACCTTCTTTGCTGATCGTTGTGACTTCACCTGCTTTGGAGCTGAACAACCAGCTTCAGTCCACTGTAAACGTTCTTGTTTCAATTTAGGATCATGGTGGTAGATCCAAGTCTCATCCGTAGTTATAAAACGACGCCAGAAGTCGGTTTTATTCGGCTTAAAACGCTCCAAACTACGCTGAGAAATTTGTTTTTGATCCAGTTTTTGTTAATGTGTGCGGCACTAACTTTCCAAACAGTTTTTTTAATCGTAATTCTTCATGTAAAATATTGAGTACTCGTTCGTCTGAAATGCCTGTGGCATTAACAATTTCACGCTTAGTCAAACTTGGATCTTCACTAACCATATTATGTACCTGCTCAATGATTTCTGCTGTGGTTGCAGTTTTTGGTCGTCCTTCGCGTGGATCGTCTTTAAAGCTGGTACGACCACGTTTAAATTCACCAGCCCACAATTCAACGGTGCGTTTTGAAGGTGAGGACTCCTTATACACTTCTAACAATTGTTCATAAATTTCCTTTGCTTTTAAACCCTTCAAAACAAAGAATCTAATGACTGCACGATATTTAATTTTTTCCATATTAAAAAAAATCAATGACACGTCAACTTCAAATTGCTTGTAAACAAAGAAAGAATTGACAGAATGACTTTCAACTTTGCATGTGTTCTCAGGACAGTTATATGAACTTTAGAAAAAAAAGTTTGGAGCTAGCAGTGCCATCTCTTGGTGAGCGGAGGAAATTTTCAACCAACCTGTACTTTGTTATTGTTACAAAAAGCAAACGCCTACAATTTCTCCGCAGGAATTATTTCGCTCCCTTTATAAAAAAGGGGATTAGTCAATGATTTTTTAAAGCCCCATAATTTTTTTTTAATTTTTGCCTTAAATAATTGGAAAATAAGTGTTGGCCAATGGATTAATTGATTAAAATTCGCAAGAAGAAATTTACAGAAATTTCAGAAAAAATTGTTAAACAATAGAAATTTTCTTGGATAAAAATTAAAGAATTTAATCAATATTTTCTTTGAGTAAACTAATGAAACTTTTCTTCTCAAAGTAAATGAAAATGTACTTAAAATTTATGAAAAGCTTCATACTTTTTATAAAACTTATTTTTTAATCATAATTTTTTTTTTCAGATCTTTGTAATTTAGCAACAGAAATTTTGATTTGTTAATGATATTTTGTTTTTCCATTTCAATGCAACTATTACACCAACCAGAGAAAAATCATTAACACCTCAAGAAGAAATATAAAATTTATAAATTATAATAATAAAAAATTATAAACAAATCAAATCGTTTTATTTTTCAACACATTTTCCAAACATTTTCAAATAAACAAACTGTTGCATATAAAACTATGAAAATAAACGAATGGAATAATAACAAGTAAAATAGACTTAAATTCGGCTGCACCGACTCTTTGAATACCCTTTGCCAATGTTCTAAAAAAAATGTTCTCTGCTATTTTTGATACAAATAATGTAAAAAAAACATTAGAAGTGAAATTATAGATATGAAAACAAATTTGAGTTGGAGCAAAAAGTTTGAGGGCAAAAATTTTTTGGGGTGAAAAAATTTTTTGTGGTGAAAAAAATTTAGTGGTGAAAAAATTTTTTTGAAAAAAACAAATATTTTTTTTCAAAAATTTTTAAGAAAAAATTTTTTTGACGAAAAAAATTTTTTTTAAGCGAAAAAAAAAATTTTAAGGTTAAAAATATTTGAGGTGAATATAAAATATTATTTACATAATTCTAAAGGACTGATGAAAAACAAGAGAAAAAATTTGACTTGCCAGTCGCTACTATGAAATTGTACTAAAATACTCTTACACCAATTTTTATGGAAAATTTAGAGGCAACTTCACATATCCACTCAAAATTTTTTAACCGCTGGGCCGATTTTCAATACCAAACTGCTCGGAAGGATGTCCATTAGTCAAGGTACAAATGAGCACCTCCGCTTGCGTCTTTAAAATTGCATTAGGATCACCAATATATGTATATACTTTATGGGGTCTTAGATCTTTATTTCGACATGTTACAAACGGAATGACAAACTGATATATAACCTTAGCATATATGGAGGGTATAAAAAAAGTACAAGTCTCAAGGGGTTTGCCAGATTTAAAATCGTCATGATATCGAGAAAGAAAATACAGAAATTAAATTTTTAAAACAAAATTTTAAAAATTTTCAAATTAACAGCGTATTAAACATAAACATTTTGTATGTGTTTTTCTATACTTCAATTGAACTTTTTTCAAATCTGTTTTTTTCAAAAAGTTACTGCTGGCGTACGTGAAGGCAGAAGTAACAAAAGTCTTTTTCGAAAACTCATAAAATATTTAAATTTTAAAATAAATTTTTTAACGGATTTTTTTTAAGTCAATTTAAAAGAGAATTTCATGTTGAATAAATAACCTGACGAACCATTTTGCTTTTGGCGGAATTTTACTTTTTTTTTTGCCGATTTTTAAAAGAGAAACCCACTTTTTCATGTAAAAGGCCTTTTAAATATATATTTTACAAAAAAAAATAATAAAATTTTTTAAAAAATATTTCCTCGAAATCCAATAGTATTTCGATAGACCATGCTTAGCGTTACAAAGGGATTTTCCCGAAAGCGAATTAAATTTGTAAAATATGCCTAATTTGTGAATTTTGTTATTAACATCGATTCTCCAACATTTTGATTGCGAAGTTATTAAAGGGAATTGTTGCTAATTTATCAATTCTAGGTTTTCTAAACAATTTTCTTGAGCGACTTAAACTATGAGGAATATGCAAATTTGATGAATCCAGATATTTACAAATAAAATTTAAATATCTCCCTATTTGTTTTAAACTATCCCTTTTTGTTCTTCCGAATCCTAGAAAGCAGTTGGCCGTGTTAGGAGCAATATAATTTATTTTATTTCATTTGAATCAAAATAACGCCCTAAATCGGGTACGTGAAGGAACAACTTTATACAGAAAAAGGTTTGAAAACAAATCTGTTGAAAATTAAAAAAAAAAAAACATATTCAATCGCCACTGTTCTGAGTTTCGAAACCACATACAAAATGTTATACGAAACATTCCAAATTAATATACTGTTCTCTATATACTTCTTTTCGTTTTTATTGCATGTAAAAAATATGGTAAAAGTAAAATGATGAAAATGGCCAGGGGTAGCAAAAATCATTTACTGACAAACCACTGCGAAAATTAAAAATAATTAATTACTGGGAGATCACTTACTTGGAACGCCTTACCAGCAGTTCCAAAACTTTTTGGCAGTATTTGCTTTACAAAAATTTCAGGAGTTTCTAAAAACGTATTAGTCAGAAGGTTTGGAGTTCGAATCTGGTTACTGGCATTATTTTTTAATAATTGAATATTTTTAAATGTTGTTTAAATAACTGATATATCGGTTAAAAACAAATGATTAATCAGCTTAAAATAAATGTTAAAATTGTAACCTACCATTTCTCTCAAAAATAACTGATTATTAACTTCTTTGAAATTGCTTCTGTTTTTTCTATATTTGTATGTTTTCTTTAATCTACAAAATGTATACACACAGTCTATAGATACATTTTGTGTGAATGACCATATGTGTGTGTAGGTTTATGAAGTTCTTGTAGTTCGAATTGAAATAAGTTTGTATATAAACAAACAATTTAAGTAAAAAACAAATTGGAATTTTTTGAATATTCTTTTTTTTTTTTGAAACAGATAAAATTTAAATTTGTAATAACTTTAATGGAACCAAATATACCAAAAATTTCCTTTTTGTGGTTAAATTTTTATTAAATTTTAAACAAATGAAAAAAATAAATGAAAATAAAAATAAAAAATCAGTAAATGACAGTAAATCATTTTGAACAAATGTATAAAAAAAAGTTAAAATAAATATTTCTTTAAAAAATAAATGTATGTTCCATTATTTTTAACTGAACTGAAACCATTTTTACTAAACTACAAACAGTAAACTACATAGAATTCTAAAACACAAATAGAAAATTATTTAATATTAAAAATTTGAATTTCTAAAATTTCGTTAAGCTTAAAGTTTTTCTTTGTTTATTTTCTCAACGTTGGCAAATATTTTCCAACAAGCTTTATTCCTGTGCCATCATATTAGCGCAACTAACGGTTAGCTAGCAGTTATTATTCATTTTAGATTTTTAGATCTTAAGTATTATTTGTCTCGCTAAAGTTGAGGGTACAGCTTTCGCCTGACAATTTGACGGCCTGGCCTCAAAACCCGGTATGATTAAAAAAATTACAAATTAACTTTTTTTGAATTTTATTTTGGAAATTCTCTTTTTAGACTACATAATTTTTGGTTAAGCCATCGTTTTGTCATCACTGTAAATTTTGTTTCCCCCAATAGAGTTGTAAAAGTATTGAATATTTGGGTAACGAGTTTTTAATTCCTTTTGCCAGAGTTGTATTTTACTTTATACTTATATTCACAAATTTGCACGAAAAAACAATACATAAATACAACCCCGCTTTTTTTTGATATGAAAATTACAACCCTGCTTTAGTATGAATGTAAAAAGTATCAAGTAGTATCGAGTGAATACTTGAAAAGTATTGATTAGTAACGAAATTTTGCAACTCTATTCCCCAGTTCTGTATTTGGCGCTTTTTCAACAGCCGGCCATTTTGTTTAATGATGTTATCATTTCGGGATTGGGATGGCACTTTTTGCCAGTACTTGTACTAGCCTTTGCCAACGCTTTACCCCTGGTATTTTTCTGACTGGGTAAATTCAAATTTTTTTTACAGAACAACATATTTCCAAAAATTTATATTCCGTATGATTTTACAAATCCCCTCTAATTAACAAAATTTTGAAATCAAAAATGGTGTGAATGTGACTGAAGTTTTTGAGTTTAATAGACTGAAACATTGAAAATACCTGGAATTTCGTTCTGAAATTTATTATACTATTTTTTGTGAAAAACTACTATGGACTTTAAGGCTGCCCCTTTAAAGAAATTTAATTGAAATCAAAAATACATAATAATGAATAATAAATTAAAATAAATACATTAAAAAAATAAAAATGTATTCACACATTTGACATTATTTACGCAGGCAGTTAGAATAGCAAGCAGCAGTCTTTCAGTCCGTCAGACATATTAAACACGCACGTACATAATATAACGCGCGCGATCGTATGTTAGTTCAACGTTTTGTTTTATCTTTAATAAATACATATTTCCTAATATGTGAATGTTTATTTTTTTCATACAATCGTAAAGTGGCAACAATTATTCTTTTAGACACTCTTCAACTAAATGTGTAGATTAAAACCTATGTATATATGACTAACTGTGAACTTCCTGTTTCCCTCTATACATTTTTTTTATTACTTTTATTAAATAATACACAAATTACACTGTGCAACAAATTTTGGGTCATCGCCCACAGCTATGATGGTTTCAATGCAAACTAAAAGTCGACTATCATACAAACAAATATTGATTGCAAAGTTAACTCGGACTTCTATTTCAAGACCTCTTAAATTATTGCGTGTTTTAAGGGCGGTGCCGGCATAAAAATGCAAGACAGATTCTTTAGCTCCAGCCAGAATATTTATTGGTTTTTTAGGCAGTTTTGTGTTGAAAATGATGAAAATCACTCCAGCAGTTAAAAAGTTGTGAGTAAAATTATGCCTATAAAATAGTATGCTCGCACTTTCACTCATAACTTTTCAATCTCTGCACCAATTTTGATAATTCTTAACACAAAGCTCTTTAGCAGAATACAAATTTATCTGCATAAAAATGAGTAAACTGTCTGGCATTTTTACACCCTGATCGCCATTGAAACGCCGTAATATTTTAGGAATTTATACAATAAAAGTCTGAACTAATTTTTCAAAACTTTTAGGGGGATTCGGTTGTGTAATAGTATTAATTATTCACTGAAATCGTTGAGTCTAGAATTTTTAGTTGCACTGTGTAATTTGATTTCTAGTGGAAAATAATAAATTGAGAGTTTTGTGATTTTTTTTAGTTTTGATTTTATTAAAAAATCTAAACCGTTATTTAACTGTTAGAGAGGAAGTTTAAATTTATTTTTATATTATTTTCTTTTTTTTTAACTACAAAAGTGTCAATGGTTAAACAACAAAATTGTCATTTAATTGATAAGCACATTTATATACAGTGTATTAAAAACAAAGTCGGACACATATTAGAAAGTGAAATTAAATGTATTTTTTTATACCCTTCACCACAGGTGAAAGGGTATATATAAGTTTATCATTCCGTTTGTAATTTCTACAATATTGATCTTAGACCCTATAAAGTATATATATTCTGGGTCCTTATGAAGAGCGAAGTTGATTTAACGATTTCCGTCTGTCCGTCTGTATGTTGAAATGGGTTTTCCGAAGAACCCAGACATGATGAGGACTTGATTGTTTTTTATTTCTGTTACATGTGATCCATTTCTGTTTGCTATTTAAAATCAGACAGATCGGTTAATAAATGGCTCAGATATTAGCAAAAAACCAGGACTACCTCTAATTTTTTCCGTAAAATCCCTTTGTTTAATATGTATGTAGAATTTAACGCATAACAAACACATCCATTTGTTGAAATTCTTTTCTTTCATCTCCACCTTTTATACACAAACAACAAACACATACAAAGATTTGCCATTTAAATACAAACCAAACAAATCTCTAATGAACGAAGACTTTTTATATATGTACCTCTATTAACGATGATTTTGTGTGAGCTTTAATAGCTCAGTTTTCTAGATGCTATGTCACAAATACCTTTTTTTTTCTCTAAGGCCGCGTGTTCGAATACCGGTCAACTCACTTTTTTTGTACATTTTTTTTTTATTTTCTTAAGACATTTTTTTTTAACATTTAATAATTAATTTATATAAAATTTTATACTAATAATTAAATAATCCATAAATAGGCTAAAAACCTTAAAAATTTGTATGGAAACCCTCTGATACAAACAAAATACAAACGTTTTTATTTTTATTTTTTGCTCCGATATAAAAGAATTTATAAAAAGATTCTTAAACCATTTTATTTCTCATATATTAAGAAAATTTTATACATAATTTCCCTTTGAGTGCAACTAGTTTAGGTCATAACTTATAATAATTTATAAAAAAAATGTATAAACTATTTTCCTTCAAATTTTAAAAATTAAGCTAAAGAAATAAAAAATGTTTTTTAATAAAAAAGCGAAATAAAATACTAAATGCAAATTTGCCAGCTAAATCAAAAGTTTTTGTAACGATTTGTTAAAATTCTTTTCTTTCACCTCTTCACCTTTTATACACAAACAACAAACACTAATCTAGAGCTGTAATATGATCTATGGATACGTGTTATATAGCAAAAGATCGAAAATCTTTAGTATAACATATTTGCTGAAAAAACTTGGAAATATCGGTTCAGATACAAAAAAGTTATGCCCAAAACATAAATTTTTTTAAATACCTATTTTCTGGAACCATAAATCTTCCCGAGTCCAAGTTTTATCACCAAACTAAATGGTTAATTTCCTCTTAAAGGCGTCCGTATATAAATCTGTCCATTCCATATATGTCCATATATAAACTTCAGTTTTTTCCCAACCATGTTGAAGGGTATATAAGATTCGGCATAGCCGAATTTAGCCGCTCTTACTTGTTTTAATATAACTTCAAAGATTGGTTAATATTTTTACAGTGTTTTCAAATGCAAATATTTCCTACTGCAAGGTATAGAAATTTTTGCATTAGAATATTGGGAAAATATTAGTAAATATTCAATTAAAAATCCATAACTGGCGATTTTTAAATATTATCACTTAAAACAGTTTGTAAGTTAAAATAACAGAAAATACCATTTAAAAGAAATAATATTTCATTGAAAAACCGGTCTATTTACTGTTCATTTAAATCAAATGGTATTTGTTATTTAATTTTAAATGTTGTTTAAACAACTTACACATCAGTAAAAAACAAATGATTGAACAGTTAAAATTTACCTATCAATTTTGTGAAAAATAACTGATTTATTCATTTATTTGAAATTTCGGTTTTTGTATTTTTGTTTATTTTTTAATCTACAAAATGTGTACTCACATAGTCGATAGACAAATTTTGTGTGCAAGGCCTTATGTGTGTGTATATGAATTTCTTGTAATTAAAAAATTTTGTATATAAACAAACAATTTATATAAAAAAATGGAGTTTTTAAATATTTTATTTGAAACAGACAGCAAACAATATTTTAATTTGTATTACTGTAAGAGAAATAAATTTCAAACAAATGAAAAATATAAATAAAACTAAAAAATCGGTAAATGACAGTAAATCATTTTGATCAAATGTATAAAAAATTTAAAATAAATATTTCTTTGAAAAATCAATGCATATTCCATTGTTTTTAACTGAATTAAAAACTTTTGTGAACTGAACTGAATGCAGCTACACTTCTTGCAACTTCTTGAGTGCTTTTTTAACTCGGACAAGCAAATAAAACCCATATGCTTGTGCTTAAAAATCGCGCCAATATATATATGCTGTGATTTGACTGTGTTGAAATAAAACTTATATTTAATTGCAAAAATTCATAATTTAATTAAATTTGTATTTTTAATTGGGCTTTTTAATTCTTAAATGTTGCCAACACTGTCGACATATGTTAAAGCACAAGCAAATGATATTCATTTCTTGCTGGCCGGGTTTATGAACAAATAAAAAGAGAGAAATTTAAGCGAGACAAAAAATGGATAGAAATATTCAAAATTAAACAGATATATTCTAATATTTAAGAATATTCTTGTTATATATCTAACATATTAAATTGGGTGTCTAAATATTTTTTTCTCTACTGTACAGTTTGTTTTTCAACAATCTCTATATTTTTTGGAATTGATTTTTTATGTGTTAATTTCTTTTTGGTGATTTTTTTTGGAAGTATTTTTTATTACTTTATAATTTTTTTATGGTTGGGACAAATTAGTTTTTGTCATATCACATCAATTAAATTAATTGAATTCAATTAAACAACTTTAGACTGTAAATGTTTTCAAATATAATTAAAAAAAATCTATAACACTCATGTACAAAATAAAATTACAAGCAGAAAAAAAAGAAGAATGCAATAGGATGGTCAAAATAAATTGTAGAAAAATTTTACTACTAAGAACTAAATTTTTTTTTTAAAAAACAGTAAAATTTCCTAATAATTAGTTTATATATCATCTTAAATTTAAATGTTAGTTAGGAAATGTATTCTTGGTTTTAAGAAAATTTTATTTTAAGTTCATTAGATATTATTTTTTTTTTTCAAAAATATTTTCTAACATCAAGTTAAATATCACTTCTTTTAAGTGAATATCTCCCTTTAATTTGTAGTAATTAATGGTTATCCTCGAGAGAACTACAACAGCCTAAGTGACATACGGCATCTATGGCTAAGCAACACTGAGGGTCCTTTGTCTTCTTAAATGTACTAGTATAAGGAAATTGTAGCAAAAATACAAAATATCACAGTTTCATTTCTTGTTATTATTGGAAAATTGAGAAATCTCATTAATTTATTTTAAGACATTTTTAGCTTAAACTTTAATTGACATATATAAATATTATTAAGTGAAAAAAAAAATAGTTTTAATGCCTCCGATAAATTTAAAGTTTAATAGGCGCAACGTCAATTTTAGAAAAGCCATTACTACATAAAAGTACAACTTTGAAATTTTTTACCTTTTGCTAACAAAGTTTTAAAATATATTTTAAACTACTTTAAATTCAAAAATTAAGACTGTTTCGATTACAGATGGGCACGTAAGCTATTTTTGACTCACGAACCAAAAATTACAATCATGCACGATAATTCTCTTTAATAGCTACTTTAATTTGTTTACTTTAATAATATTTTTTCTTTAAAATTAGGAAAATTAACTAGTTTGTTTTTAATTTATTTTTTTTTTTTTTTTAAATAAAACTAAATTTTTTCTCGATTTAAAAAAATTTTTTTTTCTGAAGAAATTTTTAGGAAAAAATCCTATATCTAAGGATGTCATTTTTTAAAAATTTTAAAAACTTTTACTTGAAAAAAAAAAAATATTTTATTAAAATTTATCTGAACTAAGTTGCTTGAAAATTTTCCCTAGAATTAGTTCATCAGTTTCTAAAATCAAATAAATTTTTATTATTACATAGGAAAAAATTTATTACTTTTTGTTTGTAATTGCCTAAACTAATTTTAAAAAAACAATTTTTAAAAATTAAAAAGTGGTAGACTTAAAAACTGAATTTGGAAATGGCTTTCTAAAATTTAGCTAATTTTACTACTCGCGAACGAAAAACGAACACAAATTAAGTTTAAGTACTTTCTCGATTAAAATTAGATACGGTTTTTGAACTAAATGGTAGTAAATTATGTCCTAGGAAAAAATTTATTACTTTTTGTTTGTAATTGCCTGAACTAATTTTTAGAAAACAATTCTTCAAAACTAGGAAGTAATAGACTTAAAAACTGAATTTGGTAATAGCTTTCTAAAATTTAATTAATTTTACTACTCGCGAAAAAAAATTAACACACATTAAGTTCAAGTAATTTCTCATTTTAAGTTAGACACATTTTTTTGAACTAATTCACTCCCAAATTATGTTCAATTTTTTTTTTTTTTAATAAACTAAATTTTATTATATTTTAGTATGCAATTTTCTTAAAACTAAAATGTTTTTCTTAAAAATTGATAAATTTGTATTTAACATACTATATTCCTAAAATCAAGAAATATTACTTAGAAAAGATATGAACTATTTCAGAGCATATAAACTATTTCGTTTTTACCTAAACATAGGATTTTTAATTTATTTTAAGAAAATTTTTCAAAAGTTTTAATAAAATTGGACTTAAGAGGAAATTTTGAATTAATTTTTAGTTCATGTCTTTTTTTTTCGAGTGTATGACGGCACTTGTAAAAAGCATAATTGGAAACAATTTGCCAAAGTTGGAAAATAAAATGAGTTCTTTTTAAAAAATCTTTTCCGCACACAAAAATTCAATTTTATAAAAATAAATATTAGAAAAATTAAAAAATATATGTCTGTAACCGGTCTCGAACTCAAAATCCTCTGCGTCATAATTTTTTTTAATTAAAATGCTCTGCCAGTACAGTTGGCAACTTTTGACTGAGCAGTACTGAAGAAACACTTTTTGCAAACACTGTCATAGTAAACTAAGCCAATCCTTTGTCAGAGAGCTTTTCCTTTTATAAACCATTTATTCATTTTTGTAAAATAAATACTGGTCAAACACTTTTTGCAAACGCTGGTAAATCGTCCCAAATACAGGTTGGTTGAAAAGTTCCTGCGCTCGAAATGAAAGTATACTGTTTTTGTTACGAAATATATTTTTTTATTCAATATAATCTCCTAGAAGCGCAATACACTTGTTCCAATGATCTTCCAATAATTTTATCCCATCCTTATAATGGTTTTCCGGAAGCTCTGCAAAATAACCGTCTACGGCTGCTATGGCCTCTTCATTCGACGAAAAATGCTTTCCACGAAGGAATTCTTTGAGATTTCTAAAGAGATAGTAGTCACTAGGAGCCAAATCTGGTGAATACGGTGGATGTTCAAGCAATTCGTTCTATAATTCTTTGAATTTAGCCATCGTCAAAACACTTTTGTGAGCAGATGCATTGTCTTGATGAAAAATGATTTTTTTCTTCTTTAAACCAGGTCTTTTCTCACGAATTTTTTCATCCAGCTGATCCAAAAGGCTGCAATAATATTCAGAGTTGATTGTTTTACCTTTCTGAAGATAATCAATCAACAAAATTCCTTTTGCATTCCAAAAAACTGATTCCATAACTTGTGACTTCACCTGCTTTGGAGCTGAACAACCAGCTTCAGTCCACTGTAAACGTTCTTGTTTCAATTTAGGATCATGGTGGTAGATCCAAGTCTCATCCATAGTTATAAAACGACGCAAGAAGTCGGTTTTATTAGGCTTAAAACGCTCCAAATTATGCTGAGAAATTTGTTTTCGATCCAGTTTTGATTGAATTGTTAACGTGTGCGGCACTAATTTTCCAAACAGTTTTTTCATACGTAATTCTTCATGTAAAATATGGAGTACTCGTTCGTCTGAGATGCCTATGGCATTAGCAATTTCACGCTTAGTCAAACTTGGATCTTCACTAACCATATTATGTACCTGCTGAATGATTTCTGCTGTGGTTGCAGTTTTTGGTCGTCCTTCGCGTGGATCGTCTTTAAGGCTGGTACGACCACGTTTAAGTTCACCAGCCCAAAATTCAACGGTGCGTTTTGAAGGTGAGGACTCCTTAAACACTTCTAACAATTGTTGATAAATTTCCTTTGCTTTTAAACCCTTCAAAACAAAGAATCTAATGACTGCACGATATTCAATTTTTTCCATATTAAAAAAAATCAATGACACGTCAACTTCAAATGGCTTGTAAACAAAGAATGAATTGACAGAATGACTTGCAACTTTGCATGTGTTCTCAGGACAGTTATACCAACTTGAGAAAAAAAAAGTTTGGACCTAGCAGTGCCATCTCTTGGTGAGCGCAGGAACTTTTCAACCAACCTGTAAGTGTTCTACCAGTAATATATATTTAATTTCAATTTCTCATTGGAGGTTTATTATTAATATTTTTTAGAGAATTTATTCTTTAAAAATTTAATAATTTTATATATAATTTTATCTGAAATAATATATTGCTTAAAAAGTAGTTTAAGCTTACTTTCTTTTTATACATTTCAAATTCATTTTATTTTAAATTTGCAGGAGTGTCATTCATTATTATTTTCTTCTTTTATTTCTCTTTTAAATTTTTCACTTCATTATGCCATAAAACAACATTCTGTCTTCCATATTTTTTTTTTCGGAAAATTTATTTGAAAACCATTAGAAATGGAAATGGACACTTTACTTACAGGACAAAAAAAAAATAGAAGATAGTTAAGAAAACAGCAAACATTAAGAGGAAAATTACTACGAAATATAACACTATAACTACATTTGTAACACACTTATATACACTATTCGTCGTTCGTTCATGTGTTTCTGTGGGTAAATTGGGTCAAGGAGGCACTTGGGTAATGATGAAAAACACACATAGTACATATAATATGGTGTAGTAACTTTTTTGTTGCTTATAAAAGCCCACATTATAAAGATACATTTAAATTTTAGATGAAAAAAAAAACAGCCGGAAATTACTTTAAATAATATGTGAAATATATTTACTCTCGTAGTATGTTAGAAATTTAATGTAAAAACTTGTCAAGTTTTTAAGGAAATGTGATACTTGAATGATAAAAAGTTTTATTATAATTTTTTTTTTTTTTAAATTAAATTTGTTAAAATTATTCTCATAAAGAATTTTAATTAAATTTAATTGTTATAATATTGATTTATTTATTATCATTTTAACAAATTTATCACATTAAAATTATTTAATTGAACTCTAATTTATTATTTTATCCAATATCTGTGCTTTGTTTGTAACCATAACTAAAATGCATAAATAATTTATGTAATTATCCTTAAAAACATAATTAATAATCTACATTAGATAATCAAAACTATCAAATAATTTTCTCCAAAAATATCATCATCATAATAAAGATATACAACCGAATGCTTCAAAGAACAAAAAAAGTATAAAAGACTTAGTATGTAATTGTGGGTTGGTATAAGAAGAGAATGATAAAGGAGCTGAACTACCTAGTGTATGTTAGACATGTATTTAAAAGGTGATTTTTTTGCTATTTGCTTATTCAGGGTAATTTTTTTCAGTGGAAAAAACAAGATTCGTGATATGTGGCAATGCCAAAAAATGATCAGTAAGGTTTGCCACAACAACGCTTGGCGTCATATATTTTTGAGATTATAATTGTGCCCACCATTGTTATCCTATAATATAGTGTAATCATATAATGATAATAAAATAACCATAATTTTAGCACAATATAGTTGCTACAGTGATATTATGATTCCAAACTATGAAAAAGTTATTTAAGAAATGTTTTTCCTAAAGAAAAAATTTGTTATTAAGGACTGTTTCAAAAAAACTTCTTTGTTTTTTTTAAAGAAAAATACTTCAAAAAAATTTTAAATTCTAAGGACTTTTTTTTAATTAAGAAAAACCTATATTATATGGGCTTTTTCTAATAGAAAAATTCTTAGATTCTAGGGACATTTTTAAGAATTTTGTTTTTTTCACAGATAGTCCTCAGAGTCTCAGAATTTTTCTTTTAGAAAAAGTCTTAAGAATCTAAGAATATTTCTACTAGAAAAAGTCCTTAAATCTAAATATTTTTCATGATAAAAAGTCCTCAGAATCTAAGAATTTTTTATTTAAAGAAACTCCTTATAATTGTTATCTAACAAACAGTTTGTAGAATCTGAGATTTTTACTTTAAGGAAAAATCCATATAATCTAAAAGTATTTGTATCAGAAAATTTTCTAAAAATCTAGTATATTGTATAAGAAACCATTTCGTACAAAACAACCCAGCAAAAACACACCTTACCAAATAATGAGTCTAGTAATCTAAACCCCAAGGTTTTCACGTATTACCCTTTATATTATAATTCTAATTTTTTTTATATGGGATGTTCTAAAAGGTAACGTGTTCTGCTTACGTGCAAGCTTACGAAAACAATAAAGAATAATGGGTTACGCGTTTGCATATTAATAACTGGTTACTAATAATCAATTATTATTATATTTTTCTGTAAGAATTTGAGTAACACGTTATTTTTTGACTCCTGGTAACCAATTATAATTTAACTTTGAGTAAGCGACAAGGTAATACGATGCAGTGTTGTGAATCCCAATTTCTAATCCGCTTTTCCTTCAAAAGGAAATATATAAATTAACCCTTTGACGGCTGGGATAAATGTCCCATTTTTAGTTTTTGTCGTATTTGGCCCATTTTTTAACCGATTTGTATCGACATATGATAGTTGTTGCTTTCACACAATACTAACTATTTGGATAAATATGGTCTCGGAGCCAATAGGATCACCACAAATTCGTAAAAAAATATATATTTTTGCATAATTTTTGGAACACTTTTTTTGAATCCTATGGGACAACACAGGGGATAAAATTTTTGATACGATATGGTCCATTTCTTTAACTTTTAGAAACATCGAGATATTTGGAATTAGTTCACTTCATTTATTACAGAATACTGATACAATTTGGACCATATGTATCCCATGGTCGTCAAAGGTCAAAAAGAGGAATTTTTTTTATTTGCTGTTTGTTTTTTTTTTTTCAATTTTTAAAACCCAAATGTTTTAAAAAATCACCCTTTACTTACATATAAATATGTATATAATACATAAGTACCATCTACTACATACACTAACGGATGTTTGTAGTTTAAAGACAATTAAACGGATAAACATCTCTCTGAGGATTTACTTTTCAAATACACATGCACACGCACAAATGTAAATTTTAAGGAAAGAAGGAAGGAAGGATGAAGTTAATTAAACAGAAATACTAAATAATACAAACATAAGGGAATTATATGAATTGACAACAAATACTTATATTTTTAGTAAATTTAAAGTTAAAGTCTGTTAAGATTTCCTCCAAAAAAAAAAATCATATAAAACTCAGTTTCTGACAAATAATAAATGTTTTGGCAGCTATAGAATTCTACAAAAATTTGTTATCTAATCAGTACAATGTTTTTTCAATTTCAATATCTTTAATTGTTACCATATGTTTTTAATTTTTTTGTTTTTGTTTAAATATGAGTTTGAATATTTGTTCTCTTTAACCTCTATTTACATAAAATTGTGTTGTTAACTGTCGATACAATTTCATTTGCATATGTTACACAATATTAAGGGGTTCACATTGAGTCAAGTAAATGTTATTGGTGTTAAGATGTTGTAAATTTAAAGAAAAATTAAGAGAAAATTATTGCCGAATATTTGAATATTTCATAGAGGAAAGAAAATTAATTAAAATTAATTTTCTAAATATATTGGGTCGGGGTTAAATAGGAGTATGAAAATTGGCAAATTTGAACTCAACTTGGTCTCAAACAAGAGACCAAGTTGACAACTTTTGAAAATCTATATAAAAAATTTATGAAAATTATGTACATTATCGATAAATAAGAAATTTCAATATATGTTTATAACGCCTATTCTTTATTTGGAATAGGATTAACAAGATCTTCCAAAAAGTTGCAAAAACAAAATTCAGACAAAATATCGTTAAAATTTCAAATTATACGAAAATCCTTAAAAAATCGAGTTAAGACATTTAATTCCATTTTAATGATTTTTTTATAAACTTCACAATGTTTTTGTTACACTCAAAAAATTTGTCGTTAGAACTTAATAGAGTTGTGTCGTTCGAAAACGAACTAGTTCAATTGAACTACTCTTTACTATGAACTACTGATCTAGTTCGTAATCTTCAGCTCTTTTAGCTATTCAGATCTTTTAGCAGCTCTTTAAGGTATTCAGCTCATTTAGCTCTTTCATTCTTTTCATTTTTTTTTGTGATTTTCTTCTTCTTCGTCACTCTCACAAATGTCAGCAAATAAAAGGTGACTTTGTGATTTTCTTTCACTCTCACAATCAGCTGTTTTTTAATGTTGCCAGCTCAAGTTTTTATGTTCAATCATTAGGGCATAGTCGTTCTTAAAACTTGCCAGACTACATTTTTTTTTTTGACATCCCGCTTAATTTGGTATGAAGAAATTTTTTCTTTCTTTTGAGAAATTTTTACCAAGTTTCTTAAAAAAATAAACATTTCTTAATAAAAAAAAATCAATCAAAATTAAAAAAAAAAATGTCTTCATTTTTACTAAGTGCAAAAAGATAAAATGCTTTTAAGAAATTATTAAAAGCGTTAAATTATTTTAAATTAAATATTTAAGACAGCTAGACCTTGCAGTTCTTGTTTAGCAATTAAATTTAATTAAAATGACAATTAACTAGGAGAGCTATTAAACTAGAAGAGAGATCGAGCTGAAAAAACGATTGAACTAGAAGAGATGTTGAACTGGAAGAGCTATTGAACTAAAAGATCTATTGAACTGGAAAAGCCATTGAACTAAAAGATCTATTGAACTAGAAGAGCGAACTAGGCCACAGATAAGAGCTGAACTATAAAGAGCGCTCTTTAAAAAGAACTAAAATGTCCAAGCCTAGAATTTAATGCAAATGGCAATTAAAACAAAGGAACGAATCCCCTTTGCAATAACCCTTAATTAATGCTCACACTTTCAGATAATTTTCTAGATTCCTGTCTGTAGTTAATTAAAAAAGTTTTCAGTTCAGTTAAAAATAAAGTAACCTACATTTATTTTTCAAAGAAATATTTATATATTTATTATGTATTGTTATTATTTATGTAGATTTAAAATTGATTAGGACAAACACATGAAATTAACGGCTTCATAAGCTTTGTTATTAGATACTTTAAGAATTAAAATTCATAACAAAAAACTGTAAAAAAAATACGAGGATAAATATAAATTGATAAATTTCGTTGATCTTAGTTTAATTGTGTCTTGTTTTCAAGTTTGTTACTTTGTTTCCAAACACTCAATATAAAATATATATATATATATGTCCTTTATTTATTTAAATACAATAATATAACATAATATACTTAAATAAAAAGTTCACGGAGAACATAGCGCGACAACGAATTCTCTCCATCTACTTCTGTTTTTGGCAAGCAGTTTAATTTCGTTCCAGGTTCTTCGAGCTGTTTCATGTTCGTTTCTTATGCATCGGATCCATGTATTACGTGGTCTGCCTGGTCTTCGTTGACCTTGAGGGTTCCACTCTAGTGCAGCCCTAGCAATATCACTAGTTGGTCGCCTGAGAATATGGCCGATCCATGTCCATTTACGTCTTCGAATGTCATATTCGATTGAGCAACAATCTGCCTTATTCCAAAGATCTTCATTGGATAACCAATTAGGCCAATAGATACGTAATATCTGTCTCAGACACCGATTTACGAACGATTGTATTTTCTTCATGGTCAGTTTTGTAAGGCTCCATGTAGTGCATCCATATAGCAGCACAGATTTAACGCTACAGTTGAATATACGTAATTTCGTTCTCTGGGAGATGTTGTTAGCGCGCCAAATTTTATACAATTTGAGGAACGCAACACGGGCCTTGTTGATACGATCACCAATATCGGCTGCAGAACCACCGTCTTTCGCAATTTTGCATCCAAGATAATTAAAAGATTCTACATCTTCAATTACGGTACCATCAACAATAAGTGGTGACGAAAAATTAGTACCAATACGCATCAGTTTTGTTTTTCTGAAGTTAATTCTCAATCCTACACTGTTAGCATTTTCGGAGAGTCTATTTATCTTCTTTTCAATGTCCACAAAACGGTGAGACATTAGACATATGTCATCAGCGTAGTCTATGTCATTTAGGTACTCCATCATGTTCCACCGAATGCCGATTGGGGCCTCACTATTCGTTTTTTCCATTACACAGTCCAATAGTAGGATGAATAATGTGGGGGAGAGGATACAACCTTGTCTCACGCCTGTAATATTGGTGTAAGGTTGACTCTCCTTACCGTTGAAACGGACCTTACATTCCGCGTCTCTGTACAGCTCACGTATAAGGGCGACGATTTTTTCCGGTATTCCTTTACCAATTAATGCAGACCACATAGAGCTTCGGGATACTGTATCGAAAGCACGTTCAAAATCTACGAAAAGCAGGTACATTGGTGTATTATACTCCGCCGATTGTTCAATAATTATGCGTAGAGTATTGACGTGGTCTACACATGATCGTCCAGCCCTAAAACCAGCTTGTTCGTTACGCACAACTTGTTCCACCACTGGTGAGATTCGCTGTAGTATTAAAGTTGCCATCACTTTCCCTATTGCGTTAAGCACGGTAATGCCACGCCAGTTTTTACACTGAGTTAGGTCACCCTTTTTAGGGATTGTGACTACGACACCCTCTTTCCAATCTGCAGGAATTTGACCATTGAGCCATGCACTTCTTATCAGTGGGGTGATAACTTCCGCCAATGTATCAGAACCATACTTTAAAAGCTCTGCGGGCAAGTTGTCGGGACCAGACGATTTGCAAGTTTTTAGCTTGTTCAGTGCCGCCGTAACTTCAAAAGAAGTCGGAGGATGGGTTGAAATATCTCTTCTCGGATTGCGGCGTATAGAAAGCGTCACAGCCTCAACGGGATTGTTATTGTCTACAGCTGATGTGTGTGATGAGAAGTGTTCGCGCCACCGTTCTAATTGTTGCTCAGTTGTCGTCAGATCTGATCCATCATTTGCTTTTAACGACATAGTACATCGGATGTTGTTGCCGCTCATCTGTTTTATAGCAGAGTAAACTCCGCGTAGATTGCCTGTATTTGATGCCATTTCAGCTTGTTCCGCTATATCGTTAAAATATTTTTCACGGTCAGCCCGTACCATATAATTTACCCTTCGCGCAGACTGACGGTATGCTGACTTTGCTTGTTCTTTTCCAGCAGTTGTTTTGGCTTGCATCCGTGCTTTGCGAAGACGCTTGCGATTTTCAATTTCATCCCAGGATTCAGAGCTGATCCACGGTTTAATTTTATTATTCAATCCAAGAGTTGATTTTGCGGTAGCCTTGCAGGCTAAAACCACGTCTGACCACGTATGTTGGTCGTTGTGTGCCAGACTGGACCTTAGGTTCTGGTTATATACCGATAAAACGGCTGGGTCGCGAAGGCGAGCTGTGTTGTATTTAACGACAATATAAAATAGACAATCATCAAAGCATTAACCCAACAAGGGCATGGATATTGGAGAGGGTTGTGTAGCGTCAAACGAAAATACTAAGTATTGTATCCTGCTGGCTCTGATGGAATTTTTTCAATTTTTCTACTCTATAATTTACTAATAAAAATTTGCATGTTTCTTTGCAATAAAAAAAAACAACTTCTAAAAATTAATATGATTATATAATTTAAAACATTTGTTCAAAATGATGTACTGTCATTTAATAATTTTTTTCAGTTTCATTTATTTTTTTATTTTATTCGAAATTTTATAAAAATTTATCCACAAAACGAAAATTTCTAGTTTATTTGTTTCCGTTACAGTTATTACAAATTTAAAATTTTTTTTGTGCTGTCTGCTTCAAAAAAAAATTTAAAAAATTCCAATTTTGTTTTTTATTTAAATTGTTTGTTTAAACACACGTGCACACATATTGTCATTCATACAAAATGTGTCTATAGACTGTGTGAATATACCAAAAACATTTAAATTTTTTAAATTCAAATAAATGAATAATCAGTTATTTTTTACGGAATTGTTAGGTAAAATTTAAAAATTTTTAACTGATTAATTATTTGGTTTTTAATGATGTGTCAGTTGTTTAAGCAACATTTAATAATAAATAACGAAAACCATTTGATTTTAATGAAAAGTAAATACACTGAGTTTTAAATGAAATATCATTTGTTTTAAATGGTACTTTCTGTTATTTTAAATTACAAAATATTTTAATTAAAAATTTTTAGCATTTTTTTTTTTGAGTAAAAAAAACTATTTTTATAGATTATTCCTAAAATGCTAATTTTATTTTAATAAGTGTAAAATTATACATAATTTTTTGTAAGTGGTTGGATCTGGAAGCACATGTAGTAGATGCACCCTGGAACTATTCTATAAAAAATTGATTACAATTCTTAAATTTTTGCACACATAATTTTTTGTTATACAAAATTAGGATTAAATGTTGTGACTTAACTGTGAATATACTTAATATTGTTTAAATATTTTTTTTAAATAATGTAATCATTGTCGATGATTGTTGAAAACATGCCACAATTTAAATTTTTATACACTACGAATTCTTTCAATTGTTTGTGATATTTAGTAATATTAAAAACGGTGAGATTTTGACGAGTTTTTCTAAGATTTTGATGATTTTTTCTAAAATAAAAAATCATTTTACAAAGATTCGCTAAGTAAATGGTAAAAAATCTCGTTAAAAAAAAAAGGAAAAATATTTTTAGTCATTTGTAACGAGCTTTTAATCTCCTTTTTATTAAAAATAATCAAAGCAAATTATCAATTTTTAGCTAGGCTGATACAAATATTCTGATCCGGCATAAAATCCCTTCAGCACCCTAAATATTAGACAATCTAAAGCCTACAGAAGAAGACAGAACATAAAAACCCCCATTAAAATATTTTTTGCTCTATTCTTGTTTTCCTAGCAATCAATTACGTGGTTAAGTTGATTTCCCAACAAGCACTATGACGTTACTAAAATTTGAAGACCAAATCTTGTCTATTTGTATATAAAAAATGTATCGTTTGGATCAAGTAATATTTTTTACAATTTTTCTTTTGTTTAAATGCAAATTTAAAAACGTTTGTAATTCTTTATTAACATTTTTCCTTTTCCGATATTTATCTTATTCAATATGTTAATATAAATACTAAATAAAATAAAAACGTATTATTTGTAATGTATATTAAACAAATTGTTTAATTACCCACATAAATATCCATTTATTTATTATTTAAAAATAAATTTATTACATTATTTAATTATACATTTACAGATGTACATTATGTGGTTTTTCTTTTGTTTTTTATATTATTTTTGATAAATATTTGTAATTGTTTGTAATTAATGTTTTAGTTTTATTTTACTCAAAAGTTTTATTCCCTAGTTATGTAATCCATTTTATAATAAAATTTCATGTAAAATGAAAATGTTTGTAAATTATGCAAAGTTTTTTTTTTTTAAAATAAATATATAAAAGGGAGAAAGAATTTATGTAGTTATGTAGGAAAAAAAAAACTTTTGAGTGAATAAATGATAAATATAATAATAATTTTTCGTTGATAAAAAGGGATTTAGTTGAAAATTTAATAATTTTTTGGATTACACACAGCAAATAAATTGGTTGGTATTCTATTGAAAACAACACAATTTTATAGTTATTCAATAATTTTGATTGTAATTACTTAAAATTCAAAAAATTTATAAAATTAATCCAACAATAAAGCAGTAGTGCATCATCCAAAAAAAACTAGATTTTCTAATCGATATTGAAAAAAATATAGTTTTCTATATTACTTTAAATGCCAACAACCCATAATTTGTTAAAGATCTAGTCATTTGAAATAAAATATTGCCAGTCAAACTCGAATATTAGTTATTTTTAAATTAAAAAAACTTCACTTCATCTCAATACTTTTTTTTTGGAATCAATTTTAAGATAATGCTAAATTCTTTTTATCTACATTGGTGCGATCTTTAGAAAATTTCCACAATTTTGGATATTATAATTAAATATTGAGTTTAGCAACAGAAATTTTAATTATTTTAACAAATTTTGATATTAATTATATTTTTGTTTTTTTATTTATTTTTGCTATTTATATTCAACATTAGATAACAACTCAATATAAGTGACTGTGGTGCAGTGGGTAGATACACAGCATCATAGTCTAAGGGTTTTTTTTTTGTTTGTAACTTTATTTCATCACATTATTTTAAACAACATTGAGCCTCAGCACAATATTGTTGGCAAAAAATAAACTTATTTTTTAATAAAAATAAGAATAAAAAAAAATATGTTAAAAAAACGTTACTTAAAATACAAAAAATTGTATAGCATTCCCAGAAAATATAAAAATTATATTACAAACATTTTAATATTTTGCAAAAGATATTATTTTAATTTATTTTTCTGATTTCTGAGCTCAAATCATAGAAAAGACATAAACATTTTATTATACCCTTCACCACAGGTGGAAGGGTATATATAAGTTTGTTATTCCGTTTGTAATTTCTGCAATATTGATATTAGACCCTATAAAGTACTTATATTCTGGGTCCTTATGAAGAGCGAAGTTGATTTAACGATGTCCGTCTGTCTATCTGTCCGTCTGTGTGTTGAAATGGATTTTCGGAAGAACCCAGACATGATGAGGACTTGATTGTTATATATTTCTGTCAAATGTGATCCATTTCTGCTTGCTATTAAAAATCAGCCAGATCGGTTGATAAATGTCTGAGATATTAGCAAAAAATCAGGACTATCTCTAATTTTTTCCGTAAAATTCCTTTGTTTTTATATGTATGTTGAATATTACGCATAACAAACACATCAATTTCTTTTCTTTCACCTCTTTACCTTTTATACACAAACAACAAACACATACAAAGATTTCTCATTTAAATAAAAGCCAAACAAATCCCTATTGAACTAAAACTGTTCATTTAACTCTATAAACGATGATTCCATATAGCCTTCATAGCCGAGTCGTCTAAAGGCTATGTCACAAATACGCGAGTTCGAATCCTACTCAAGACCACAATTCAACTTTTTTTTTGTACATTTTTTTTATTTTCTAGACTTTTTTTATTTTTTGTTTTTTTATTTAACATTAAATGATTAATTTAAATAAAATTTTATATTAATAATTAAATAATCCATAAATAGGCTAAAAACATCAAAATTTGTATAAAAGAATTTATAAACAGATTTTTAAACCATTTTCTCATATATTAAGAAAATTTTATATATAATTTCCCTTTGAGTGCAACTATTTTAGGCCATAACTTATAATAATTTATAAAAAAAAAAATTATAAACTATTTTCCTACAAATTTTTAAAATGAAGCTAAATAAATTAAAAATATTTTGTAATAAAAAAGCGAAATAAAATCCCAAATGCAAGTTTGCCAGCTAAATCAAACATATTTGTAGAAATAAAACACATGCAGTTCTAGTGATTTCTTTTAACGATTTGTAACAAAATATTTTTTTGGTCGAAAAAAGCTTTTTTTAGAACTAAAAAAATTTTTGAAAAAAAATATGAACACTGATTGGCATTATGATCGTGATTGTTGTTGTTTTTATTTTATTTGTTGAACTTTTTGTCTTTCACCTCCTCACCTTTTACCCACAAACAACAAATCCATACAAAGGTTTGTCATTTAAGTAAAACCCAAACAAATCTGTTTTAAACGAAAACTCTTTATTTACATCTATTAACGACGTTTGCTTATGTCCTTCAATGGCTCAGTGGTCTAAGCGCTTTGTCACAAATACTTTTTTTCTTTTAGTCGCGCGATCGAGCCCCGTCTATTCAACTTTTTTTATTTTTATATTTTTTAACACTTTTTTTTATTTTCTTAAGACTTTTTGTTATTTTTTTTAACAAAAAAAAAAATGCGTCCAGCACAGTTGTCTTAACGATGTTGGTCAGCTTTTCTGTATAATTGGAGAACGGAAAGAGGAAAAGTTTCCAAATAAAGTGCAAGCATCTTGGTGATTAATACACAACATCTGACCAAATGTGGGCGGGATCCTTGAATTGGGCGTGGCTAAAAACATCAAAATTTTTATAAAAACTAAAATGTAATATAACCTATGGATACGTCTGATATATCCAAAGATCGAAAATCTTTAGTAGAACATATTTCCTGAAAGTAGTTATGACCAAAACATAAATTTTTTTAAATCCCTATTTTCGGGAACCACCTCTTTACCTTTTATACACAAACAACAAACACATACAAAGATTTCTCATTTAAATAAAAGCCAAACAAATCCCTATTGAACTAAAACTGTTCATTTAACTCTATAAACGATGATTCCATATAGCCTTCATAGCCGAGTCGTCTAAAGGCTATGTCACAAATACGCGAGTTCGAATCCTACTCAAGACCACAATTCAACTTTTTTTTTGTACATTTTTTTTATTTTCTAGACTTTTTTTATTTTTTGTTTTTTTATTTAACATTAAATGATTAATTTAAATAAAATTTTATATTAATAATTAAATAATCCATAAATAGGCTAAAAACATCAAAATTTGTATAAAAGAATTTATAAACAGATTTTTAAACCATTTTCTCATATATTAAGAAAATTTTATATATAATTTCCCTTTGAGTGCAACTATTTTAGGCCATAACTTATAATAATTTATAAAAAAAAAAATTATAAACTATTTTCCTACAAATTTTTAAAATGAAGCTAAATAAATTAAAAATATTTTGTAATAAAAAAGCGAAATAAAATCCCAAATGCAAGTTTGCCAGCTAAATCAAACATATTTGTAGAAATAAAACACATGCAGTTCTAGTGATTTCTTTTAACGATTTGTAACAAAATATTTTTTTGGTCGAAAAAAGCTTTTTTTAGAACTAAAAAAATTTTTGAAAAAAAATATGAACACTGATTGGCATTATGATCGTGATTGTTGTTGTTTTTATTTTATTTGTTGAACTTTTTGTCTTTCACCTCCTCACCTTTTACCCACAAACAACAAATCCATACAAAGGTTTGTCATTTAAGTAAAACCCAAACAAATCTGTTTTAAACGAAAACTCTTTATTTACATCTATTAACGACGTTTGCTTATGTCCTTCAATGGCTCAGTGGTCTAAGCGCTTTGTCACAAATACTTTTTTTCTTTTAGTCGCGCGATCGAGCCCCGTCTATTCAACTTTTTTTATTTTTATATTTTTTAACACTTTTTTTTATTTTCTTAAGACTTTTTGTTATTTTTTTTAACAAAAAAAAAATGCGTCCAGCACAGTTGTCTTAACGATGTTGGTCAGCTTTTCTGTATAATTGGAGAACGGAAAGAGGAAAAGTTTCCAAATAAAGTGCAAGCATCTTGGTGATTAATACACAACATCTGACCAACTGTGGGCGGGATCCTTGAATTGGGCGTGGCTAAAAACATCAAAATTTTTATAAAAACTAAAATGTAATATAACCTATGGATACGTCTGATATATCCAAAGATCGAAAATCTTTAGTAGAACATATTTCCTGAAAGTAGTTATGACCAAAACATAAATTTTTTTAAATCCCTATTTTCGGGAACCATAAATCTTTCAGAGTCCAAGTTTTATCACTAAACTAAATGGTAAATTTCCTTAAAGATGTCCGTATATAAATCTGCCCATTCCATATATGTCCATATATAAACTTCACTATTTTCCCAACCATCGTGAAGGGTATATAAGATTCGGCATAGTCGAATTTAGCCGCTCTTACTTGTTTTTTTATTTAGTTTAATTTTTTTGTTTAATTTTATTTTTTTACTTAAATTTTTTTTATTGTTTAAATTAAAAATCACAATTAATTTAATTTGTAGCTGCAATATTATTATTAAACACAAATATTCAAATTTTAAACCTAAACAAAATATTCAATTTTGGAAATCGACTAAGAAAATTTTTATAGAGTTTAAAGGAAAGGCAATGGCCTGAGAAACAAAAGGCCGCAGGTTTTAGCCCAGTTGGAGGCATAAAAATATTTTAGTTGTAATAGTAGAATATCTATTTATAAAATGTAACGTTGAAAAAAAATGTTGCGTTGAAAAAAATATTGCCTGAAATTACGCAGATTTCCTGGAGGTTAGGGCAGGCCGTCAAGTGGAAAACTTTTCCTCTCTCTTTTGCCATATTTTCCCTCCTAGTAATTTCCAAAAATCCCGCCTTAATCAGTCTTTCCCTTGGCGCAGGCCGTCAAAGGGAAGTTTTTCCCCCTTTTTGTTTCTACCCGTAGGGATTTTAAAAAATCTCATCTGTGTAGAAGTCTACGCTGGTATAGGAACCTATGTACAAAAATTCAACTTTCTAGTTCCAACGGTTATGACAGGCCGTCAAGGGGGAGAATTTTCCCTTTTTTGTCTCTTTCCGTAGGATTTTTCCAAAACTACCGCCTGAGCTAATATTTTCGCCGGATGATTAACCTTCAGACTAAATTTCACTTTCCCAGCTCTAGCAGTTTGGACAGGTCATTAAAAAGGACTTTTAAATTTTTTAAACCCCATTTTGACCACGTCCTAGAAGAAAATTCCAACAATGTACCTTATCACTAAGTTAGCTCATATGTATACAAGTTAAGTCAGCTTAAAATTTCATTTAATTTACCCACAATTTAAATATAATTAATAAAATATTGTACATATTACCATTGCTTGCAAAACACTTACAAAATGTTTATAAAACACTTACTTTATATATAAAAGCAATATTAAAAGCACTAAAACTTTAAAAAACGTGGGTAAAAATTTTTTCACAATCTGTTTACATTTCTCCATAAAAATTAATTAAATTAATAATTTAAATATAATTTCCTATTTTATGGCAAAAAAAAATTTAAAAATATTTTCAGTGTTAAAAATATATATGTTAATATGTCTTAAGGCTACAGTGGCACAAAGCAAAATGGGTTTAATTGCGTTAATGCTAATTGTGTTATTTTTTATTATAAAAAATTATTTACAGCCTGTATTGATTGTTGAATAATAATTTTGTTTTAAAAATCCCCCACCAAATTTATTTAAATACAATCAAAAAACCATCAAAATCACTTTCATATAAATTTTATACATATTCAAATGAAACTTGAGATGCTGTTTTAATATATATTATATGTATTATAAACCCCCTCTATGTACCTGCTACTTAAGATTTTCGATAATATATAAATAAAAATCCCATAGTTCGCCATACAAAGGAGCCATATATAAGAAGAAGAAATGATTTTTATTGTTCTTTTATTACTTAACAAAAGGATAACAAATCATTTCTATTAAATCATGTTTTTCCCCACATCTTCTGTTCAGATTCCTTTTTTATTACACATAATAGATTTAAAAAGCGATTATGTTTGCAATTAATTCATAAACATGTTCTTTTTTTGGTATTAAAAAAGGAATCTGTTCACTAAGGAAATATAAAAAAGGAAAATATTTTTTTTTGGCATAATAAAAAATATATTGAATATAAAAAAATATAGAAGAATAAAAAACTTTTTTTTGAGCAGAAATTTGTTTTGTATTTTTGTAAAGAATAAAGGTTAAACAATTTTATTCATTTTTTATAAAATGTTTATGTCATGCACAGTGGGTAGAAAGATAAAATATATGTAAGAAAAATTTTCAGATTGTACAGTTTAAAATTTGTCAAAATAATAAAAAAAAATATAGAGAAAATTTAAAATTTTTAGGAAGTTGGTATTAAAAATGGAAAATTATATAAATTTTGTTTTCACATGCAAAGAAAAAAAAAACATGGTTAGGGCAATAATATTCGAAGAGCATCATTTATTTTTTAGTATATAATTGAGACAATCATAGGAATTATAAAAATATAGTTATTATTTTATGAAATTAGCATTATTTTATAATTATATGATTTAAATCCGTAATGATTATATTATGGTCCTAGTGATCATAATATGATCCTCAGTGATGACAAAACTCTCCTCAAGTATCATATATATGATAGGTTTATACTATGGTAATTTCGATTCCCCATGATTAGGGACTACATTGTTAAATTTTTTCTTTGCGTGGTGACTGTTGTTTATTGAGTTTGCGGAATAGTTCTATATACACCTTCATATGTCATAAAAATTTATATATACCTTTCGGATATTTATCCAGTCTTGGAATAAAATCTTTTTTTTTAAACTGTGGTGAACCATAAACTGAAATACAAAACTATTTTCTTTTCATAAAAATAAGACAAATGTAAATGTCAAATGCCTATTTCTTGAGGTGATCAGATGGGACGCACTTCGTTGTTACGAAATATTTTGTAGGCAAGTCACATGGGAACGTGGCACGATATCTACTCAATTTAAGTAGAGCTGACTGCTGCAGACTTAGTGGCCTGATTATGGCCAGTGACCCCTTGTGCAGGAAAAAGACATCTTTGAATATGTTTACAGGCAAATATATATTTGTTTAAAAACTACCATATGTATATTTGAAGTAGATTTCCAAGTATTTTATATTTATGGTTATTATACATATGTTTCCAGGCAAACATTGTAATATTTGTATTTTCCCACCTAAATAAATATATATTTGCAGTTGTAATTTTATCATCATTATACTTGTGGGATGCAAAAATAAAAATAATAAACATATATTTATTTGCAGGCAAACATATCTGTTTACAAGCAAACATATTATATTTGCAGGCAAGCATATTGTATTGTAAATGCGGCAAATATAACTTACAGCGTTTCCAAATATATGTACATTACCAGCATATTATATTTCCAGCTCGTCGTTTTTTTCACCGTGTAGAGGAAGAGGACACGGCAGAATGTTTATCTGTTACTGTCCAACTTTCTCGAGATCCAGACGAAGCATTTTGGGTAGTGACTGTGTTCAAAAAATAACCCTGCTTAATTTTCTCAGATTTTTAAGGAAGACTGGGAAATTCTAGATTGGAACTTCTCTAACATATTCTTCTCTAATGTCTAATTTCTACAGGGTATAATACAATGGTCAACTTTATAGTCTGAGAGCCAGGGACTTCCCTCAGTATTTGTCTATCGCCCCACAACTAAACCTACATACACTGTCAATATTATTTCGTTAAAAACAATCTAAAAAAGAGGACTACTGAATTTTCATTATATTCAACACATTTTGTTGTTTATTTTCAATCATTGTTTAAGTAAAAGCAATTGAAAGTCGTTTAAAATAACCATCAATTTTTAACTGACAAAACGTAGAAAAAAACTATTTTTGTGATTTGTTTTTCAAATTGAATTTTTTTTATTTATATGTAATTTTACAAAACACAACACACACAGCTGTATATATTTTTATTTTCTATGTGTGTATGTATACTTGAATAATTTTTTTTAAATTTTATTGAAATACTTTTGTATATAAACAAAAAAAGGAATTATATGAATTTCTATTTTTAGAAACAGAAATCATAAAATTTTACATTTTTTTACAGAAAATATCACCTCCTATTGAATGTCTGTAAATTTGTATAGTTTGTGACTGATTCAAATAGTTAAAAAATATATATCTTCAATTTCAATTGAATCTTCAGCCCGTTACGGAAAATATATTGTGAGTGTATATTTCGATATCTTCCAAAGGGGATGACATCACATATTGAGAAGGGTACAACAAATAATACAACACTTTTATTTGCACGAAATTTTTGGAGTACTATATTAAGAAAGGAATACTTGAACGAAAAAAATTAAATTAACGATATTTCTAAGAGAATATTAATTACTTTTGACCTCATCAAAAGAGAAAAAAAGAGAACACACAAAGAAAAAAAAAAACATAATTGGGGCAATCATATTCGCAGAACATCAAATGTTTTTGGGATTATAATTGTGCCAACCGTAGTCGTACTACAGTATAGTTATCATATTATGATAATTATATAACCATTATTTTCCCATATTATGGTGCCTAAAGTGATATTATGATTCGAAACTATGAAAAAGCTTTTTAAAGAATGTTTAAGAATATTTCTTTAAGAAATATTATTTCTACAGAAAAAATTTGATATTAAGGACTTTTTCAAGAAAGAAAAATACTTAAAAAAATTAAATTCTAAGGAATTTATTAATTACAAAAAACATAAATGATGTGTACTTTTTCTAATAAAAAAAAACTCTTGGATTCTAAGGACATTTAAAAGATTTTTTTAAGATAGTCCTTAGAAAAAGTCTTTAGATTCTTAGAATATTTCTACTAGAAAAATTCCTTATAATCTAAGAATTTTTCATGATCAAAAGTGTGATGCAGTTTATTTTCCAGCTGGGATATAGCTCAGCTGTTCAGATTCACCAAATGTCTGCTTCCTTTCTATAAATAATTCGTGATAACGCAACCCTTTACAACGATGGTCGACAATACGATACGAACTTAGAGGAAACCAGGTTTTGGTATTCGAATAGCGAGATTTACTTTAGAACACTGTGCGAGTTTTGATCATTTATGATCGGCACTAACCGTAGGTAACATTTACCAAACTCTAGAAAGAGTTTCCGCTCGACTAGTTGGATTGATTAGCAAACAATGGGGATAAGCAGTGGTTCCCATACGACTATCTACAAACGAGAATAAACAGCGGTTTTCGTGTTTAAGTAATACGGCTGGCTAACGACGAGAATAAACAACGGCTCTCGTGTTTAAATAATACGACTAAATACAAACAAGAATAAACAGCGGTTCTCATGAAGGGAAGCAGGAAACAGTAGAGAAATCAGGTTATATTTCGTTGCCGGGTCGAAGTATTGCACGATCCGTCCCTCGGTTCTGGCTCGCTTTACAGCCTTTAACTTTCACACTATATGTAAATAATTTCCCCAACTTAATGAGAATTATGTAAGGTGTTGCTATAAGTATAAGATTGGGTATGGGAAAAAGTAGTAGAGAATAAATAGATTTGTAGCGACACGTTACAAAAATCTTCAGAGTCTAAGATTTTTATATTCCAAGAAAAGCTTTAGAATCGTAAGTTAATTTAAGAATATATGAATTTTTATCTAAAAACAGTTTGCAGAATCTGAGAATTTTACGTTAAGCAAAAGTCTATAGAGTTTAAAAATGTTGCTATCAGAAAAATTTCTAAAAATCTAGTATTTTGTATAATAAACCGTTTCGTACAAAACAACTCTTGTGTACTACAGACATTTTCTTATAAAAATTATTTTCTTAATATTCTGATTACTTTTTTCACAAAAAAGTCGTTATTTAAAAAAAAAAATAATTAATAAACATATTTTTTTTTAGAAAAAATTTATAATTGTTTTCATGAAAAGACTTAAAAATATAAAAACTTTATATGGAACCTTTTTGACAATGAATTTTTTCGAATGAATTGATTGTTGTAAATTATAATGTTATATGTATAGGGCATGTACGAAAATAAAACGCCCCAGGTGAAAATAATCATATATAATAATTTTTACATGGATGAACAGAACTGATAATTTTTGTTTATGAAAAATTTATTTATAATTATTCATTGATTGTTGTCAGCATTTTATAATTCCATAAATATTATATTTTTCTTATAAACAGAATTTTTATTACCACAGTATGGTTACAGCCAATCATGTTATAAAATAGAAAGTGGCAATCATGAAATAATAAAATATTTACTATAATAAAGATGTTAGCGACCATATTTATGAGTAGAACTTATTTATAATTCAATAACTTGATTGTGACAAGCATGCCCTAATGCAGCACGCATAATATAGTAACCGTGATCATGTTTTTTCTCTGCGTATATCCCGATCTACTTGTTACACCACTGTAGCTCAATGGGTTAAGAATAAAATATATTTCAGGATATAATTCTAAAAACCAAATTTAATGAAATGTGTTTAATAAAATTTCAAATAATTGTTAAGTTTTTTAAAGTAATTCTGTTTTAAAATGATATTCAAAGGAACCTTTTTTAGGTTTAAAGCAAGTCCATAGTTTATCTTTATGTCCTGAGAAATTTCATACACATCTGTGTTGTAATACATCAAATTTATGACATTTTGCAAAAAAAAAAAAAAAACAAAAATACTGTTACCTCATTTTTACCACGGTTGTTTCATA
The DNA here is from genome assembly GCA_949748255.1 of Eustalomyia histrio. Taxonomy (NCBI): domain Eukaryota; kingdom Metazoa; phylum Arthropoda; class Insecta; order Diptera; family Anthomyiidae; genus Eustalomyia; species Eustalomyia histrio. The sequence continues at coordinate 25,799,709 of OX456527.1, read as the reverse complement.
TCTTACTTACACAACTAAACCTTTACAAAAAAAAAAAAAAAAAAATTAAGAAAAATATGACCCATTTTTTGTAATGGCATGTTGAATAATATTTCAATATTCTTAGTGCGAGTGTTTGGCGAAAGTTTATGTGTGTTATTTTTCGCCTCATAATTTTTCCTGTTATCCTTTTTTTTTTTTGTCAGTTTGAAAAACAGACACAATAACACACGCACACACACACACATACTACTTACCAAGGGTATTGAGGTAAATGTGGGTTAAAATCGTGTGTATTTTATTTGCAGAGTCTAGCTGTGTATTGTATTGTGTCCATCCATGGTTATAAATTTTTATATACCGGACATATGGTTTTATCTTATGCACACATAAAATACCATGATACTACAACTATACAACACATCATGTTGTTGTCTTTTTTTGTTGTATACACGAAAGTATCTCTAGCATGAAATACTGTTTGCCATGAAAGAGGTAAAGGTATTATTACATTTATGATGTTAAATATACATACATACTTGCAGACATGGGATAGAAGTATGAATAAAAAAGAAATCTAGCATGCACTACTATTTTTTTTAAACCATCATACATAAATTTCTTCCGGCGGAAGTTTAAAAAAAAAAACAATAACAAACTCACACAAACACACACACAAAATATTTAATATTAAAAAAATAGCTGGAATATGGATAAGAGTTTATAAAAAGGAATTTTAAATTTATTTCACAAATACCTTTGTAATATGATTAACATTAACCCTGTAAACATTTTGAAGCAATCTTCCAAGAAAATATTAAAGCAATATCGTGTTTATTTCATTTGGAAGAAAAATACCCAGTGGTACAATATTTTAAAATTATCTTTCTTTAATAATTTAAAAGATATTTCAAGGATACTTGAGAAAAAAAACATATTAAAAAATGGACTTTTGTGCCATAATATTTTATGGAAATATCGTATTTTTATCTTCTAAAAAATACAAACATATTCACCCTTATTCTAGTTGTCGTTATCAATGTCGTCGTCGTTTTTGAGTCAACATCACTTTGCTTCGACGTCGACATCACTTCGACACCAAATTGGTATTCTAAAACAGTGTTGTAACGACGTCGACAGTTTATCGATTTAAACAAAAACACATCTCTAAAAATTGAGTCGGCAGATTTATTATGTTTATTATTTTTGCGAAAAAATGATTTTTATGTGTAATTTAAATTCTGATACCAGTGATAAAGAAAATAAAAAAAATCTAGTATTGGAAGGAAGACTTCTCATACAGAAATCCAATATCTTTAATCTGCCGGATAACAAGTGAGTAGCAAAATCAAAGTCTGTTACTTTAAAGAATGTTAATCTTCTAATTTTCTTAAAAGGATTGAAAGTTACTTTCGGCTGAATAGAACAGCCTTCAAAGATGTGCTGGAAACAATAGCACCTAATTTGAAAACCGGAATCAAGTCCACATTTATTTTCAATACAATAAAGTTGGCAGCTGCATTAAGATTTTTAGCCCAGGGGTCGTACCAGCTCAGTGTTGGAAACGACTTTAACTTAGGGTTCAGCTGTTTCTGAAACTGTAGAAGATTTGCCACAGCTTCCTCCAGCGGGCTCAATATAAATTGCTTGAATCTTCCGCCACCTGTAGCATTACACTCGGCTTTGTTGGCTACCATTGTCTTTTTAACTTTAAATTTCAAGTCTCGCCAAACCTATAAATAAATTTTGTTATATTTTTATAATGCACTTTATATGATCATGCTTTCTTTACCTTCTGCCATCCATCTCACATTATTCTCGGTGGGCCAAGTGCATTTAATAAATTTGATATTTCTTCCGTTTTTTTTCGGTCATTACTTTTCCTCAAGTCGTTACTAAAAACTGTGTCGACAAAATAAAAGTCGTTTCAAGACAATATCGTCGTCCCATTCTACCAAATACTTGTCGACAGTTATCAATTATTTTCGATAACGACAACGGGAATACCAATTTCAAAAAAAAATCCCAAGACGACATTGTCTTGTGTCGATGGCGACAACAAGAATAAGGGTGATTATTTGAAATATTTTGTCACATTGGCAAAAGAAAAAAAAATTTAACAAATAAAAAAAGTTTATTGAAAGTAATAACTAGCAATGCATGGAACCAATACCACAATTAAAATTGAGATTTTTGATATATGTATTGATTAACCGCCCTCCAAATCAGGTAAGAGTTAGTTAACTTAATCTTTAAGAGGTATTTAATTGTATATATTTTCAATTGTAAGTACTTTGTCAACCCACCATTTACTATATTATGCTTGCTGCATTCAGGTATGGTTATCATAATCAAGCTTATAAATAGGTTCTAATCATCATGGCTACCATAGTAAGCATTTTATTATTTCATGATTGTCACATTGTATTTTATAATATGATTGGCTGTAACCACACTGTGGTAATAAAAGTTCTGACTATGAAAAAATTATGGAATTATAAAATAGTTTGACATTTACAGTCATAATACAAGGTTTGTTTTTTTCGAATTTTATAAAAAATATTCCATACATATTAAAGTAGATATAGACTTGCTAACTACCCTGTAGGAAGTCTGGGGTCATGTGTCTACAAGTCACCACTTTTGTCGCTTATTTTGGGTGACTTTTTCGAGACATGTCTACAAAGCGTCTATGCTTTTTACATTCCTTTTTTGCAGCTACAAAGCTGTGCTTGTTCTTGATTTTTTATGCTTTTATTTTGTTGAAAATACATGTGCATAGCTGCATGCAAAATTAAAGTTTTAAATAAAAATATAAAGAAAAATGAATTTAAAAGGTAAATATAAAAATTTAAACAAAATATATAATGAGCAAAAGAATTACAAAAAAACTTGTGCAAAAAAAACAATCAATTTTGTATAAATATAACAAGAAAGAGGCAACAATTTTTAGTGAAAGTTGCAACTCTAGAGATTTTGTGGAGCCTGATGAAAATTTTACGGAGCCTGTGGATGATTTCGAGCAGTCTTTTGAAGATTTGTCTACTCCAAAATTAAATTTGCACGACAATTTTTTATTAATAAAATATATAATTTAACAAAATAACCTTATTTCCTTCCTAGTGTGGAAATCTAGTAAAAAGTTCCAAAAGTGTAGACTATAATTACTAAAATGTACTAGTGAATCTCTGGTTCCAATGTCAACACCTAGTCAATAGTTGTGTAGATTCGCAATAACACGCACATGTTAATAGCCTGTTCCTCGATCTCGAACGAAAAACTTGTCAAACGAAAGCAAGTCACTCGAATTCGAATCAATTTGGGTTTCTCTATTTCGAAAGCCTTCGATCGACTTGACTTACGTGTGTCAATTTTTGTTTCTTACGCATTTACAAATCACAGAGATGCCAGATCATATATTTTGAGTATTTGTTACAATTTTCTTTAAAAGTAGCAAAAATACTACTAAACTGCTTAAAGACAAAAACAACCCTGTTTAACAGTGATCAGCTGTATATGACAAATGAAATAAAAAAATAACAATAAACAAATCAATTTTTATTTGGAAAGTGTGTTTATTTGTGAACATTTTTGTTATCGATTGGTTGTGGGTGAAATTGTAGTTTGGAGAGCTTTTCTGTTGCCTGTTGTCTGTTCGGTGCGGTCACTGCTAAAGTCCTTGTAAAATAAAAGATGTAAAAAAAAATGTAAATATGAGCTTCTTGGGTAAACGTAAGCCACAAACAACACACACATACCTTTTACCACTCAGCAACAGCGTAATAGGGGGTGAAACGGAGTTTAGTTTTCTGGTCAAATTTTCCTCCTCTGCGGAAAATTTGTTTGCTCCGAACACAAGAGTCCTTCTGGCAAAATCAGGCCTTTCTTCCATATAAAATACAAGCGTCTTCGGATGGTCCATTGTTGATTTTTTTAATCTAAAATTTAAAATTCTTAATAATCTATTAATATTTGTATTATTTTTTACTTACTTTTTGTTATCCATTGCTTTTTTTACTTCATTTTGCTATTAAAAATATCAAATATATATTTACTCGACAAAAAAATAGTAAGTGACTGATTTTGACATTTGCGTTCGAGCTGTTCGAAATAGAGAAACTAAATTTTGTATGAAAACAGTTACGTTTTCAATCGACTTGTCGTTCGAGTCATCGTTCGCATAGAAATAGAGTTAGTGAAACCCAAATCAGTTTTCTTTCGACTAGAAAGCGAACGAACGTGTTCTTTCGAAATAGAGGAACAGGCTATAAATGTCTACAGCAGAAAGCGTTGGCTGGGGCATAATTAGTCAGTAGTACTGGTGACAAAGTCAATAGTGAATCAGTACAGTTTTACTATCGACATTTCCTACAGAGTAGTTATAAATATAGCTACTTACAAATTAAGAATGTATAAAAATGCTGCCTAGTCTTGGAAATTTTTTGGTTTTCTCTATTAAATGTAAACAAAAATATTTGACATAAAAATATTTAAAATTTTTGTGTTTTTAATTTGATAAAATATTAAAAACTACAAAAGTTAACAAATGAATTATGTGTTTGTAAGTTAAGGTAGAGCAGGTCAAATAATATAATTGCTCTATTTCGCGTTCCCGCTCAGTCCATATACGAAAAAACCTTTCGTACAAAGACGGCCCCAAATGTTCAAATTGTATTTGTTTACAAAAAATAAAGAAAAGTCAGGTTAGTAGGGATAATTGTTTTTTTACAAGTAGTTATAGATATAGATATAAAATTCGAAAAAAACAAACCTACTGTCTTGTTTTCATAACAAAAAATTGTATCAGTTCAGTCACCCCTGTAAGAATTATAATACATAATCATTTTCACCTGGGGAGTTTTCATTATCGAAAACACCTTAAATATATAATATTATAATTTACACTAATCAACTCATTGTCGAAAAATGCATTATCAAAAAGATTAAATATAAAAATTTTAATACTTATATATGTGAAAAAATATTTTTAGTTTTCATAGAAATTTTTTTTTTCAAATGAAAAAATTTTCTTATTTTTATTTAGCAATCATGGATAATACACAAAAAAGTTATTAGATACAAGATGAAGAAGAATACATATGAATAATAGACAGAAAAAGTTATTAGATACCAGCTGAATGGAATGCATTTTCTGGTCCGCTACGACCTTCATCAACATTAGTCGTGCCCTTTAAATGCATTCCATTCAGCTTGTGTCTAATAACTTTTTCTGTGTATTCTCCAAGATTACCAAGATTACTCTAACCAGACTAAAAATAAATTTTCATACATATAAGTATTAAAAAGATCAACTATAAAACAAAAACTTCACTATTAAACATAACTTGGTACGGTTAAAATAATTATTTAAAAATATGTAAAAATAATTAAAACACATGTCTCTAATATTAGCTGATTTGGACGGTAATAACAGGAGAATGTAAAAAACACAAAAATAGTAAGTAAATTTCATCTAAACTCAATAATAAAAATCAACTGTATGTAAGCATAAATAGCTTTTTCCGTTGATTTGTGAGTTAAATAGAGATATTTATAATTGGCACTTTCAAGACCACGAAGAATGTTGATGAAGGTCGTAGCGGACCAGAAACAGCATTCCATTCAGTTTGTGTCTAATAACTTTTTTTTTGTGTATTCTCCATGATTACTAAATAAAAATAAGAAAATTTTTTCATTTGAAAAAAAAAATGTCCAGACTAAAAATAAATTTTCATATAAATAAGTATTAAAAAGATCAACTAAAAAATAAAAACATCACGATTTTAATTCTTTAAAAAAAATTATATCTTTATTAATTAATTTATTGTAAACTAACGACTTTCTTATGGAAAAAGTACTCACAATATTAATAAAATAATTTTTTATATGAAAAAAATCTGTAGAACCCAAATTTGTACAAAATAGTTTCTTATAGAAAATTCTAGATTTTTAGAAATGTTTCTGATAGAAACATTTTTAGATTCTATGGACTTTTCTTAGATTCTGAAAACTGTTTTTTAAGATAAAAATTCATATATTGTTAAAAAAAAACTAAGATTCTTAAGTTTTTCTTTGAATAAAATATTCTTAGATTTTGAGGAATAATCATCATAACAAATTCTTATTTTCAAAAGATTTTTTTTTAAAGAAAAATTCTGAGAAATAAAAAAAATCTGACTACATAAAAAAAATTAAAAAATGTCCTTATAAGCTAAAAAATTTTCCATAGAATCTTTTTCTTTTTATTAAAAAAAGTACCTAGAATTTATGAAATTTTTTTAAAGTATTTCAAAAGTAAAATTGTGGTTATTTTTTTAACATAATATGATAACTATATTATAGTACGACTATGATTGGCATAACCATAATCTCAAAAACATATGATGCTATTTGAATATCATTGCCCCAACCATGTTTTATCTCTGCGTGCTTCCTCTCGCCACCTTCCATATCTATTCTAGCTTCTTTTGAAAGTGAGCAGTAAAAATTTCCTTAATATATTTATTTATTTATTTTAATTTATTTATTAATCATATAATTACAAATTATATGTTAATACCCTAACCGAGCACTAGCAACAAAGGCCTTCGGCTCGTTGTAGCGAAAACAGACCAGAGCCTCTGGTGGGAATTGAACCCACGACCGCCGCACTGATAAGCTAGCACGCTACCAACTAGCCTACCGGGGCGCTCGACCCTTAATATAAAAATTTCTTTTTCTTAAAAAAAAAATAAAAGGCCAACTACAATAACTTAAGCAACTTAGGCTACGTATCGAAAATTTAAAATTTGATATAATTCATAATTTTTATTCCTAAAATTACGTTTTATATCAAAACAGAGCTTAAGTCATTTAAGCAAACTGTAGTTGGGCCTTAAGAATTTTTGTTTAATAATTTCTTACTTAAGTTAATATAAGTTAAAAAACACAAATTTGCCTCACTTGCTATTTTTCATTATAGTTTTTTTAAATCTTCCAGTGTCATTTTTTTCCCAAAAATTTTGAGCTTCAATTGCTTTTTTCTCATTTTTTCCATTAAAATGTTTTTCTGATAAAAAAAAGCTTCTCCGGGTTTTATTCTTATTTTTTAAAAAAGTTTTTTCTCAGCATTTATACACTTAATTTTTTGCTTTATCCAATATTTTTGACTAAAATATGTTTCATATATATGTGCTCCATACCCGACAACCTTACCCGATTGCAGCAAACATAATATAGTGGCAGTGATCATGTTGCAGTCATATTTTTTCTCTGCGTGTATCAATTCGTTTTTGACATAGTGAAATATAAGATAAGACCCTATCAAGCATAAATATTCATAATCCTAATATAATTCTAAGCTGCTCAAGGCAGGTTCAACTGTCCGTCTCTATGTCCGTTGATATTGTGATGTGCTCATTATAAGTGTTGCTCATTATTACTCAGATTCTCTGGTATCTTCCTCAGCAAATTAGTAAAAACGATCCAGCTGTAAAAAAGTTACGAATGCAAATGTGCAGACATCTATTAATTTTCCATGAAAATGTTAATATATTAGAACAATTCCATACTATCATCTGATCAATAAAAAATTTTGTAATTTTTTTTAATCAGACGTCTAGAGATGAATATTTCTTTTTCAACTCAAAAATTTTTCACTAAAAATTTTTTACCACAAAAATTATTTTCACATCCAAAAACCTTTTTAACTTTAAAATATTTTTTCTTCACCTCGGCAATATTTTTTCAAATTTAATATTTTTATTTTCTTTGTAAAAAAACACTGTGCAGATTAAAAAAAAAAAAAGTCGGTAAAGGCGAATTTTATGTTTTTACTTGTTGTTCTTTTCATTTTAATATTTATCATATAATTACTGTGGTTTCACATATTTATTTTCATTGGGTATAATGTTTGTATTGCTACAAAAAAATTATTCATAGCTTTTATCGCATATTTTTGTTTGATATTAATGTTTTTGTTTAATTTTTTCTGTTAATTGGTCCCCTAATAGTAACCGCAACAAATATACAAACGCGAAAAAAAAACCTCTGATATGCACAATCATTGAATTGAATTCCCACTTTACAAACACATTAACCATCATTTAGCAGCTAAACCAATACATACAATATAAAATCAACACATAGAGTAATCATTAGGGTTCGGAAGTTCATTAACATGACATATTTATTGTCGTAAGCTGTAGAACAACGTTAAACAGATATCTATGCGAATTGACAAATTTGTAAGGAAATAATATGATATATTAATGTATAGTTTTACATATTTTATTTAATGCATATTTTTGTATGCATATTTTAATAAAAATGCATATTTTTTGCACACTCTGGCATAGTTTGGCTTATTTTAATGCAAACTTTTCTATGCATATTTTGCTAAAAATTCATATATTAATGCACAGTTTGGCATATTCTGATATTTTGCTTATTTTTCTATGCATATTTTTCTAAACAATGCATACTTTAAAGGATACTCTGGCATATTTTAATTCACAGTTTGGCATGTTTAAGTGAATATTTTGACATTTTTAAATGCATATATTGCTTTTTTTATATGCATATTTTGCCAAAAATGCATATTTTAAAGCATACTCTGGCATATTTTAATGCACAGTTTAGCATATTTTAATGCATATTTTGCTATAAATGCATCTGTTTTCTGCATATTTTGCTTACTAATGCATATTTTAATAATGGCTAGTTTGGTATATTTAAATGCATATTTTGACATATTTAATTGCATATTTAGCTTTTTTTTTTTTAATACATATTTAAATGCATACTCTGCACAGTTTTGCATATTTAAATGCAAATTTTATCATATTTAATTGCTTATTTTGTTTTTTTTTCTATGCATATTTTTCTAAAAATGCATATTTTAATGCATACTCTGGCATATATTAATTCACAGTTTGGCATATTTAAATGCATATTTTGACATATTTAATTGCATATATTGCTTTATTTCTATACATATTTTAATGCACAGCTTGGTATATTTAAATGCATATTTTGCTATATATGCATCTCTTTTATGCATATTTTGCTACTAATACATATTTTAGTAATGGCTAGTTTGGCATATTTAAATGCATATTTTGCTATAAATGTATTATATTAAGTTTAGACAATTTATAAAGTTTAGTTAAAAAATTAATAATTTTAAAATTCATAAATATATTTTTTTTTTTTCTGTTTTAACACGAAAATTAAAATTACAATTTTTTTGACGATAATAAATGGTAACTTTAAAAATTAATTATTAATTTAAAAAAAAGTTGAAAAATCAATAATAATAAAATTTTAAATAGAAATTTAATAAATGCTTGAACTTCCGTGCCCTATCATTCGCATCATCAGTGCGCAGACAGTCAACAGCTAAGTTAAATTGTACAATAGCTCTACATTTATGCCAGACTTGGTTCTCAATCACATTTCCCAAAATAATAATTGAAAATGCCAAAATTATTAAACTTAAAAGATGATAGTAGATTTATGGAAAAATTTACTTTTATACCTCTAATATTAAAGTACAGTATTTCCATTTTAAAATCTACTCAAATAATTTTAAGAACTTCGTTTTTACATTGTGGGGCAAAAAACATCGTCTGATGTTACTAAAAGTGAAAAATCGTTTTGATTTTAACTGATTATAAGTTTTGTTTCAATTATTTGTGGAAAATTCTGCTCGACAAAAAAATCACTGTCGGCGTTGATGCAAATTTGGGCTCTTTAGATAACGTTTGCAATATTTGTGCTGTAACGTTGTCAATTTCGACTCGAATTTTGTTTTTAACTCCTTCCTTGTTCACGTACATCGACGACTTTAAATATCCCCAGAGGAAAAAGTCCGATGCAGTAAAATCGGGAAATCAAGCTGGTCAATAAGCCAAATTACCGAAACACGATAATACACGCCCTGGGAAGGAGGTTCTAGCCCAGTTTTAAAATAAATTATTACAAAAAAAAATTGAGAGTTTGTAACTACCCTGCGGGAAAAAGACCTGTCCCAGGACACGTACACGTGACCGGTTCATTGAGAAAGGGACCGGTTTTTTTATATGAAAAGGGCCTGTTACTTTAACATGGGCTTATACTAGGAGGGGGTCAATTATTATCTGTGACATGTCACAGGACTGGTCTAAAAGAACATGTCACAAAACCAATCCCAAAGAACATATTACAGAACCGGTCCTCTTTTCACCTATCTCATGTTATGTATTTTCGAAACCGGTCCAGTTTTCACCCATCACGGGACAGGTCCCAATTCCCAAGTGATTCTTTTTTCCCGCAGGGTAAATAACAACAGTATTAAATATTAATAAGAGTGATTGCGGTTGGCGAAATATTCGATGGCGACTACGAAAATTTAACATCTACTTTTTTTAACACGATAATTTGGTGATAAAAAAATCTTCAAAAAAATCGCGGATTTTTATTTCAAATGTTAGACTCACACAAAAAAGTTGGTATAAAAATTTGTAAACGGTTTTACATCCCATTTTATTATTTTTGTACTGATTTTTAGATTTTCAGTTGCCATTACAGACTTTTTTTGGTGAGTGTAATTAAGCAATTATAAATGTTGTAACAAGTTTCGGATTTTTTTTCTACGCGATAATTGGGCGATAAAAAAAATAAAAGATGTAAATAATAATTGGGCGATAAAAAATGTAGTGAAAAGCCTAAAGGTGAATATTATTTTAAATTCACCTCCAAAATTTATTTCTCCTCAAAAATTTTTTTCACCTCAAAAATTTTTTTCACCTTAAAAATTATTTTAACCTCAAAAATTGTTTCTCAGCACAAAAAGTATTTTTCATCTAAAAAAATTCACCACGAAAATTCTATTTTATCTGTAATCTGTATAGAAAAAAATCGCTTAAGCCAAATCATTTTATTTGTTTTGTATAATTTTTGGTCTAAAACCTTCTGAGGTTTTACTGTATATTTGTATATATTCTAATAATGCCCACTACATTTAAAAGTTGTCTAGAAATTATTTAATTTATATGACGTTTAATTTTGCCCCCAAAAAACAAATAAGCACAATCTGTCTGCTAACATTTTACTTATATGTAGTGTTTACATCTCATATAGATGGGCAAAATTCCACATTATAACAATAACCTTAAAAATTATTTGAAGTTTTTCAATTAAAACGCAATTTTGGCATATATTTAAAATTAAATGTTTAGATACAAAAATATTTAAAACATATGCAATAAAATTGTTGAAATTTTAAATTGCTTGAAATCTTTTTCATGTTTGCAAAATAAATATTAAGAGTAAATACAATTAAAACGATAAGCGATAACTACAAAATAATTGAAAAATCAAATATTCTTAATTTTTATCATGTTGTAATAAATCGAACATTTGTAAAAATTGTCAAAAAGAGAACAATGAAGTCTCATTGAGTTTGTTATTTAACTGCACAAATTTTTAAAATAGCGTCCCCTAACGATTGTCTTAAACAGAGATGAAAATCCATTTAGGGGCCAGTTTACAATAAATTCTTTTTCACGATTTGTTAATTTTTTTTTTTTCTTTGAAGACTTTAACAAATTTAATTACTGTTAGTCAAAACTAAAAAAAATAATATATTTTAATAAAATTTGAAAACATTTTATTCCTGTATATAATTTATGTCAATTTATATTTAACAAATAATATAAATAAAATTTATGTATTTTGATGAATTATTTATTTTACTGATGATTATTTAACACATATTTTTATTTTCATCAATTTGCATTGTTAGGGATATAAAGTTATTTTTTGTTTTCTTTTTTTTCAAAAAAAAAAAATCATAAAACACATGATATGTAAATTATAAAGCAGATCAAATGTCACTAAAAGTTCAGGCATAATATAACAGCAAAGAATTTTTGAAAATAAAAAATACAACATGAACAATGACAATGTTTTGTAAATATTTTAAAAAAATATAACAGCTCGTTCTTTTGTTGGAATTTTTTTTTTTTGTTATTCAAGTAATTTTTATGTGCATAAATTTAACAAAATGAAATGTAAATCCTCAAATCATAGACAAACAGAAAAATTGAAAAAAAAAAAAAATTAACAAAAAATAAGCTAATAAATATACTGAAGCCAATATGACACTTGGTGGTTTAAAAAAACAAAAAATATTTCTAGACTTTTAAAAAGGTTTATATTGAAAGTTTTTAAAATAAAAAATGATAGCTACAAAAATGATGAATGTTTAACAACAGCAAGTATTCGTATACTCTCAAATTAATATATCAGTTGGCTCAACAGAAAAATTTGTTAATTTAACAAAATATATTTCTTTCTTAGATTTGGAATGGAATATGGACTACAAAAAAAAGTAGCGAATGCTACCTCTTCTAGCCGACTATAAATTTGACCTCCCTGATTTTGCCATTTATCTAACTAGACGCATTTTAGTTACTTAATGCAATGCAATTTTTTTTTTAATCTTATCTAAAGTAAAACAACATTTTAATTAGTAATTATACTGATGTTCAAAATTTTTAAAATTATAGGGTTTCGGGAATTGCCTCAGACCCGCTTCATTACCACTTATGTTTTGCATACTCATAAATCTTCAAATCGTCCTTTTATCCTGGGACATATAATCCCAATAGACATTATTCGTGGGACATAAGATTCCAATAAGTGTTCCAAATGGGTAAATCATCGACTAAAACTGCTTAAATTCTATTAATGTCGACTACCGTTGTGGAATGTATTGTCATACACTGGTACGATATCTGCCAAATAATATCAGAGACAATACTCTAAAAAAAAGACTTGAACTAAAAAATAATCCAAAATTTCCTTTAAAATAGTTTAAAAATTTTCCTCAATTTAAGTAAAATTGTATTAAAACTTAGAAAAATTTTCTTAAAAAAAATAAAAATTCCTATGTTTGGATATAAAATAAATAGTTTATATACTCCGAAATAGTTCATACCTTTCTTAAGTAATATTTCTTGATTTAAGGAAGAAAATAAGTATAATAAATAAAAACATAAATTTTTAAGAAAAACATTTAAGTTTTAATAAATTTTCATACTAAAATATAATAAAACTAAGTTTAGTTCAAAAAAAAAAAAAAAAATAGAACTTAATTTACTACCATTTAGTTCAAAAAATGTGTCTAATTTAAAATGAGAAAGTACTTGAACTAAATATGTGTTCTTTCTTTTCCGGGAGTAGTAAAATTAACTAAATATTAGAAATTCATTTCTTAATTAAGTTGTTAAGTCTACTACTTTCTAATTTTTAAGCATTGTTTTCTAAAAATTAGTTCAGGCGATTAAAACAAAAAGTGATTTTTTTTCCTTTAAAATAATAAAAATTTATTTAATTTTGGAAATTGATGAACTCTTTCTAGGGAAAATTTTCAAGTAACTTAGTTCAGATAAATTTTAAAAATTTTAATTAAACATTAGTTTTTTTCAAGTAAAGGTTTTCTAATTTTTGAAAAATAATAAAGTGATTTTTTTTTTCTTTAAAATAATAAAAATTTATTTAATTTTGGAAATTGATGAACTCTTTCTAGGGAAAATTTTCAAGTAACTTAGTTCAGGTAAATTTTAAAAATTTTAGTAAAATATTCTTTTTTTTTTCAAGTAAAAGTTTTCTAATTTTTGAAAAATAATAACCATAGGTATAGGATTTTTTCTAAATATTTCTTTAGATAAATTAAAAAAAAAAAATTAGTATATTTTTCTTAAATCTGGGAAAAATATAGTTTCTGTTGGAAAACTTTTAACTTATTTTTAAAATTTTTTTCAAAAAAAAAAGATAAGTTAAAAACAAACTTGTTGATTTTTCTAATTTTAAAGAAAAAAATATAATTAAAGGAAACAAATTAAAGTAACCATTTTAACTAATTATCGTTCATGATTGTTTGTGATCGTTAGTCAAAAATGGCTCACGTGTCCATCTAATCTGAAGAGCCTTAAATATTGAACTTAAAGTAGCTAAAAAAATAATTAAAATTTAAAAAAAAAAATTGGCAAAAAATTTCGAATTTTGTTTGCAAGCACATTTTATACATTACGTCAAAATGGCTTTCCTATAATTGACGTTGCGCCTATTAAACTTTATATTTATCGAAGGCACTTAAACCATTTTTTTATTCACTTTATAATAAAAAAATGTATATCAATTAAAGTTAAAGCTAAAAATGCCATAAAATAAACTTACAACATTTTTTTTTATTTTCCAATAATAACAAGAAATGTAACTGTGATATTTTGTATTTATGCAAGAATTTCCTTAAATAAGTTAATTTAAGAAGACAAAGGACCCCCTTTGTAGTTCTCTCAAGTAGAACCGTTAATTAACTAAGAAAAGGATCTGACTTTGTCACAATTTATTACGTTTCAGGATATCCTGCAGTACATTTTTTTTTATTTGTTTACCTTTTTGATAATGAAATTTAATTTTTATTTTATATACATGAGTTAAGTATCATTCAATTTAATTTAAAGATAAACATGTATAGTAAAAATTTTGTTAAAAGCAGTGTCCTCACAAAGCGGAAGGCCTCCGAAAGTGGGAAAATACTTATGGTTAAATATATTACTTTTATCCTAGAAACAGTTTAATAGTTATTAGAAAATTTTTATCAAATTTTAGGATAATTTTCACTTAAAAGAAGTGCTGTGTAACTTGATGTTAGAAAATATTTTCTTATTTTTAGGGACTTGAGTTCTAGTTTTTAGTAAAAAAAAAATATCTAATGAACTTAAATAAAATAAAATTTCTCTTAAAACCAAGAAAACATTTCCTAACTAAGAGTAAAATTTAAGATGATATATGAACTAATTAGGAGGAAATTTTTCTGTTTTCTAATAAAAACTTAGTTCTCAATAGTAAAATTTTTCTATAATTTAGAAATTTTGAACAAATTTTAAGTAAAAATTGTTTCTTAATTTCAAGAAAAATTTTATTAAATATTGGTAAAAAAGTGTCTTTGGCGCCGGTTCCATTTCAATTTTTTCTCCAAATAATTCTAGATTTCTAAATTATAGTTAATTTTTTTGGGTGTAGACAACCCCTAGTGGTACTTGTGGTCTTATAGGAACTGCCTAAAGGTTGTTTATAAAAACTTAAAAAATAAATTTAATTTTTATGATATAAAAACTGCATTCTTTACACTCAAAACTATATACATATTACTATTTCAATTGAAAGTGACATATTTTAATTATTCCTCATATCATATTTATAAAACCCTTAAATTTAATACTTTTCTCTGTTCTTCAATTTTTTTTTAATACTGATATGTTATCATTTATGACGTTTTGTGTGTATGTGTGTGTGTATTCTTTTTCTATGTATTGTATGGTTGTCGCCCTTAAGCTTTAATAACCCACCAATCAACTAACCAATTTTTATTTTTGGACATCCACAACTCCCCTTGCCATTATTCTTAAACTGAAAAAAAGACCTTAATAAAATGTTCAATATGAACCTAGAGCTGAACAGTATATTAGTGTGTGCTTTATCGGTTGACCCCAAATGATTGATTGACAGTTTTAAAGTCATACAATCATAACACACATACCAATAAATGCCAACACACATGCACCCGTATGTCAATGTGTATACAACAGGAAGTGGTGTTAAAACGGATATAAAAAAACATACAAACATAACTTTATGTAAGGTTGTTGTTGTTGCTTTTTTATACGAAATATTTTAAAAAAAATATATTTTCGTTGTTTTTGTTATTTAAGCCTGAAGAGATGTTGATTAAATAAAAATAATTATTTGGTGCAAAAGTGTACAACAACTATAATAACAACATACAAAACAGTGGCAGCAGCACAAAAAAAAATACACAGAAACTTTGTGTAACCGGAAATGTAAAGCAACCATGTTTATTTATGCTCTTACACACACACACACATACTATCATCATTTTTATAAATAAAACAAAATGTGTAAAAAAAAAGAATTATTGAAAAAAATCTCCCCTTTGGTAAATGTTTAATTGTATTAAATTTATATTGTCAATTTACTCTACAAGTGATGTTATTTATTTATATTATTTTTTTTTTGTGAATAGTGTAAATAAATTGTAAAAAACTATAGGTGTATGTGGGTGTTCATGTAAGTATATCTGTTTAAGTGTTAAAAATCATCTGTTTTTTATTATTCAAACTTGAGTGTTACTTTTTTTTTATTTTTTTCTTCCAATTCATCATTCAATTTGGTGTCATTATGACGTATGACACCGGTGTATTCGTACCCTTATCATTCTCTCGCCCCGTGTGATTTTTTTATACAACTGGACGGAGAACTGATAAGGGCTCGTATCACCATAACAACAAATAATAAATAATATCAATATGTATTTAAGAAAAAAAATGTGTTATTTTAAAAAAAAATTGTGTTAATAGTGTTAAATATATAAAATACAGTGATCATAAATTCTACACTTTTATAGTGTCAGTAGGAAATTTTTAATTTTGTGCAATTTATCGCTCAAAAAGTTCCAGATTCGCAGGAAATGTCTATAAACTACAAGGAACACTAAAAAAAATAACATGCACTAAGAATTAATCAAAAAGTTCCTCTAAATTGTTTAAAAATTTTCTTAATTTAAGTAAAATTTTCTTAAAACTTAGAAAAATTAGCTTAAAATGATTTTTATTTATTTTTTTTTTTTTTTATTTATAATTATATTAATCATATAATTACAAATTATATACTTATACCCTAACCGAGCACTAACAACAAAGGCCATCGGCTCGTTGTTGCGAAAACAGACCAGAGCCTCTGGTGGGAATCGAACCCACGACCCCCGCACTGATAAGCTAGCACGCTACCAACTAGCCTACCGGGGCGCTCCACATTAAATTAATAAAAATTCCTATGAAATAGTTTATATACTCAGAAATAGTTCATACCTTTCTTAAGTAATATTTCTTGATTTTAGGGAAAAACAAGTACAGTGAACTCGCGAAAACGTGAACACTCGAAAAGATGAATGTCTCAGAAACGTGAACAAATTTATTTTTACACAGACCGTTCTAAAACGTGAACAAAATGTGGAAGCTCTAAAATGTGAACACTTTTTTTTTATTTTTCCTCACTTTTTAAACTGTTAAGTTTAAATTTGGAAATATCCGAATTAAGAGTTCACTTGTTTGATTATGTTACAACGTTATTTTTCTTACTTGTAGCCGTGTAAACAGGTTGGTTGAAAAGTTCCTGCGCTCACCAAGAGATGGCACTGCTAGCTCCAAACTTTTTTTCTCAAGTTGCTATAACTGTCCTGAGAACACATGCAAAATTGCAAGTCATTCTGTCAATTCTTTCTTTGTTTACAAGCCATTTGAAGTTGACGTGTCATTGATTTTTTTTTAATATCGGAAAAATTTAATATCGTGCAGTCATTAGATTCTTTGCTTTGAGAGGTTTAAAAGCAAAGGAAATTTATGAACAATTGTTAGAAGTGTATAAGGAGTCCTCACCTTCAAAACGCACCATTGAATTTTGGGCTGGTGAATTTAAACGTTGAAGACGATTCACGCGAATGACGACCAAAAACTGCAACCACAGCAGAAATCATTGAGCAGGTACATAATATGGTTAGTGAAGATCCAAGTTTGACTAAGCGTGAAATTGCTAATGCCATAGGCATCTCAGACGAACGAGTACTCCATATTTTACATGAAGAATTACGTATGAAAAAACTGTTTGGAAAGTTAGTGCCGCACACATTAACAATTCAACAAAAACTGGATCGAAAACAAATTTCTCAGCGTAATTTGGAGCGTTTTAAGCCGAATAAAACCGATCCTAAATTGAAACAAGAACGTTTACAGTGGGCTGAAGCTGGTTGTTCAGCTCCAAAGCAGGTGAAGTCACAACGATCAGCAAAGAAGGTTATGGCATCAGTTTTTTGGGATGCAAAAGGAATTTTGTTGATTGATTATCTTCAGAAAGGTAAAACAATCAACTCTGAATATTATTGCAGCCTTTCGGATCAGCTGGATGAAAAAATTCGTGAGAAAAGACCTGATTTAAAGAAGAAAAAAAAACAATTTTCATTAAGAGGTGTTAGGATAAATTTCGTCACTTAAATTAAGTGTTTGGGTGTTTTTGTGGATGATCAATTACGTTTTTCAAAGCACATTGATTACGTTTGTGCTCGTGTGAATGCTACCTTAAGGCGATTGTGGTCTCTAGATTTATGTTTGCCTCTACATGTGAGGAAACGTGTTGCTAGTGGTCTTCTTATGTCACAATTATTATACGCCTTAGAGGTGTTCACGGGTACTAATAGTGTTTTACTTAGACGCCTTCATCTTACATTTAATCGTATCATAAGATATGTTTATAGATTAAGAATGAGGGAACACGTTACTCCTTTTGTATTAGATTTTGTTGGTATTTCTTTTGAAAATTTAATAAAATTGAGAATTTTGTTGCTATTTCACAAGGTGATTAAGACGAATTGTCCTAGTTATATTGTTGAGAACTTTAATTTCACAAAATCGAGTAGAAACCCTCAAATAGTTTTTCATCGTATAACTTCATCCATTTATGAAAGATCCTTTAATGTGAGGATAACTAGAAATTGGAATTCGCTTCCTAGTACCTTAAAAATGTCGGTTTTTCAAAGGCTACGTTTAAATGCTAATTAGTGCAGTATTTCGGTATGTAACACCCTCTCTAATTTATGAGAACTCTAATTTTATCTTTTCTTAATTGCTACATTATGGACCTTAAATTTTAAATTTTATTTTAAATTTTATTTTATATTTTAGTTATTATTTTAGTTTAGGCATTTTATATAGATATATTTTTTTTTATATAGTAAATTGTTTTTTTAGTAGTATACGAACGAGTATATTTGGCCCAGAGGGCTTGGTTCTTAAATATTTGAATAAATAAATAAAAAAAATAATACAATGCACCTGCTCACAAATGTGTTTTGACGATGGCTAAATTCAAACAATTAAAAATATATTTCGTAACAAAAACAGTATTCTTTCATTTCGAGCGCAGAAACTTTTCAACCAACCTGTATATGCTTTGACCTATTAGTTGTTCTTTGACATTGCTACGAAAATGTTGGAAGTGATTAAAAATTTTTATTAGTGAAAGTGAAAAATGTCATCAAAAAAACATAAAGTGTTATCTTTAAAAGATACAGTTTATATTATTGGATTATTGCAAAAAGGTTATAGTGTCAGTGGTTTGACAAGAAAATATGGTGATGATAAATCATTTAAAAAAAAAAATTGGGAATTAAATCGTGTAAGTAATATTCCTTATGATACCGGAAAGTGGAAAACATTACGTGCTTCTAAACTTCCCAAAATGGGAAAAACTCTTTATAAATGGTTCCTTAGCATGCAAAACAAAAAAATTGCCAGCAAGCGGAAAAAAAAAAAGCTTTTGAAATTCACCAACATATACAAGAAAGTGATCGTGGTTTTAATTACCAGCCTCAAATTTAAATAAACCCAAAGGAAGCTGTAGAAGCTCTCGACAAGGTTTTAATATGGGCTGAAAATGAGATGGTCGACTAAAATAAGATGACCGATTTTTTCCTCTAACATTTGTTTTACCTTATAAATAAAAAAAGGTTCTTATTAGTTTTTGATAATTTTTTGTGTTTTTTTGTGATATTTACCATAATTTTTTTGTTTATCACATGCAAAGTGAAGTGAATATATTGCATATATATTTTTTGTTATTAAAAATTAATAAAATATTTGTTCTGTAATACGTGTTTAACATTTTTTTTATTAAAATAACATAAATATTAGAAAGCCATTTCTAAATTCAGTTTTAAAGAATACCACTTCCTAATTTTGAAAAATTGTTTTCTAAAAATTAGTTCAGTTTCTAAAAATTAGTTCAAAAAGTAATAAATTTTTTCCTATGTAATAATAAAAATTTATTTGGTTTTAGAAACTGAGGAACTATTTCTAAGGAAAATTCCAACTTAGTTCAGATAAAATATAAAGATTTTAATAAATTTTATTTTTTTAATTAAGTTTTCTAATTTTTGCAAAATAATAAACTTAGGTATAGGATTTTTTTTTTTTTTTTTGGAAAAAGTTAAAATTATTTTCAATATTCTTTTCCATAAATAAAACAATAAAATGAAAGCAAAATATTTAGTTTTCCTAATTTTCATAAAAAAATATTATTAAAGGAAACAAATTTAAGTATTCATTAAAAAAAATCATCGTGCATTATTGTAATTTTTGCTTCGTAATCGTGAGTCAGAAATGGCTCAAGTACCCATATATTATCTTAAAAGTCTTAAATATTGAACTTAAAATAGAAAAAGGTAAAAAAATTAAAATTTGCGCTAATATGTAATAATTTTGTTTGCTGACTACAATAGAAAATATCGCCAGCAAATGTTATACATTACGGCATAATAGCTTTCCTATAACTGAAGTTGCGCCTATTAAATTTTATATATTTATCGGAGGCACTAAATTTATTTTTATTTATTTTATTTTTTCAATAAAAAAATTTTGCATATGTCAGTTAAAGTTTAAGGTAAAAATATCATAAAATAAACTTATAACATTTTTCCATTTTCCAATCAAAACAAGAAATGTAACTGTGATAGTTTGTATTTTTGCAACAATTTCCTTAAAATAGTTAATTTAAGAAGACAAAGGACCCCCAGTTTTCCTTAGCCATAGATGCCGTGTGTCACCTAGGACATTTCATTTTGTAGTTCTCACAAGCAGAACCGTTAACTAACTACGAACTACGGATCTGACTCTGTCACAATTTATTACGTTTAAGGAAAATTTTATTAAATATTGGTACAAAAAGTCTTTGACGCCGTTTTCATTTCAATTTTCCTCCAAATAAGTTAATTTTTCTAAATTCTAGTTCTTTTTTTTTTTTTTGAGTGAAGAAATGTCTATAAATTACAAGGAAGGAAAACTTATAAACACGCAGCTGTTTTATCGAACAAATATTTTATTTTTATAATGTTAATAACATAAAACCAAAAAGAAAAAAAGATTTTCAAATTCCAAAAGTCTCACAAAAAAAAAAAGAAATGAACTAGAATTTAGAGAAATTAACTTCTTTGGAGGAAAAATTTAAATGAAAACGGCGCCAAAGATAATTTTTACCAAAATTTAATTAAATTTTCCTTGAAATTAAGAAAAAATATTACTTAAAATTTGGTCAAAATTTCTAAATTATAGAAAAATTTTACTATTGTGTAATAAATTTTTATTAGAAAACAGTAAAATTGCCTTCTAATTATTTCATATATCATCTAAAATTTTACTGTTAGTTAGAGAATGTTTCCTTGGTTTTAAGAAAAATGTTATTTTATTTAAGTTCATTAGATAATTTTTTTTTTTTACTAAAATCTAAAAACTTAACTCCCTAAAAATAAGAAAAAATTTTCTAACATTAAGTTAAATAGCACTTCTTTAAGTGAAAATTATCTTTAAATTTGATAAAAATTCTCTAAAAAATATGAAACTTTTTCTATGGTAACGGTAATATGTTTTACCATAATAAGACAACAAAAAAAATTCACAAATCACTTGGGCAAGCACCATAACTAGAAGGTAAGTGTTTCTGTAAATCGGCTAAGAATTTTACGGTCATGGCTAATTAACATCGAGGCAGCGAGGCTAAACTTGAAACTAAAAATTTGTCATTTTGTACATCCTGAGTTTTATACCGTCCTTGATAGAATAACACACTTTTTATATATGCATTTCAGGCTTATAAATGTTTATTAAATCAGTTTTAATATCAGTATCACAACGATTTAAATTATTGAATATTCTTTTTTAATACATTTTTTTAATAAAGAATTTCTGCCATAATTTCGTTTTCTAAGAAATATCGAAATTTAGTTTAACTTAAATAACTTCCCAGCAAAAAAAAATACCAAAAGAAAAGAAAAAGAAGCAGTGATTTTGATTCCGGTGTTGTGAAAATTTTTATCGAACCAATGATTTTTACAAAGGGGTGTCATAGGCTGGAAGTTTTCTTTTATAATAATTTTTCATTGCATCTAAAGCAGTGATCGGCACTCATAGCACTCAGGGGCCCAACACAATCGGCAATTTACACGTACACAACACAAATGTCTATAAATCTCACAGCTAAGAGCACAAAAAATACAATTATTTCATTCAGTAGTACGTTAACTTTCAACACAGCAAGTATATGCCGCTTTGTTGAAGAAATAAAGTACACTCTAAAAATTTATTTTTTTTATTATTATTATAGTTATTTTTTTTTTTATTGTAGGTATTATTTTTGTTTTTCGTTTTCATTTTAAATTAAAAATGTGGAACGTTGAGTTGGAAGATTATTTTTTTATTTTTGAAATATATTAAATGATGCAAAGTGCCTTGTATGCAATCAAAAAATTATTATTATTATGAGTTATTTTAATTTTTTATAATAGAGAAAACAAAAACATTTACTATTTTAATTCAATGAATATGGATATTATCTTATCGATTAATTCATTTATTAATTTATTCATTCATTTATTTATCTAAAAAGATAAAATAATTTCTTACGGTGTAAAACACCAATACAAACATATCCTCTCTTTCTGCCGACCACTGATTTAAAGCAGTTAAAAAGGCTTAGCGAAAAATTAGATCTTTTGATGTTCCCAAATAAATTTTAAATTTAAATTTTAACAGGACATTAGTAATCGGGCCTTAACCTCATTTTGTGCCGCTGACTTCTTCCTGAGAATTTAACTGAAACATTTGTTGTTGCTGTTGTTTAAGTTTGACTGTTGGATAAATTATAACGGGACATTCAGTAATCGGGCCTTATTTGGAAAATTACTTTCTTCAAAATTCTTTCAATATTTACTATAATAAATTTTTTACTACTCATATTGATAACTACATACGTATATAAGAATTTAAAATATTGTACTAAATTGTAAGTTAAAAATTGATACAATTTCTCAAACCTGATAACTTGTTTCAAAATAACTTAAGTTTAGTACTTAACCACAGTTATAAACGTCAAATTTATGTGTGAATATCTGAGGTTTATGTTTTATCTTGTTTTTTTTTTTTTAAAAAAAAGTTACCCGTCATAGATTTCAAAAGTATTAATTTTATTTGGAAGAGGAAAATCAGTACTAAAGTATCATTCGAATTAATGAAAAATGGATTCCTTAAGGATCAATTCAAATTATTTTTGCTGGGTTAATAAAACAAAGGAATAAGATAATATTTTTGTTTTAATGTCTCATTGGAATAAGGGCATTAAATCCATTTAGAAATCTTCATAGAAGATTAGAAATATGTGTGAAAGCGCAATAACACAATATTTGTGTTTATATTTGCTTATTTACTCTTATTCAAAGTTGTATACGAAAATTATACAGAGAAGATATGAAATTTTGCGATATAATTGCACTAAATACACTGTCCAACAAATTAAGACTTTTTGAATGGAACAGTATAGTGAAAGGGTATGTTGAGTAGATCATTTTTGTAGAACAAACTTATGGTCCAGCACGTCTGAGTTTTTTTTTACAGTGGGTCAAAGTTTTCATTTTTTGGTCGAAGAGAGCATTATACTATATGAAAAAAATGCTGTACGTTAATGTGTGAGAGAATTCTTATGGTCAGAGTTGTATTGTGGAATTGTATGAGGATTATTTTTGTGGAAGATCTTAACCCTCTAACTGGTCTCTTTCTGGGTAAATTTGACCCTTTTTTCGAGAAAATCAAAAAATATCCTTTAAAAAAGGACATTTAAGGATTAAAATATTCTACGAAAATGTTTGCCGGAAAATTTCAGTGGGGCTCACTAAAGACACCAATGTTGTAAATAAAGCTCTTTACGCTTAATTAGTAAAATTGTACACCAACATATACAAAACAGGTAAAAACGGCGTCAAGTTCGGCCGGACCAAACACTGAGTTCTCACGTCTAGTCAGCTGTGACTTACAAATCGGGTGTGATATTTATTAAAATTAATAATAAAAAATAAAAGAAAAAATTCTAGCATAACTGACCTACTAAGCGGTACATATCGGGTGATTTTTACTAAAATTAATATAAAAAAAGAAAAATTAAAGCTTAAATAAGCATGGCGGATTCTGTTTGCAAATTAAGAGATTGGTTTTGTTTTATTTGTGGACATTTTACGCACCATCAAAGCAGAAGAAAGATATTCCCTACAATTGAAGAACCATATTTTCTTTTCTTTGGAATACGATTTTTATCTGAAGCTTGGATACCAAAAACCGTATGTACTACTTGCGAAAGTGGTCTTTTGACCTGGTACAAAGGCGGTACTAAGGCGCTGCCATTTTCTGCGGCTATTACATGGATTGAACCTGAAGATCACAAATCAGATACATGCTATTTCTGCGTAAATTACAAATTTGGTAGAAGCCAAAGGCATTACGCGATAATGACATACGAAGCAACAAATAATGTCATTTTACCAGAAGTGCGCTGTGAAGGTGTTCCGGTGCCTCAACCGCCTACACATACATTTTCGGCCAATATGACAGTCGCCTATACAGAAATAACAGCGGCGGTTGAAAACATATCAGATATAAGTTACTTGCCTCTTGATGGTTTAAACATGTGTCCT
Organism: Eustalomyia histrio; assembly: GCA_949748255.1. Taxonomy (NCBI): domain Eukaryota; kingdom Metazoa; phylum Arthropoda; class Insecta; order Diptera; family Anthomyiidae; genus Eustalomyia; species Eustalomyia histrio. The sequence continues at coordinate 25,775,120 of OX456527.1, read as the reverse complement.
AATTTGATAGACCAAGCTTATTTTGAAGATCTTGTAAGAGATTTAGAACTAACAAAAGATAAAGCTGAAATATTATGTTCCAGATTGAAAAACAGGAATTTGATAAAAGCCGATGTAAAAGTTACATTTTCAAGAAAAAGACACGCCGATCTGGACAGTTATTTTAAAAAATCAGAAGAACTTGAATACTGTTGCAGTATTGAGCGGTTTCAGATGAACACGGTGAAAGGTTTCATCAGGATATAAAGGTATTGGAAGAAAGATTCAAAGGGAAATCGCAAAGTATAATGCTTGCTGAATACGTATGGGGCTTGTACAGAAACCTTGACCCATCGAAGCATTCACGTCAAGCTAAATACAGGAAAGCATATTAAGTTTAATCTTTAATCCATTGTCATACTACTGCTATTTCCCAATTCCCTTTTACTCGAAAATTTGAAGCAAAAAATAAATATGTACATACTATAATAAACCATTATTAAAACAAAATTATAATTTTAAAGAGCTTTATTTACAACAATGGTGTCTTTGGTGATCCCCACTGAAATTTTCCGGTAAACATTTTCGTAGAATATTTTAATCCTTAAATGTCCTTTTTTTAATGATATTTTTTGATTTTCTCGAAAAAAGGGTCAAATTGACCCATAAAGAGACCAGTTAGAGGGTTAAGATATTCCACAAAAATAATCCCTATGCAATTCCACAATACAACTCTGACCATAAGAATTCTCTCAGACATTAACTTAAAGCATTTTTTTCAGATAGTATAATGCTCCCTTCGACCGAAAAATGAAAACTTTGACCCACTGTAAACAAATACTAAGACGTGCTGGACCATAAGTTTGTTCTACCAAAATGATCTACTTAACATACCCTTTCAGAATTATATGGCCGCTATTCTGTTCCAAAAATGCTATTGGACAGTGATATTAATTTACACATATTTTACTGATACACACATATTTTATTAATATTAGAAACAGAAGCAAATATTATAGTTTTGAAAAATTCGCGTTCAATCTACATATCAAAATTTTTACAAAATTGGTATTATTATGACAATTTTACGAGATTTTTCTCTCTTTTCTGTACTGAGAATTCAATTCTTGCTGTTCAGATTAATTTATAAAATAGAAAAATTATTGAAGAATTTTAATGATTAATTTATTATTTATAAATAAAAAATAAATATTCTTAAACATTATTTTTGATATCAAAATTAATATCTCATTTCCCATCCCTGAGAATGATATTTAGTAATAAAAGCTTTTTGCTCTAAAAAAAAAGCTTTTACAAGAGAAAGACAAAATATTAACTTAAATACAAACTTTACCTCTTTATTTCCTTTTCCACTCGGCTTTTTTCATTAGAATTTAACAAAACGATATGAATAAATTTGCTACTTTGTTGTTGTTTCTATTGCACAAATCTTAGACAAAATAAACCACATATATTTTGTTGTTGCTTTGAAAACTTTACGAGCACTATTTTTATACTAGCATGATATTTTTTTCTTTCATTTTCTTTACTATTGACATTTTATTTGATATTTTGCTTTACGCTATGCTTTTCTATTGCCATTCTTTTTAACATTTTACTTCTTTCTATTGAATGCTTTGCAACAACAATAAGATTTTATAAATGCACAACACACACTCTCACATCTTCTTATTAATAAACGAAGTCAAGAAACAACCGAAACGACCGACACGCAATTTATGATAAAATTTTTAACACCATTTTGTATGCGTTAACTTTTTATATATTAACAAAATTTTTATTAAAATATATTAAGCTACACTTGAACAATATTTTTATCTAAAAATATTTAAAATTTCTTTATTATTTAAACAATTATTATGAAATAAACTTGAATGCTACTAGGAAAGATCTAATTCGTATGAAGTTTGCGCGTAAACTAAAAAGTGCAATAAAAGAAACAAAGAAGATAAATATGTGTTGCCACATGGAAGTTAAAAGTTACCCAGAAGTGTATCCAAAATTACCTACAAATTATGAATATAATTAGGATTACAATAAAATTTTTACTACATTTTTGGCATTGTAAACTGACTATGAGAAAAATACTAAGATTTTAATTAAAGTTTAATAGACAAATAATTTCCGTACAGCAAATACAGTAAAATGAAATAAAACATTAAAAATTGTTAATCTAGTGTAGTTGTTGGCGATTTTCGCTTTTTGAAATGAGTGAAATTGACACTAAACATCAATAACTTTTGATAAAATTACTTCTGCTTACCACCTACTATGGGAGTTCAGCTGTATTTAATTTCAGAAAAATTTATTAGGTATTTTTGAGAGATATTCGTAAGAGTCCTGAAGGTATCCTATGAGTCCTAGAGCATTTTACATGTAGAGGCTCCTAACTAGCTTTTTTATTATCTTTATTTATTTATTTACTTATTTATTTATACCGAAGCGTGAAAACAATTATCCGATTTTTTTTTATATTTCTTTTTCTATTTTAAAAAGTTACGACCTATTTTTCAATATGAACGTTAGGTAAACGAATGATCACGTAACTAATTTAATTTATGTTTCACGATCTAAAATGTTCTGTTAAACATTATGTTATTTGTCATTGGGTTATTTTAAATAAATGGGTTGCCCTTATTTTTTTTAAATTATTTTAAGTTTTTTTGCAAATATTTTGTTAAAAAATTAATACTTACATTTTTATTATTTTCATAAATATTGGGTATAACATACAAGTTAATATTGTCGATTTGGACAACAGATGGCATAACTATCACATAGGGTTTGTGTCAATAATAACATATATGGTTTTTTGGGGGCAAAGATATGTCATTACAATTCAGTATTCGATAGACGCCAAAGTGAAAGCTATAATAATGTCAAATTTTGAGCCTAAAAAAGATGTTTTGCGGGGAAGTGTGATAACCTTGTTTCATTTGAAGAAAACGGCTGCTGAAAGTTACGGTCAACATGCACCAACTCAAAAAACTTGTGAACGATGGTTTGCGCGATTCAAAAGTGGTGATTTTGACACAGAAGACAAGGAGAGGCCTGGTCAGTCGGAAAAGTTTGAAAATTAGGAATTGGAAGCATTACTCGACGAAGATTGTTGTCAAACGCAAGAAGAACTTGCATTATCATTGGGAGTCACACAACAAGCGATTTCCCTACGTTTAAAGTCATTGGGATTCATTCAAAAGGGTACCATATGAGTTGAAGCTGATTTTGCATGTCAGAAATGCTGCTTGAACGCTACAAAAAGAAGTAATTTTTGCATCGTGTTGTTACTGGTGATAAAAAATGGATACATTACCATAACGCGAAGCGCAAAAAGTCATATGTAAAGCCGGGCCAACCAGTCAAATCAACGCTGAAGCCGAATATCTATGGCGCCAAGTTAATGCTTTGTATTTGGTGGGATCAGAAGGGTGTTTTGTATTATGAGCTGTTGAAATCGGGTCAGACGATTACAGGGGACCTGTACCGAACACAATTGATTTTTTTGAAGAGAGCAATTAACGAAAAACGACCAGAACATTCGAACAGATACGAGGACATAATCTTCCATCATGACAACGCTCGACGACATTTTGCAAGACCGGTCAAATATTATTTCGAAAACAGTGTATGGAAGGTTTTGGCTCACTTGCCTTATAGCCCAGACTTTGCCCGTTCTGACTACCATTTGTTTCGATTGATGTAGAACGCCCTTACTTGAATGCGCTTCACTTCAAAACAGGGTATCAGAAATTGGCTTGATTCATTATATACCTTAAAATCGGAGCAGTTGTTTTGGCGCGGAATCCATTTGCTACCAGAAAGATGGGAAAAAGTTTGTGTACGAGGTTGTAACAGGTGTGGACCTGTTGTGTGAGGTTGTGTTTTTATTGTACGAAACCTTGAAAAGAGTTGGTAAAATTTTTGAAGTTAATATATTTATGTAGGGAACTTTCATGCGTTTATGCCATTTTTTTTTTGTTTTAAAATAAAATTGTTCTGAGTAACGCGACAAATAACAGTCTTTGGTTATTTTATTTATGGTTTCATCCATTTTTCTATAAATATCATCTATTTTTAATAAATTTTATATTCATAAAAGTTTTTTGAAAATTTTTTCCTTAGCATTTAATATAATATAAATCTAAATGTATATAAAATAATTGTTATTTGATATAAAAGTAGAAAAGGATAAATTATCCTAAACTCTTTAAGAAGAAACTATAATAGTTTTTAAGAATTCATGTTTCTTTTAAATTCATAAATTCACTAATGAAGGTATAAATCGATATTATATTTTTTTATTATATTATATTTGTATTGAGAATTGAACAATTTATTTGACTTTTCACACTTTTGGATTTGAAATTAATCCATAGATATAATTTTCTAAAATGAAAACATTTAATTACGCAGAAACTACACATAACAGCAATTACCCATGTTCTAACTAAATTTTGGGTAATTAACCTTAATCTGGCAACACTGAAAATTATGTATGCACTAAAATAAGAAGTGGGCTGCTGTTGTTGCCTTTAGCCGGTGTCTTAACATTCATCAAAATGAACGCAATGAATTGTCAAACTGATTTCATCTCAATTAGTGAAGACACTTATGACGTTTTCTTTTCTGACAACAAATGCTGCCTTTTTTTTCAGCCCTTTTTTTTTAAAATGTCTTTTTGCGCAAAGTAATAAACAGTAATGTATTAAACACATAGACGACTGCGGCTACACGACTACATGACTACACATTCTGCTGGCTGCAATTGTAGTCGTGTAGTCAGCTACTTAATGTTATTGAAAACGACAGCAACTAAAGAAACTACCAAACAAATGTAAAATATACAAACTAATTTTTACTTCAGTGGTGCCGCTTACATTGTCGTCTATGTGATTAATACATAAAAGTGTACAAATTAGGTATTTAAATTAAAGGTATTTAAGAGACCTATTTAAATGTGTCATAAAAGAAAACGGCATTAATTTCAATATTGAGGCAATGTTAAAATATCGTTAACATTCATCGTTAACAAATTTCATTTCAATTTAGCATCAAAACAACCTAATTTTTTTGGTAAATAAAAATCGGGAAAAGTTTTATAAATATTTTTAGTAAAAAATCAATTTTTGGTAGAAAACAACCAAGAGATTTATTAAAAATGAAATGGTACAGTAAAATTGACATCATTGGTGGCAATTGCTTGATATTATTTTATTCAATGTAAAGACTCGAAAAATAAGTACATAGTTAAAATTTTTAACTTCTACAACTTTCGACTAAAAGCACAATATTCTTAAGTTTCTGTTGATCATGTCTATCCATGTACGCTGGTGTACTATTATTGATAAGTCCGTCAAACTAAGAGCCAATTTATACGGTGAGTTTTTTGAATGCAAAAATTTATTATTATAGAGAAGCAAGCGGGGTAACAAATAAAGCACTGTTTTCGTTCTACGTGCTTGCTTTTGTTATTTTTCTTTCGCAAACATTTGTATTTTTTTTTTTTTGCTTATTTTTTTTTTCTTTATTCACATTCGATTTTAGAAAGAAAAAAGAGAAAATGTGGAGCAAAAAAAATCACCGTATAAATAGACATAACTGAAAGCAACTTTAAAAGTCAATTGAGAAAAAAAAAACTGAAGTCAATTTCATCGTATAATTAGAAGTTGTCAATTTCTCATTTAAAATAGTATTACCAACTTAGCGGTTTTAGCTACCACAAAAAAATTAATTATTTGTGTTAACGCACTAAAGAAAAAATACAACATTTTAATTAATTGATGATTTTTCCCTAAAAATAAGAAATTTTACTACAATTTTTACAATCTACATGAAAAATGTTAATGATAAGTGAAGTCCGCTCTGGTGTTTTAAAAGTTGACTTCACTATTTTTAATTTAGTTTCGCTATTTGCAAAAAGCGAAAATCGCATATAACCACACTAGATCAACAGTTTTTGGTGTTTAATTTCACTTTACCGATAATGTTATTTATAGCAAATACCGCAATTATTTGTTTATTACATTCCTTGATTCTTCTTGATTGAACTAAAGCGGTTAATCAAAATTTTAATATATTTGCGGTAGTCAGTTTATAATCCCAAGTACGTAGTATAAATATTAGCTGCTTTTATGCGGCAAGCTATCAAAGTTGGCACAGACTACCCAGACAGGAATCAGCTGGTTGAATCAAAATGGCGACTAGAAAATGCATAAGAGAAAATCTCAAAAAAGCAGAGATACACAGAAAGGGATAAATACCAAGAAAAAAGATGGTTTCAACTACTTATCAGCGTATTTACTCGCTTTATTACTTTTGTTCGTGATGTCCAAAAAGTAATGGGTACTAATTTGGCTGTTCGTAAAAACTTTGTGTTTTTTGTAAGTGAGAAAATAATGAACACTCATTACTTTTAGGGCATCGCGAACATAAGTAATTAAGCAAGTGACTAGGCTGGTAAGTAGTTAAAACCTTGTTTTTGCTGGATGCACAAAAAATATGTACAAAACAATTTAAGTGCAGTTTATTTTTGCTATCTCATTTTGCAAATCACTGCAATGTCAAAATACCCATGCTGTTCGAAAATTCTTGTTTGACATATGTATGTCATTGGTAACCTGACTGGGTAGTTTGTAAAAGTTGGTTTATGTCATTCCCATATATATTTGACATAAGCCAACGTTTAGTGTTAACGTTTAATGTTACTTATAAAAAATTTGTATGGAAATGACACAAGTCGACGTTGATAGATTGCCGCATAAGCACTGCTATTATTGCAATCAGAAAAAAAAAACAATATTAGAGGGTTAATTGAAGTCATAAGTAAATTCATAAATGTTGGGTAATTTTGTGTACACTTGTTACAACTTTACATCTCCATGTGGCAACACATATATATTTATCTTCTTTGTTTCTTTCATTGCACTTTTTAGTTTACGCGCAAACTTCATACGAATTAGATCTTCCCTAGTAGCATTCGAGTTTATTTCATAATAATTGTTTAAATAATAAAGAAATTTTAAATATTTTTAGATAAAAATATTGTTCAAGTGTAGCTAAATATTTTTTGAAAAAAAATTTGTTAATATATAAAAAATTAATACATAAAAAACGGGGTTATAAATTCAATCATGAATGGCGTGTCGGTCTTTTCGGTTGTTTCTTGAATTCGTTTATTAATAAGAAGATGTGAGAGTGTGTGTTGTGCATTTTTAAAATCTTATTGTTGTTGCAAAGCATTCAATAGAAAGAAGTAAAATGTTAAAAAGAATGGCAATAGAAAAGCATAGCGTAAAGCAAAATATCAAATAAAATGTCAATAGTAAAGAAAATGAAAAAAAAAAATATCATGCGAGTAAAATAGTGCTCGTAATGTTTTAAAAGCAACAACAAAATATATGTGGTTTAATTTGGCTAAGATTTGTGCAATAGAAACAACAACAAAGTAAGAAATTTATTCATTTCGTTTTGTTAAATTCTAATAAAAATGCCGAGGGGAAAAGGAACTAAAGAGGTAAATTTTTTATATATGCTTTTATTTTGTCTCTCTCTTGTAAAAGCTTTTTTTTTAGAACAAAAAGCTTTTGTTGCTAAATATCATTCTCAGGGATGGGATATGAGATTTTTATTTCGTTATCAAAAAGAAATTGTTTAATAACATATTTTTGACCGTTACTGCCAAAAGTGACGATTTTCTGTGTATTTAGCCGTTTTTTTTTTTTTTTTTTGTTAAAAAATATGTAAAATGCCAATCTTCTTGGTCGAAAATTTACTTATTTTTATATTAAAATAATGTATAAAAAATAATAAGTTTTTCTTTAAAATTCTTAAAGATTGTTTTTATTTTATAAATGAATCTGAAAAGCAAGAATTGAATTCTGAGTACAGAAAATAAAAATTGTAAAATTAATCTAAACTTTATAAAATCTTTGACATGCCTTTTCAAAAAATATAATATTTGTTTCTGTTTTTAATATCAATAAAATACATCGCAAAATTCCAAAATTCTCTGTAAAATTTTAATTAGAGCAAATATAATCAAAAACATTATTTTATTGCGATTTCTCACATATTTCTTATCTTTTATAAATTTTCCTAAATGGATTTAAAGACCTTATTCCAATGAGACACTCAAATAAAAATATTATCTTATTCCTGTAGCAATGTGAAAGAAGTTTTGTTGTGTGAAGTTATTTAAATAAAACTAAATTTCGATATTCCTAAGAAAACAAAATATTGCCAGGAGAATTCTTTATTAAAAAATAATATTCAATAATTTCCATTATTTTAACACTTAAACTGATTTAATAAAAAATTAATAATAAGTGTTATATTTTATGTATAGTATTTTTTATTGATTATGCCTTTGATTAATTGATCTCAGAAACCTTCATTTTATGTAAATAGTAAATTTAGATGTTTAAAAATTAATAACCAATTTATTTTTTGAGCTTAAGGTTCGTTTTTTACAAAAAATAATATTTAATTTTCAGTATTTCGCTACTCCATTGTGTAGCATCTTCAGGAAATAATAATTACAATAAAAATTACAAATATTGAAAAATAAATAATATTTTTTGTAAAAAACGAACCTTAAGCTCAAAAAATAAATTAGTTACTAAAAAAAGAGAGAGGTTAAATAAAACATAAAACTTAGATGTTTAAAAATATTATTTTACATTACATTTTTTACTTGTTTTCTTTAATTAAAAGTAAGTTAAATATTATTTGCATTTTGGTTTTAACCGTAACCGATTAAAATATTTTACATTTAAACCCAGATTTTAGTAGTTTTTTAATAAAATTTTGAATTTTTTCAAAAAAAAAAAAATAATAATAAAATAAAAAAATACAAGCAATATTTTCTGTTTAAATTTTAATCGTTTGGCCTGTATTTTAACGATTACACGATTTATTTTTATTTTTTTTTATTAAAAATTCAATATTTATTATTTTAATTTAAAATAAATTATATTTTTATCTGGATATAATATTTATTCTTTTTACACTCAAAAAAAGACATGAATTAAAAATTAATCCAAAATTTCCTTTAAAACAATTTAATAATTTTCTTCAATTTAAATAAAATTTTATTAAAACTTAGAAAAATTATTTTAAAATTAATAAAAATTCCTATGTTTGAGTAAAAACTAAATATTTTATATACTCAGAAATAGTTCAAACTTTACTTAAGTAATATTTATTGATTTTAGGAAAAAACAAATATATTAAATAAAAATTTATCAACATCTCAATCTTAAGAAATTTGCATACTTAACTGTAATAAAACTAAGTTTAGTTAAAAACAAAAATTTAGAACATAACCATTTAGTTCAAAAAAATGTGTCTAACTTTAAATGAGAAAGTACTTGTACTCAATGTGTGTTCATTTTTTTTTCGCGAATAGTAAAATTCATTTCTAAATTCAATTTTTAAGTCTAAGAATTGTTTTCTAAAAATTAGTTTAGGCAATTAAAAATAAAAAGTAATTTTTTTTTTACTACGTAATAATAAAAAATATATGAACTATTTCTAAGGAAAATTCCAACTTAGTTCAGATAAATTTTAAAAATTTTAATAAAATATATATTTTTTTTTAATTAAAAGTTTTCTAATTTTTGCAAAATTATAAAGTATTTCAATATTAAAAGTATTTTCAATATTCTTTTCCAAAAATAAAACAATAAATTGAAAGCAAAATAGTTAGTTTTTTTATGAAAAAATTAAAGTATCCATTAAAAAAATTATTGTAATTTTTGCTTCGTGATCGTGAGTCAGAAATGGCTCACGTACGCATCTATTATCTTAAAAGTCTTAAATATTGAACTTAAAATAGCAAAAGGTAAAAAATTTAAAATTTGCGCTTATGTGTAATAATTTTGTTTGCTGACTACAATGCAAAATATCGCAAGCAGATGTTATACATTACACTCAGAAAAAAAAAGTTAGTAGAAAAATTTTTTTAACTGTTTTCAATCCCACTGTAATATTTTTGTACCAATTTTTAGTAAAAAAATATTATTTGGCAAATCTTTTTGCTATTTATATTTTACAAATTACAGAGTTTTTACAGAATATTTACAATTTTTTGTTGCTAATTTCAGAAATCATTTTACAAATTTTTGAAAACCGATTTGCTACAATGAGCAAAAAAATTTACTAATTTTAAAAATTTAAATAAAATGTTACTTAAATTAAAAAAGGGATCGAAAGTGAATATACCGACTCATGTCTAAAAATAGGACTTCCACTTAAAGTAGCACTAAAAAGTTTTTTTAGTTCTAAAAATCAGCCCTAAAAACAATTAAAATTTTACCTTAAAAGTAAAAAAAAAATAACTAAAATATTTTTCAAAACAAAAATTATCAAATAAAAATAACAATTTTTTAACAATTTTTAAGTATTTTAACCCTTTGATTTTGTTTTTAACTTTGTATAAAATAAAAATAAATTTAAATTTTTTTTTAGTATTTTTTTTTTTTTTTGCTGATTTTAGCAAATTGGTTTTAAATTCCACTTTTCAAAAAGTATACTAAAATTAACTACTAATCTACTAATTTCATTGTACTACACGTCAGCAGACATGTGTTGCTAAGATCAGCAAAAAAAAAACCGCTGGGCTCAAATTAGCAAAATTTCCCGTAATACCAGCAAACTTTTCAGTTGCCATTACAGACTTTTTTTGGTAAGTGTACGGCATAATAGCTTTCCTATAATTTAAGTTGTGCCTATTAAACTTTACATTTATCGAAGGCACTAAATTTATTTTTGTTTTTACTTAATAATAAAAAAAGGTTAAAATTTGTATATGGGCATTTCCAGGATCGCGAACGGGACATTCGTACGCACTCAACTTGAAAAAAAAATATGAAAACTCAAATTTTTTTTAACTTTTTATAAATATTTAATAGCATTTTAGCAGAACAATTTTTGAGAACAAAAAGAAAATTATAAAATATGAACGTTCTCCAAATATTTTGGATAAACTTGCGATCGCGAACGGGACAAAAAATGTAAGTAATTTTTTTCGGTGTGTGGTTTTGTTTAAAACTCTGCGAATTTCGTCAGTTTATTAAATGGAGATTATTTTTTAACTAAAGCAGAGATATAAAGATTTTATTTAGCATTTTGTTTTTTTTTTTATTATCCTTATTATTATTTTTTTTAAATATTTTTTTTAGACTCGCGAACGGGACATCGCGAACGGGACAATGATTCCAAAGGCATTTTTTAGGTTTATTTATGGATCAAAATGTTTTGGGTTTGGTTTTTTTGAATGATCTCGGTTATTTTGTTTTGAATTGTAAATATCAAACTATTCCGATCAACGTTCACGGAGAACTAAACACAAATGCTTATTTTCGGTCGCGAACGGGATAGAAGAATGTAGTACAAAGAATCTTTGAATTATACCGTTATTCGGAGTTTGCTTGATCTCTACTGTGGTGTTTTTAAATATTTATTGTTGGTATATTTAGTCTATAAGAAGAGTGCAATCGACATGATATGTAACACTTAGAAATAACTCAAGGAAAAATGTCAATTAAAAACGCTAAAACCAAAAAAAGCAAAGCTGCTCTTTGCAGACCACTTTTCTTAAATTACAAATGGTAATATGTATTTAATTAGGTATATTCTTAAAATCCAATGCATTAACCAACTAAATTTTCTCAGAAAAGTCTTTTTTCTTCAACTTTAATATATTGGTAGCGGTTGACCTTTCTGTGGAAATACCCATATGTCAAATAAAGTTTAAGCTAAAAATCCCATAAAATAAACTTATGACATTTAACCCTTTTCCAATCATAACAAGAAATGTAACTGTGATATTTTGTATTTTTGCAACAATTTCCTTAAAGTAGTTAATTTAAGAAGACAAAGGACCCCCAGTTTTCCTTAGCCATAGATGCCGTGTGTCACCTAGGGCATCTCATTTTGTAGTTCTCACAAGCAGAACCGTTAACTAACTACGAACTACAGATCTGACTTTGTCACAATTTATTACGTTCCAGGATATCCTGCGGTACATTTTTTTAATTTGTTTACCTTTTTTTGCTAATGAATTTTAATTTATATTTAAATACATGAGTTTAGTATAATTTAATTTAAATACAAATATGTATAGCAAAATGCTTGTTAAAATTAGTGTCCTCACAACGCGAAAGTCCTCCGAAAGTGGGAAAATATTTACACAATGAGTGTAAGGTACTTTAAAATATATGGTTTCATATTTATTAGAAAATTTTTATTCAATTTAAGATTAATTTTCACTTAAGAGATGTGCTATTTTACTTGATGTTAGAAAATATATTTTTATTTTTTTTTACTGTTTTCTAATAAAAATTTAGTTCTCATTAATAAAATTTTTCTATAGTTTAGAAATTTTGACCAAATTTGAAGTAAAATTTGTTTATTATTTTTACGGAAAATTTTATTAAATATTGGTTAAAGGTGTCTATGGCGCTGAGTTCATTTCAAATTTTCCTTCAAATAAGTCAATTTTTCTAAATTCTAGTTAATTTTTTTTATGTAATATAATGTGAAAGAAAATGGTTAAATTTTGCAAAAATGCAATTGCTGAAAATAAATTGACCTAAATCCAAAAAGGATTTATCTATTTTTGAAATCCTTTATATGAATTTAGCTTAATTTAATCCAAATTTAATTCAAATTAAATTTTTTTCTTTTAAAATTATATAAGTGCGTATGTGTTAGATTTACATAAAAAATAAATTTTTTTAAATTAAAAAATAAAATATGGAAATTTTCACGAAATTAAATAAATCATTAGGAATTTGATTTAAAATTTGGTAATACAATCAAATATTCCTTTAGAATTTAATCGATTTACAAAATTACGATTTTTTGTTCCATATGATTGAGGAATTTGGGAACGACATTCGATATTCCTCATTCGATTTATAGAAAAAAATTTAAAATATTACCAATTATTTTATTACAGTAAAAAAACAAAACAAAAAACTGTAATTATTAAATTCAGTTTGTAAAAATTAATTCCCAAAACAATTGCTTTGTAGTAGAGAAATTTTTTCCATTTCATTGCTGATAAATATCACAATTTTTTCTTTAAAAACACACATAATTTTATCACAATTAAATTTTTTTTACAAATAAATCAACTTTTTCCCATTTTTATTTAATAAACTTTGAATTATTTTCTATTGCTAAATTAAAATCAAAACTAAAAGTAATATTTGATGGCAGACATATAATATTCAATTAAGATTGAAACCAACTGTCTTCGCTTGACATGAAATCTGGTTACTATCATTTTATTTATTGCCGAGTTAAATGTAGGATTGCATAAACAAGCATGTGTTTTTTTGCATGTACACTCAAAAAAATTAACTAGAATTTAGAAAAATTAACCTATTTAAAGGAAAAATTAAAATGAAATCGGAGCCAAAGACTCCTTGAACCAATATTTAATAAAATTCTTCTTGAAATTAAGACACAAATTTTACTTAAAATTTGGTCAAAATTTCTAAATTATAGAAAAATTTTACTACTGAGAAGTAAAATTTTATTGGAAAACAGTAAAATTTGCTTCCAATTAGTTCATACAATATCTTAAATTTTTCTGTTAATTAGGTAATGTTTCCTTGGTTTTAAGAAAAATTTTATTTTATTTAAGTTCATTAAGTAATTTTTTACTAAAAATTAGGACTTAACTCACTAAAAAAGAAAATATTTTCTAACATCAAGTTATATTGCATTTCTTTTAAGTGAAAATTATCCTTAAGTTTGATAAAAATTTTCTAATAAATATAAAACTGTTTCAATGAAAAAGATAATATATTTTACCATGTGTTTTAAAGTACTTTACACTCATTGAGTAAGTATTTTTCCACTTTCGGAGGACTTCCGCTTTGTGAGGACACTGCTCTTAACAAGCTTTTTACATTTTTGTCTTTAAATTATATTAAATTCATGTATTTAAAATATCAATTAAATTGCATTAGAAAAAACGTAAACAAATTTAATACAAGTAAGAGCGGCTAAATTCGGCTATGCCGAATCTTATATACCCTTCACCATGGTTGGGAAAAAACTGAAGTTTATATATGGACATATATGGAATGAACAGATTTATATACGGACGCCTTTAAGAGGAAATTAACCATTTAGTTTGGTGATAAAACTTGGACTCGGGAAGATTTATGGTTCCAGAAAATAGGTATTTAAAAAAAATTCATGTTTTGGGCATAACTTTTTTGTATCTGAACCGATATTTCCGAGTTTTTTCAGCAAATATGTTATACTAAAGATTTTCGATCTTTTGCTGTATAAGACGTATCCATAGGTCATATTACAGCTCTAGAATAGTGTTTGTTGTTTGTGTATAAAAGGTGAAGAGGTGAAAGAAAAGAATTTCAACAAATCGTTAAAAGAAATCACTAGAACGGCATGTGTTTTATTTCTACAAAAACGTTTGATTTAGCTGGCAAATTTGCATTTGGGATTTTATTTCTCCTTTTTTATTAAAAATATTTTAAATTTCTTTAGCTTAATTTTAAAAATTTGAAGGAAAATAGTTTATAATTTTTTTTTTATAAATTATTATAAGTTATGACCTAAAATAGTTGCACTCAAAGGGAAGTTATGTAAAAAATTTTCTTAATATATGAGAAATAAAATGGTTTAAAAATCTTTTTATAAATTCTTTTAAATCGGAGCAAAAAATAGAAATAAAACCGTTTGTATTTTGTTTGCATCAGAGGGTTTTTATAAAAATTTTGATGTTTTTAGCCTATTTATGGATTATTTAATTATTAATATAAAATTGTATATAAATTAATTATTAAATGTTAAAAAAACAAAAAAAAAGTCTTAAGAAATTAAAAAAAAATGTACAAAAAAAAGTGAATTGACTGGGATTCAAACCCGCGGCCTTAGAGAAAAAAAAGTATTTGTGACATAGCGTCTAGACAATTGAGCTATTGAAGCTCACACAAAATCATGGTTATAGAGATACATATATAAAAAGTCTTCGTTCATTAGAGATTTGTTTGGTTTTTATTTAAATGACAAATCTTTGTTTGTTGTTTTTGTATAAAAGGTGGAGATGAAAGAAAAGAATTTCAACAAATTCTACATACATATTAAACAAAGGGATTTTACGGAAAAAATTAGAGGTAGTCCTGGTTTTTTGCTAATATCTTAGCCATTTATTAACCGATCTGTCTGATTTTTAATAGCAAACAGAAATGGATCACATGTAACAGAAATAAATAACAATCAAGTCCTCATCATGTCTGGGTTCTTCGGAAAACCCATTTCAACGCACAGACGGACAGACGGACATCGTTAAATCAACTTCGCTCTTCATAAGGACCCAGAATATATATACTTTATAGGGTCTAAGATCAATATTGTAGAAATTACAAACGGAATGACAAACTTATATATACCATTCCACCTGTGGTGAAGGGTATAAACGTAATAAATTGTGACAAAGTCACTGGGGGTCCTTTGTCTTCTTAAATTAACTAATTTAAGGAAATTGTTGTAAAAATACAAAATATCACACTTACATATCTTGTTATTATTGGAAAATGGAAAAATGTCATAAGTTTATTTTATGGCATTTTTAGCTAAAAATTTTAATTGACATATACATACAAAATTTTAACTTTTTTTATTATTAAGTGAAAAAAATAAAATTAGTGCCTTCAATAAATATCAAGTTTAACTCATTAATAGCCAAACAAAATCTGGCGGAGAAAATTCAATAAAAATATATTTATGTTTTAGGCAAACGAGTCAAATTGAATAAAATAAAATCGATATTGAAAAAAAATTAAGATATTGTTGTAAATTGTCAAGGAGCAAAAAGTAGAAACCGGCTCTCTCACACACACCGTTTTGAAATTCCGTATTGTAAAATTTGATTCAACAGGTTCAATTAGTGTCTAATTCAATAATGAACACTAATTACACACACATATACTCAAATTTTTAATTATAAATTTCAATAATGAAAATTTTAACTTTAAGAAAAATGATGCCAAAATTTAATATTTTTCAATGCCACCAAACGATGTGAATTTTGACAATAATAACAGTATTAGATTAAAAAAACTTTTGCTTTTAATTTCTAAATTTAGTTGACTCCCAGAAAATTATTTTATTTAAATTATAGGACGAATAGTGTCAGAGAAAATCGAAAAAAATCAAGGTGTACTCAATTGAGTACAATGGCGTCTAATGGGTTAAGAGGGCCAACGTCAATTATAGAAAAGCCATTATGGCTTATTCTATTAAATGTGCCTGCAATAGAGTATTCAAAAAACCGGCATTTTGAAAAAACCGGTTTCGGTTTTCTTCGAAAAAACGAATTTTAAAAAAACCGGTTTCGGTTTCGGTTTTTGCAGAAAAAACCGGTCAACCGGTTTTTTGGTTTTTTTTTTTAATTTGAATAAAAAGCTTATATAATTTGTTTATTGGTTTAATACAAACAAAAATAAAAAAGAAATTTAATATATTAAGAAATAAAAATAAAAAAATACATTCTTTGAAAAAAAAAATATTTTATAATATTTTTGTATTGTATTTCATTTAAACATTTTATTTATTGGTTTTAATATTTTTTAATATAATATCTTAAAAATTAATATTATTAAACTATATTCATATCAAATAAATAGAGATCATTAAGTTTGTAAATTGGTAAAATTAGGTACGTTAGTAATTTGAGCGTTTAAAACAGTGCTGTTCAAAAACAAGTAAAAAAGGGCTAAATTCGGCTGTGCCGAATCTTTAAATACCCTCCACCAAAGGGGATGAAGATGATATACGTATATACTAAATTTTGCATGAACTGTAATATGAATATGTTTTGTCAATTTATGTAACGAACTTTTGTTATTTAGTTTTAGCAATGTTATTTACAGAGGTCTGCTCTGTTAGCGACTTTAACATTGTTCATCTTGACGTTAACTTAGTTATCATAGTATGTAAGACAATAAATGTAATCGAACAATAAGAAGACTTAATAACATTTTTACTTAGTTAACAGAAAAAAAAAATAGATACAGAAAAATTGTACAAATTTGTATGGAAAATTTAGAGGTACTTTCACATTTTTACTCATAACTTTTGAACCGCTTGACCGATTTTGCTCATTTTAAATACCAAACTGCTCGGGAGGATGTTCAATAACCTGGGTAAAAATAGGCACCCCCGCTTGCGTCTTCGCGTTGTGATCGTGATTTCAACAGACAGACAGACGGACATCGCTAAATCGACTTAAAATTGCATAAGGATCACGAATATATATACTTTATGGGGTCTTAAACCTATATTTCGACATATTACAAACGGAATGACAAACTGATATATACCCTCACCATATATGGTGGAGGGTATAATAAATATGTATATCGTTGTGTTAGTGAGAAAATGAGAATTGCACTGCAAGAAATGTTTAATGGGTTAATAGCAGTGTAAGTATCTGTATGAATTTATTTTTTATTGAAAATATGAAACTGTTATGTTTTGTATAAAACAGTTTTAAAGAAATATGAATTAAACAAAAAGTAAATTTTGAAAGGAAAATAATAAATACATTGGCGTGCCTTTTTTTCATGTTATAAAAAACAAAAAGTTGTAAATTTTTTCCATTAATATCAATGATTTCATTATATTTACATATTAATAAAATATCTGTAATATGTTTAGATTTATTTTTGGAAGGAAAAAAAATACAATACATTCGATCGGAATAAATGAATGAACGATCGGACTCCAATTTTTAAAAACATTTCAACTTTTATATTAAAAAAATGCGTTTTTTTATTAGGTTTATTAAAGATTTTTATAGCTATTAATTTTTCTCAGTGCATTAAAGAAAAATCAGCATACATCCGCCACGCGTGTTCATTCGTCGCTGTTTCAGTGACGACTAAAGGCAAGAGCGTAAGAATACATGTGAGTTGAACAGGGGACAATTGTCCCATGCAATGAACATCAATGGTTTAAAACTTTTGGCATTAAATAAGTTTTTTTTTAAATTACATTTTAAATATGTAAAAAGAAAATCTATTTTTCACTTCTAAAATAATATTTTAGAAATAATATGCAATTTAAATGTTTCGTTTTAAGACAATTTTTTTGTTTGCTTTTGATAAAGCTAGAAGTGAAAAATACTCTTTCACTAATAGTAGATGTTGGACAAATAGTCATAAAATAATTATATAAATTTTTCAACTTTTCAGTTCTTTTGTCGCATTTATCAAGGTATAGTATGAAATCATCATATAATAATGAATGATTTTGTAGTCTCTTTTTTAGGATTTTGAATACTGTTTATTGTGTTATTAGATCAGAAATTAAACTATTTGAATTTGAAATATCCAAAGTTAAGTCTTCATCGGAATCTATCAGACTTACATCTAAATCTTCATAACCAAACAAACGATTATGTGTGCGGAAAAAATAAAAGAGACCAAGTTAACCAGTTGGTGATGTAAATAAAAAAAATCGATTAACCGAACAAAAAAGACCGGTTTTCGGTTTTCTTCGAATTTACAAAATATTCGAAACCGATCGGTTTTTAAAAATAAAAAAACCGGTTGACCGGTTTTCGGTTTCGGTTTTTGAATACTCTAGCCTGCAATGTTTTGTATTGTAGTCAACAAACAAATTTATTACATAAAAGCGCAAATTCGAAATTTTTACCCTTTGCTAATAAAATTTTAAAATATATTTTTAGCTACTTTAAGTTCAATATTTAGGACTGTTAAGATTAGAGATGGGCACGTAAGCGATTTTTATCTCACGCTCATTCACTATTATTTTTTTAAATTGTTACTTTAATTTGTTTGAATTAATAATATTTGTCTTTAAAATTAGTAAAACTAACAAGTTTGTTTTGAGTTTATTTCTTTTTTTTTTTTTTTTGAAAAATCTTGAAAATAAGTTAAACGTCTTCCAACTTCTTAAAACTTGGAAAACATTTACTAAAAACTTGGAAAACATTTACTAAAAAAAATAATATTTTATTAAAATTTTTAAAACTTATTTAAACTAAGTTGAATAAAAATGTTCCCTTGAAATAGTTCATCAGTTTCTAAAATCAAATAAATTTTTATTATTACTTAGAAAAAATTTATTACTTTTTTTTTATGAATTTTTATTTAATATATTTTTTTTCCTAAAATCAAGAAATATTACTTAAGAGAATATGAACTATTTCTGAGTATATAAACTATTTCGTTTCGGAATTTTTATTTATTTTAAGAAAATTTTTCTAAATTTTAATAAAATTTTACATAAATTGAGGAAAATTTTTAAACTATTTTAAAGGAAATTTTGGATTAATTTTTAGTTCATGTCTTTTTTTTACTGTACTCATTTTGTTTCACATAAGTTGGTTTAACCTCTCTTCTAATTTGGGTTATTAATATTGAAACTAGCAAGTGTCATATAGGCTTAAGCATTAATCTAAATAAACTAAATATGTTTTTGTTAACATAAAGTTTGTTAAATTTAAATTAAAAGAACCAAATTTTAGAATTTGTTTTCGGAAAAATTGTGTGTACTTTGTATGAAGAAGTAAGCCGCTATGACTGAAAAATTCACATATTTTATTCCTTATTGCAGTCTAACGTGTAATCCAAACAACTAACATTCAAGAACATTTCAATGAAACTCACACTGATGGAATTTACCAATACTCCCAGCTATGTGTGTAAATGTTTGATCCCAATATACCATATAGCAATCGAACTGCAATACAACTTGAGAATAAGCTTATATTAATAGTGTGTTTTAAGCTTTTCTTAACTTCGCTAATTATAATGTTTATAAAATGTGAATTCACAAGGAGTATTTAACAATGCTTGAGAAAAGATTTTGTATACAAAACTTTTTCTAAAGTATGCTCATAAACAACATACACATATTGAACAACGCAATATGACGATAGAAATAGAAATATTTTTCAAAACATTGTAGTCTTGTTGTCTTTGTTCTACACTTATAATGCATACACCACGAGCCATTACTTTTTCTTTAAATTTGTCAAACTTGTTTTGCGTGTACATTTAGTTGTAAATTTTATATGGTGAACGTGCAATTGCATATTAAATTATTTTTATTTATGGTTAAAATTTATTATTATTATTTATATTTAAAATGAATTATTATTTTTTATATTTAAAATGAATTTTTATTATTTATTTTTAAAATTAAAATAAATAAAAATTAAATTAAAGAAAATAATTATGATTTCTCTTTTTCAACTATTAATAATATATTATTTTTGT
This sequence comes from Eustalomyia histrio, assembly GCA_949748255.1. Classification (NCBI taxonomy): domain Eukaryota; kingdom Metazoa; phylum Arthropoda; class Insecta; order Diptera; family Anthomyiidae; genus Eustalomyia; species Eustalomyia histrio. The sequence goes on along the minus strand of OX456527.1, from coordinate 25,754,832 downwards.
AAGCTTATTCTACAATTGCAAGAATAAGCTTAAAGTAATCATACACACATAATATTTTCACGAGGGTTCCGTTTTGATTTTTCTACAATTGTTACGATAGCCTTTTTCAATATATTCTCAAATCTTTTTCAAGCTTAAGGCTTGTGTTTGTAAGCTTATAATAATATTTTTCTCAAGTCATTTGGTATGTTGGGATATGTTTTTGCCACAAATTGAAATTTAATTTTTTTCAAAAAAAAAATTCTCGAAAGGGGTTTCTTTTGTAAATGTTATTGTACAGAGAAAACTAAACATTTAAAATGTTATGGTTTTTTTATATTTGTTCATTTTTATACCCTACACCTACACTGTCATAAGTGTACTCTGATGCTAGTATCTAACAAAAATGGCAATTTAAGACAGAGTTAAGCTAGATTCACAATACCAGAGTAGTGGACTCTGCATAGTGTAAGTATTTTTTTTTTGTATCATTCCATCTCTAAATAGTGAATTACTCTAGCATTTAGAATTAAGCTTTAACCCAATATCGGTCAGGAAATTTTTTTTCAAATATTGCCCTTAATTTTTGTAAAAGCCCCGAATGTAAATGCGGTGGAAAATAAATCCTAAATAACCTCAAAAGCGGATATTGGTATAATGTCCATTAAGGTATTGTATAGGCACCTAATTATACAATCAGATATTATAGGGCATCTCCAGATCGTCGAGGGCCGACTTTAATTTTCTTATTTATGTTTTTTTTTTCTCTTTGGGTTTAAACTTAATGGTCAGTGGTTTTTTTTGTTCTTTCAGCTGTAACAATATTTTTTCGAAATTTTTTTTTATTTTTCATTTCATTTGCTTGATTTCAAAAGGTGCAAGGTGAGTGAGGAGAACGTTGAAATTAGATGGGAAATTAATGAAATTAGATTTTTTAAATATAAAAAAAATCACAAAAACTTTTACTATGAATTACTATAAAGAGAACTGTGCAGGTAAAAAACACATCCTGTAAAAGGAAATGGGTAAAGTTGTTTTTCTACAAACAAAAAAATTGAAAAATTTCATAGAATATTTTTGTAAGTACAGATATAAAATTTTTTAAAAACGCACCAACAATGGAATTTGTAAATACAAAAAACTTTTTATTATTTTTTTGTAACTTAAATTTTTATTTTCAAAGAATTTTTATATGAAAAATAACAATTTACAAACATTTAAAACAAAGAATTGTTAGAAATCGAATTTGAATTTTAACAAATATTTTTAACTACCCATGTAAAAATCGAAATACATATGAACATACATGATCATACATGGGCTTGTACATGATCATACATGGGCATACATGGTCATATACGTCCATACATGATCTTATATATGACCATATATCTTCGGATCCGAAATTTGAGGGTATATGGTGATATATGTGCATTAGACCGTACCTCAAAAAAAAAGTTCACCGTACACCCTCAAATATAAAGTATTTTAACAAGAAAATTTCGAAAATGTTTTTTTTTTTTTTTTGGCCGAACGTAGGGGTCGCCATTTTATATTTTTCTTTATATCTTCGCCATTTACCGTCGGATCTTAAAGTGTTGTATATCAATGTTTTTTGTCTCGCGGAGACCGATGTTTTCCTCGAAGGAGCCATTGACCTCAAGTAACCCGTTCTAGTATTAACCCACCAGATCTCAGTTGCTACCACCTTAATGAACTACCCTGATATTTTAAAATGAAAGCTCGCAAAAAGGCAATAAACTTTTGCTAGGAAAGTATTCCAATAATTCCAGCGGAACTATTATTTTATTTTTTTTTAATTTTTTTTCTTGCCGAATGTAGGGCATTTTTAATTTTTTTGTCATATCTTCTGTATTTACAGTCGGATCTTAAAGGGTTATATATCAATGTTTTTGTCGCAATGGTACCAATTTTTTACATCAAAATCATTGACCTCAAGCACCCTTTTATACCACTTAAGGGGTAAAACCTACGTAAAAATCCTATATATAAAAACTTCCTTTTTTTATTTTCTTTATTTACGGAGATGTGTTAACAAAGATTGGTTTTCACAAGATTTATGAAGGAGTACAAAAAAATATTTGTTTTACACAAAGTTTTACAAAATGATAGTATATTTAGTATAGAGGTCCATGGCACGCAGCATTACTTAATAAATTTTTGGTGGATTTCTCTGAAATTTATAATGCATATGGAAAACTAAATTATCTTTGGATGCGCGTAGCAGTTTTTGATAGGTCAAATACTTTTTGACTTAGAGCTGTTTCTTTACGAGTATAAAAAATAGATATTTTGACTTTAACACTTCGCTGTTTTGTCAAAAATTAATATACCCAAAAACTCAAAAAAAAAAAAAAAAAAAAACATTTTCGAAATTTTCTTGTTAAAATACTTTATATTTGAGGGTGTACGGTGAACTTTTTTTTTTGCCTGTAAGGTGATAATATATGCACATTGTGCATATATTATCATACATGCTTATATATTACTCATGTATGCTCGTATATGATCATATACGTCCATATACCCTCAAATTTCAGATCCGAAGATATATGATCATATATGAGATCATGTATGGTCATATATTGAACAATGTATGGACGTATATGACCATGTATGCCCATGTATAATCATATACAGGCCCATGTATGATCATGTATGCACATATATATTTCGATTTTTACATGGGTACTTAGAATTTTGTGATACTTTTTTCTGTGTATATACAGATTTGAAAAGGGGTACTATTTATATTTTGGGAATTGCAAATAATAACAAACATTTTTAAATGAAAATGGCTTTTTTCTTTTTCGAAATATTCCCTTTGATGATCAATACACTTTTGCATTAGTTCAAACCATTTGTCATAGCAGTGTTTTAATTCCACTTAAGACACCTCCAAAGCATGGGTTTTGAACGCTTCAACTGCTTCTTTGCGGTTCGTAAATCGTTGATCATGCATTCTACCTTTGATATTCGGGAATAGAAGAAGACATTGGGTGCCAAATCAGGACTGTATGGTGGATGAGTCATCAATTCGATGTTTTAACTGCTCAAAAAATAACCTGTTTGACGAGATGTGTGAAAGCTCGCATTATCACGCAGAGAAAAAACATGTTTGGGGCAATCATATTCGAAGAGCATGATATTTTCTTGGGATTATGATTGTGCTAACCATAGTCGTACTATAATATAGTTATCATATTATAATAATAAAATAACCATAATTTTACCATAATATGATCCCTACAATTATATTATGATTCGAAACAATGAAAAAGTTTTTTTTTTTTAATTTAAGAATATTTCATTAAGAAATGTTTTTCTTAAAGAAAAAATTTGATATTAAGCACTTTTTCAAAACTTTTTTAATTCTATGGACTTTTTAAAGAAAAATACTTAAAAAAAATTGTTAAATTCTAAGCACTTTTTAATATAAAAAAATTTATAGTTTTTCTGGATTTTTTTCTAATAGAAAAATTCTTAGATTATAAAGACATTTTTAAAATTTTTTAAGATAGTCAAAATTTTTCTTTTCGAAAAAGTCATTACAATCTAAGAATATTTCTATAAGAAAAAGTCCTTAGAATCTAAGTATTCTAAGGATTTTATTCAAATAAAGGCCTTAGAATCAAAGTTTTTTTTAATAATATATAACTTTTTACGCAAGATACTGTTTTTAGAATACAATAATGCTTCTTAAAGGAAAAGTCCATAGAATGTAAAAATGTTTCCATCAGAAAAATTTCTAAAAATCTGGTATTTTGTATAAGAAACATTTTCGTACAAAGAAACTTTAAGGTTCTACAGACTTTTTCTTATACAAAATTATTTAATTAACATTCTGAGTTCTTTTTCTACAAGAAAGTCGTTAGTTATTTTATAAGAAATAATTTAATAATTTTTTTATTGTTTTTGTTGAAAAGAATTAAAAATATATAAAACCTTTATACATAATCTGTTTGAGAATGAATTTTTTCGACAATGAATTATCAATTATAAATTATATATAATATAAGGAATTTCTGAAAATGAAACCCCCGGTAAAAATGATCATTTATTTTAATTTTTACATGTGTGACTGAACTGATACAATTTTTATTTTATTATTTTTTTTTTTTTTTTTTAAACAAGGCAGTATATTAATTCCATAATTATCATATTTTTTTCATAGTCAAAATTTTTTTTACCAAAGTATGGTTACAGCAAATCATGTTATAAAATAGAAAGTGGCAATCGTGAAATAATAAAATATTTACTATAATAATGATGGTAGCGACCATATTGATAGTTAGAATCCAATAACTTGATTGTGACAACCATACACGAATGCAGCAACCATAATATAGTAGCAGTGATCATGTTCCAACCATGTTTTTTCTCTGCGTGGTCATGATGGAGAATGATTCGTCTTCGGCGGATAGTTTTACGAATTCCTCCAAAGACTTCCGACATACAAATGGTGGTGTAACACTAAGAATTGATCATCCCACGTTGCTCAAGCGGAACAGTGGTCACATGACCCATTCGGCCGAAGAAACAGGCGTCCAATTGCTCCGCTGTGCTTCTTTCACGAACAACTTTTGTTGGATTTAGCTCGTCTTGGAATACCCACACCGTCGATTGCTGTTTTGTTTCCAGCACATATGCATATATTTATGATTCGTCACCTGTCACAATTTTATATACGTCTTTTGAAGCACTACGGTCAAACTTTTTAATCATTTCCTTACACCAATCGACGCGAGCCTTTTTTTGAGCGATTGATAAATTATGGGGTATCCAACGGGAACAAATTTTTTTTACAACTAAGTGTCTCTATCTCACAATATGTCACATGACGATCTTGTAGCACAACAACCGATTTTGGATGACCACGGAATTCGTTGTCGACCGAACTACGACCACGATTGAATTCACTCGTTCCTCGACGCATTCTTGTTGCGATAATCCACGTCGATAGTTGTGAAAAATAAACCACCGAAAACCTTCTCTTAAAATTTTAATTTTTTGGCCAAATATCACTTGTGCATCAAAACGTTGTCAGTACGTTTATGCTTAAAAATGTCAAACTTTATAATGGTGTTGCCAGATTTAAGCTAATGACATTAGTGTTGCCAGTTCCTGATATAATATAAATAGTACCCCTCTTTTTTATAATTCGTTTCAAAAAAAATTTTTTTTTTTAAATATTTATGTTTATTAATTCATTTCTTGTAAAATAACAACTTTCTTGTGGAAAATGTAATCAGAATATGATTTCTTATACAAAATGGATTCTTTTACAAAGTACTAGATTTTCAGAAATTTTTCTGATTGAAATATTTTTAAAGATTCAATGGAATTTTCCTTTAAGTAAAATTCTCAGATTCTGCAAAATTTTTTTTATATAAAACTTCATATATTCTTAACAAAACTTAGATTCTAAAAAATTTTGAAATTTTGAGTTTTTTATCATGAAAAATACTTAAATTCTAAAAACTTTTTCTTATAGAAATATTCTTAGATTTTAAGAACTTTTTCTAAAAGGAAAATTCTGAAACTCTAATAACTATCTGCAAATAAATCCTAAAAATGTAAGAATTTTTCTATTAGGAAAAGTCCATAGAATCAATGTTTTTTATTAAAAAAAATACTTAGATTTTAAAAATATTTGTAAAGTATTTTTTTTTTAAAAGTCCATAAAATTAAAGAAGTTTTCTTGAAAAGGTCCTAAATATTAAAATTTTTCTTTAAGAAAAGAATTTCTAAAGAAACATTATAAATAACTTTTTTTCAAAGTTTCGAATCATAATATAACTGTAAAAACCATATTATAGTCAAATTTTGGTTATTTAATTATATGATAACTATATTTTAGTACGACTATGGTTGGCAGGACAAATTTAGGGGATTTTGTATAAGAATGTATATACGTTTAGCTTCTATAATTATATACTTTTTATGTTCCTTAATTTAAGCACGAGGCCTTTTTAGTTTTTTGATATTCGTACTATTTCGGTTTAAACCAAACTTTTTTAAAGCTTTATTTTCGCTTATATTTTATAAAGGTGTCATCTCCCGGTCCTAACAAAGACAATGTGGGTATATACATTCACCAAAAAAAGTCTGTAATGGCAACTGAACTTTTTGCTGTTATTACGGGAAATTCTGCTAATTTGAGCCCAGCGGTATTATTTGCTAATCTTAGCAACACATGTCTGCTGACTTGTAGTACAATGAAATCAGTAGAAAAATTAGTAGCCGCTACTAAATTTTAGTAGACTTGTTGTAAAGTGGAATTTAAAATCTTTTTGCTAAAATCAGCAAAAAAAAAATAATAAATATTATTAATTTTAGTACAAAGTTTTAAATTTATTTTTTTTTTTATCGAGCATAAAAAATATTTTAAAATATTTTATATAAAATGCAAAAAAAGTCAATAAAATTTGTTAAAACATAAACGAAATTATCATTTTATTTTAATTTGGTAATTTCTGTTTTGAAAAATTTTTGGTAAATTTTTTTTTTTTTTACTTTTAAAGTTAAATTTTAATTATTTTTAGGGCGGATTTTTAGAACTAAAAAACCTTTTTAGTGCTATTTTAAATGGATGTCCTCTTTTTAGACATGAGTCGGTATCTTCACTTCCGATCCCTTTTTTAATATATGTAACATTTTAAGGAAATTTAAGTTTGTAGGTGTAAGTTTTAATTAGAAATAACATTTCCTTTAATATCCACTTTTTTAAAATTAGTAATATTTTTTGCTAATTTTAGCAAATCGGTTTTCAAAAATTTGTAAAATGATTTCTGAATTTAGCAACAAAAATGTGTAAATATTCTGTAAAAATTCTGTAATTTGTAAAATGTAAGTAGCAAAAAGATTTGCTAAATAATAATTTTTTACTAAAAATCAGTACAAAAATAGTAGAGTGCGATTGAAAACCGTTTACAAATTATTCTACAAATTTTTTTTTCTGAGTGTAGTTTTAAGTAATACGTTAAGGTTTTGTACAAATCGGTGTGTGACCCGTAGCATAACTTCTTAGTTAACGTATATATAAAGGGTGATTTTTTAACCGTTTGAGTTTTGATAATTGAAAAAAAAAACAGAAAATTTGCAAAAGTGAATGAAATGTTTATTAAGGGCGATAAATAAATGCTTGCCATTTACTTTTTAAATTGTTCATTAGAAAACTGCATCTTCATTCAACTTTCCTAAAGTCCATTCACCAAACAAACGACGTTGTGGTACGTCACCTGGCTTCAGTTCTTGTAGCTGCTGTATTTTGTATAGTTTCATACCGAGCTCTTTACGTAAAATCTTCCAGGTGGTTGAATAACACAGGACCAATTGTTGACAACGGCGGCATATTGACATATCGCTATCTTCCTTGACACTGGCCGATACAGCAGCAATATTCTTCTCGGTACGCACTCTTCGCATACGTGTTGATAAATTAATTTCCACTAAAGTGAAACTGGTGCGAAATTTGATCACAACAGCTTGAATAATGTGTTCGATGGGTCGATTATGATGACCATAAAATGGACATAATTTACGAACACACATTTCACACACAGCACAAATTTTCATAATAAAATTTAATTTTTTTAAAAGCGTTGTTTGTCTGGTAGTCTCTTAATGGTGAAATGGCAAACATTACCGAGCATTTTTGGCATTGCCACATGTCACGAATCTTTTTTAACACTGAAAAAATTTACACTGAAAATAAAAATATCAAAAAAAAAATCACCCGTTATAAATATATAAAAAAAAATTCTCCAAGGATATAGTGTTTGTTTAAAATGCACTTGTTTGATTTCCATTAATAAGTAACAACAAAATATAATGAACTAAAAGAAAACTCTGTCAATAGCCAAAATAAATATACAGGATACCCATAGAGTTACTTGGGTGATATGAGGCTAAAAAAAAATTAATTTTCAATGAAAAAAAAATTAAAGAAAATTTTAGTTTTTTCTTTTGGCATTTAATAACAAATATCGATGGCCATAAGTTGGGAGCTCGTAATAGATAATAAAATTTCCAATTGAGTTAAGCATGCCAAATGACTTCTCCATATTACAAAAGTTGATCTGCAACTTTATCGCCAAACTTATACCAATCGATATGTATGTTAATTTTAATTTCCACAAAAATGCCACATAGTGCTAGTTTTGCCTGTAACAGCCAACATTCAGAAAATTCTTTAGTTGTTCTTATACACCAATGTAAACATAGACACAAGGTAAGAAATTGAAAACTATAACTCCCAAGATGCTAAGATATCAACAACAAACAAATATTTTACTGTTATGTAGTACTTTGGTTGTACAACCAAGGATTCTAGAAATATACAGGATATACAGAGTTGAAATCATCCAGCCAAACTTCAAGTCACCGAGCCAATCATAAAAGCATCTCAAGTATAATTTTTTGTCAGTTTAATTGCAAAAAGATTTTTTTGATTAAAAAAGAATGTATAAAAAAAAACCTCATAAATGTATATTGAGACCACTAGAATGAATAAAATAGTTATATTGTAAACTTGCAGTATGATGTACTTCTATAATTGACTAGTTGGCTTGATCAAGGATACTACAAATATACAGGATGCATAAAGTTGAAAACATCGAGCCAATCATCAAATCACCGAGCCACCAAGCCAGTACATCTTATTACTAGTTTTTAATACAGTTAGTTTATTCATTCTATGATTTTTTTTAAAACGAAAACTGAAACTGAAAACTTGTAGTATGAGCTACAGTTATGGTTGGCTCGATGCCTTCAACTCTGTACATCGTGCATGTTTGTGGTATCATTAGCTTGATGGCTCGGTGTCTGTATGATTGGCTTGGTGTCTTCAACTTTATGCATCCTGTATATTTGTAGGATCCATGGTTGTACAACTGTTAGTTATAGAGTTAGTTGTACTACTAAAGTTATACTTCTGCCACAAGTGTTTGGCTGCTTGGCTTTTGGTTTATTTTGTTGTCTACATCCTGTTGAAAATGTATTAATCTTCTAAAAACTCTTAATTTTTTTGGCACTTTTTTACATATTTATCTTTATTTTCTACACTTTTTAGAACAAGTGAAATCGAAGGGAAAAGTTAATATTAATTTTCTTATTTTTTTATGGATTTTATCTATTTTTATATACTTTGCCCCACTGTCTGCATAGGTGCGATACAAGGTAAAACATTCAATTTATTTTAAAATTAATTTGACGCCTAATAATAAAATCTTAATATATTTTACAAGAAAACTACATGGAAGGTGTCTCTAAATCAGTGGTCGGCAGAAAGAGAGAATATGTTTCTAGATATAAAAAATGAATGACTAAACTAATAAATGAATTAATCGATAAGAGAATATCCGTATTCATTGAATTAAAATAGTTCGTGTTTTTGTTTTCTCTATTATAAAAAATTAAAATAATTCATAATAATGATAATAACAATTTTTGATTGCATACAAGGCACTTTGCCTTATTTAATATATTTCAAAAATAAAAAAATAATCTTCCCATTCAACGTTCCACATTTTTAATTTAAAATGTAAACGAAAAACAGAAAAAAAATACCTACAATAAAAAAAATAACTATAATAAAAAAACAAATTTTTAAAGTGTACTTTATTTCTTCAACAAAGCGGCATATACTTGCTCTGTTGAAAGTTAGCGTACTACTGAATGAAATAATTGTATTTTTTGTGCTCTTAGCTCTGAGATTTGTAGACATTCGTGCTGAGTACGTGTAAATTGCCGATTCTGTTCGGCCCCTGAGTGCTATGAGTGCCGATCACTGCTCTAAATTTTATAATGTTATAGTTAGTTAATTCCATATCACATCTTATCTTATTTGATCAGAAAAATGACATACAAAATCTGATTTCATGGTATCCTGTGATATAAATTTAATTCCATTCACGCAAATTTAATTCCATTCACGCAAAGAAAAAACATAGTTGGGGCAATCATATTTGAAGAGCATCATATATTTTTGGGATTATATATATTTGGGACTATAATATAGTTATCATATTATAAAAATAAAAATTTTTAGATTCTAAGGTAATTTTTAATACTTTTTTTAGACATTCCTCAGAGTGTCAGAATTTTTCTTTTAGAAAAAATCCTTATAATCGGAGAATGTTTCTAGTAGAAAAAGTTTTTAGAATCTAATTATTTTTCATGATGAAAATTCTTAAGAATCTAAGAATTTTTTAGAATCTAAGTTTCTTTAAAAATATATGAATTTTTATCTTAGAAACAGTTTGCAGAAACTGAGAATTATAAATATTTTAATCAGAAAAATTTCTAAAAATCTAGTATTTTGTGTAAGAAACCTTTTCGTACAAAATTTTTTCTTATAAAAAAAATATTTTATTAATATTCTGAAACATAATTTATTTTTGTTTTTATTGAAAAGAATTAAAAAATATAAAATCTTTTTGACAATGAATGTTTTCCACAATAAATTGATTAGTGTAAATTATAGGCATTTTCAAAAATAAAATCCACAGTTGAAAATGGTCATATATTATCATTTTAGCTGGGTAACTGAACTGATACAATTTTCTTTTTCTGTGAAAATAAGACACACGCAAAGAAAAAATATGGTTTGGGCAATCATATTCGAAGAGCATCATATATTTTTGGGTTTATGGTGTGCCAACCATAGTCGTACTATAATGTGGTTATCATATTATGATAATAAAATAACCATACTTTTAACATAATATAGTTCCTACAGTTATATTATGATTCAAAAATTACCATATTATAGTCCTAAATAAACATGTTATATTAAATTTATCATAATATGATCGCACCTAATCATAGTATGCTTAAAATGGTTATGGCGACTCATAACTATATTATGATTCCTGGATTATCATTATATGATCCATAATCTAAGAAAATTTCTTAGAAACCATAAAAAAGCTATTTAAATTTAAGAAATTGATATTAAGGAATTTTTGAAGAAAAATTGTTAAGGAAAAAATCATAGATTCTAAGAACTTTTCTATCAAGAAAACTTTGAATCTGTGGACTTTTTTTTAAGACAAATACTTTTTTTTTAAATTAGAATAACTTTTTTAATAAAAAAAAATCTTAGACACTTTTAAGATTTTTTAAGAAAGTTTTAAGAAATTTTTCTTTAAGAAAAAGTCTTTAGGATCTAAGAATATTTCTACTAGAAAAAGTCCTTAGAATCTAAGTATTTTTTATGATGAAAAGTTTTCAGAATCTATGAATTTTTCTTTCAAACGAATGCCTTAAAATTTAAGTTTGTTTGAAATATATATAGTTTTATCTAATAAACAGTTTGGAGGATCTGAGAATTTTAGTTTAAGGAAAAGTACATAGAATCTAAAACAGTTTTTATCAGATAAATTAATAAATATCTATTATTCTGTGTAAGAAACCTGTTCGTACAAAAAAAATTCTAAAGCTACAAAAAAAAATTAACTGAATTAATGAATTAATGGAACAATGATTATATGATTGTTTTTTTGAGACATTTGATAGTAAAAACAAACTGACCGAACTGATAAAATTTTGGTTTTTATGAACACAAGACAATATTATGACTCTAAATGTTAAAGTCATGTTTTATTTGATGTATAAGTATTTATTGATTGTTGGCAGCATTTTATCGTTGCATAATTATCATATTTTTTTGATAGTCAAAATTTTTGTTATCACAGTATGATTACAGCCAATCATGATATAAAATAAGAGGTGCCAATCATAAAATAGTAACATATTTACTAAATAATGATGGTAGCGACCATGTTGATTGTTAGAAAACAAATAATTTGGTAGAGACAAACATACCCGATTGCAGCAAGCACAATATAGTAGCAGTGATCATATTGCAACCATGTTTTTTCTCTGCGTGCAGTACTATGACTAAATGTCAGTCATGTTTTACTTGATTTATAATTATTCACTGACTGTTGTCAGCATTTTATAGTTCCATAAAAAGTACAAATTTTTGTTACCACAGAATTGTTACAGCCAATCATGTTATAAAATAAAATAGAAATTGTCAATTATGAAATAATAAAATATAATCTATCATTATGATGGTGACAACCATATTAATGGTTAGAACCTATTTATAAACTAATAACTTGATTGTGATAACCATACGCAAATGCAGCAATCATACTATAGCAGCAGTGATTTTGTTGCAACCATGTTTTTTCTTGGCCGATTATTAACTTTTAAATGCTCAGAAAGCTTTTTTACACTCAAGGAGGTAAACTTTGATATTTTGGTGCTCAGCCTGTGACACAAAATTAGTTTACATTAGTTTACATCGGAATTTCACTTTGGAGGCGGTTTAAGCTTCCCAGCCCTGGCCTGTTTTTGCAGCATATCGGTATGTAGTACCCAGCAAAATAAGAGCTGAGGAAGAAGCAGTTAAACACTACATCTACTGAACCCGAAGTTGTGAAAATTTCGGTGAATCATTAATGATTTTAACATTGGCGTGTCATTGGGAGGAAGTAGTGTGTTTCGTTGCTATGAAAAATCGATGAGCACACTAAGAAAAAAAAGTTAGTAGAAAAATTTGTAAACGGTTTTCAATCCCACTTTACTATTTTTGTACTGATTTTTAGTAAAAAAATTATTATTTAGCAAATCTTTTTGCTATTTACATTTTACAAATTACAGAATTTTGACAGAATATCTACAAACTTTCGTTGCTAATTTTAGAAATCATTTTACAAATTTTTGAAAACCGATTTGCTAAAATTAGCAAAAAAAAATACTAATTTTAAAAAAGTCGATATTGAAGGAAATGTTATTTCTAATAACACTGTCCAACAGCATTTTTGGAACAGAATAGCGACCCTATAATTCTGAAAGGGTATGTTGAGTAGATAATTTTTGTAGAACAAACTTATGGTCCAGCACGTCTGAGTATTTTTTACAGTGGGTCAAAGTTTTAATTTTTCGGTCGAAGGGAGCATTATACTATATGAAAAAAATGCTGTAAGTTAATGTCTGAGAGAATTCTTATGGTCAGAGTTGTATTGTGGAATTGTATGAGGATTATTTTTGTGGAAGATCTTAACCCTCTAACGTGCTGGACCATAAGTTTGTTCTACAAAAATTATCTACTCAACATACCCTTTCAGAATTATGGGGTCGCTATTCTGTAGAACATTTCATTCCCGCCCTTCCTCTTTTTCGGGGTAGTTTTTACAATTTGTTAGAGTTTAGCCAAAAAATCCGTTATTTGTGGGAGTTAGAGGGTTAATATGTTCTACAAAAATATTTGTCATACCGTTATCTACAAAGTTGCTAAACATACCCTACACCTCAGATGTAAACAAAACATATTTTCATATACCAATATGCTGCAAGAACAGGCCAGACCTGGGAAATGTAAACCGCCTCTAAAATGAAATTCCGATGTAAACTATCAAAACGCCGACATACGTATATTTTTTTTGGTTTCCTTAACAAGAGTCAATCTTCGGAACCCCTTAATTTTTTTTTGTGTTGAACTGTGTAATTAGCCACATATTTTTCCCCCCCATCGGCCCAATAATCTAAAAGTTGCATATTTATTATCTCATTTTTTCGATTTAAGACCACTTTGCACTGTCTTTCATGGTCGGCAGGCAATACAGCTAAAATACCGTCATCGGTTTAAAACACTTTTAACTGACTGTCGTTACCCTTAAAATACTGTTACCTAAACAATTGAAAACCCGACTTTCCTACAAACAGAGAAGAATTTGGCTAATATCCAACTGAAACTTTTTTTCTACAACTAAAATTGGTTGATACAATTGAATATCCAACTTTTCGGTTAGTCCAACTGAATTTTGGTTGCAACACAAAAAACTCGGATAATCCAACTGAATTTTGATTGCAACACCCAAACTTCAGATATTCTAACAGAAGTTGGATTGCAACACCTAAAATATTCAGAAATCACATTTGAATTTGGTTGTGCTGACCGAATTTATTGGTTGTCACAACCAAAATACCCTTTTCAATTCAGTTGGCAATTTATTTTTCTCTGTGTAAAAGCCAATTACCGAAATAACTAAAATACCTTAAAATACCGATAAAATCGATACCCTTAAAATACGGTTACAAAAATATTTCAAATACCGTTAATCTTAAAATACGAAAAACACGCAGAGAAAAAACATGGTTGGGGCAACCATATTCGAAGTGCATCATATATTTTCGGGTATATGATTGTGCCAAACATAGTCGTACTATAATATAGTTATCATATTATGATAATAAAATAACCATAATTTTACCATAATATTATTCATACAATTATATTATGATTCGAAACTATTAAAAAGTTCTTTAAATATAAAAATATTTGGCATTAAATACTTTTCAAAAAAACTTTTTCAATTCTATGGACTTTTTTTTAAAGAAATATAATTAAAAAAAATTAAATTACAAGGAGTTTTTTAATAAAAAGCACATAGATTCTATGGAATTTTTTTAATAGAAAAATACTTACTGTCATATGCATAGACATTTTGTTAATTTTTATAACACACTTATAAATCAAATTAACATGTAAAATAACAACAAATTTTCCTTATAAGACTGTTATAAGAATCAACATTTAGACATTTAGTCTATGCATATGGGGATTAGATTCTAAGACATTTTTAAAATTTTTTGGCAGATAGTTATTAGAGTCTCAGAATTTTTCTTTTAGAAAAAGACCTTAGAATTTAAGAAAATTTCTACTAGCAAAAGTGCCTAGAATCTAAATATTTTTCATGATGAAAAATCTTCAAAATCTAAGAATTATTTAGAATCTAAGTTTTCTCAAGAATACATGAATTTTTATCTAAGAAACATTTTGGAGAATAGAGAAACTAAAAATGTTTTCTATCAGAAAAATTTTTAGAAATCTAGTATTTTGTATAAGAAACCTTTTCGTACAAAACAACAACTTTTCCTTTTAAAAGATTATTTTATTAATATTCTGAGTACTTTTTCAACAAGAAAGTCGTTATTTCACAAGAAATGAATTTAATATATTTATTTTAAAAATATTATCGTTTTTATTTAAAAGAATTAAAAATTTAAAATCTTTATAGAGAATCTTTTTGATAATTAATATTTTCGATAATGAAATGAATCCAAAATAATCCCCCAGGTGAAAGTGATCATATATTATAATTTTTACATGGGTGACTAAGCTAACACCATTTTTTATGAAATTATTTTGATTGTTGTCAGCATTTTATAGTTTCACAATTATCATATTTCGTTCATAGCCAGAATTTTTGTTACCACAGTATGGTTACATCCAATAATGTTATAAAATAGAAAGTGGCAATCATGAAATAATAATATATTTACTATAATAATGATGGTAACGATCATATTGTTGGTTATAACCTATTTATAAACCAATAACTTGATTGTGACAACCATACCCGAATGCAGCAAACATATTATAGTAGCAGTGATCATGTTGCAACCTATTCGGTTACCAACCATGATGTTTTCCTTTCTTCTTTTTGTGGTCTCAAATAAACTAACTGCAGCTCTGTAAATATAACCTTATATTTATACCCTTCACCACAGGTGGAAGGGTATATACAGGTTGGTTGAAAAGTTCCTGCGCTCGAAATGAAAGAATACTGTTTTTGCTACGAAATATATTTTTTTATTCAATATAATCTCCTAGAAGCTCAATACACTTGTTCCAATGATCTTCCAATAATTTTATCCCATCCTTATAATGGTTTTCCGGAAGCTCTGCAAAATAACCGTCTACGGCTGCTATGGCCTCTTCATTCGACGAAAAATGCTTTCCACGAAGGAATTGTTTGAGATTTGTGAAGAGATAGTAGTCACTGGGAGCCAAATCTGGTGAATACGGTGGATGTTTAAACATTTAGTACTTTAATTCTTTGAATTTAGCCATCATCAAAACACTTTTGTGAGCAGGTGCATTGTCTTGATGAAAAATGATTTTTTTATTCTTTAAACCAGGTCTTTTCTCACGAATTTTTTATCCAGATGATCCAAAAGGCTGCAATAATATTCAGAGTTGATTGTTTTATCTTTCTGAAGATAATCAATCAACAAAATTCCTTTTGCATCCCAAAAAACTGATGCCATAACCTTCTTTGCTGATCGTTGTGACTTCACCTGCTTTGGAGCTCAACAACCAGCTTCAGTCAGGCTTAAAACGCTCCAAATTACGCTGAGAAATTTGTTTTCAATCCAGTTTTTGTTGAATTGTTAATGTGTGCGGCACTAACTTTCCAAACAGTTTTTTCATGTAAAATATGAAGTACTCGTTCGTCTGATCTTCACTAACCATATTATGTACCTGCTCAATGATTTCTGCTGTGGTTGCAGTTTTTGGTCGTCCTTCGCGTGGATCGTCTTCAAGGCTGGTACGACCACGTTTAAATTCACCAGCCCAAAATTCAAAGGTGCGATTTGAAGGTGAGGACTCCTTATACACTTCTAACAATTGTTCATAAATTTCCTTTGCTTTTAAACCCTTCAAAACAAAGAATCTAGTGACTGCACGATATTCAATTTTTTCCATATTAAAAAAAATCAATGACATGTCAACTTCAAATGGCTTGTAAACAAAGAAAGAATTGACAGAATGACTTGCAACTTTGCATGTGTTCTCAGGACAGTTATAGCAACTTGAGAAAAAAAAGTTTGGAGCTAGCATTGCCATCTCTTGGTGAGCGCAGGAAATTTTCAACCAACCTGTATAAGTTTGTCATTCTGTTTGTAATTTCTACAATATTGGTCTTAGACCCTATAAAGTATATATATTCTGGGTCCTTGTGAAGAGCAAAGTTGATTTAACGATATCCGTCTGTCCGTCTGTGTGTTGAAATGGGTTTTCCGAAGAACCCAGACATGATGAGGACTTGATTGTTATTTATTTCTGTTACATGTGATCCATTTCTGCTTGCTATTGAAAATCAGCCAGATCGGTTAATAAATGGCTGAGATATTAGCAAAAAACCAGGACTACCTCTATTTTTTTCCGTAAATCCCTTTGTTTAATATGTATGTAGAATTTTACGCAGAACAAACACATCCATCTGTTGAAATTCTTTCATCTCCACCTTTTATACACAAACAACAAACACATACAAAGATTTGTCATTTAAATAAACCAAACAAATATCTAACGAACGAAGACTTTTTATATATGTACCTCTATTAACGATGATTTTGTGTGAGCTTCAATAGCTCAGTTGTCTAGACGCTATGTCACAAATACTTTTTTTCTCTAAGGCCGCGGGTTCGAATCCCGGTCAATTCACTTTTTTTTGTACATTTTTTTTATTATTTTCTTAAGACTTTTATTTTGGTTTATTTTTGGATTTTTTAACATTTAATAATTAATTTATATAAAATTTTATATTAATAATTAAATAATCCATAAATAGGCTAAAAACATCAAAATTTTTATAAAAACCCTCTGATACAAACAAAATACAAACGGTTTTATTTTTATTTTTTGCTCCGATTTAAAAAAATTTATAAAAAGATTTTTAAACCATTTTATTTCTCATATATTAAGAAAATTTTATACATAATTTCCCTTTGAGTGCAACTATTTTAGGTCATAACTTATAATAATTTATAAAAAAAAAAATTATAAACTATTTTCCTTCAAATTTTTAAAATTAAGCTAAAGAAATTAAAAATATTTTTTAATAAAAAAGCGAAATAAAATACTAAATGCAAATTTGCCAGCTATATCAAACGTTTTTGTAGAAATAAAACACATGCAGTTCTAGTGATTTCTTTTAACGATTTGTTAAAATTTTTTTCTTTCACCACTTCACCTTTTATACACAAACAACAAACACTATTCTAGAGCTGTAATATGACCCATGGATATGTCTTATATAGCAAAAGATCGAAAATCTTTAGTATAACATATTTGCTGAAAAAACTGGGAAATATCGGTTCAGATACATGTATGTATGCCCAAAACATAAATTTTTTTTAAATACCTATTTTATGGAACCATAAATCTTCCCGAGTCCAAGTTTTATCACCAAACTAAATGGTTAATTTCCTCTTAAAGGCGTCCGTATATAAATCTGTCCATTTCATATATGTCCATATATAAACTTCAGTTTTTTCCCAACCATGGTGAAGGGTATATAAGATTCGGCATAGCCGAATTTAGCCGATCTTACTTGTTTCATAATAATATTGAAAGGTAAACTGTAATGCAGCATGTTGCTGCTTATAATACGAATGTAATACTTTCTGTTTTGTTTTCTTCTAGTTTGTTGTTATAAAAAAGGTGTTTGTGCCACTTGGCTGCTTAAAACCAGAGTTTGATTTAAGTTTATGAACTTAACTGTGACTGTTATCTGTTCATCGTAATATTGGGTAGTGTGTAGTAGTTTTAGTAGTAGTTGAGTTTGTATTTCTTATTTATGTATTAGTTGTCAGTGTAATTGTTTGCTTAAATATACACTTTTGAGTGTGAATAAGTATAGTATAAATTTGTGCCAGCTTTTTCACACAAAGATGAGTTTTTTTTAAATATATTTTTGTATTTTTTTCTTCCAAAAATTTCTTTAAACAATTGTTAAAATAATTTTTGTTTTTCAGGTCTTTTCTACACAGATTCACAGTTTATCATGTTCATCCTTCTTAATTGTATAAATGTTGTCTTTAGAAAATTGATAGTTATAACAAACTTTTTTAAAGTGTATGTCTCTATGTGTTGATGTTGTTTCCGTTTTCCCTTCATCCCTTCAATTTTTCACTACTACAACAAGTATTTCTTCATTTTCACAGCCAAAAATGAAGCATAAAATTTTGTCTTTGCAGCACTTGTTTAACTTTTATCAATTTGACCTAAATTGCAGTTTGTATAACTGTCGGAATGAGCGAGTGTGCAAGTGTGCAAGTGTGTGTGTGTCTGCAGTTGTGTGTGTTTCTATGTGTTTATTGTCGTTATTTTCATTTTATTGTGAATGACGCTAATTTTCGGTTGTATGATTGTGTTAGTTTTGGTTCTTACAGTTCCTTTAGCCAGTATCTGAGCCCATACAATTGAGTACAAATGATACAATATTGGGGAGGGTAAGTATTGAAATTCAACAATTCATAATTTAAGGGACACTTTAATGTGCATAGCCAAACATTTATTATTTACTTTATGTGTATAGTGGGAAATCTGTGATGTGATTTATAATTCAAGTTTTGTACAAGCTAATGTTCACAGAGAAAACTATCAATAGCGGACTGAGAAGGAACCATAGAATTTATCTCTTACAACATATATTTAAATTTTCACATTAATATTATTATAGTGTCACATACCATTTACGATCAATAAAGGAAGAACAATATTATTTTGAAAATTTAAAATTTTTCTCAATGCAGGTGTCCTCTATAGCATGAATCACTTATTGCAAAGTTTCACAGTCTATATATTTCAATGAACGAGAGGGAATGGCACAATAAACAAAAGTAGTGGTTTGATAAATACAGAAAATATTTTATAATAAAGAATTAAACAAAGTTAAAGTTTTTACGGGATTAATTTTTTTTTTTTATTGTTCATATTTTCGAATGAGAAGAAAATCTGCGATTAGGACTATAAGAAGGCTGACAATTGGAATTAAACTGTGACCAATTAAAGATTTAATCTTAAACAATACTAATTAAAATATAAAAGATGGGCATGCAGACTATACGAGGGTATTATTTATATTTCGGGAACTGGTAACACTAACATCAGTAGCTAAAATCTGGCAACACCATAATAAAGTTTGGCGTTTTTTAGCATAAACGTACTGACAACGTTTTGATGTACAAGTACTATTTGTTTTGTTTACAGTGAGTTAAGAAAATCAATTAAGCCAAAAATTCGAAATTTCAAGAGAAGGATTATTTTTCACAACGTGGTTTCACAACGTGGATTCACGACGTGGATTATCTCAACAAGAATGTGTCGATAAACTCAGTTCTTTGTATGGCGATAAAGCACCATTAAAAATCACAGTATATCGCAGGTATAGTGAATTCAATCGTGGTCGTAGTTCGGTCGCTGACGAATTCCGTGAAAGTCATCCAAAATCTGTTGTTGTGCCACAAAACATCGATGCAATGCGTGAACTGATAATGCAAGATCGTCATGTGATATATTGTGAGGTAGAGGCATCCTTGCACATTAGTTCCACTTCAATACATTTGATTTCGCATAAACACTTAGTTGAAAAAAATTATTCTCGTTGGATACCTCCAGTTTATCAATCACTCGAAAAAATGTTCGCGTAGATTGGTATAAGGAAATGATTAAAAAGCTCGACCATGGTGCTTCAAAAGACGTGTATAAAATCCTGACAGGTGACGAATCATGGATATATGCATATGAGCCGGATACAAAACAGCAATCGATGGTGTGGGTATTCCAAGTGGAGCTAAATTCAACAAAAGTTGTTAGTGGAAGAAACACAGCGAAGCAAATGGTCGCCTCTTTCTTCGGCCAAATGGGTCATGTGGCCACTGTTCCGCTTGAGCAACGTAGGACGGTCAATTCTGAGTGGTAAACGACAATTTGTTTGCCGGAACTCTTCGGAGAAATTCGTAAAACCCACCGCTGAAGACGAACCATTCTCCATCATGACGATGCGAGCTCTCACACATCTCGTCAAACAGGTGAATTTTTGAGTAGTCAAAACATCTAATTGATGACTCACCCGCCGTGCAGTCCTGATTTGGCACCTAATGACTACTTCTAGTTACCGAATATCAAAGGTAAAATGCGTGGTCAACGATTTACGAACGCCGAAGAAGCAGTTAAAGCGTTCAAAAACTATGCTTTGGAGGTCTCTCAAGTGGAGTGGAAATACTTCTACACTCAGAAAAAAAGTTAGTAGAAAAATTTGCATACGGTTTTCAATCCCAATTTACTATTTGTGTACTGATTTTTAGTAAAAAAATTATTATTTAGCAAATCTTTTTGCTATTTACATTTTACAAATTACAGAGTATTTACAGAATATCTACAAATTTTCGTTGCTAATTTCAGAAATCAGTTTACAAATTTTTGAAAACCGATTTGCTAAAATTAGCAAAAAAAATTACTAATTTTAAAAAAGTCGATA
The DNA here is from genome assembly GCA_949748255.1 of Eustalomyia histrio. Taxonomy (NCBI): domain Eukaryota; kingdom Metazoa; phylum Arthropoda; class Insecta; order Diptera; family Anthomyiidae; genus Eustalomyia; species Eustalomyia histrio. Next base: position 25,733,704 of record OX456527.1, on the reverse strand, counting down.
TTGATGGAAATGTTATTTCTAATTAAAACTTACACTTTCAAACTTAAATAGCCTTAAAATGCTACATAGATTAAAAAAGGGATCGAAAGTGAAGATACCGACTCATGTCTAAAAATAGGACATCCACTTAAAATAGCACTAAAAAGTTTTTTTTATTTCTAAAAATCAGCCCTAATAACAATTTAAATTTCACCTTAAAAGTAAAAAAAAATTGACTAAAATATTTTTCAAAACAGAAATTACCAAATTAAAACAAAATGATAAATTCGTTTGTGTTTTAAGAATTTTTAAGATTTTTAAGCCTTTGTTTTTTTTTGTTTTGTATAAAACATCTTTAAAAAATATAATAAAAATTTTTGATGCTTGATAAAAAAAATAAATCTAAAACTTTGTACTAATATTAATAGTATTTAGCAATTTTTTTTGCTGATTTTAGCAAACGGATTTTAAATTCCACTTTACAAAAAGTCTACTAAAATTTACAATCGGCTACTAATTTCATTGTACTACACGTCAGCAGACATGTGTTGCTAAGATTAGCAAAAAATACCGCTGGGCTCAAATTAGCAGAATTTCCCGTAATAACAGCAAAATTTTCAGTTGCCATTACAGACTTTTTTTGGTGAGTGTATGACAAATAGTTTTAACGAATGCAAAAGTGTATTGATCATCAAGGGGAATATTTCAAAAAAACAATAAAGCCATTTTCATTTTAAAATATTTGTTATTATTTACTATTCCCGAAATATAAATAGTACCCTCCTATGATACAATACACCTAGTATAATTTGGGTTTAATTTCGGGAAGTGATCCTAATTCTAAGAAGACTCCAGATACTTCTTAATGAAGAGGTCGGAAGTTATAGAAGGAAATTGTTTAAAAAGTTCATTGAAGCATATACCGGGAAGGTCGGATTATATGGAGGTCCAAATATTCCATTTAGTGGCATAATTTATAGTATTATATAGGGTAGTCTAAACACATTCACCCGATGTTCTTTTGCTTGACTTTAAAAATGCATCAAAAAAAAAATTTTTTTTTTATGTTTATTTGGACTTAAGTTTTTCTTCATTAATTTTTGAAGATTATATTAGTCAAGTGGGCAATCCTTCCCTGCCTTATCGGATTATTTCGTTCTAGTCTGTTGTTCAGGCTCCTTCCGACAGCCTGGAGAGAAGTAAAAGTGGTCTTTATACTTAAGTTATTTTCTCCTTAAGACGATGGCGAAAGTTTTAGATCATTATATCAGGGATGTGCACCTCAGGCATATGCTTATTCATGGGCTATCTGGAAAATCCACTGAGACTGCGATCCATCATATTTTCACTGAAATTGAAAAAGCATTAGAGGCGAAATAAATTGCCCTTTGTGGTTTCATTGACATACAGGGTGCCTTCGATAATACATCATATGATGCGATTAGAGGGGCTATGACTAGGAGGGGTATTGTTCCGATTATCGTAAGGCGGACCACTGAGATGTTAATATTCAGGGTAATTTTACTAAATATTAGTGGTTCATCTATGATCATAAGTGCCACTAGGGGCTGTCCAAAGGGAGGTGTTCTGTCGCCTCTACTTTGGACTTTGGTAATTGATGAATTATTAAGAGCACTGAACGACCTAGGGTTCAGGACCTATGGCTACGAAGACGATCTTATGATCTCCATCACTGGTTGGGATGGGAAAACAATTTCTGACTGCATGAAACAGGCCATGAACCACACTCTCAATTGGTGTCCGACAAGGGGGCTATTTCACTACCCGCCAATTATAAGCGCAAATTTTGTTTGTCCCCTTCAGATGAAAATAAGCCTCGTCGCTCATGCACACAGAAACAAATTTTTTACTTTTCAACTAAAATTCGGTTACTACAATTAAAATCGGTTGGTACAATATTGGTTTCCACAATAAAATTCGGTTAATTGAATTTTGATTGCAACACCCAAAATATTAAATTCAAATGTGAGAATTTGGTTGTGCTAACCGAATTTATTGGTTATGGCTACCAAAATAAACTTTTCAATTCGGTTGGCACTTTATTTTTCTATGTGTAATAAATTTGGACAGAAAATCGTCTATTGCAAAATAGTTAAAAGTATTCCATGTTCTTGAGAAGTATAGAGTTACAGGTCTCGTCGTCGTACATACTGTTACGACTTTACCCTTTATGAAATCGTTGATTTATTTACCTTTTAAATAAATCGAGTTCTTTCTATATTGCAAATAATAAACACTGTTTGAAATTATTTATAGCTCTATTTATTTATAACAGTCACTAAAAATTACAGAAAAACACTTTAATAACACACTATCTTTACACGGCGTAGATAGACTAAACGTTAGCCACTCTTTAGTTCTTCACACTCTGCGTTTTACTTATGAATTGAACTACTTTGCCACCTAGCTGGCTTTTTTATATATGCGGGTTAAAATAACTAGAATATGGCAGCACCGTCTGGAAGCTGCATACTGGCAACTTTGAGAGTGTTCTTTGTTATGGTGAAGGGTTGCCATTTAATTGTTTAACATTATGGGGATTTGTGTTTCTAGTAAATGGAATTTCTGTAACAATACTGTATCTGTTTACTTCACAAAATAGCATCGTCCAATAGGGCGACACACTATGGACCAACAAATTCGCAATAAATATACATAGTTTTGTGTGTCTTAATAAAATTGAAGCCCAATTCAGATAGGATCTTTCTGTGAGGAGGTGGTTCTGAATTTTGAATTGATTCTAACCAAATTTAACAGGATTCGTCCTTGCGTCGCTTCATTAAAGTTTAGTTAAGAAAATTTTGGAATGAAGGGTTTATATGGAGACTAGTTCCAAATATGGTTTGATTTTCTTCAAATTCAGTGTAATGATTTATGATTCCATATAACCCAAATTTCAACCATCTACGGTGTTGTGTGAATAAATACAATTTAAGCCCAAATGGGATTCTAACCAAATCCAATAAAATTCGTCCCTGGATTAATAAAAACTTATTTTACAAATTTTGTAGTTAGATAAAAATTAATTTAAGTAAATATCGGGAAGGCTGGTTTTTAAGGAGATTAGATAAAAATATGGTTCGTTTTTCTTTTAATTCGGCTACGTAATTTATGTTTCCATATAATACTCACAACCCAAATTTCCACCAGATATCTATGGTTTGGTGTGTCTAAATAAGATTAAATCCCAATTCATTCGATTCGATTCTAAACAAATGCAATAGAGTTCGCGCTTGGATCAATAGACCCCTATAAATTAAATTTCATCTTAATATATTTATATGTAATTTGATTAAAAGATTTACATAAACATATGGACGGACATACATCGTCAAATCGAATCAGGAAGTTATTCTGTGATGATTGGTATGCTATAAGTTGGATCTCAGACCGATAAAATTTTCGGAGGAAAAAATATTTTATCATTAAGTTAATATAAAGATTGATTTTTTTTTTTTTTTTTTTTTTATTATTTATTTATTTATTATTAAAATTTAACAATTCATTATATGTAGGTACCTTGCAAAGCCATTTTGGCTTGTCTGCAGGTAAAAAAATATAAGTTATGTTACATTAATTAATAGTGTTCATTGCAAATTCATAAAAAATTCCTTAAATTGTTTTTTCCTCTTATGTTTATCGGATGTGTTGATAATTTCTGGTGGAATCATATTAAAAATTGTTGGAAGTAAAACATATAAAGTATTTCTTCCATAGTTGTTCCTATATTTCTGGACCTTGTATCTTCCTTTTGCTTTTCTTCTTGTATTGTGGGCATGATCAATGAGTTGCAAAAATCTGGCATCATCGTGAAATTCGATGGCCATTGTAGTGTAGAATATGCTTCGTATGTTCAATATATGTTCCTGCTTAGCTGTGCTTCGATTATGTTGTTGAATGGTGTTGTTTTGAAGATGGTTGTTGTTATTTTGATTTTGGTTGTTGTTGATCTGATGTTGGTTGTTGATGTTTTGTTGTAGATTGATGTTATTTTGATTTTGGTTGTTGTTGATTTCATTTTGGTTATTGTTGTTATATTGATAGTTGTTTTGAAGTTGGTTGTTTTGTTGTTGGTTGTTTTGATGTTGGTTGATGTTGTTTTCACGTTGATTGAGGTTTTGATATTGATAGTTGTTGTTTAATTGTTGGTTGTTGTTCTGGTGTTGAGTATTTAGTTGTTGGTTATTGTTGTTTAGATTTTGGTAGTTGTTGTTTTGCTGTTGGTTGTAATTATTTTCATGATGACTGTTGTTATTTTGTTGTAGGTTGACGCTTTCAGGGTGGTTGTTGTTGTCTTGATTGATGTGATTTTGTTGTTGGTTGTTGCTATGATATTGGTAGTTACTATTTAGTTGTGGGTTATTTTCTAGCTGATCGTTGTAGTTGAAGTTGTTTTGATGTTGGTTGTTGTAGTTTTGTGCTTGGTTGTCATTGATTTGATATTGAATATTGTTGTTTTGTGGCTGATTGTTGTTATTTGTATTGGTTCTATTTGAAACAAAAATATTGTTTGTGTCGATGATGTTATCGTGATTGTTGATTTGTTGATTTCGAAATTGGTTTCCTTTTTTTTGTATAATTTTAAGCAGTTGGTTTTGTGTATGTTGCAGTTTGGCGCAATATGTTGAGTTTCCCCAAGCAGCAATTCCGTGTCGTATTTGTGATTCAGCAAGTGCATAATATGCCTGCCGTAAAACGGAGTTATTCGAGCAGTTTTTCAAATGATATAGCATATACGACGCTTTTCTTAACTTTTTGCGTACCTCGTCTATATGAATATTCCATTTAAAATGTTTATCTATATGAACTCCTAGATATTTATAAGTATCTACTTGTTCAATTACCGTAGAGCACTTATCATCACTATATTCAAAATCTTGCAATCCGTTCTTGTGAATACATTCTAAGCTATGGAAACTTAAATTAAGATCAGTGTATCGAAAATGCGGGGGTTTTATATGCATTAATTTTGTCTTAGATGCGTTAATTACCAATCCATAATCATGACACCACTTTGTTGCGATGTCTAGTTGGTATTGCAGAATCTGTTTGGCGTTTTCAATACTTTTGTGTGCCACAACAATCGCGGTATCATCAGCATACGCGTAAGATTTGCTCATTTGTAAAATATTCGTTAGATCATTTGAATAAATAATATATAAAATAGGTCCCAGCTTTGATCCCTGAGGCACTCCATAATTTAATTCAGTTCTGTTGCTTAAATTGTTAGAGACTTTAACATAGTATGATCGCAAAGTTAGATAGTTTTTAAACCATTCTAAACATGTATCACGTATACCGATTTTTTCCATCATTTTCAGCAGCTTCGAGTGCGACAAAGTATCAAGTGCCTTACTGAAGTCTATAAATACAGTAAGGCAGTGATTGCTTTTGCTTAGCTGTTCATTTATATAATTCGTGAAATGACCGAGGAGTTTATTTATATTTTTACCCTTTTGGAATCCGAATTGGTTATCGCTGATGATATTATGTTTTTTAATAAAACTAGTTAATCTTTTGCAAATAACTTCTTCCATTATCTTCTCAATAACCGATAAGATGGCAATAGGTCTGTAATTATTAACATCGGATTTTATACCACTTTTATAAATTGGTCTGATCAGAGATATTTTTAATGTGTTTGGTATAACACCACTGTTCATTGAAAGGTTAAGTAATTTAGTAATGATTGGCGTAAGAAAACTCGCGTTGTTTTTAATATCTTTCGCACGAATTCCGTCAAATCCAGCACTTTTATTTATGTTTAATGTATTTAAGATTTTAAAGATTTCCTCCTCATTTGTTGGGGTTAGAAAAATTGAATTTGTTATAACACGAGAGGAGTTATTTATTGTTTTTATACTACAGTTATGTACAATTTTATTTACATTTTCTTTAAAATTACAAGCAAACTTTTTGCAAATATCGTTTGTATTTAATGTTTTAAAATTTTTGGTTATGGTTTCATCAAGATCACTCGTTTTTTTACCAATAATTTCGTTAATGGTTTGCCATGTTACTCGTATATTTGTTCTATTTTCAAAAAATTTATTTTTAAAATAACCGTTTTTAGCGTAAATTAACTTTTTGTTCACTATATTTCTATATGTTTTATACTCTTTTTCATAAGTTTTATTGTTTCGGCATAAATACCATTTTTTGTAAAGTTTATCCCTTGTTTCACAACACTTTATTAAATATTCGTTCATCCAAGGATTTGGAATTCGATTTTTTTTATTTCGATTATTTATAGCAGCATTTTTGTAAATTTTATGAAATTTGTCATGTATTTGCTCGAATAACTCATTTACATTAGATATATTTTGCATTGCGTGCCAGTTGGTTGCCCGTATCTGGTTGTTTACTTTTTTTTTGCAAATATGTTTAGGCTGTGTTTTCTTTTGTTTTGATTCTAGTTCTGTTTCGTTCTCTGATAGACAACATACAAGAGTGTAATGATCGGAGATGTTTGTTTTTATTATTGACGAGTAGGCAAGCGTATTAATGTTTTTGTTTCTAATCAACGCATGATCAATGCACGTACTTGTATTATTATTTAAGTCTTCTCTGGTACTCTCACTTATTATGCATTGCATCCCATTAGACAATAACATATCAAGATAATTCGCCACATCATTGTTTTCCTTCAAGAGATCTATATTCATGTCTCCAATCGCAATAATATTTTGTTGCTTTTTTATATTGTTTAACATTAGATCCAGTTCTTCTATAAAATCAGGTATGCTAAGTGAGGGTGGACGATAAATTACGAGTAAAGAAAAAGGATCGTGGCTTGTTTGTATATTTATATGCATTGTTTCAAATGTTGAAGAGCTTGTTGGAATATTATTAAAAATTATGTTCTCTTTTATATATACCGCAATTCCTCCTCCCTCCTTTTCTTGTCTATTTACGAACACAGAATTAAAACCAGTAATATTAAAAAATGAGTTTTCTACATCGTTTATATTTGTTTCCACTAAAATAATTATATTTATATATTTAAGAACACTGTGAATATTTGCTAAAAATTGTGTAAAGTTTTTGCGCATAGATCGAATGTTTAAATAAATGATCGAAAGGGGATAACTTAAAAATTGTTTATTAATTTCATTAAAATTGTCTAACTTTTCTTTGATTGTATTTATCATTTTTATTTATTTACTCTATCAAATGTAGAAAAAAAAAAAAATGTTTTATTTTGTAATGTATATAATATATTAATTTTATACAATTAATTCAATATCACTATCATTTGAAACTTTTAAGACAGCAGAGTTTTCGCATTTTTTGGCAAAAATATGTCCATTGCGGACCCATATAAATTTCCAATTACATTCTTTAACTTTTGATTTGGCTAGCCATAGCAGGCGACGGTTGTGTGCCGTAAGTTGGTCATTGATGAAGACATAATTGTTGTTGCTATTGTTTGCAGTGGTGTCGTTGTTATTTTCATTAGCTATGACTTCAACGAACATTTTTCAAAGCAAGTCCGTTCGTTAATCGTAATAAAAAATGTTGATGACCCAATATACCATATAGCAATCAAACTGCAATACAACTTGAGAATAAGCTTATATTAATAGTGTGTTTTAAGCTTTTCTTAATTTCGCTTATTATAATATTTATAAAATGTGAATTCACAAGCAGTATTTAACAATGCTAGAGAAAAGATTATTACACATAACTTTTTCTCAAGTATGCTTATGGACAACATACAACAACAACGCAATATGACGATTGAAATAAAAATATTTTTCAATACATTTTAGTCTTTGTTCTACGCTTATAATGCATACAACAAGTGCCATTACTTTTTCTTTAAATTTGTCAAACGTATTTTGCGTGTACATTTAGTTGTAAATTTTATATAGTGAACGTGCAATTGCATATTAAATTTAATTATTTTTATTTATGGTTAAAATTAATTATTATATATTTATATTTAAAATGAATTATTATTTTTTATATTTAAAATGAGTATTATTATTTATTTTTAAATTTAAAATAAAAAAAAATTAAATTAAAGAAAATAATTATGATTTCTCTTTTTCAACTACACGCAAAGAAAAAACATGGTTGGGAGAATCATATTCGAAGAGCATCATATATTTTTGGGTTTACCATAATATTGACCTTAATGTTATATTATGATCCAAAAATTACCATATCATGATTCTAAATAAACATATTATGATGTTGAATTAATCATACTATGATTGCATGTAATCATAGTATGCTCAAAATGTTATTACATTACGGTTCCCATAACTATGTTATGTTTTCTGGATTATCATAATATGAGACATATAAAATCTTTATATAGAATCTTTTTGACAATGAATTGATTATTGTAAATAATATTACATGTATAAGGAATTTTCGAAAAAAACCCTCATAAAAAATCTTCTAAAGTTCAAAAATTGATGAAATGTTTTAATGCCACATGAAAGGTATTTTCTACCCATCTGATATTTCTCCAGTTTTAGTAAACAATATATGATTGTTGTTTTAAGACATTTTGGTTTTTATGAAAACAAGACAATACTCGTATTAGGGCTGTAAATGTCACAGTCATATTTTATTTGATGTATAATTATTCATTGATTATTGCCAGCATTTTATGGTTACATAATAATCATATTTTTTTCATAGTCAGAATTTTTGTTACCACAGTATGGTTACAGCCAATCATGTTATAAAATAGAAGGTGGCAATCATAAAATAGTGAAATATTTAATATAATAATGATGGTAGCGACCATGTTGATGGTTAGACAACCAATAATATGGTTGTGACAACCATACTTGATTGCAGCAAGTACAATATAGTAGCAGTGATCATGTTGCAACCATGTTTTTTCTCTGCGTGTATTAATACTATATTATTTTTGTAAGCTTATTCTACAATTGCAAGAATAAGCTTAAAGTAATCATACACACATAATATTTTCACGAGGGTTCCGTTTTGATTTTTCTACAATTGTTACGATAGCCTTTTTCAATATATTCTCAAGTCTTTTTCAAGCTTAAGGCTTGTGTTTGTAAGCTTATAATAAGATTTTTCTCATGTCATTTGGTATGTTGGGGAAGGTGGTAGCTGAACAAAAAATACATTTCATTCGGCTGTAATCCAACAAATATTTTTTTGTACTCCTCATAATTACAAAAAATTATAAATTTTCTATTATTCTACCAAAACCATTAAATTTTACATTTCCAAACTTTGTCTTCGCACTTTAATCTGATTCAGATTCAAGAATAAAAACTTTCGTAAAATAAAGCTACTTGTCACATAAACTAACCACTGGCGAGTACTTGGACGGTATGAACCTGCAGCAGTCTGGTAACTACCTTAAGTCTGTTAAATTTCTCAGTAAAAATGTTTGCTCCCACCTTTAAATAAGTACTTTATATCCTTAATAATCAATTATAATATTAATTACAATTGTGTTTGGGATGTTTACAAACACTTAGCTCAAAGCAACTTTTGTTTATTTTACTAAAATTTTTGTGGTTTTGAAAAAGTTTTGTATTATTAGGCATGGATTTTTATTTTAATATTGTTAACTTGATACTTTTTATAGAAATAAATTCAATTTTAAATTCTATTACACATAAATATCAATTGAAGATTATATCACTTTCAATTTAACTTAATTCACTTGGCCTAAAAATATCGTTTTTTTTTTGCAATTCTTTATCATATCAAATAACTAATATCATGTTTAATTTATAAACCATTCAAAATATTTACTATTTATTATACATACAGATATTTTGTTCATTGTCCATATTTTATAACCCACCAATAGATAAACTATTTTCCATAGTTTCCTTCATTATCCTCTAACCAACAAACCCATCTCATTTGTTGGCCCCTTAACACACAAACTTTAATCGAAATTTGCACATAACATTGTCAACTTTAATTTATTATCAATAAATTTTCATTAGCATCGTAACCCCTTTTACGACACCTGCAGGACAAATGTGAATAGGAATTTCCACATAGAGAACATTATATGGTATAATAGAGTGAAAAGGAAAGGCAAGATGAACAGGAACGACAGCAACAACAACAACAATAGGGCAAAAAGAACAACGGCAGTAACAAGAGCAATAGCCGAAACAATTAGGGTGACTCTTAAAAGAAATGTTAAAACATTTCTGGTCAGTTAGGCCATATGGCATCACACAAAGTCCTTGAAATACACGTGAGTATTTTTGGACCTTGTTAAATGTCGATATTGTGAAGACTAGACTCTAACAAATTTTAATCAACCCTTCCCTCTTAAATCCTCCTCGGGTATTGTTCCCGTCCAAACAAACAAATCCAATAATTTTAGTTTTCACCGAATTTGAGTTAGGGGCTTCCCATAAACCTCCTCCACTGAAATTCAACATTAACTTCAAAAAAATACCTGGCCGAAATTGGTTAATGAAACATGATTTTTTTGTTTTTTTTTTATCAATTAATAATGAGCGTTTCACAAAAGAGGTAGCCACCAATATTTGTGAATATTTTGTGAATGAGCGTCTTTGGCAGCTGGTGTCATTTGGTTGAAATGTAAACAATGTAATACTAAATATTGCCTGGAACATGTCGAATCTAGTACCAGATAAAGCGTTTTTACGGTGAGCTCTTTTTATTACTTTAATATGAGGAAAAATGAGGCCGAGAATCATCTCATCTAAGTGGAAGCTTACAGCAAGCATGCGGTTGTGATTTTGAGCCCTAAGACAAGGAACGGCCGGTTCAAGCTAAGAAGTTTGAAGACAATTAATTGCTCTATATGGATGAATGTCAAACGCTTCAGAAGTTGTCAGAATCATTGGGAGTGTAACATAAGTCGACAGTCAGCAAACGCCTAATAGCCATGGGATGGATTCAAAAGGAGCTGCGCAAAATCGAAGTCGATTTTTTGCTTGTGAACAGCTCCTCGAATGCCAAAACAGGAAGTGTTTTTTGCATCGCATTGTCACTGGTGATGGAAAGAGGATCCAAACGCAAAAAGCCATAGATTTTGATAGGACAGCCATCAACATCCTTCTCAAAGCCGAACATTCATAGCATGAAGCTTATGTTTTGTATTTGGTGGAATCAGCGTAGCTGGATCTACTAGAAGCTGATCAAACCGTATGAAACAACCGCGGGGGAATGCTATCGGACTTAACTTAAAAGCTCGAGCCGCTGACTGATGCAAAAACGACCAGACTATGAAGAAAGGCACGACAAAGTTATTTTGCAGCATAACAACGCTCGGCCACATGTTGCAACACCGTTCAAGACCTATACACTCTAACTAATTTCTGTTGAAATTAACCCAACTTATAGTAGCATACTGTAGTCCTACTATAAGTTGGGTAAATTCACTCTGAGTGTGTAATTAAACAAAGTTACACACATAATGCGTAAAATAATTACAGACAAAATGTGTAAATTTACATTGAAAAAGGTTAAAAAAAAACATGATATACCACCCAAAAATAAAAGACACAAATCATTTTTAAAATATTTTTTTTATTAAAAATTTTGCAATAATTTTTAAGCCTTATACAAGCCTCAGAATCTGAAAAAATTTCCCTGTCCAAAAACAATTCTGAACACTTTACCCCATAGATAAAGCCTCAGATTCTGATAAGTTTTTCCTATAGAATAGGAGGGCTTTTCAATATAAAAAACAAAAAAAGTTTTGCAATATGAAAAAGTGCTTGCCGAGGTTTTTTTCTATAGGAAAGCTTTCTCGGAAAGGGAGAGCTCAAACGTTGTCTGAAGCCAAGGTTTTTCTATATAAATTTATTCAGAATCTGTGTTTCATAGGGATAGAGCCTTATGAGCGTTTCTACTGGGAGGAGTCATCATAATCTTAGGGCTTTACTGTAGCAGTAAGTCGCTTAAATTCTAAAGTTTTTGTATAGAAAAAGTCCTTCAATTCAGTGAGATTTTGTGATGATTTTTTTTCCTAAGCCAATAAGAAAAACATCAGATTCTAACCAAAGGTAAGGTGCATGTTCTAAGAAAATTTTCCTATAGAATAAGTTTCAGATTCTATATCTCTTTGTAAGAAAAAGTGCTCAGAACCTCAAGCCATTTCCTATAGGATAAATCCAATAAACAAAATCGATAGATACCCTGCGGGAAAAAAGGGGTCAGTTGGGAATCGGGACCTGTCCCGGGATAGGTGAAACCTGCACCGGTTCCGAAAAAACATATCACGAGATAGGTGAAAAGAGCACCAGTTCACGACTTGTCCTTTTAGACCAGTCCTGTGACATGTCATAGAGGGCACTTGACCCCCTCCTAGGACAAGCCCATGTTAAAGTGATCGGTCCTGTAACCGGTCCCTATCACAATGAACAGGTCATGTGTCGTGGCATGGGATAGGTCCTTTACCCGCAGGGTATTAACGACTCTATGTCGTAGAAATGCAAAATTCAAATCAAATTCAATAGAAAAAAATTTCATAAGCCTGGTGGAAGAAAGAACGAATAAAGTGAAAATCGAAATATATAAAATACCAATAAAATTTAAAGTTACCTCTCCAGAAATGACAATGCAATCACTAGTCGTTCAAGAGCCAGCGCCGATAACACTTATCCATAATTTGTGTTGTCTTCCTGTCTTAAATAATTTAAAAAATAAATACATTCATGATTATAACTTAAAAAAAAATGTTGGCACAACTTTGTTGCACCCATCTGTTCATATCACAAATACTTACTTTTTCGTCATTCAATTATTTAGTAGTTTCACGTTTTGATACACGCAGACAAAAAAACATGGTTGCTATATGATCACTGCTGTTATATTGTGCTTGCTGCAATCGGGTATGGTTGTCACAACCAAGTTATTGGTTTTCTTACCTTCAACATTGTCGCTACCATCATTATGTAGTAAATATTTTACTATTTTATGATTGGCACCTTCTATTTTATATCATCATTGGCTGTAACCATACTGTGGTAACAAAAATTCTGACTATGAAAAAAATATGATAATTATGCAACGATAAAATGCTGGGAAAAATCAATAAATAATTATACATCAAATAAAACTTGACTTTGACATTTACAGTCATAATATTGTCATGTTTTCATAAAGAACAAAGTTTTATCAGTTCATTCAATTTTTACTACAAACAAGTAAGAGCGGCTAAATTCGGCTATGCCGAATCTTATATACCCTTCACCATGGTTGGGAAAAAACTGAAGTTTATATATGGACATATAAGGAATGGACAGATTTATATACGGACGCCTTTAAGAGGAAATTAACCATTTAGTTTGGAGATGAAACTTGGACTCGGGAATATAGGTACTTTAAAAAAATTTATGTTTTGGGCATAACTTTTTTGTATCTGAACCGATATTTCCGAGTTTTTCAGCAAATATGTTATACTAAAGATTTTCGATCTTTTGCTATATAAGACGTATCCATAGGTCATAATACAGCTCTAGAATAGTGTTTGTTGTTTGTGTATAAAAGGTGAAGAGGTGAAAGAAAAGAATTTCAACAAATCGTTAAAAGAAATCACTACAACTGCATGTGTTTTATTTCTACAAAATAGTTTGATTTAGCTGGCAAATTTACATTTGGGATTTTATTTCGCTTTTTTATTAGAAATATCAGAAGTATCAGAGGGTTTTAATAAAAATGTTGATGTTTTTAGCCTATTTATGGATTATTTAATTATTAATATAAAATTTTATATAAATTAATTATTAAATGTTAAAAAAAAACAAAAATAAGCAAAAAAAGTCTTAAGAAAATAATAAAAAAAAATGTACAAAAAAAAGTGAATTGACCTGACCGAGATTCGAACCCGCGGCCTTAAAGAAAAAAAGTATTTGTGACATAGCGTCAAGACAACTGAGCTATTGAAGCTCACACAAAATCATCGTCAATAGAGGTACATATATAAAAGTCTTCGTTCATTAGAGATTTGTTTAGTTTTTATTTAAATGAAAGAAAAGAATTTTAACACATGGATGTGTTGTTATGCTCAAAATTCTACATACATATTAAACAAAGGGATTTTACTGGAAAAATTAGAGGTAGTCCTGGTTTTTTGCTAATATCTCAGCCATTTATTAACCGATCTGTCCGATTTTTAATAGCAAACAGAAATGGATCACATGTAACAGAAATAAAAAACAATCAAGTCCTCATCATGTCTGGGTTCTTCGGAAAACCCATTTCAACACACAGACGGACATCGTTAAATCAACTTCGCTCTTTATAAGGACCCAGAATATATATACTTTATAGGGTCTAAGATCAATATTGTAGAAATTACAAACGGAATGACAAACTTATATATACCCTTCCACCTGTGGTGAAGGGTATAAAAACAATCATATATTGTTTACTAAAACTGGACAAATATCTGATGGGTAGAAAATACCTTTCACATGTCATTAAAACATTTCATCAATTGACCCATTAAGATTCAGTTATTTTTTTTTTTAGCTTTAGAAGATTTTTTTTATAGGTTTTTTGAAAATTCCAACTATATATAATATTATTTATACTAACCAATTCATAGTCAAAAAGATTTTATTGAAAGATTTTATATTTTTTTAATTCTTTTCAATAAAAACAATTATAAATTTATTATATAAAATATGTTTATTAATTCATTTCTTGTAAAAAGTTTTAAAATTATTAATAAAATATTTTATAAGAAAAAGTCTGTAGAGCCCATGATTTTTTTTTTGTACGAAAAGGGTTCTTACACAAAATAATAGATTTTTATAAATTTATCTGATAAAAACATTTTTAGATTATATGGACTTTTTCTTAAACTAAAACTCTCATATGCTCCAAACTGTTTCTTAGATAATAGTTCATATATTCTTTGAAAGAAAAATTTATAGATTCTGAAGACTTTTCATCATGAAAAATACTTAGATTATAAGGGCTTTTTCTAGTAGAAATATTCTTAGATTCTAAAGACTTTTTCATAAAGAACAATTTCTAAAAAAAAATCTTATAAATGTCGTTAGAATTTAAGATTTTTTTTATAAAAAAGTCATTAGATTTTAAAAATAAATTTAAGTATCTTTTTTACAAAAAAGTCCACAGAATCAAAGTTTTCTTGAAAGAAAAGTTCTTAGAATCTATGATTTTTTCCTTAATAATTTTTCTTCAAAAAGTCCTTAATATCAATTTTTTTAGAAAAACATATCTAAAGGAAATATTCTTAAATTTTTTCATAGTTTCTAAGAACTTTTCCTTTAAGAAATTTTCTTAGATTAGGGATCATATAATGATAATCCAGGAATCATAATATAGTTATGAGGGATTATAATATGATAACATTTTGAGAATATTATGTTTACATGCGATCATATCATGATAAATTAAATTTCATAACATGTTTGTTAAGGACCACAATATGGTAATTTTTGAATCATAATATAACTGAAGGGACCATTTTATGGCAAAAATATGGATATTTTATTACCATAATATCATAACTATATTATAGTACCATTATGGTTGGCACAACCATAAACTCAAAAATATATGATGCTCTTCGAATATGATTGCCCCAACCATGCTTTTTCTTTGCGTGTAAGCATATTTTTAGAAAATACATGTGTAATTATAAGCATAGGATGCATTATTGTATATGAAAGTGTATACGAAATAACTTTAAGCAATTTTTCAGTGATACTTGGAAACGGGAAATTGAAATGTGAAATCCTACCCCACCCGCCGTATTCTTCAGACATCGCTCCCTCCGACTACATCTGATTCCGGTCGATGACACATGGCATGTCCCAACATAGGTTCACTTCATGTGAAAAATGCAAAAAATGGCTTGGTGATTGAATTGCCGCAAAAGACAAGTTGTGGCCAGCGATGGACAACGCTTTGAATAATATACTTGTAACCATTTTTGCACAATAAATCCGGAAATTCCGAAAAAAATGCTTTTTATTCTCGTTTCATTCTTTACTAATGTTTTTTTTTTTTAATTTTTTGGATTGTTTTTATTCATATCTTAATTAAATTTGTAGTTGTATTTTGAAAAAAAAATAATCAATGAATTTAACTATGTGCCACCCTTATAGTCACATAAAATTACTCTATATTTCCCAAATGCTTTTGAGATTATAAGAGAGATTGAAAGAATAGTTCAAATGGGTGGTTGGATGGGTGTTGCCAATTCTGATGGGTTAAGATATTAAAGAAACATTTGACAACCATGTTTGCAGTAGGTACAATGTATGTGGGAGTTAGTAAATGTTGTCGTATAATTCACATAATTCTGCTGGCGGTTATCGACATCACCATTATAGTTCTTAGAAAAACAACAGTTTAAAACTTCATAGTTAGCCGTAGTTGACATCAATGAGTTTAACTAGTGTAGTTTATAAGGAAATATATACACGGAGATGGATTGTTTCAATGAATAGTGGTTTTTCCAGAATGATAGAAGGGTATATAAGAAACGTAAGATATCAATAGAAACATTATTACAGGATGAAAGCTTTTTGTGGCAATGAATATGTTTAGCCCAGCTAAAGTTGTAACTTGTATCGGTTGAATTATATTACTCAAAGTATTTGCTGTTGTTTCCTATAATAAAATTAAATTTAACCATTTGTTAAATTTTAATCGGTGCTAAATGTAGTTATTCCAAAATCTTATGAAGATAAAAATACTTCCAATCGTAATTTAAACCATTTGAAATCAAATTGTAAAAATTAAAAAAAATGTTTAGAATTCTTCAAAAAAAAATCTGATTCTTTTTCACACATTTTGCTGGGTGTTATCTAAATACTGATATGTTTATACTTCTCAACAAAATATAAATTTAGTCATCTTATTTTTATTCGGTATTGTTTGACATTTCATTATAGAAAAAATTACACTGCAACAACGTCTCCAAAATTATTCAGCTGCATTTACAAAAATTAGTTTGGTGAGCAGCTAGCTATCTCTGGTATCAGCTAATCTCTGGTTATGCGAAGTCAAATGTCTTCTTCGATTCAAGACTTAGAAGCCAACACTACTCGCTTAATTCGGGGGCACCGGTAACAGTGATGGAAAGAGTGATCGAAAATTGAACTTTCCGTTTGGAACAACTGCAGCGTAGTCGCGTCCAACATTTTAATAAAACTATCTTTTAAAAGTAAATTTCAGTAATTGTTCTTTCTTGTCTAATGAAGATCCCAAATCTATTTTAATTGTTTTATTTAAAATTAAAAAAGCTCTAAATGGATCGTCCATTAGATTGAGGTGTCTAAGAGTTCCGAATTTCCTAATTTTTCTCGTTTGCATATAAAAATCACTTATATTAAATATGGTGTACAATACCTGATTTACTGATTCATTGAGCGATAATAAGTTTCATCCATCAGTCTAAACCGGAACACTTCAAGGGAAAAGTCTTTCCTGAAATTTAAAATATGTGTTTCTTAGAGTATTGGATAAGTTAGGTTAGGTTGAAAAAGAGGAATCGGTAGTGAAGATACTCTTCAAAACCAACTCATGTCCGAAAATAGGATATACACATAAGTCGGTTTTTTGATCGCCCTCATGTAGCTTCGAATTTTACTAAGGATCGGACCACTACTTTACCTCAAATACTCGAAACGTGGAAAAAACGTGTGCTTATTCGCTCATAAAATACTTTTTGGAATTATCACCAGAAACGTGATATTGTAGGGATTAAATTTACTAAAAGTATTCCCCAAACCACTTTGGCTAGAAAGCTGAAATTTAAAGAACGATTGGAATTTCAACACTAAAATTGGGAAACGAAATGGAATAGTACGGGAAACGAGTAGAACAAATTTAGTATTAGAGGAAACAAAATGGAATGGATTAGAAAACAAATGAAATTGAAACACTAGAGAAAGAAAACGAAACGAATGGAAAGGGGAACGAGTGGACTCGAAGCACTGCAGAATGGAAAGGAAATGGAATGGAACAGGGAATGAGTGAAATTGAAAAATTAGAAAAACGGGAACGAAATATAATGGAACAGGGAACGAGTTGAATTGCAACATTTAACATAAGGAGTGAAATAAAATTTAACGGGATGGGATTTTAGTGAAAATTAGCGATATGAACATTTGTTTTTTTTTTCAGCAATTTTTCTCCATTTTTAGGAATTATGAAAATCTTAGCATTTATAAAAATCTTAGGATTTATAAAAATCTTAATTTTTTTATAGATTAACTGTAGAGATGTTATGTGAGATGTTCTTTTTTCGGTTAAAGATCATGAAAATTGTTCATTTTCAATTGAATGGTTTATACACAGAAAAAGTTAGTAATGCATGGAGTGGCCTTTCTGGTCCGATCCGATCTTCATCAAAATTCTTTATTTAACTCGCAACTTTAAAGGATAAAGCAGATGACAGCTAACATCTCGTTGATTTATTGATTACATTTACTTACGAACTGTTTGTGTTTCATAATCAAAATAATTACATATGTCAGCTTATATTGAAATACGAGAGCAGGTCAAAAAGTCTGTGACTTTATCAATTTTCCGACTCTGAAAGGGCAATACTGCTCCTATCAGCAGGCATTGATAGCAGACTACCGCGTGATTTGATTTCATGATTGAGAAGAAAATGGAGAATGACAGTTTCCATGGAAAAAAAATTCATGAATTGTTCTCTTATCGTCCTATTCTCGGGATTTAACGCCGAGCTTCTAACCTAAAGAAATGTTTTGGCGAAAAGAGATTTGACTCCAATGTTGAAATAATCTCACAAACAAATACCTTTTTTGATGAACTCAACAAATTGTATTTCGACCTTAACCCTTTTCGATCAACTCCAAAAACTTTGTTGGTAATATTGACGTTTCTGATTATCATACAGATATCAATCCTATATCTTACTGGGTGTGGTTTGATAGTAAAGTTTTTATTGTTGATCTGTACAAATGTTATTAAAACGGAGCTTAAACTATGGGGCACCACCATGAAAAAAGAGATCTGGAATGGGGATAATGTTGGTGGATCACAAAAGTCCTGTGGGTTGAACAGCACAAGGGTAATCTTAAGGCTGGAGAAACAGAAACTGGCCAACATGATGGGAATTCTCATAGGCCACTCAACACTACGATCACACCTTTCGAAATTGGATGGAGGGGTGAATAGGAGCTGAGGGGAGAACGATGACACCCTGGAGCACTTCCCTTCTGTTTGTCCGGCTTTAACAAAGCGTTGAGTAAGGCACTGGTACGGGCACGGCACGTTATACTGTCTTTGAAACACTTGCAGAGAATTAATTTGGGAAAACTGAAGGGATACTGATTTCTTCAGTTAGACTGGAACATTTATTCACGTAGATTTAGAGAGCGCACAACATGCCGATTCATAGGTGTATGTCACTTAATTTGGGTAATCATGGAGGGCCAATGGACCTTCCTCTTTTCAACCTAACCTAATCTGCGCTTCATGGAAGAAATATTTCCCAGCTGCTAATTGTTATTTCCTCAGATCATTCTAAGTTCGATCAGCTTTTATTCAATTTTCAAATTTTACTTACTTTTTCTCTGAATTTCTGGGAAAATATTATTTTCTTTTACAATTACTGAGAAGCAGCTGTTCGAAACGTTTAACTTCAACTTTTTGCATCAACAGGAATGTTTACATTTTATATTAAAGTGTTTAAGAATTGTACTGTATGTGAACAGCTTTTAATACAGACCGTGGATTTTGGCCAAACTGTTAGGTCGGACAGTAGATATTACTAGTATGTATGTTACATAGTTACTTACTAAGTTGTTGCCACACTTTTATTGTAGCTTATCAAAAAAAATTAAAAATAATTGGTAATATTTTAAAAGTGGTTTTGTACTAAATTATTGTCTCCTGCTGCTACATGACTGTTGGTTGTAATCAAATGAAGTTTAGTCAAACATTTTTATTGAGTAAAATTGTAAACTGAGACTTTTAATATTGCAACCATACTAACTACATCAACCCACATATCAGCAACATCGTCATCATCATCGTCATCATCATCACAATCATCAACATTATATTTAACTCATTTGAAACATATTTTGTTACCCTTTCTTTTTCAGGGTGACATACAATGTTGAATGGTTGAATGCCTGGTTATTTGTTTTCACATAGTAAAGTCAGAGTCATTCTTGTATTTAGCACGGAAGTGACCTGTTTTTATGCTAAATATTACTAAAATAACCAGCAGCGGCAGTTACTGCAGCATCGTCGTCATTTTCATCATCATCATCACCGTTCATATCAACCAGAGTTTACAAAACTTATAGACCAAGTGATGAATGTAAGTTTAATACACGATGACATCAGCTTTAACAAAATGATAAAAAAAAACCATTAGAAATGACAGATAGTGAAGCAAAAGAATATATATTTAACTAAAAATATATTATATAGGTACATCTGTATTCGGGTGGCAATTAAAAATCAACTTTAGATTTTACACGGACGAAACATTTTCGGAAGATAATCCCCAGACTGGAAATTGGTATAATGTTCCTTGTGGTTATGTAATAACACATTCCAAAATACCATAAATTATGACCTAAAAAAGATTATCCAATTTATTTCAAATTTTCACCATGTGAGTTTTGAACTTAGTGGCATAATAATCCGCTCATGTTTCGTTAATATTTAGAAAATTGTATTTCCCATTTCTCATTGCCACCCTAATAATCTGTATATAGAATTATGATAAAAATAAAATGTTTTCACTTTAGTTTAAGACTATCAAGATAACATTACACAGGTTTTAGCAATATGTATAAAAGCAAAGGAATTTTATGTTATCGATTCGTTTGGGACTTCTTCAATATCAGACCATTTTGAACTTAAGAATTTACTGAATTCTCAAATATTAGTTGAGGAAAGGTAATCAAAAAAATTGGAATACTTTATATCTTCATTATACAGTTTGGTTGAAAAGTTCCTGCGCTCGGAATGAAAGAATACTGTTTTTGTTACGAAATATATTTTTTTATTCAATATAATCTCCTAGAAGCTCAATACACTTGTTCCAATGATCTTCCAATAATTTTATCCCATCCTTATAATGGTTTTCCGGAAGCTCTGCAAAATAACCGTCTACGGCTGCTATGGCCTCTTCATTCGACGAAAAATACTTACCACGAAGGAATTGTTTGAGATTTCTGAGGAGATAGTAGTCACTGGGAGCCAAATCTGGTGAATACGGTGGATGTTCAAGCAATTCGTACTTTTATTCTTTGAATTTAGCCATCGTCAAAACACTTTTGTGAGCAGGTGCATTGTCTTGATGAAAAATGATTATTTTCTTCTTTAAACCAGGTCTTTTCTCACGAATTTTTTCATCCAGCTGATCAAAAAGACTGTAATAATATTCAGAGTTGATTTTTTTTACCTTTCTGAAGATAATCAATCAACAAAATTCCTTTTGCGTCAGAAAAAACTGATGCCATAACCTTCTTTGCTGATCGTTATGACTTCACCTGCTTTGGAGCTGAAGAACCAGCTTCAGTCCACTGTAAACGTTCTTGTTTCAATTTAGGATCATGGTAGTAGATCCAAGTCTCATCCATAGTTATAAAACGACGCAAGAAGTCGGTTTTATTTAGCTTAAAACGCTCCAAATTACGCTGAGAAATTTGTTTTCGATCCAGTTTTTGAGAAATTGTTAATGTGTGCGGCACTAACTTTCCAAACAGTTTTTTCATACGTAATTCTTCATGTAAAATATGGAGTACTCGTTCGTCTGAGATGCCTATGGCATTAGCAATTTCACGCTTAGTCAAACTTGGATCTTCACTAACCATATTATGTACCTGCTCAATGATTTTTGCTGTGGTTGCAGTTTTTGGTCGTCCTTCGCGTGCATCGTCTTAAAGGCTGGTTCGACCACGTTTAAATTCACCAGCCCAAAATTCAACGGTGAGTTTTGAAGGTGAGGACTCCCTATACACTTCTAACAATTATTCATGAATTTCCTTTGCTTTTAAACCCTTTAAAACAAAGAATCTAAGGACTGCACGATATTAAATTTTTTCCATATTAAAAAAAATCAATGACACGTCAACTTCAAATGGCTTGTAAACAAAGAAAGAATTGACAGAATGACTTGCAACTTTGCATGTGTTCTCAGGACAGTTATACCAACTTGAGAAAAAAAAAGTTTGGAGCTAGCATTGCCATCTCTTGGTGAGCGCAGGAACTTTTCAACCAACCTGTACTAAACTTAAGTGTCAGTGTAGAAGTGCAGTGGGTTCCAAATGGGGATTTTATTCGAAACTGATCCATTGGCTTTACATAAGTGTCGTTAGACCGATAATGTCATGTGTCGCTATTGTGTGGTGGCCTTCGATCCCGAGGGGATGTAATGTGGGTAAGCTCCAAAGAGTCATTAGCGGCCCAATTAGATCGACGACTACAAGGGCAATGGAGACGAAACTCTCTATCTGACAGATAGATATTTAGATTAAGTATGATGCTGCACTTGCGGTTTACAGATTCATGGTGCTAGGGAAGTGGTCTCTTGGAGGCCAGCGTCTCCAAGTGAGCATCAGAGAGTTCTTGAAAATCTGCCAGACTATCACATTTTGGATATGGAATGTGATAAGGTGGAGGAATGACATTTTTACAGCACTGCGATTTACTTATTCCAGACAGGGGGCGGTGGAGGGATGAGCGTATTTTGGATGACACCAATGAAATTTATTAATACACTGATAATTCCAAACTGGACGAAAGATCTAGTTCAGGTTTCCTTTGTGGAGATCTGAGAATGGAACTGCGCTTCCGACCTTAGGACCATATACGATTGTATACTGTGGCTGATTATTCTGGGAATGCTGTCATCTTCACTGTTAGTCAGGTTGCTGTTAGAGATCTGTCAGAGGAGTTTGCGAAATCAAAGACGGTTTTCTGGCGGGGGTCGTCTGAGGTTTATATGGCTACCAGGACACTGTGCCGTGAAGGGGAGCGAGAGAGCTGACGAGATGGCCAGGGGTGGATGGAATGTGGTCTCTGCAAACCTTTAAAATCCGAGACCTTTTCAGATGACGAAAACGGAGCTTGGACAATGTGCACAAGAATATCAGGAATGGGAATAATGTTTGTGAGATTAGAAAATTTCTATGGGGTGAACCGGATGTGGAAAAACTGGCCTACATGATGGGAACTCTCACAGGCCACCCTACACTACGATCACACCTTTCGAATTTGTGAAGGAGTGACTTTCTGGAGTGTAGGGCAATTCTTTAATTTTGGCCCTGCTTTCGCAAGGAGTTGGGCAAGGCACTGGCATGGGGACGTTATACCGTCTTTGGAGTGCTTGAGGGGGGTTGATTTGGGAAAACTGAGGGATACTGAATTCTTCAGGCATAACATGCCGATTCTCCCATTTTTGGTTGATCATGAAGGTCGAATGGCCCTAATCTAAAAAAATTATTAAATTCTGAAACAATGTTCTAAAGCAAAGCACAACTTTAGATAATATTATCTTTCGTTTCGTTTGATTCTTGCAGAAGAGCCCAAATATTCATAGAAAGCTTTACGATGTTTGGTAAATAAAATAAAATTTTACAATTGTTTTTCAGACTTGATTTGAAATTCAAAAACTATCATATGAAATTAAGAATACATCACTTAAAGTACAGAAAATTTCAATTGAATTTAGAAAATATCAAAAATTTTTATCCACAAAATTTTTATTTTAAATTTAGAACTCATCAATTGATATTCACAAAATATCAATTGAAATTCAGAAAATGTCAATTATAATTCTGGAAACATCAATTCAAATTTAGAAAATTTAATGTTTTTAAGAGAAGCAGCTCTTAGGAAATTTTTCCTACTAATTAATGTGTTGCTTTCTTTGGAAAGGGTATAGAGGAAAATTGAAAAGTGGTGAAATATGAAGAGCTTCAAATATTGCAACACTGTAATTCCGCAAAATGATAATCCCTAGAATAGTTTTTGTTCGTCATCGCATGTAGAGTTAGCGAAAATTTGTTAAAACTGTTTAGTTCATAGCCCTGTTATTTTATTTTAATTCGTTGGGATTAAGTGCTATGAGAACACCGCAGGAGGACGTTAAGAAATGTATAAGGAATAGAAAATTCTTATACGTATTTTTCTAAATTAATGTTGCCATCGCTGGGGATGTAACCAGCAACCTTATGTGTAACAGTCCAATGCGCTAACAATCACACCAGAAAACATTATTGTATAGTATCTTAGCCCTAAGTTTAATATTTTTCTTTCTTAAATTAAATGTATTCTGTTAAGAAATCGATGTCGGTTGGGAAGCAGAGAAAAATTATATCACTTCATCATTTAATTGTTATACAAGGTGGCGCAAAAGTAATCCTCCTATCAGAAAATGCTATAAAATTTGCGATTGGCCCCTAATGCCAGTTCTGTTTTGACATTTGTGTAGTAAACACATGCGAAATACACGTTAATAAACAATGTTACGCTACACTGCTCCAGAACGCGGAATATTGGTGACTATTTATTTGAGCAATAATGAAGATGATTTTTCATCAAAAATAATCATGAGTGATGAGGCCCATTTCCATCTTAGCGGGTACGTAAATAAGCAAAATTTAACTTCTGGGGCACAGAAAATCCGCGTGTAACCCACGAAGAGCCATTACAACCGCTCAAAGTCACTGTATGGTGTGCTGTTTTCGCTGGAGGAGTCATCGGACCTTTTTTCTTCGAAGACGTCGCGGGCCAAACGGTTACTGTGAATGGTGAGCGCTACAGAGCAATGATCAACGAGTTCTTTTTGCCGCAACTTGATGAATTGGGATTGGAAAACATGTGGTTCCAACAGGACGGTGCAACGCCACACACTGCACGTGCCACAACCGATATGCTGAAAGATGCATTTCCCGGGCGCCTAATCTCCCGTTTTTGCGATTTGCACTGGCCAGCAAGATCGCCTGATTTGACCGCTCCACACGTCTTTTTGTGGGGCTTTTTGAAGTCGCGGGTTTATGTCAACAAGCCTCAGACTCTTGCAGCTCTTAAAGACAATATCCGTCAAGAATGTGAGGACCTATCGCCGGAAGTTTTGGCCAAAGTGATGGAAAATGCCATAAAAAGGGCTCAAATGACAATCAACTGTGGCGGCGGCCACAAAAAAAATAAAAAGACCAAATAAAAATAATCCACAAGAAGAATCAAAGTATTTCATTTTTTTTTTTTTAATTACAGCCAAAAAACATCGGAAGGTTATTTTTGCGCCACCCTGTATACACCCAGAAAATTGATCTTGAGAAAAAGTAACTAACAGATGCTGGGACTTTTTTTTATTGTTAGATTTTTTTTTTCTAATTTAACTTACAAAGTTATCAGTGTGAGCAGGTAATCAATTGAGAAGATAATTTTTGAAATTCCAAGGGCATTTGGTCCTTTATGCAAATATTCAGTTTTTAAAACCATCTTAAAGTGTACAAAATATTCGTCTTAATCTCAAACATAACTCTCACTTATTTTATACTACATCATCTTTATCATCCCTATCATCCTTCCGTTATTCATGGCACATTAATTGTATTAATAAAATTTTAATTGAATAGAGGAAAAAAGTTGTTCTCTTGCTGTTCATACATATTTATATTTTCTATTAAACTAGATTAAATAATAATCATTCTTAGTTTTTCTTTTTCATATTACATTTTAATGAATTCTGTGGATGTTCATTTTGAAAATTTCTTTTCAACTTTTGTTTTGATGCTGTAACAGTTGTTTAAACAGTGCATAATTTTGCATGTTCATTTTATGTAGCTCTTGGATGCATTCATTCATTCATTCATAGTTGTATGCAGTTGATAATAGTTTTATATTTTCCTTTTTAACCCTATTCATTGCACTGGTTTGTTTTGATTGTATTCAGTCATTTATTTACTCATTTTCTTGTTTATTCATGTCACCAACAGCCCAATCTCAGTCATCATATTTTATGGACTTTTTGTTGCTGCTACTTTTTGAATGTCTACTACTTTTTGTTCATGCATGGTTTGTTGTATTCTGGTTGTTTTGCTGCAAATATCATACAATGAATTCTAAAGAGTTGGTATTTTCAATTCATTTTGGTAAAAAGTTGTTGTGCATTTTTTATTTTTTAGTCCTAAGGTATAAAAATTTGCCCAAAAGCATTTTAAAATAATCACTAGAGACTTAGATTTTGTCCTTTATGTGGTTTATAATGGCAAGTTAAGATTATGTATAAATCATGAGGGATATGCAGGATATGTTTGGTTTTTACAATACGTTCAAGTTGACAGTAATCATACGTTCAAGTTGACAGTAATCATATTTGTTTTCCTTTTTTAGATTTTCTTCGCGACAGAATTTTTTCTTAAATTTTTTTGATGCGCTAAAATAGAGCAAACCAAAAAAATCTGCTGACGAGAAACTTTTTTGTACTTTTTTCTTATTCAAAATTATGATAATCGGTCAAGCGGAATTTATCATACAAAGTAACTGAGTTCTGGACAACTAGACCGGTTTAACTTCTTTCCAATGATAAACTCCTCTTAACGAAACCAATTGAAATTGGTGAGAAGCGATGAAAAAATCCTCAATTAATTTTGAACGTAAACAATGATGTACCTTCGGATTAGAGAACTGCATTTGCTGATTGCAAAACGTTCATACGCAATCAACACAAGTATAAATATGTGTTTGTGTTCAAACGCTGAATATACTCCAACACACATATTTGTTGATGATTTTAAATCAATCAAACGACGTGCAAATTGTTTTGTCACTGATTTATAATCATCGGTCGTTGTTAAACCATTGATTTTATTCTGTTCATTCGAGCCAACAATAATTATTTTGATGTAGAATAAATCAGAAAAACAACAAACAACGTGTATGAGTGTAATCATAATTAAAACAAAATAGTTTCTTATCTTTAAAAAGGGGGTGATTTTGTAGAAACACATTTCATAAATGTTATATGTATATTAGGGTGGGTCTAAAATACTTTTTTTTTTAATTTGTATTAGGAATACCAAAAGTATTGTTCTTTGTGAATTTTTTTTTTAATTTAGGTCGACATCTCAGGCTCGCGCAATCCGGTTAAAGTTAAGTATTGCCTAATTTTCCAATCAAAACAGATGAAAAAAAATTTAGACAATATTTAAATTTTTCAGGATTAGGCAAGCCTGAGATATCGACCTAAATCTTTTTTCCAAAAAAATATTTATATTTCACAAAGAAAAATATTTTTATTATTAATAAAAATTCTAAAAAAGCGGATTTAAGTCCCACCCTAATGTAAACAATATCGTTTATGAAATGTGGTTCTATTTTGTTTTGATTATGATTACACTCATACGCTTTGTATGTTGTTTTTTCTGATTTATTCAACGCTGACTTTTTGTTGAGTGATTACATTTGCATAAAACATAATCGACAGATGATTCACACTGATCCCAATTACGCGTTCAGTAACATGATGCTGATTTTATTCTACAGTGAATTTTGTTGAATTATTAAATGGGAACAAGAATTTTTGTGTATGATTAAATCAAGAAAAAAGTTGATTTTGCAGTTCTCTGCTTCGGATTACCTTACATTTTGCATTACTTTAAAACAAGAGACTATGTATTACCAAGAAGGGTTTATTTTTATCATTACACTACTCCACAAAAATCTATCTTTTTTTGCACAGACTTCTACTAAAACATTTTTTAAGTATTTGGGACTACTAACACGAATTTAAAGTCAAAAAAGTTCAATCAAAACGAGTTTCCGAAATATGTGACCTGATTTTCTTTTTTTTTTTTTTTTTTTGATTCCTGACACCAGGGAAAATATTTTATATTTGGAACGAAGTAGTTCGAAATCTTTTATTATTTTTATTAATTTGAATTCTAGATAAAATTGCTAAATGTAGGTATCGAAAGGATCTGAAAAATTTTGTTTTTTTTTTTTTTTTAATTTAACTTGAAACGTTCACATTTACTAAAAAAATGTACATATTAAAATTTTGTTCATACTAGAAACTTTGATATATGAATGTACGTGCCAAGGCTGCATCTCCATTGAGTACACCTTAAAATATTTGAAAAATAAATCTAAATTTTGAAACAAATATGAGCATTTTAAACATTTTAATAGAAAAGTGACCAAAAACACTTTTCTACCAAAACCATTGCATTTTACATTCGAAACTAGTTTTGTAACATTTTGGTGCAAAAATAACCCGAACCATTGGCCTCCGAATTTTTTTTTTGGCAAAATTATAGGGGGTCAAAGGTTAGCGTTTTCGGAAAATGTTCAATCCTTAGTCTTGAATAGCTACCCAGCAAAAAAATGGTAGTCCTTCTGTGACTATAACTTCCTTCATTGCTTCCTAAACTTCAGTTGACATTCTTTTATGATTTTTTGGTGTTAGAATAACAGGCACTTCCAAAATAATTCATGTGTTCATATTTCAAATGTAGTGATTTGGATATAAACCCGATGCATATCTTAAAAAATCACTCTTTATTACTTCTAAAGCATAAGTTATAGTATATCGCATATTTTTTGAATCTAAAGCATTTATTCAAATTGAAAAAATAGTTCTGATGAACTTTTTTAATTTTTTTATTAAAGCATTTTTAATATTTTAGTTTAAAATTTCATGAGGGTTAGAATTTATGCAGTTTTGCAATTTTTTTAAAAGTTTTTAAATATCAAGAAAAACAGATTTTTTTTAACCTTTACTTGAAACTAGCTGGCCTGTCATTTGCATTTTTTCAGCCTTAAATATTTATGAGGACGCAATCTGTGCATTTCTGCATTATGTTTATTATTTAACACTACACCATTTCCAGTTTTAATTCAGAATTTATCAAAATAATTTTAAAATTGTGTAAAAATTAATTCAAATTGCCCAAAGATGTTTTAAAATTGTGCAAAAATTATTTAAAATTGTTCAAAAATATTTTTAAATATTCTAAAAATGTTTCCAAATTATACAACTAATTTTTAAATTATCCAAAAATATTTTAAAATTTGTCTAAAAATTCATTAAAATTTTTGAAAAATGTTTCGAAAATGCTTTTTCACTAATGCTGAATTATTTATTTGTTTTAATAATACAAATATCAATGCATAAATTTCGCTTCTTTGAACTTATTTTTCTGCATTCTTATGAATTAAATTTTCATCAAAGCTTAAATACTACAAAGTATATGAACTTTTTCCACTCATGCATCAAAATACCTAATCATTGTATTATCATTGCTTCCTTAGAGTAAAGTATCCCAGCAAAAATAAATGGAAGTGATTCTTAAGGAATTAATTTTTCATTGATTCTAAAGTATCGTTTAGTTATGATTTTTCTCTTCTAAGGAAGTTCTTTTTCACAACTTATGAAATTGTGATTTTTAATGAAATTAAACACTTTTTAAATCTATGACGCTACAAAAAGTAAAAAATTTATTGTAGTAAAAGTTGCAAGCATTTCGAATAGAGATAAATAAGGCCCGATTGCTGAATTTCCCGCTAAAATTTAACGAACAGTAAAACTCAAACTTTGTATAGAAAACAACAACAAATGTGTCAGTTAAATTCCCAAGTAGAAGCTAACGGGAGATTGTGAAACTGAGGCTAAGGCTCGATTACTGATGTCCTGTAGAAATCTAAATTACAAATGCAAAATTTATTTGGGAAGAACAAAAGATTTAATTTTTCACTAAACCATAAGAAGGGCTTAAGATGCAATGAAAAATGATCATAAAAGAAAACTTCCACCCTATGACACCCCTATTTAAAAGTCATTGATTCCGATCCAAATTTTCACAACACCGGAATCAAAATCACTGCTTCTTTTTCTCTTCTTTTGCTACTTTTTTTTTGCTGGGATGAGTAATGCTAGTAGCTACATTTGAATACTTCCATCCTATGACACGCTAATGTTAAATTCATCGATAAAACCATCAGAAAAGAAGTGATGCCTTTGCCATAGTAGTGATGCTTTTATTGCTTCTTTGGCAGCTTCATTTTTGCTGGGTGGTTAATTGAACTAAATGCGAAATGTACACAAAATATTAATCGTTGGCCCCCCTTAATTATTAAAAAACCAAATGTTGGAGATTGCTGATATTTTCAAATCTGCAATTTTATATAATTAGCCAATTGACCTAACGCCACACAAAAATCTTAGATTTGGCCTCTTGAATACTAAGTACCAAAAAGGAAGGGTGCCTAAGGTTGACTTTTCTAATATTTAAACAATTCATAGTTTTATTTGAATAACTACTTAAACTAAATACAAGTTAAAATTTGGCCCCCCTAAGTCTTAAAAAAATACAGGGGCCAAAGGTTAGCATTTTCTGATTTTTCCAATCTATTATATTGTCATAAATGATTTACAAACAAAACTCAACCTTTGGCTCCCACCGAATATTAACAATAAAAAAGTGCGGGGGCCAAAGGTTAGCATTTTGTGGCATTATATTCACCAAAAAACCATTTAACTTCTTTCGAATATAAAATGGAATGGTTTTGGTAGAAAATTAAAAAAAAAATTCTCAGTGAAAAAAATAAAAACGGGAAAGCGCCGGAAAGGCACTTTTGCAGTAGTGGCAAAAAGAATATTGATAACATCAATAGATAAATGGACTGGTTGATCAAAAAGCGGTAGCAAAGCAATGGGGAAACAAATTTTATAACATTGGCCAAACCTTAGCTAAACCAAAACTTATAACGGTCGTTTACTTTAAGACTGTCATAACTCAAAAAAAAAATTGATTTTGCAAAAAACGTGTTTAAAGTTTTTAATTTAGCCTACCTACTGAGAGAAGTACAAAACACTTTTGTTGGCCACTCAATAAGAGCATGAAATATTAATACAATTTTCTGATATGGTTTTGATTGTGGTGTGACCCATATTTCTGCATGATTAACTCAAAATTCACGTTTTTTGTCTAATGACAGTCTTGAAGTAAATGAGCGCTATGGTGTAAAATACTTTCACTTGTAATAATTTTAAATTTGGGGATTTGCCCAGTCCGTCCGGTTTTCAGACGAGAGTTTTACACACTAACTTGCCAACGAAAAAAAGTTAGTCTCTTGAAAGCTTTTTTCACAGACAAAAAACTACCTTTAATTTATAAAACTTATTTACAAAACAAAAAATATGTCTGTAACCACCAATTGAGCTCAAAACCGAAAACTTTTTTAACAAAGCGTCATAGCTTTTTGTAAATCTGACTCTGCATTGATTCTTGTACCGTTGACAATTTCTGACTAAACAGCACTGAAAATTTACTTCAATTTTTTGTTTGTGATTTTTTTATAATTTACTGAAATTTTTGTAAAATTGCCAGCTGGTAAAGTATCCCAAATAAGTGTTCTGTCCATAATTTATTTTTGATTTCACGGGTATCCAATGGTTTTCTAGTAGTTGACTTTTATAGTACCGGAAATTTTTGATTGGAAACACTCAGGGAAGAAAGCTTCATCATATTAATAAAATAGTTTCATAAATCGTTTTCAAAAATATGAGAAAGTGCTTTATAAAAATGTATTATTTCATAAAAAATCCCTCTCAAATTACACTGTAGAACAATTTCGAACTTTTTCCAAAATTACGTGGCTCTGACAATGGATTATGGTAAAGGAAACAAAAAACATGTAAAAAAAGGCTTCGGCTGTGCCAAATCTTTGAAAACCCTCCACCAATTTTGCTCCTGGACCGATTTTGCTCCTTTTTAATAGCAAACTGCTCGGGAGGATGTCCATTAATCTAGGAAACATGAGCACCCCTGCTTGTGTCTTCGCGCCGTGATCGCCATTTAAACAGAGAGATGGAAAGACGGACATCGCTAAATCGATTTGATCCAGCAATATATTTGGGGATTTAAAAAAACCTAAATTGATCCGAAAAATGTAAGATCGAATTGTATCAAATCAGATCAAACAATATGATATATACGGAATCTAGTTTATTTAAAAACGTATAACCTAATACCTATTTCTTAAATTAAAAAAAAAAAACAAGTAAAAAAGGGCTAAATTCGGCTGTGCCGAATCTTTGAATACCCTTCACCATAGGGGCTGAAGATGATATACGTATATACTAAATTTTGCATGAACTGTAATATGAATATGTTTTGTCAATTTATGTAATGAACTTTTGTTATTTAGTTTTAGTAATGTTATTTACAGAGGTCTGCTCTGTTAGCGACTTTAACATTGTTGCTTTTAACGTTAACTTAGTTATTAAGAGTAACACACATATAGCTCTAAAATGATATTATTCTCATAGTATGTAAGACAGTAAATGTAATCGAACAAGAAGAAGACTTAATAACATTTTTACTTACTTAACAGAAAACAAAAATAAATACAGAAAAATTGTACAAATTTGTATAGAAAATTTAGAGGTACCTTCACATTTTCACTCATAACTTTTGAACCGCTTAACCGATTTTGCTCATTTTAAATACCAAACTGCTCGGGAGGATGTTCAATAATCTGGGTAAAAATAGGCACCTCCGCTTGCGTCTTCGCGTCGTG
Source organism: Eustalomyia histrio (assembly GCA_949748255.1). Lineage (NCBI taxonomy): Eukaryota > Metazoa > Arthropoda > Insecta > Diptera > Anthomyiidae > Eustalomyia > Eustalomyia histrio. The sequence goes on along the minus strand of OX456527.1, from coordinate 25,701,196 downwards.
ATCGCCATTTCAACAGACAGACAGACAGACGGACATCGCTAAATCGACTTAAAATTGCATAAGGATCACGAATATATATACTTTATGGGGTCTTAAACCTATATTTCGACATATTACAAACGGAATGACAAACTGATATATACCCTCACCATATATGGTGGAAGGTATAAAAACAATAAGATTCTAAAAAACAACGCCTTCGCCAGGATTTGAACTCAGTCTGAGTTGTACTGAGTTGTAGGCTTTTTACACTGAACAACATCTTTGTGGAAGATGTTAAAAATGTAAAACAAGTGTTTACATTGGCAACATCTTTCATCTGTTATTTATTCAGCTGTCAAAAAAATAAATGAAAAAGACTCATAATTTTTGTTAAAAATAAAAAATGGATTTAGAGAAACATTGGAGTAGGTATGTGCTTTGCAAGAACAGACTCGAATTTTAGTGCAGTACATTGAAATATTAAAGGCCATTCTGGAAGAAGATGATGATGAAAAAGAATTTTTGGTAGACAAAAGTATGAAATTCTTATATCTGCCGCTCATTTTCCTTTGTTGAATAATTTTTTTTTATTTTCTGCAATGTCAGTTTGCTAGTGATGGCACAAAGAAAATCGATTTTTTTTGTAATTATTTTAGTGATGACACTTAAAATAACGAAATATGTAAGATGGAACAAAATGAGAAAGGATCATCTTTTGTAGATGTAGAAAGATGTTGAATTTTTAGCCTGTATAATTTTTATGGGAAGATGTTAACATCTTTACAAATTGATAAAAGAGGTAAGAAGTAGCTCAGAGGAAAAAGGCTATTGAGTACGCAGTACTGTGTGTCTCACTATCTTGACTATACTGTGTGGCTCACTATAATTATTTATTCGGGACTTATATATAACTATATATTCCGAAATTTGGGAAAAATTTATACTTATCATTTTACTTATATTTACTATAAAACAAAAAAAATTAATTTTAACCACTTATAGGAATTTTGGAAAAAAAATTAAATATATAATCTTATGTGTACATGGACTATTTATTACAAGCTAATTATATCTTATATCAACAATTTTCTAGCTCTTGTTCCTCATTTGAAGTGTCCCGTGTTAGCCATATATAATTTTATAATTTATACCATATCTTATCATATAAGATGAATTTCATGTAAAATCGAGATGCATTGAACCCGACCCCCTCAGATATCGATGAAATTTTGTTCATAGCTAAATTTGATCAATACAAACAAACTCTCATTTTTAGAAATGACTTTTTTGCGATTTTTTGGGCGTGGCACAGTGGGAAAGTTTTCGAAAAAACGCCAAAATGGTCGAAAAGAGCTCCATTTAAACTACAATAACTCAGAATCCGCTGAACCGATTTACATGATCTTGGTATCATTAAAAATATATTTTAACAAATTACACTGTATATTTAAAAAAATTACACTGTAAAAAATTTATAACAAAAAGAAAATTTTAACTAACGAAAAATCCAAAAAGATCAAGGGTTTTTTTACAGTGTATTATTTTTTTAGAAAGGTTTATCCTTCATCTATACCATATAAAAAAATAAAAATGGGTTCTTTTTTAGTTTTTTTTTATATAATTTATTAGGTAGTGTCACTTCTAGTAATTGCCCTTATATTTTATATTTACAGGTAAAATAAATTAACATTGTCCCAGGAAAATTGTGAATATGTTTTAACCCAAATTTTTTAAGTAGTGTCACTTCTAGTAATACGTACCGAAAGTTTTCGAAATAATTCGAATAATGATTACATTTTTTTTAAGTTAATTATTTGTAAGAAATTTTGCGCTGCTCAAATTTGGCACAGTCAGAATATCTGCGCACATGTACAAATGTTTCATTTATCGGAATGAATGAATGGAAGCCTTGAGTTCCTCTTATAGTTTGAGCTTCTTTATATCTTGAAAATAGCTTTTCTTTAACGTGCTTAGAGTTTCGGTTGGTAAACTACGTCTGCTCATTTTTAAAAGATTGATATCTGCAAACTTCGTTTTATTCCTTTGGATATCTTTACTTTTTTTGATACAATCGTGAGATATATCATCCCCAAAACGATCTTTAATTTCTGCGTGACTCATATTGATTGGTAAGAGAGATAAAAGTTTTTGCTGTTCCAAAAGATTTGAGCTGTTCTCTATTTGATATTTGATGTTTTGCAAAATTTCTTCGTAAATGGCTTTGACGTTTTCAGGTTGCGCTGACAAATCAGACAATGGATCAGCTCCAAGTGAATCTGCTCCATTTTCCAAAATTTGCAGTGATTTTCTATTTCTGTATGCATTTCGTTTGATAAATTTCCTTTTAAGAGCCGACATTTGGTTTGGTAGATGAGGAATAATATGATCATTTATATTTTCAATGAGTTCGTTGCTTTCGATGTTTGTATTACGGCTGGTACAAGTTTGAAGTTCATCCAATTCTTCGCTAATTTCATCGCTGGGCGTTGTTGGTAAATAATTTGAGACTTCATTCTGCTCCACTTTGGATTCATTACGACTGCGCGCTTTTCTCAGTGTATTCCGGCAAGTTTCGCAAATACAGCTACAATGAATGCTGGCGACAGCTGGAAAATATTCAATTATATTTGCAGCCTCGTTTTCACTTATTTTACGAGGCGAAGCGCAACACTTATTAGATATTTTTATGCATCTGTTCTTATTGTTTGAATTCATATTCACTCAAATTTTTAAAATATACCCGCAAAAATTGTAATCGCTTGTACTTTTCGCGTTCGTTGGCACTTGCTGAATGACAAAAATCGATAAGGAACACCTATAAATACTACGTATTTTTCAATATTTTACTGGCAGGTACTTTTAAGGGTGGCTATATACCTGATTCAGCCACCCGTTTTGAAACGTTCCAAAACATGAGCACTCATAAATGTGAATTCAATTTCTGTAAAAAAATCATGCAGGTAGCCAATGGAAAAAACCCAAATAATTAAAAAACTGCACTTTCCTGTTTTCCTTTTAATTGTCCACGAACATTTATGACCGTTTTTTAGTTTGTTACCGCAATCATAAAAATCAAATAACCTTTTGTTTATTACTTTTTTTTTAATTCTGAGAATCATAAAAAAAGTCATCAATGTTTTTTCCAAAGAATTTTTCAGACAAAAATAATAATAATAATATAACGACATATTAATTAATTTTCCTGGGACAATGTTAATTTATTTTACCTGTATATATAAACCTGTATTAATAAATTATATAAAAAAAACTAAAAAAGAACCCATTTTTATTTTTTGATATGGTATAGGTGAAGGATTAAACTTTCTAAAAAAATAATACACTGTAAAAAAACCCTTGATTTTTTGGATTTTTCGTTAATTAAAATTTTCTTTTTGTTATAAATTTTTTACAGTGTAATTTTTTTAAATATACAGTGTAATTTGTTAAAATATCTTTTTAACGATACCAAGATCATGTAAATCGGTTCAGCCGATTCTGAGTTATTGTAGTTTAAATGGAGCTCTTTTCGACTATTTTCGCGTTTTTTCGAAAACTTTCCCACTGTGCCACGCCCGAAAAATCGCAAAACAGTCATTTCTAAAAATGAGAGTTTGTTTGTATTGATGAAATTTAGCTATAAACAAAATTTCATCGATATCTGAGTTGGTCGGGTTCAAAATTTCAGTTTTATCTCGATTTTTAAATGAAATTCATCATAAATCATATCTTATTTTGTAAGATTTAAAACAAAATGAATGTAATATCTAATTATATATGGTAATGTAAATAATAATATGATATATAATATAATAGTATATTATTAGTTAGAGCGCCCCGGTAGGCTAGTTGGTAGCGTGCTAGCTTATCAGTGCGGGGGTCGTGGGTTCGATTCCCACCAGAGGCTCCGGTCTGTTTTCGCTACAACGAGCCGATGGCCTTTGTTGCTAGTGCTCGGTTAGGATATTAATATATAATTTGTAATTGTATGATTAACCTAAATATAAATAAAAAAATAAAATTATTAGATAAGGCCCCATATGATTATATCTAAAATTTTTTTATTATGTAGGTCATCTCAAAATCTGACTTAAACTCATGTTTTGTATATATTCTACCTAAAACTTTAAAAATTATAAAAAAAAAACTTATTATAACCATAAATTTAGTTTACATATAAATCGTTATTGTTTCTTGTGTTTCAGTAAACAAATGAATAAAAATATCAAGATAAAAATGTGGGAAAAGGATACTTCGCATACAAACAAAAAAAATGAGATAAGTATGTTTTCCAACAAAATGGCTTATGATAAAATTTACAGACAATAATATTAACTTAAAATCTCAACATCACAAGTAGCTTAAAAACGAGAAGAAGGAAAAATTTCAAATGATAACAAACATAAGGGATTTCATTGTTTAAAAGATTAACAAAATGGTTTATGAATTATGAAAAGTTTAACAATCTTTAAAGGAAATCTATATATTTGTATCTCAAAAAATAAGGGTTTAAAATAATAATTAAAACTTTAAGCAGTATTTAGCCCCAATTTTCATCTTTATGAAATGAAATGTAACCCAAAGAAGTCTTTATCACTTTAGTGGCACACAGTATGACATGGATTGTTGGCAACACTTAATAGTTTCTTGCTTATTTACTACTCATATTTAATAGTAAATATATCATATTTTCATTTCTTTCCATGCCTTTTTTCATAAGTTGTTTATAAATAAACCTTTTTTTCTCTGCTTTGTTGTTGTAGTCGATAGTTTTCCATCTACCCACTTAAAGAGCTTAAATTGAAGAGGGGGGGGAAAGAGAAGTTTTTCTTTTCTTCTATGTTATTTTCCACTTAATATCCTTTTAACATGAATCTAAAGTCTCATATAGTGTTGTAAGTGGTAGATGTTGATAGTGCACTATGGAACAGAATTTTAGAAATTGGGAATTAGGAAATTGGGTTATGGAGATCGAAAATGGAAAAAACCGATTTTAATCAATGAATGCAATATTCAAAACATTATATTCCTCATACACAAAAAACTCGTGGCCAAGTAATTAGAATTATTTCGTCTTATAAAGATTTCTCACAAAAATTATATTATTAATTTTTTTTTATTTCACTTTTGAATAAATTATTCAAATGAACTCGTTTAGTTCAAATGTTCTTAACTACTCGGCAATTATTTGTATATTTGCATGTAATAAATATGAGCTAATTCTAGCTTTTTTGGCAAACGTATGAGCAATATGTTATTATTATATATAAATATTAATCATACGCTCTTAAACACTATCCCAATAGATGAAACTTTTATTTTAACCCTTTGCCTGTCCCCAAACAAAAAATTTTTTGTATATCGTACGTCCACTAGTTAGAGGAAATAATACTAATTGTGTATCACACATGATCATGACGCCTGTGCATCATATGTGATACACTGGACAGGCAAAGGGTTAAGCACTTCCCAGAAAAACTTTGGTGTGAAATTCTCATGCGTTACCTTGTAATGATAGCTCGTTACCTTTTTCATTATTTGCAAGCATAAAGTAATAAGTTACTCTTTATTGATTACGTAATATATGATTTATAAATGTAAAGTAATAATTGAAATATTTTTGAAAATCCATTTTTAGATACATTACTTTGTGTGTTTTTGTAAGCAAAAGGTTAATGTATGTTTGTTTTGATAACACTAGCGAAAAAACTAAGCGCAACATTTCATTTAAGTTTAAAGCAATCAAATACTATAAGCGTCGATAGCTCAGTGGCTAGATTTCCCTGGTTCGATTCCCATCTTAACCACATTATTTTTAATTACAAATATTTTAAATAAAATATTTGTAATAATTTTTTTTAATAAAAATTCTTTTTTTTTAATCTATTTTTAGACACATTACTTTTTCCATTCTCGTAACAATATAAGTAACCCCTTACATTATCACCTCTAAAGTAATGGGTATATACATTACTTTGAGGCTCACCGCCTGCAAAATTCATCAATGAAGTAAGGTGTATGGCTATACATTACTTAACCCATTATTTGGTAATGTGTGGTTTTGCTGGGTTCTTATAGTAAACATATATTTTTGTATGACTTTCTTCTTCAAAATTAATCCAACAAATTAGGTGATATCATATTTTGTCTTTAATTTTATGTTTTCCTTTCCTTAGTGCCTTTGTATTGGTGTAATAAAAGTTGTTGTATGAAAACAAAGAATTTCCATTGACGCTTCTTCTCCTTCTTCTTGCGCTGCATATGTACATAATAATAATTTTTGTTCATAATGATAACGATGATGTTGATGAGTATGTTGTTTTTGTTGTTATTAGATATTTATGAGCAACTCAATAAATTGTCAACAATTTATAAAGTTAAGTTTTATGTTGATATTTAATGCGTATAACCAACACATATTTTGTGTATTAAATTCTGCCACATATGTGGTAAGAAGTTATTTGTGTCAATTAGGTATTAGTCTATAAAATTTAAAAATTAAATGAATTTAAAAAAGGAAATATTCTAGTCATATAATGTCAAGTATTCAAAAACTTGATCCAAAAAAATCCCCAGGTATAGACAGAATTTCATCGTCTATGATTACTAACTTGCCTATCTCAGCTCTTAAATTATTGATGTACATTTACAACGCCATTCTTCGCTTGGGATATTTCCCATCGTCTTGGAAAGAATCGGAAGGTGTTATGATTCCTAAACCAGGTAAAGATGTTAGCCAAGTTACATCTTATAGACCTATAAGTTTACTATCAATCCTCTCGAAATTGTTTGAAAAACTACTTATTAGTAGCCTTAGTACATATTTAACCTCAGGGCATATTATTCCCGATCATCAGTTCGGATTCCGTGAAGGCCATGGCACAGTTGAGCAAGTTCACAGAATAACAACGCTTATTAGGAAGGCATTCGAGAATAAGCAATATTGCTCTGCTTTATTTATCGATATCTCACAGGCATTTGACAAAGTCTGGCACGAAGGTCTTATACTCAAGATTGCAAACCTGCTCCCTGCAAGTTCACATAAACTTTTCAAAAGTTATTTATCTGATAGAAGCTTTCGAGTACGGTCGAAAGACGAACTTTCTTTTTCCAGAAAAATTTCTGCTGGAGTCCCACAAGGTAGTATAAGGTCCCTTGCTATATATTATCTTCACAGCAGATATGCCAACCAATGATCTTACTTACACATCTACTTTCGCAGATGACACAGCTTTCATGAGCATTAACTCTGATTGTAAGGTTGCTTCCGCGCTGCTGCAGACTCATGTTCATAAGCTTGAAAACTGGCTAGACAAATGGAAAATTAAAGTTAACCCGACTAAGTGTGTTCACGTAACTTTTGCCCTAAGAAAAAATAATTGTCCTACAATTAAAATAAACAACATAAACATCCCTGAAAGTAGTCACGTCAAATAAATTGGTGTTCATTTAGATCGACGCCTTACATGGTCCCATCATATTCATTGTAAGGTAACCCAGATGGCTCATTGGGCCCAATTCTGCTTTAGAATTAGATTACAAAATCCTTTTGTACAAATCGGTAATCAAGCCCATATGGACTTATGGTATTCAATTATGGGGAACGGCTTCGGCTTCGAATGTTGCTAAATTACAGAGAAGACAATCGAAACTGGCGCTCCTTGGTTTGTCAGAAATGACAAATACATTTAATGGCAACTTCCATTAAATGTATTTAGTTTAAGATTTCAATACTTATTGTTATTTTCTTATGAGAAAGATTCAATAATTAAAAAATTTGAAAAATGGAATTTTTACTAAAATTTTATTTATTTTAGAGTCGTTTAAGCTCGCCATTTTTTTTTGCTCTTTTATATTGAAAGTACTGTGTTGTACCCATCCTCTTTCTTTTGCCACATTCCATAGAAAACTTAAAAAAAAAATAAAAATAATGGTGTTAAAAATACAAAGTTGATTGTTGCGTATACTCACCAGCAATGGCTGTTTTCACTTTGACATTTAAACATTAATTTTTGCCGTTTGGTGCTCTTGACTTTGAAAATTAATATTTCTTCAATAACAAACAGTTTAAAATCTAGTCAAAGTGGGGTAACTGGATCTTAATTCAGTAGAACCATATCTGATAAAAAAGAAAACATATGACCCATATATCGAATAGTATCAGCAAAAAAAAAATGGTAGTCATTCTGTGACTATAACTTCTTTCATTGCTTCCTAGACTTCAGTTGACATTCTTTTATAATTTTTTGGTGTTATTATAAGGCACTTCCAAAAGAATTCATGTGTTCATATTTCAAATGCAGTGATCTGGATATATTTTATTTATTTATTTTATTTATTAATCATATAATTACAAATTATATGTTAATACCCTAACCGAGCACTAGCAACAAAGGCCTTCGGCTCGTTGTAGCGAAAACAGACCAGAGCCTCTGGTGGGAATTGAACCCACGACCCCCGCACTGCTAAGCTAGCTATCACTCTTCATTACTTCTAAAGCATAAGTTATAGTATATCGTATATTTTTTTTGAATGTAAAGCATTTATTCAAATTGAAAAAATAGTTCTGATGAACTTTTTTAATTTTTTTATTAAATAATTTTTTATATTTTAGTTTAAAATTTCATGAGGGTTAGAATTTATGCAGTTTTGCAATTTTTATAAAAGTTTTGAAAAATCAAGAAAAACTGATTTTTTTAACCTTTAATTGAAACTAGCTGGCCTGTCAATTGCATTTTTTTCAGCCTTAAATATTTGTGACGACGCAATCTATACATTTTTGCATTATGTTTATTATTTAACACTACACCATTTCCAGTTTTAATTCAAAATTTATCAAAATAATTTTAAAATTGTGTAAAAATTATTTTAAATTGCCCAAAAGTCTTTTAAAATTGTGCAAAAATGATTTAAAATTGTTCAAAAATATTTTAAAATCGTCTAAAAATGTTTCCAAATTATACAACCAGTTTTTAAATTATCCAAAAATATTTTAAAATTTGTCTAAAAATTCTTTAAAATTTTTGAAAAATGTTTTAAAAATGCTTTTTCACTAATGCAGAATTATTTATTTGTTTTAATAAAGAGTATTTGTATATCAATGCATAAATTTCGCTTCTTTAAACTTATTTTTCTGCATTCTTATGAATTAAATTTTCATCAAAACTTAAATACTACAAAGTATATGAACATTTTCCACTCATGCATCAGAATATCTAATCATTGTATTATCATTGCTTCCTTAGAGTAAAGTATGAGTAATGCTAGTAGCTACATTTGAATACTTCCATCCTATGACACGCTAATGTTAAATTATCGATGAAACCATTAGAAAAGAAGTGATGCCTTTGCCATAGTAGTGATGCTTTTATTGCTTCTTTGGCAGCTTTATTTTTGCTGGGATATGCATTCACACATGAACATACAGTCAGAGTCAAAATTTAGTATACAGCGAATAATAATTTGTGTGACAGTCTTACTCAGGGAAGGAATAATAATTACCACAAAACATTGAGGGCAATTTAACTTTTTCAGGATTTGCTATTAAAAAATTTAAAGTCATTTAAATGCTTTTTAATAATAATACACTTTTTATACCCTCCACCATATATGGTGAGGGTATATATCAGTTTGTCATTCCGTTTGTAATATGTCGAAATATAGGTTTAAGACCCCATAAAGTATATATATTCGTGATCCTTATGCAATTTTAAGTCGACTTAGCGATGTCCGTCTGTCTGTCCGTCTGTCTGTATGTCTGTCTGTCTGTTGAAATCACGATCACGACGCGAAGACGCAAGCGGGGGTGCCTATTTTTACCCAGATTATTGAACATCCTCCCGAGCAGTTTGGTATTTAAAATGAGCAAAATCGGTTAAGCGGTTCAAAAGTTATGAGTGAAAATGTGAAGGTACCTCTAAATTTTCCATACAAATTTGTACAATTTTTCTGTACCTATTTTTTTTTTTCTGTTAAGTAAGTAAAAATGTTATTAAGTCTTCTTATTGTTCGATTACATTTATTGTCTTACATACTATGAGAATAATAACATTCTTAGAGCTATATATGTGTTACTCTGATAACTAAGTTAACGTAAAAAGCAACAATGTTAAAGTCGCTAACAGAGCAGACCTCTGTAAATAACATTGCTAAAACTAAATAAACAACATTACTAAAACTAAATAACAAAAGTTCGTTACATAAATTGACAAAACATATTCATATTACAGTTCATGCAAAATTTCGTATATACGTATATCATCTCCAGCCCCTATGATGGAGGGTATTCAAAGATTCGACACAGCCGAATTTAGCCCTATTTTACTTGTTTCTTTTTTTTTTGTTTTGAGAGGTAATTTGAAATCAGCTGTTCAATGTTGCCACTTCCGAACATTTTAGTACAATGTGTATGCAAACATTTGGTACATTTGAGGTGACACCAATTTAGAGCTTTATTTGACTTTATTTTTTACTATAGTAGCTGAATAAATAAAAAAAAGGTTTTAATTTAAAGTTGCTTTTAAAAAAAGTCGACTTTACGTTATGTTGTTTTATCAAGTTATAAATTGAAAATTTGAAAAAATTTCAAATTGTACTAAATGAGCCGCGGTAGTACCACGGTGCCAACCAAGGTAAAAATGCACTAAAAAAAAAGTACAATTGTGCCATGTTTTCCATCCCTGGTCTTACTATTATTTAACAGTTTTTTTTTTTTCTTATAATAGAGATGTTATAAGTTTTATATAATAAAAGAGAAAATGCTCTTAAAAATGCAGTCAATATTTAGTATACAGAACGTTAAAATATAATAAAAATAAGTACCGTTATGGGTAGATCGTGCATTGAGAACTTTTTTCTACACAATTATAAATGAATTTAGTATTTATTTTGTAAGTACAGAGTTAGGAAAGTATTTAGGGACCAGAATGGCACGTGGCAAAGATTTACCAGTGGTGGTTAAAGACCTAATCGTGTTCCGTGTTACGAGATATTGCTAAAATTGCGAACAAAAGCCGGTAACTATTCAAAAAGTTATTGAATGAAATAAAGCTCGAGGAAACACCAAAACTATAAAACATACCGGTCGAACACGCTCTCTAACTGATTATGAGGTGCGCAAAATAGTCAGAGATGTTAAGAAAACTCCAAAGTCTAGCGCAGTCAAAATAGCTGAAAACATTTATCTGGAACGTGGTGAATCAGTAAGTGCATCTACAATTAGAAAACGGCTTAATGACCATGGACAACATGGAAGAGTGCCTAGAAAAAAACCTTTAATTTTTGCGGCAAACCGTACTAACGTATAGAATTTGCAAAAGCTCACATAACCTGTTCGCAGTCTTTCTGGAATAATGTAATATTTACTGATAAAAGTAAATTTGAAATTTTTAAGTCAAAATCAAGAGGAAAGGTTTGGGGAACAAAAAAATAGTGAGCTTTTGCCACAAAACCTTAGTGCTACTGTAAAACACGGCGGTGGCTCTTTGATGGTTTGTGGTTGTGTGTCAGCTGCAGGACCAGACAAACTTGTATTCATTGAAAGTACATGAGTAGCCGACTGCTTACAAATTTTAAAGGACAATTTGAAAGTAAGTGCTGAGAATTTAAGCCTTGTAACGCCATGGGCAAGACAATGACCCAAAGCACACCGCACAGAATTGTCAAGGAGTGGCTGTTGTTGAACGTGCCTAAACAATTAAATTCACCTCGGCAATCACAGACCTTAACCCTATGGAAATTTTTAGACAGAAACATTAGAAAACGAAACATTTCATCCAAGAACGAATTTCTAACAGCTTTAAGAGAAGAGTGGGGCAAAATTACTAAAGATGTTACTGAACTTCTTGTAATTTCCATAAAAAGGCGACTAGAGGCTGTAATTAAGCTGAAAGGAGAACCAACAAAATATTAACTTTTTATTTTTGGATTTTGTTGATATAAATAGGGTGTTATCAATCAACTGTATACTAATTTTTGACTGTTTTTTCAGGTACCTATTTCTACTTCCAATAAAATTTCCATGATCTCAGTTTTAATTTTCAACATTTTTCAAAATAATAAAATATTATACTTCAAATTTACTTTTAAGTTTGTTCAAACTAATACAGGTTGGTTGAAAAGTTCCTGCGCTCGAAATGAAAGAATACTGTTTTTGTTACGAAATATATTTTTTTATTCAATATAATATCCTAGAAGCTCAATACACTTGTTCCAATGATCTTCCAATAATTTTATCCCATCCTTATAATGGTTTTCCGGAAGCTCTGCACAATAACCGTCTACGGCTGCTATGGCCTCTTCATTCGACGAAAAATGCTTTCCACGAAGGAATTGTTTGAAATTTCTGAAGAGATAGTAGTCACTGGGAGCCAAATCTGGTGAATGTTCAAGCAATTCGTACTTTAATTCTTTAAATTTAGCCATCGTCAAAACACTTTTGTGAGCAGGTGCATTGTCTTGATGAAAAATGATTTTTTTCTTCTTTAAACCAGGTCTTTTTTCAAGAATTTTTTCATCCAGCTGATCCAAAAGGCTGCAATAATATTCAGAGTTGATTGTTTTACCTTTCTGAAGATAATCAATCAACTAAATACCTTTTGCATCCCAAAAAACTGATGCCATAACCTTCTTTGCTGATCGTTGTAACTTCACCTGCTTTGGAGCTGAACAACCACTTTCAGTCCACTGTAAACGTTCTTGTTTCAATTTAGGATCATAGTGGTAGATCGAAGTCTCATCCAGAGTTATAAAACATGCAAGAAGTCGGTTTTATTCGCCTTAAAACGCTACAAACTACGCTGAGAAATTTGTTTTCGATCTAGTTTTTGTTGAATTGTTAATGTGTGCGGCACTAACTTTCCAAACAGTTTTTTCATACGTAATTCTTCATGTAAAATATGGAGTACTCGTTCGTCTGAGATGCCTATGGCATTAGCAATTTCACGCTTAGTCAAACTTGGATCTTCACTAACCATATTATGTACCTGCTCAATGATTTCTGCTGTGGTTGCAGTTTTTGGTCGTCCTTCGCGTGGATCGTCTTTAAGGCTGGTACGACCACGTTTAAATTCACCAGCCCAAAATTCAACGGTGCGTTTTGAAGGTGAGGACTCCTTATACACTTCTAACAGTTCATAAATTTCCTTTGCTTTTAAACCCTTCAAAACAAAGAATCTAATGACTGCACGATATTCAATTTGTTCCATATTAAAAAAAATCAATGACACGTCAACTTCAAATGGCTTGTAAACAAAGAAAGAATTGACAGAATGACTTGCAACTTTGCATGTGTTTTCAGGACAGTTATACCAACTTAAGAAAAAAAAAGTTTGGAGCTAGCAGTACCATCTCTTGGTGAGCGCAGGAACTTTTCAACCAACCTGTATATATGTCATATACGAATCAATAATGGACCAATACATTCAATATATTATGATATATTGCCATATATGGTATCATATATTACCATATATGCTTACATACATGACATATATCTTCATATATACCCATACATGAAATCATATATGCTCATACATGACATCATATATTTTCATACATCTTCATATATTTTCATATATCTTCAGATTCAAAATTTAACGGTATATGGTAGTATCTGTTCATGTATGTTTATATACGAGCATATATGATTATATATTGAAATACACGGCCATATACCCCAAAATTTTGGATCCTAAGATATATGGTCATATATAAGATCATGTATGCCCATGTATTATCATAAACAAGAACATACAAGTTCGTATATATAGGGTCCGCCAAATAACTTTTTTTTTTGAAATGCTATAAAGAAATACTGAATATTTTCTCGAATTTCTTTTTTTATTTGAAAGTACAATCGTTCCGGTTAATAATGGAAAATAATTTCATTCAAATGGCTGCCTCGGCTGGCCATGCAGTAGCCTACACGATCGGTCCAATTTTTAAGCACATTATCGATTGTGTGCAGCTGTATTTCACCAATGGCTTCACGTATATTGTCCTTTAAAGCGTCAATTGTCTCTGGCTTGTCGGCGTAACACTTTTCTTTGACGGCACCCCACAAATAATAGTCCAACGGTGTCAAACCGCAGCTCCGAGGTGTCCAAACGACATCAGCTATGCGGCTGATAATGCGATCTTCAAAAACAGGGCGCAAAACATCGAGTGTAGCTTCGGCTGTGTGGCACGTAGCGCCGTCCTGTTAAAACCAAATGTTGCCAATATCCTCCTCTTCAATTTTTGTGAACAAAAATTCGTTCAACATGGCCCGATAACGATCGCCATTGACTGTAACGGCCACTCCTTGCTCATTTTCGAAGAAAAATGGCCCAATTATACCTCTGGACCAAAATCCGCACCAAACAGTGACTTGTTTTGGGTGCATCTGCTTTTCAATGTATGCGTGCGGGTTTTCTGTGCCCCAAATGCAACAATTTTGCTTGTTTACATACCCGCCAAGATCAAAATGAGCTTCATCTGAAAAGATGACATTGAAAAGATGACGTTCTGCAACATTACCATGATTTTCAAATTAATGTCGCAATATTTCCCAGCGTTGTTCAAGCGTACACACAACCATATTCGTTCAGCGGAAGGATAAAACTAATTATCTGTCAAATCAGACATGAGCTAAGTGTTACCATTCACGAAATAAGCACTAGTTGACAAAAAAAAACGTTAGATGGCGGACCCTATATTTCGATTTTGACATGAAAAAGGTAAATATTACGCAAAAGTTATAATAACAAGGGAATTGCACCAACACATAGTTGTTGTAAAACCACCTAAAATTGTTGATACTTTATTAAAATTAACATGTGTTATTCCTAACACAGTTTCGGATAAATACATTCAAAATCGTTTGTGAGTTTTTATTTAAAATTTATTAAAAACTAATTCGTTTATAAAATTCCTAATGAAATCATCCTCATGTTGCATTCTTTTGTCTTCCATACATTGTAAATGAAATCTCCAATGAATTGAATCCTTTTAGAATGATCATTTACTTAAAAACTTCAATAACTTATAGGATCAATTATTCTACCAAGAAGTTCAAAGATTTCTTTTTATTCATTTTCTAGAAGAAAAAAAGAAATATTTACGATTTTTTTTAAAGACAAATACATCCCAGAGAGCTTAACAATACCCACCATTAAAAGTTAAAGTGTTTAATTTAGTAAAATATTTATTTATATATATTTTTTTTCTTTCATTTATCTATATTTATCCAAAACTTTGTTATTTAACGACAACCACATCCAGAGTTATTCAATAACTTATTTCATTATTCAATTAACAACTTTTTTTTTTTGAAAATTAAGTAACAAATCCATCATTTTCATGAGCTATTTGATAGAATACAATTAAATGAAATTCATTCCTTTCAATATAATAATAATAACTAGTAATTGACACAAAATAACTTTTTTATTAATCAAAAACTTAAAACTTATACAAGCTAACATAAAATTAATTAATTTGTTAAAAAAAAAAGTAAAAGTCTGTGAGTTAAGAGAAAATTTTAAAGAAATATTTTTAATGTAAAACATTCTTCAATAATGTGATTTTTAAACAGAGGAATATATCATGGAATCATAAAACATTTTATTTTTCGTATTGCCTAATTTTAATGTCATTCCAAATTCCACACTGCAGGAAAAATTATATCGTTTCAGTGTAAATCCTACAGTGAATTTAAACGTGGTCGTACCAGCCTTAAAGACGATCCACGCGAAGAACGACCAAAAACTTCAACCACAGCAGAAAACATTGAGCAGGTCCATAATATGGTTAGTGAAGATCCAAGTTTGACTAAGCGTGAATTCGCTAATGCCATAGGCATCTCAGACGAACGAGTACTCCATATTTTACATGAAGAAATACGTATGAAAAAGCTGTTTGGAAAGTTAGTGCCGCACACATTAACAATTCAACAAAAACTGGATCGAAAACAAATTTCTCAGCGTAATTTGGAGCGTTTTAAGCCGAATAAAACCGACTTCTTGCGTCGTTTTATAACTATGGATGAGACTTGGATCTACCACCATGATCCTAAATTGAAACAAGAACGTTTACAATGGACTAAAGCTGGTTGTTCAGCTCCAAAGCAGGTGAAGTCACAACGATCAGCAAAGAAGGTTATGGCATCAGTTTTTTGGGATGCAAAAGGAATTTTGTTGAGTGATTATCTTAAGAAAGGTAAAACAATCAACTCTGAATATTATTGCAGCCTTTTGGATCAGTTGGATGAAAAAATTCGTGAGAAAAGATCTGATTTAAAGAAGAAAAAAATCATTTTTCATCAAGACAATGCAACTGCTCACAAAAGTTTTTTGACGATGGCTAAATTCAAAGAATTAAAGTACGAATTGCTTGAACATCCACCGTATTCACCACATTTGGCTCCCAGTGACTACTATCTCTTCAGAAACCTCAAACAATTCCTTCGTAGAAAGCATTTTTCGTCGAATGAAGAGGCCATAGCAGCCGTAGACGGTTATTTTGCAGAGCTTCCGGAAAACCATTATAAGGATGGGATAATATTATTGGAAAATCATTGGAACAAGTGTATTGAGCTTCTAGGAGATTATATTGAATAAAAAAATATATTTCGTAACAAAAACAGTATTCTTTCATTTTGAGCGCAGGAAATTTTCAACCAACCTGTAATATCATTTTTTACATCGCCAATATTTACTAAAAAATAATTGGTCTATGATATTAGAAATCAAAGAACAAATACGAACATGTTTCCGAAATCGAAGACGAATAATATGCTAAACCTTCATAAATATCGAGCGCCCCTGTAGTCTAGTTGGTAGCATGCTAGCTTATCAGTGCGGGGGTCGTGGGTTCAATTCCCACCAGAGGCTCTGGTCTGTTTTCGCTACAACGAGCCGATGGCCTTTGTTGCTAGTGCTCGATTAGGGTATTAAAATATAATTTGTAATTATATGATTAATATAAATAAAATAAAAAAAATTAATTTTCATAAATCAAAAAATTTTTACGGATTTGTATATAACTTTAATTTTCTACTACAGACTATTTTATTCTCTTAGTGTAGGTACTGAGAAAAACTTTGCATAATAATAAGTAAAAACTTAACTCAGAAAAAAAGTTATTAGAAAAATTTATAAACGGTTTTCAATCCCACTTTACTGTTTTTGTACTGATTTTAAGTAAAAAAAATATTATTTAGCAAATCTTTTTGCTATTTACATTTTATAAATTACTGAATTTTTACAGAATATTTACAAATTTTTTTTGCTAATTTCAGAAATCATTTTACAAATTTTTGAAAACCGATTTGCTAAAATTTGCAAAAAAAAACTAATTTAAATAAAGAGGATATTGAAGGAAATGTTATTTGTAATTAAAACTTACACCTACAAACTTAAATTGCCTTAAAATATTGCATAGATTAAAAATAGGGATCGGAGGTGAATATACAGACTCATATCTAAAAATAGGTCATTCCCTTTAAATAGCTCTAAAAAGTTTATTTAGTTCTAAAAATCTGCCCTAAAAACAATTAAAATTTGACCTTAAAAGTAAAAAAAAATTGACTAAAATGTTTTTCAAAAAGAAATTATAACAAAATGATAAATTCGTTTATGTTTTTACAATTTTTAAGCCTTTGATTTTTTTTTTTTTTATTTTGTCTAAAATATTTTTTGAAAAAAAAAAATAAAAAAATGTTGATGCTCGATAAAAAAAAGATAAATATGAAATTTTGTACTAATATTAATAATATATAGGAAATTTTTTTGCTGATTTTAGCAAACAGATTTTAAACTCCACTTTACAAAAAGTTTACTAAAATTTAGCAGCGGCATCTAATTTTCCTACAAATTTCATTGTACTACACGTCAGCAGACATGTGTTGCTAAAATTAGCAAAAAATATCGCTAGGCTCAAATTAGCAAAATTTCCAGTAATAACAGCTAAATTTTCAGTTGCCATTACAGACTGTTTTTGGTGAGTGTAGTAAAAAGGATCTTAAATTCGGCTGTGCCGAATCTTTGAATACAAATAATATACAAAACTTTAGAAGTAAAATCAAAGAGGAGAAAAAAATTTTTTAGGTAAGAAACTTTTTTTCGATGTGAAAAAAATTTGTAGTCCAAAAAAAATTTTGAGGGGAAAAAAATTTTTTAGGTAAGAACCTTTTTTTCGATGTGAAAAAAAATTTGTAGTCCAAAAAAAATTTTGAGGGAAAAAAAAATTTTTTGTGGTAAAAAATTTTTTTTTTGGTGAAAATTTTTTTGTGAAAAATTTTTTTTTTGGTGAAAAAAATTTTTATTTGAGGTAATTGTGGATTATTCAATTCTAAGCGGTTGGTGGAAAAAAATTAAATATTTTACTTGCCGGTTGCTACAATGAAATTGTACTAAAATAAACAAATTTTTATGGAAAATTTACAGATCCCTTCACATTTTCACTTATAACCGCTGGAACGACTTTGCTCATTTCCAATACCAATCTGCTCGGAAGGATGTCCAATAATCTAAGTAAATACAGTTTCATAGTCAAAGTCTAGTCTAGTTTAAATCAAGGCTTAGGTTAGTTTGAAGGAAAGGAGTTGGCAGTGAGGATACTCTTCACAACCGACTCATGTCCAAAAAGAGGATATACACTTAAGACCAAAAGTCGGCTTGTTATGGGCTCTCATGTGGGTTTGAATTTTACAGACCATTATATCACCTCCTTTACCTCAAACCTTCACCATACTCCCCTAGCTTTGCGACTTGCTGACTTTATAAAGACAATTTTTATGAAAAAGACCTTTGAGCTGCTTAAGAATCAAACAAATCTCAAGCTAGGCAGGTTTCAAAATCAAGGCCTAACCGTAAATATTTTTGTACAAAAATTCTCTAAAAAAATCAGTTTAATTTCATATTCAAACTAAATTTTAATATGTTTCAAATATCATTTCCGGTTTAACTTAATATAAAAAATTCTCAACTGTTATTGCAGGCATTAAAGTCTTATTGCAATAGAAATATTTTTCACAACTGTTTTCGATGTAAAATTGTTTCTGTATGTTAATTTATGTGTTAAGTTTTCTTGTTATATTTGCCTTAAGTTTTGTAAATATATGTTAACGAGCACACACAAATACAAAAACGCACACACACACACACACACAAATCCTTATGCATTTACTTAACAACGTAGCATAAACACATACACTAAACTCATGCTGTCAACAGTATTGTCAAGTTGCGAATACCAATAAGTTGCATCATCAAACATTTGCACACACACATATATACATACACACGCATGCATACACACACATAATCAAATACATAGACGTTTATTTGCATTTAATCCTCTACATAAATTATAGAAAGAACGAAACCATACATAAACACATACTAATAAACATTTCAAACAAATAAATTCCTATTTAGAAGTAACCATAAATGTTTGATTCTAAGTATGCATGTGTGTGTGTGTGTGTGTTTGTAATTTACATACTAATACAGTTGTATGAATGAATATTCAGTTGTTTTACTTTACTACATACATATTTGGAAGTAAAGTATAGCATGGCATATTGTTCACTGTCAATTACAGTTGAGCTGGTAATTAAGAGCTATTAAATGTAGAAGTAGTCAGTAGTTTAAGCTGTTCTATAACGTATTTAAGCGAATGCAGCATTTCAAATGAAAGTATTTTTTTTTAACAATTGTTATCAACTTAATTACATATAGTAAGCAATATAATGTGAATTTCTAAAATTTAAACATATAAAAAAAATTTAATGAGATATTTTTAATGTTTAAGTACAAGGATGTAATAAAAAATATTTATATTTGCAATTTGATATTAATGAATATCTGCTGCAATATTTATCTGACCTTATTTAGATACAGCAATATATTTGGAGACTTAGTGCAATCTAAATTCATCCGAAAATGGTAGATCAAATTGAATCCACCAAAATATATCCAGGATTCAAATCAGGCACACGCTGCTATACATGATTGCTGACTTTATTAGGCTACATTGTTCATATAATTGTGTAATATATAATTATATCTTTGGAACGCAATTTTTAAATTTTAAATAAAACAGATATTTAAAAAAAAATCGTGAAACTTTATTATATCGTAAAGTAGACAGAATGAGGTTATGTATAGAACAATATATCGTGCAGATGGCCGCCGCGGCTTTGCTGGCATGCACGCGATCTTTTAATGAAATTTTCAATGACCGTTTTGCATGAATGCTGCGGTATTTCATTAATGCAGCGTCCAATTTCCTCTTTTAAGGCTTGAGTCGTCGTCGGCTTATTCGCGTAAACCATCGACTTCAAAAAACCCCAAAGAAAAAAATCTAATGGTGTTAAATCGCACGATCTAGGCGGCCAATTCTGATCTCAAAAACGCGAAATAACACGACCGGGAAATGACTGATGCAGCAATTGAATTGTTTCTCTGGCTGTATGACATGTGGCGCCGTCTTGTTGAAACCACATGCCCTCCACATTCATTTCTTCAATTCTAGGCAAGAAAAAACTGGTTATCATTTCACGATACCGAACACTATTGACTGTTTGCGCTTGACCTGCCTCATTTTCATAAAAAAAAGGTCCAATGATTCCTCCAGCCCAAAAACCACACCACACAGTGACACGTTGAGGATGCATTTGCTTCTCGTGAATCACTCGAGGATTTTCCTCACCCCAAATGCGACAATTCTGCCTATTGACGAAGCCATCAAGATGAAAATGGGCCTCGTCACTGAAAATGATTTTATCGGCAAAATCAGCATTTTCATTTTGTCTCTCCAATACCCAATTAACAAACTCCCTTCGCTGTCCATGGTCAGCATGAAGATGCAAATCTTTCGTCAAAATTCGCTGCAAAGTGGATTTGGAGACACCAATTTGCTGAGCTCGGTGTCGAATTGAGGTGGATGGAGTTTGAGCGACATCATCACGTACAGCTGCGACATTTTCGGTCGATCGACCTGGTCGATGGCGCGTTGTTGTCTTTACATCACTAACAGACCCAGTTTCGGCAAATTAATCCATTAATCTCTTTACAGTTGACTCTTTTGGAGCATTATTGTGACCCCAAATTGATCGCAATTTGCGAACTGTAGCCGCAAAACTTTCACCATTTTGGTAAAACAATTTCACAATGAGAATATGTTGTTCATTCGTGTAGCGCTCCATTTTTACTAACCTCGTACCTTCTACTAGCAAACAATAACAATTGTTCAAATGTCAAACAATGACACTTCGAATGTTGCCAGATTTAAAAATTGCGTTCTTCTTGGGACACCCTTTATAAGTGGATTTAGTGATATATGGCACAATATAAGATTATTTAAAAAAAATTATGTATTATAAGGTAATGCATACCGACATTTGTATTTATATACGATAGCATATTAGTATATTATATATAACTAGATGTTCCAAGAATGTTATAAGAATTCTGAAAAAAGATTATTCTATGGAACAACATTTTTAAGGTGGTTTTCATTAAATGTCTGAATAATGCAATTTTCTAACGATTTATACTATTTCCCTAAGAACTTATTGTGACTCTATCAATACAGAATAAGATAAGCAAAGCCCCTGTATAACTTGCCACTAAAACTCACTAATAACACATTATTTAAATTGTACTTCCTTTTAGGTACTCAGAATACCATTAAAGATCCTTTTGTATAAATTTCACTAAAAACTTGTTTTTCTGTTGTAGCACATATAACAAGAAAAACTCTTCTCTTCTCTAGTAGTACTTGGCCTTTGACATTTTTCTTCTTTATTTTTTTCGCTGACCTGAAAATACCGTTAAACAATAAACTCATCAACACAAACTCAAAAGAGTTACTCGTTGCAACAAAACTACACAAAATCAGTTTAAATGAATAAGCCAACAAATTTTTGAAGAGACTCATTAAAAAATACCAAAAAAAAATACAAAAATGAAAAACACAATAGCGAAAATACAAAAATAAAGAAGAGTACTAGTAGTAGCATTAAAGGACGAAAGGAAATGTGGAAAAAACAGTATAAAAACTTTAGAATCACTTTGATAACAACTTTAACCAAACCAACTTAAATTGGTGGTTAACAGAGAAATAAAAGCAAAAAAAAAATCAAACACAATGGAAAAAATTGGTTACAAAAAAATAATCAAACATCAAACATTAACTGGAAAATAAAACAACAACAACAACAAAAAAATGAAAATTGAAAATAACAAAATCATCATAAAGTTTGTTGTTTTATTTTATTTTGTTTTTCTTTTCTTTTTTTACTTTTTTTCCGTCGAGCATCGAGCATATTACGTGTTACTTGAAAAACTTCTGTAGTAGTTACAATATCCGTTTCCTTTCGATGTTAGTATTTTTTTTTATTTTATTTAGTTATTTTTAGTGTGGTTAACGAAAACAAACTGTTACTTATAAATGCCACTTAAGTGCAGTTGCTATTAAATTTTTCAATGTTGAATCTTTTTCGTTGTTTTAATATTAAACCCCTACAGAGCTTTATAAAGGAATTTCTATAAGTTTTTAGGTTTGTTAAATAAGAAAAATCTTAAAACTAAAAAATGGAATGAAATGAGACATTTCTTAAAGGAGGTATATTCTCTAACAGGGAAACTACATAGTGGTGTTAACCGCAGGGCTTAAGCCCGGAATTGCCCAGAGTAATGTTTTATAAATAGGGTGACCATTAGGGCTCCTCTAAATAAAAGCTCCATCGCACCTAAGATCGAAATTGTTTTTTCCAAGACATCGGTTGAAATATTATAAATCCTAAAAAAGTGAAACTAAACCGTTTATAATATTTGGGCTGTTGAGTTCAAATTTCAACTAGATATCTACGGTTTTGGGTGTCCATTTTAGACCAATTCAGAGAGGAAAATAGGTCTGAATATGGACTAATTCTTAACAAAATTTAATAGAGTCCTTGAGCCAATAGAAAATTATAAAATAAATTTCATCAAAATATAAATTTATGGGCGCCCCTGTAGTCTAGTTGGTAGCGTGCTAGCTTATCAGTGCGGGGGTCGTAAGTTATATTCCCACCAGAGGCTCTGGTCTGTTTTCGCTACAATGAGCCGATAGGCTTTGTTGCTAGTGCTCGGTTAGGGTATTAGGATATAATTTGTAATTATATGATTAATATATAAATAAAATAAAATAAATTTATATTTGTGAACTGTAGTTTGATAACAAGGTCCATGTAGGACACATGATTGGATTGGTTTACTATAAAGTGAGCCTCAGTGCAATATTTTTGGTAGTTATAAACATCAGCACAAATTTATGGACCACATAAACAGTGAAAACAGACTCATTGTAACAACCGAATTTCTTGCCAACCGAATAGTTTGGTTGGAGTCACCTACATAATATTTGTCGCAACCGAAATTTGATTAATGCAAGAGAATTTAGGTTGAAACCAAATATTTCAATTGTATCAGGAAAATATTTGGTTGGGACAACTAAATAATTTGGTTGCTGCAATCAAAATATTCAGTTGGCATGAAATTTGATTATTACGATGAATCTGTTTTCTCTGTGTAGTGGTGAAGGGTATCATTTTATTTTATTTCTTAAAAATTTTTTTATTACCGCCACTGGGTATTAAACTTGCAACCTCTGGGCCTTGTTTCTTTATTTCTCGCATCGATAAAGTTTTCACAAAATACATGTAAAATACAACCTTGTTCTGCTTTATATAGGGTGAGTCACAGACAATTAAATATATATGTATTAATCTAAAGAGGATAATAATGCGCTTTATTCATGTTATTTCTATATCTAATAAGAAATTTTACAAAACTAATTGTGTCCAAAGTTGAAAGCCCAAAAAAAATATCCAGTAAAAATGCCAACAACTTAATCATCTATTAAGTCACCCTGTATAAAGTAGGGTGACCATGAATTTCTCGATGCGAAAAGTTCTTCCATCAGATACAAAAACGAAGTGCAGGATTGCTAGTCTAGCCCTTCAATAAAAAGTACTTATTAATTAAGAAGAAAATGCACAGCAGTTTTTTTATAATAATAATTTTTCATTGCATCATTGTTATTTTATTTATTTTTAAAAATTGAAAAACTGTAAATATATTAAATCAAACAAATTAATTATAAATATTAAAAATAAAATAAATTTAAAAATAAAAAAAATAAAATATGTATAAAAAGTTTGGTCCCACCAGGATTCGAACCCACGATTATCTGGAAAAAAAAATATATCCAAATTACTACTTTTGATCACTTTTTTCTCAATAATGCTTTAACGCAATAATGAAGTGATATTTTTAGATGTTGTTCAAAATTACTTCGAAAAATGCAGTAAAAATACATTAACGAATTTTTTGGAATCAGTGCAAGAAGTGAGTTGTAAAGCATGACTTCCAATTTTTTTTTTTTTTTTTGTAATGTAAATTTTGTCGACTTTCACTATGTGTTTAAATAAGATCGACTTTGGTGTATTTCTAAGCAGTCATGTCCGTCTATCTGTTCTTTGGGTTTCTCGTTTCATCTGGGTTATTGTTAACCTCCAAACAAAGTTTCGTATTGAAAATGAGCAAAATGGGTCCAGTGGTAAGAAAAAGCTATGAATGTAAATGTGAAGGGTCCTCTTAATTTTCCCTGCAAATTTATATATTTTAGTACATTTGAAATAGTTTTTAAGTTTAAATAACAGAAAATACCATTTAAAAGAAATGGCATTTCATTTAAAAACTGGCGTTCTTCCTTTTTTTCTTTATTTTCTATTAAATCAAATGGTTTCTTTATTTAAATGAAATAGTTTTTGTTATTTATTTTTAAATGTTGTTTAAATAACTGGTAGATCATTAAAAAAACAAGTCATTAATCAGTTAAAAATAAATTTTAATATTTTATCTACCACTTCCGTAAAAATTATGTGGTTATTCATTTAAAGGGTGGTTAAATTTTCAGGGCCGATATTGATTTTGAATAAAACACAAATTATTTAGGAAATTATTGTCATTTCTTTTTATTATTATAAGATAATATGGTATGGTGCAATTATGTATGGAACAAAATATCGGCCAAATGGCCGCCGCGACCTTGGCGGCACACCTCCATCCGATGGTCCAAATTTTCTATGACGCTGAGGCATAATTGAGGTTCTATGCCGTTAATGTGCCGAATTATCTCATACTTTAGCTCTTGAATTGTTGCTGGCTTATCGACGTACACCTTTTCTTTCAAATTACCCCAAAGAAAGAAGTAAAACGGTGTCAAATAACATGATCTTGGCGGCCAATTGACATCGCCACCACGTGAGATAACACGGCCATTGAATTTGTCGCGCAAAAGAGCCATTTTTTCGTTAGCTGTGTGGGAAGTGGCACCGTCCAGTTGAAACCACATATCGTGCACATCCATATCTTCCAATTCGAGCCATAAAAAGTTTGTTATCATCTCACGATAGCGAACACCATTCACAGTAACTGCCAGACCGGCCTCATTTTGGAAAAAATACGGCCCGATGATGGCGCCAGCCCATAAGCCGTATCAAACAGTCACTCTTTTTGTGAGTGCATTGGTTTTTCGACAATCACTCTTGGATTATCATTCGCCCAAATACGGCAATTTTGCTTATTGACGAATCCATTGAGGTGAAAATGTGAAAATTGATCATCCACTGTTGCCATTTCTTGTATTTTTGTTTGTTGTTAAATCAACAAAATTTATAGTCACACAGTCTATAGACACATTTTGTGTAAATGACTATATGTGTGTGTGTAAATAAAAAACTAAATTGGAATTTCTTTTTTTTGATATTTTTTTTTTTTTTTTGAAACATACTGCAAACGAAGTAAAAATTTGTAATAACTGTAAGGTAACCAAATAAACCACAAATATCCGTTTTGTGGGTAAATTTTTATTAAATTTAAACAAATGAAAAATTAAATAAAATTGGAAAAAAAATCGGCAAATGGCAGTAAATCATTTTGAACAAATGTATAAAAGAGTTATATAAATACTTCCTATATTTTCCTTTATTTTTGACTGAACTAAAAACTTTTTATAAAACTGCAAACAGTAAACTATATAATATTCTGAGTGTTTAATTCTGATGAATAAAATATTTGATCCTATATTTTCACCACTCGCCTGGAAGTGAATAATATTTTATATTCACCTCAAAAAAAAAAAAAATTTTTTTCAACACAAAAATTTATTTTTACCTTAAAAAAATTTTTTAGCATTCAAAAACGTTTTTCGATTTTAAGCGATACAGACTTTTAGCAATTTTGTTTCTATCGATTTTGAAATTATAACCTTAAAGAAAAGTTGCATTGTAGGGTATTTAAAATTCAATAAGTCTTACTTATGCGACATAATCTTATTGTAAGTAGTAGCAATTGTTTTAAAACAAATTTTGGGGTTACTTGGTGTTTTTTTTTTTTGTTATAATTTAATTTTGTAATTTTGCAATTTTTTCTGCAATTGTATT
The DNA here is from genome assembly GCA_949748255.1 of Eustalomyia histrio. NCBI lineage: Eukaryota > Metazoa > Arthropoda > Insecta > Diptera > Anthomyiidae > Eustalomyia > Eustalomyia histrio. Next base: position 25,674,741 of record OX456527.1, on the reverse strand, counting down.
TACAAAAAAAACGTATTACATTATTTTCGTTGTTAAAGGTTTTAATGTAAGCAAATATGTCCCTTTGGAAAATTGAACGACATGAAATTTTTAAATTTTAAAAAATTTTGTCTTTTGTAATGGAAGCCGGGTTATATGTAACTTTTGAAAGTACTGCTGGCTTGCTTAGTAAGTACATACAAGTATAATGACATGTAAGTGAAATACAAATTATTGATAATTTGTAATACACAATTATATTATATTGTAAGTAATCAAAGTGGAGTGAGTATTGTGAGTACTTGCATAATTTTCTAAAGGGGTATTTAAAAATTTTCTCATTTTTCTGAAATGTTTTACCTTGCCATAAGTACTATGAACTGGAATGAGTTGTAAATGTATACGAATTTTATTTTTAGTGGTTTGTTTTGTTTCTAAACTGTACGCCACAATCATTTGTATGTAAAAGTTGACCTTTTGGTCATACTCGTATTATAGAAACTTAATTTTACGCTAAATTTGTTTTTTTTGTTTTTTCATAATTTTCCATTAGTTATTGTTATGTGATATAAAATAATGGCATTGGTTAGACTGCAGGAAGAAAAAATTGTGTTTTATTAGAATAATTGCCAAAAATTTGCTGTGGAGCGTAGCTAATGTTTGATTGGATTATATTCACCAAGTATCAGTGGAATATTGATAATTTTATTTTGTAATATTAATTAATTTCTCATTGATGTTTAATTGAGATACGTTTATCATTACTTGAATTAATTATTGCATAGCAATTGTTATTATTATTATTATTAAAAAGTCTAGATCTGGCCCCACGGCCGGCACTGCGACCCATATGGATATTTTGTACCAAGAATCCTAAAACTAAACCGAATTCTGTACTATATTCCCAATGAACTTTAATATAGAAGATGGAGCAGAGTTCCTAATATCTTCTGGACCTAAAAATTCCTTATTGAAAACTTTCCTTCTGTTGCTATGCAATACAACACACTTACACAAAATGTGGATGGTTGTTTCGTCTGCCTCAAGACATAGCTGACACAGAGGCGATTCCAACAGATTCATTTTCCACAAATGGTAGTTCAATCCGAAGTGTCCGGTAAGAAACCCTATTAGTAACCTAATGTCGTTCCTAGCAAGGTCCAAAATTTTCCCATTGGAAAAGTGGTCGACCAATAGTTTCGCCTGTCTCATCCCCAAAGAATTGTTCCAAAGGTCCTTTGCCATTAGTAGTTCCCCTCCTTAACTAGGGCTACTATGGTGGAACAATTCACCCCACAGTACGGTTCCGGTACCACCAAAGATGTGGAAGAACCCATTCTAGCTTGTTCGTCCGCTACCTCGTTACCAACATGTCCACGATGACCTGGTATCGAGTTAAGAGTAACCCTGTTACGCGCGGCTAACTGTTGAAGGGTATCAAAATACTCAAGAGCTATTCCTGAAGTGAATGTCCTGAAGTGAATGTATTCAGTCTAGCGCATATGGGTAGAGCCTGTAGTTCAGCTTGGAATACCGTTGGCCACTTGGCCATTGGCTGCAATATCCTAGTGCTGGGTCTTAAGACCCCCGCTCCCACACCGGAGTCCATTTTATATCCGTCAGTGTACCAGCTTAGACTGCGAGTGTCTACTACCGAACCACCCGCTACCCATTCCGACCTGCTAGGGATGACAGCCCCAAATTTCCTTCCGAATCTCAATTCGGTCTGTCGGCAAATCTAAGAATTCCTTGTTCCTTAAAGAATTCAAGATATTCGTATGACCCTTAACATAAAAAAGAACCCTTGTGTTTAAAGTTCAATCTACGTGAGGCCGAGGTTCTAATGAAGATATTTTAGGGGATTAGACCAGCAATGGCTACAATGGTATTTCCCCTGTGATGAGTAAACAAGCTAAGCGTTGTACCTTCGCAAACTTAACTATAGCCGTTGATTGAAGTGTTCTCGGCCACCAAATAATTGCGGCATATGTAATTATCGGTCTATCTGTCATCCTATAGATCCACATGACCATTTTAGAATTAGCAATTGTTAAAAATAGGATTGATGATAATTTTTATAAAAAAAAAACTTTCCTAAAATATTCATACTTTTCTATAAATCTTTACTCGAAAATAAGTTTGCCAGCATTTTGTCAAAATAGGTTGAAGACGAATTTTTGAACAAACTAAGTTTTAGCAAAAAACTTGGTTAATTTTTTAAAGTTTTTACTGAATTTTTACAAAAAAATTGTTTTATTCACAGAAACAGATTCATTGTAACAAGCGAATTCCTTGCCAACCGATATATTTGTTTGTCGCAATGGAAATTAAGTTATTTCAACAGACTTTCGGTTGAGCCAAACTATTTCCATTGTATCAGTAAAACATTTGGTTGGGACAACTAAATAATTCGATTGCTGCAACCAAATATTCAGTCGGCAAGAAATTCGATTGTAGCGATAAAACTGTTTTCTCTGTTTATAAATTAAAAATATAATTTATCCAATTTTTTGTATAAATTAGGTAAAATCTTAGGGAAATTTACCAAGTTTTTAGTTCAAATGTGCAAAAATTTGCTAAACTTCCACAAGTTTTTACCGAATTTATACAAAAGCTTGTATTCCACCATCTTAACAATTTTCTGACTACACATAACAAATTAAATTACATTATAAAAGCATAAAGATTTTTCCATAATCTAAACGTTATATAAGCATTATTATAACAAGTAGTCATGTAATTCAGTTATTTTGTATTTGAGTTTAGTAATATTGGTTTGTATTAAAACTAAAAAAACTAAAAAAAACTTTAAGCTTCGTTATTTTTACCCTTAAAACATACCATGCCAAACCATACCATCCATTTCCAATACAATCAATTAAGTTTCAATTGAATTTTATGTTTCATGTACACCAAACATTTATACAATTTCAATTTGCAGAAAATATTGTACGTTTGTTATTGATTTTACTTGCAAAAAAAAAAAAGAAACGTTAAAAAAACTTATCGCAATACACGGTCATAAATCAAAAGGGTTTTAGTACTCGTTTAGAAAATATGACAAGAACATTTTTAAAATTCAATTTAAGTTTTATTAAGTAATTAAATGTGACTTTAATTTAAAAATACAGAAATTGATGAAATTTTTTTATTCATTTTGAAATGTAGAAATTTTTAAATATTGTAAATCGTATATACAGTGAAATGTCTCTATAATCTTCCGTTAGTGGAAGATGTACTTTTTTATGTTGGGTTTAAGTTAATAACTTTATTTAAACACAGTTTTATATTTATAAAAATTATATTTTTTGGAAAAAAAATCGGTAAATGACATTAAATCAGTTTGAAGAAATGTACAAGAAAGTTAAAATATATTTCTTTGAAAAATAAATATATGTTCCTTTATTTTTAACTGAATTAACATTTTTTTTATTAAAAACTACATAATATTCTGAGTGTATAAATTGGGTTAGCAAATTAAAAAAAGAGGTTTAGCTTAAATTAAAAAAAAAATTTTTAAAATCTCTCTGTGACTGTAATTATTTTGTGAGTGTATTATATCATGTTTTATAGTTCAAAATAATTTTCATCTTAACTGCAGCTACACACTTGAAAATGTAATTTTGTTTTATACAAATTCAGAAAAATAAAGTCCCAGTAGAAATGTTGCTACTACGAAAATTACAATTACACAATTAGACCTTTTTGGGGATGATAAAGTTGGTACTATATACTTAGAAAAAAAAGTTATTACACAAATTTGTAAACAGTTTTCAATCCCATTTTACTATTTTTGTACTGATTTTTAGCAAAACAAAAAAACATTATTTAACAAATCTTTTTGTTATTTACATTTTACAAATTACAGAATTTTTACAAATTTTTGTTGATAATTTCAAAAATCATTTTAAAAATTTTGAAAACCGATTTTCTAAAATTAGCAAAAAAAAATTACTAATTTTAAAAGAGTGGATATTGAAGAAATTATTATTTCTAATAATTAAAACTAACACTTAAAAACTTAAATTGCCTTAAAATGTTACATAGATTTAAAATAGGTATCCGAAATGAAGATACCGACTCATGTCTAAAAATAAGACATCCGCTTAAAGTAGCACTAACAAGTTTTTTTAGTTCTAAAAATCTGTCCTAAAAACAATTACAAATTTATCTTAAAAGTAAAAAAAATTGACTAAAAATATTTTTCAAGACAAAACGATAAATTCGTTTATGTTTTTACTACTCGTATTTTTAAGCCGATTCGATTTTTTTTTTTAATTTTGTATAAAATATTTTTTTTTAAAAAATAAATATCTCTTTTTAATTTGGTACTAATATTAATAATATTTAGCCAATTTTGTTTGCTGATTTTAGCAAACTGATTTTAAATTCCACTTTAAAAAAAGTTTACAAAAGTTTAGTAGCAGCTGCAGTACATGTTAATTTTTTAGCGGAAAAATTAAAAAAAAAAAATTATTTTGTGTACTTTTAAGTTATAAAAAGTACTATTTTTAATAAAGTTTGGTACCCAGCTGAAACTCTCATTTATCATCCCTGGTGAAGGAGATTAAAGAGTTCGGTAGACCCGAGATTTGTTGTGTTTTTTATTTAGATTTATTTCCCAGCAAAAACAAGGTTTCAACTGTTTACCAGCCTATTTAAATGCTTAATTACCTTTGTTCTCGATGTCCCAAAAGTAATGAGTAGTCAATATCTTCTCACTTACAAAAAACACAAAGTAATGGGTGGTAATAATGTCTACCCATTACTTTTTGGACATTGCGAATAAATATAATTGATTAGATTAACTTTTATTATTTCTAAAGAAAAAAACACTTAAATTTAGAATCACCATCATTTGAGAGCAAAATTTTGGGTTTAAATGATTTTTGTTTGAAAACAATATTTTTTTCAGTCGTTTGAAAAAGAGCTCAAAATTTTGACATATATACTATCGAAGAAAGATGGATTTTGATGTGATTGTCTTCGCGTTATAGTAATAAATATTGTTAACTGTACTAGAAATATTAAAAATGGCTTTAAATTTTTCTTTTTAATATTTAAAGGTAAATTTTCCTATTAGGCATATATTCACACATGAGAAAATTCATGAAGTAGTTTTTTTTTTTATAATAAAAAATAACACTTTAACTCACATTGGCAGTAACTAAAAAACATTGCAATAAATATTACAGTTTTTTTTTATTATCGCGCAAATACTTATAAAAACTTTATTAATAACAAATAGTACCAACTGAATTTGAAGTATGATAAAACAAATCATACGTTCAAAATTATAAGTGTTGACCTTTAAGAAGTCTAAACAGAAATGTTAGTGAATTGAAATATTATTAATTTTTTTTTTTTGATTTCAATAATTTAAAACATAACTGAAAATCGACAAGTATCGAAAAAAAATCGATAACCAAAATATATATTTTAAGAGAAGCAACACTCAGAAAATTCTTCCTTTTAATTAGTATATTACTTTCTTTGGAAAGGGTATATAGGAGAGATGAAAGCTGGTAGAAGTTGAAAGGAGAGATGGAAAATCTTACATCAATTATTGACCACCATCTGATGGAAAGTTGTTAAAATTGTTAAATGCTCTGAATAGACCGAAAGAGGATGCTGTAAGAATATTAAACTCGTTAATATCTTTTTTTTTTTTTTTAATCGATGTTGCTGAGAATCGAACCATTAAACTTCTGAGTAACAGTACAATACGCTCACTAATATAAATTTGATTAAAAACATAATTTATATTTATTTTTCCTTTTCCTTTTTAATGTATGTGAAAATCTAACATTCTTTAACATATTTTTAAAATAATTTTTCTTAGATATTTATGCTTTAAATCCGCCAACCACCTCTGCTATGATTTTAAATATATTTTAAAATTTTCTTAGATCTCCACTCACTCCAACGACACCAAAAACAACATAATATATTTATTTATTACAACCCATGACGCGTATAAAAGTGTATAAAAAAAATAAGAAATCATTGAAAAAAAAGGACATGATTGAAATAAATGCTTTCGGGTAGTACTCGAATATAGAACCCGACAATGTTTGTTTGGTTTAATGGTATATGAAAATGTATGTGATTTTATATTTAGGTGGTATTTATTCAGATGAGATATTTTTGGCAATTTAAATTCACATAGAAGAACATTGCGATTATAATAAATAATTCATAAAAATGCTTTTCTTCATCTGGAAAACCCAAAAAAAAATTGGGTAATTTTCATGAAATTGCAGCCGAATTTGTGTGAAAAAGTTTTGGGTGAAAATTAGGGAAATTTTTGGTATTAAACCTTTATGTAATTTTTCATCTCGAAAAATAATCCAAGTCCAAAAATTGCGAAATATCGCAATTTGCGCAATAAAACCCAAAAAATTCTATAAAAAAATTTTGCCCGAATATTGGCGAGATAATTAATTAATTTATATTTAATTTTTGGGTAATATTTCGTAAAGAAAAAAAACACAAATTATATTTACGTAATTAAACATTTTTAAATGATTTCTCATCACGAAAAATAAGACAATTTGTATATTTATACGTATACTTAAATTTAAAAATTGCAAATTAGCGCCACAAAATTTTTAAATGAAATTGCGCCCAAATTTGTAGAACAAATTTTAGGCGAAAATTAGGAAAATTTTTGGGTGATATTTCATAACGCAAAATAACCCAATATTTATTTAAGCATTTAAATAGAAAAATTGCAAGTTATCGCCATAAAAATATTGGGAAATATTTCGTATCAAATTGCGCACAAATTTGTATGAAAAATTTTGGTCGAACATTACGAAAATGTTTGGGTAATATTTCATAACACAAAATAACTCAATCTTTATTTAAGCACTTAAACTTAAAAATTGCGAATTTTCGCCCAAAACATTGGTAAATTTTTCATATGAAATTGCGCCTAAATTTGTATGAAAGAATTTTGGGCGAAAATAAGGAAAATTTGTGGTATAAAAATAACCCAAGAAAATAAGTTTAAGCAATTATTCCAAAAATTGCAAATTAAAGCCCAAAAAAATTTAAATGAATGTGCGCTCAAATTTGTATAAAAAAATGTTGGCGAAAATTGGGGAAATTATTAATATTTTATTTTTGGGTGATATTTTATAACGAAAATTAATCTAATTTATATTTACACAATTTAACATTTTTGGTTAATTTTTATTATGAAAAATGACCCAATTTGTATTTATGCAATTAAATCCAAAAATTTTCTGAATTAACACCTAAAAAATTTCATTACTTTTGCATATGAAAATGCGCCCCGATTTGCATGAAAATATTTTGTGCGAAAATAAGGCAAATTTTTGGGCGCTATTTCATAACGAAAAATAACCCAATTTGTATTTACGCAATTAATTCCAAAACTTCTGAACTAACACCCAAAAAAAATTGGGCTCAAATTTTTATGAACATTTTTTGAGCTAAAATTGGGGATACATATTTTTAATATTTTATTTTATAACGAAAGTTAACCCAAATTATATTTTCACAATTAAACATATTTGGTGGATTTTTTATTACGAAAAATAACTGAATTTTTATGTAAGCAATTAAATGCAAAAATTTCGAGAAAAGATTTTGTTAAAAAATTTGTTATAAAAAAATGTTTATGAAAAAATTTAGTGCAAAAATTAGGTATAGGTATATAATATTTAGGTGATTTGACGCAATTAAATCCAAAAATTGTGAATTAATGCCTAAAAAATTGGTTAACTTTTCATATGAAATTGCACCAAAATTTTTATGAAAAAAATTTGTACGAAAATTAGGCAAATTTTTGGTATGTAATTTACGCAATTAATTCCAAAAATTCTGTACTAACGCCCAAAAATTTAGTTAATTTTTCATATGAAATTGCGCCCAAATTTGTATGAAAAATTGTATGCGGTATATAATTTTTGGGTGATATGTCATAACGACAATTTTCTACTCACGTAATTAAATCCAAAAATTGTGAATTAATGCCTAAAAAATTGGTTAACTTTTTTTTATGAAGTTGTGGCTAAATTTTTATAAAATAATTTTTGGCAATTTTTTATTTTTATGCTATTTTTTATATGAGCCACCCTATTATATTTTATGTGATTGTATAATATAGGATGCGTTACATTTTATAGCGTGTCATGTATTGTGACGTGTTTTTATGATTTTTATGCCATTGTTTTGTTTTGAAAACCAAACAAATTCTACTTTTTTCTCTCTTATTTGTGGTAAAACTTAAATGGCAAGCGGAGATTAATGTTGTGGCATGATGCCCATAAAATAGAGTTGAGGTGGAGGTACAAATAACATAAAAAAAAATTGATTTTGTTTTTTTTTTTTTGATTATTTTACTTTACTATGGGGTACAATAACAAAATGTTGTATGTGAATACAATACAGTGTAAGTAATGAAAAAAAACACACACACACACAAAAAGGAAGTGCCATTCATGATGATGGCCTAAAGGAAGTAAGTAAAAAAAAAACAACCTTTATAAAATGGGGAAAATACAAAAAATTTAAATAGAATTTTATAGGATTAAAAGTTTTTTATCCGTATTAAAAAAAATAAGATATTATGACCCTTAAAGACAGGTATAAATCTAAAACCAAAAACTCATTGATTTTCAATTAGCAGCTATTTTGGGGAGTAAAAGTTTTAAAAAAGATTTTTTTATCAAAAAAAAAACTAAAATCTAGAATACAAAATAAAGGAAACATTTAACAATAAGTAAACACAAAAAAATTGCAATGCATTTTAAAATTTACTTAGATAAATGATACTTTTTTGAATTTCTTAAGAGATAACTGACAGTTTAATTGCAATTGTCTGTCATTTATTTGAAAATATCATAACAATTAAGTCAGTTTATGTTAAAATGTCTGTTTAATTCTACATCTATATATGTGTTTGACCCTTAACATATAACCATCATAGTTAGCTAATCAAAACTCAAAAGTTAAAATTAATTATCACTTAATTTGTCATACTGGGGCGACAATTTTAAACACCAGTAAAATAGCTAAAAGGGAGTTTACACAATTTGTAACATAAATGACAAACTATAAAACATTTCTCAAAATCACAATCTTTCAAAAAAAAAAAGAATACACCCCCTCCCCTTCCCCACCCTCACACTACTACATACAGTGGACATGTTACAGTGGATTCTAGGTTACAAATATTGATATATTTGAAATACTAGTTATCATATTGTTTCAATGTGAAGATGTCTGCTTTTATATGTGTCTATTTTATAAGGTCTTCTTTAGCAATTGATTTTTCAGAGTTTGGTTCATGCTAAAGCAGATAAACATTAAGCAAGCATTTTCAGTATCCGTTGAGGAGGCTGTACTCTTCCGTTTCCGTTTTACATGTGCAACAGAAACAGTTACAACAACTATAACAGTAGCTGGAACAAATAAAAAAAAAAAAAACATGATACTCCTCCTACCCAAGCAACATACACGCTTAACATATTAAACCACCAACACATAAGGGTGACATTTATGTATTTTAGCAACATTTTTCATTTGTGGGTCAATAATCGACTTCCGATCCCGGCAGAATGAGAATTGATTGCCAAAAATATTTAACATTTAATTTGGCATTTCTAGTTTCTTTCTCATAGAATAAAACCCGATATGTAAAAAACCTTTACAGGTTATAAGATACCGAAAAAATATGCTTTAATTTCGAATTTCAAAATCTTAATTTTTATACATTTCACAATATGTGAAGGTTGAGGCTGGTTAGAGAAAGAAGAATCGGACAAGAGTCACAACCGTGTCTTTTCCACAAATAGGGCATACAGGGTGGCGCAAAAATCATCATCTGACTTTCTTTTGCTATAACTTGTGTATAAAGTGAAAACTAATTTGATATTTAACTGATTATACCCAATAAATATTTTTGCTGCAATCAAAGCCAAAATTAAGTGTTATTGAAGTCATATTTTCCAATTTCAAGCATTGATTTATACTTTAATTACACTTTAATTCAATAGCGTATTCCAGCAAAACGGACACTGGAATTCAAGTGAAATATAACGGTGAGAGTATACTTTAATTCAAGCCTTGAATCACAGTTCAATTTAATTCAAACAACATAATAATTACACTCGTTTTCAAGCCCTAACTTCAAGCTTACACAAAGCCATACAAACACGGAAATGTTTGGTTTTGGTAACATTTATTACTTTTTTTAAAAAAACATACATTTTTACAATTTTAGTTTTGTATATTAAATTTTCGATGTTTTTTTCACTAATCGTCTTTTATTTAGAAGTCTAGAAATTTGTAGAATCTTTCTGAAATAATAAAAAAGATAATGTAAGTACAGTGTTTAGCTCCAACTAAATGTGGCTTATCTTTTCGTGAAAATCCATGGAAGAAATTCAGATTTTATAAAAATCTTCACAGAAAAATTGTAAATTTGAGCAAATGTTTTAATTGTATTTTAAAATATTGACAATTAACGAAAGGCATAAAACAATTTATTTTTATTTGTATGAACTTGATTTTGACTGTAAAAAATCACTTAAAATAACGCACAATGCAAGCAATATTTAAAGCACTTGAATTTTTAACTTTTCAATGTTTATTGGGTATTTACTTGCACTTATAAATTTTATTTCAATTAATTGTGTGAAATTAAGTCCAACAAATGGCCGATGTCGTTGTTGATGCAAATTAAGGCTCTTTTTATTACATTTTTGCATAACCTTTCGCAACGATTGTCGTGTCACGTTGTCATTTTCGGTTCGAATTATGTTCTTTAACTTCTCTTAGGAGAGAGATTCGTTCATGACTTTAAATATCTCCAGACGAAAAAGTCCCGGACGGGCAATTCATCAGAACTGGCGGTGGAAAGGCATCATTCAAAGTACGCATTGTGTCGCGTGCAGTTTAACCAGTTGTCCCTCTCCCACGCAGAGAAAAAACATGATTGCAACATGATCACTGCTACTATAATGTGCTTGCTGCAATAGGGTATGGTTGTCACAATCAATTTGGTTTTCTAACCATCAACATGGTTATAGTAAATATTTTACTATTTTATGACTGTCACCTTCTATTTTATAACATGATTGGCTGTCACCATACTGTGCTAACAAAAATTCTGATTATGAAAAAATATGATAATTAGCAACCATAAAATGCTGGCAATAATCATCAAATAATTATACATCAAATAAAACATAACTTCGACATTTACAGTCATAATATTGTCTAGTTTTCATAAAAAACAAAATTTTATCTGTTCAGTCAGTTTGTTTTTACTACAAAATTAAAAAAAATTACTAAAATTTCACAAATATCAGATGGGTAGAAAATAAATTTCATTAACATTTCATCAATTGACCCATTAAGATCCAGTTAATTTTTTTTTTTTTATTTTTAGAAGATTTTTTTAAAGATTATATTTAAAGATATTATTTTTTTTTTTTAATTCTTTGCTATAAAAATAATATTTTTTTTTAATAAAATATGTTTATTAATTCATTTCTTGTAAAAAGTTCTCAGAATATTAATAAAATATTTATTTACAAGAAAAAGTCTGTAGAAACCAAACGTTTTTTTTTTTTGCAAAAAGGTTTGTTATACAAAATACTAAATATTTTGAAATTTATCTGATAAAAACATTTTTAGATTCTATGAAATTTTCCTTAATCTAGAATTCTCAGATTCTGCAAATTGTTTTTTAGATAAAAATCTTAGATTCTAAGACCTTTCTTTGAAAGAAAAATTCATAGATTCTGAGGACTTTTAATCATGAAAAATAATTAGTTCTAAGGACTTTTTCTAAAAAAAACTTTCTAAGAACTTTTAAAAAAAATCTTAAAAATGTCGTTAAAATCTAAGATTTTTTTTATTAAAGAAATCCTTAGAATTTTAAAAAAATTTAAGTATTTTTCTTAAAAAAGTCCACAAAATCTAAGTTTTTTTGAAAGAAAAGTTCTTAAAATCTATTTTCCTTAACAATTTTTCTTCAAAAAGTCCTTAATATCAAATTTTTTTAAGGAAAAGCATTTCTTGGAAATATAAGATAGTCAAATTAAGTATATTGATAATAATTATAATCTAATAAGAAGGATCATATATATATTATTGTAGGGATCATATAATGGTAATTCAGGAATCATAATATAGTTATGGGAGACCATAAAATATGATAACATATTGAGCATACTATCATTACGGGCGATCATATTATGATAAATTCAAGATCATAACATGTTTATTTAGAACCATATTATGGTAAATTTTGAATCATAATAAAACTTCAGGGACTATATTATGGTAAAAATATTATTATTTTATTATCATAATATGATAACCATATTATAGTACGACTTTAGTTGGCACAACCATAAACCGAAAAATATATAATGCTCTTCGAATATGTTTGCCCCAACCATGTTGTTTCTTTGCGTGCTTTTGGAACCACATGAAAAATTCAGTCATCATGGCTTAATAGCGGTCACCATTGATCGTTATTTCGTTAACATCGGCTCCTTCGAAAATTTAGGGTCCAATGATATTTTTCGACATAACTGCACACCACGTGAAAGGAATGTAATGGTACTTTATGAATTATACATAGATTTTCCGTCCCCCATAACAGAGATTTTTGCTTACTAAAGTTGTTGTCTCTGAGTTCCCAAACCTGTAGCGTATAGCGATTGATTGTTGTTTACTATAAATTTCACACATGTCTATTTCACGTATGTCAAAACTAAATTAACATACGATGCCATTTGCAGGGTGATACTTATTGCCCCATCTTGTACACTTAAGCACGGAAGTCGATTTGTTGTTCAATTTTTAACATAACGAACTATAGGTATACTATTAATCCTTAAGCAATTTCAAGTCAATTTAGCAACATCTGATGAAATGGCGCTCGCGCCGCGAAGTTTCAAGTGGTGATGTTCATTTATGCCAAAATTAATTAACATGTACTCAAGATGTTTGGTTCGGCCTGGCTGTTAAAATGTTGAGAGTGAAAAAGTAAAGATACCTCTCAATTTGCCGTTCATATAAGTGTAATTTCATAATAAAGTATTTTGAATAAAATATTTTGTAATATTTTATCACCACACGCTTAAAGGTGAATAATGTTTTATATTCACATTAAAAAAAATTTCACCACAAAAATTTTTTCTCATCAAAAAATTTATTTTTCATTACAAAAACTGTTATCACATTTAAAAAAAAATTACCTCAAAATTCAAGGTTGACCTCTGTCGGAATTGTCAAAAAGATAAGTGCCACCTTAAGCTTAATACTTTTGCAATGTTTTACAATTGTCCAAAAGTGTACCGAATTTTTGTTGTTGGTGTTTATTTATATCTGGTATGAGATGTTGTAACACATTTCCGTCATACATAACCCACATCGGTGTCTCTTATATGTCCAACTTGGAAGTACTCGAGTTGTACACTATCCTATCATATTGATAGATAGATAATAACAGAAACCACACTACACCATTTGCAGATTTGTACTAACGTTAATTTTTTTACTTCATTTTAAATTAAACTAAACGAGAATAATATTTTTGTTATATTAGATGTGTTAACTTATTTTAAAATAAACAAAGTTAAGATCTTAAAAATTAACATCAACTTTCTATTGAAATATCAAAATATCCATCGCTTTGCGGTATAAATTTCTACTGTATATGAAAGTGTCCATACCGTTTAGCCAAAACTGTACATTGTATCGATATCAAACTTAGAGTTTTTATTGCTCTTTAGCTACATACTCTTTCGAAATGGGATTCGCACCCCTAATGGTACATAGCTGCATCCTAGGGATCCGCGAAGTGTTCCGAAAAAATACTTCAAAAACAAGGAATTTTTATATCAAATTTTATTTAAAAAGCGGGAATATTTATTTTCAAAAATTAATTAATATAGCATGATCTTCAAAACATTTAAAGAAAATAAAAATTTTATGTATTTTAAAAATAAACTTTGATTATAATATAGGTAAATGTGTCTTTGGTATTTATCATAGTGTATTAAAATTGTTACGACTTTTTAGACTCTGACGAAGTATTTTGCTTGATTTTCTTGCCTAAGACTCCTCAAGTTCAGGGATTACAAAACCATGGCTTGTATTGAAAAGTATGGGGCAAAAACCATCATCTGATTTTCTTTCGCTATAACTTTTGTTGTAAGTGAATATTTATTTGATTTTTAACTGATTATGTTTATTCAAATTTATAAATTTTGCTTGAATTAATTTTGGAAAGTTATGTCCGTCAAATGGCCGCCGTCGTCGTTGATGACAATTTGACCTGTTTTGATTACATTTGCATAACCAATCGCGAAATTTGTAGCGTCACTTGATCAATTTTGGATCGAATATTATCAAATAACTCCACGGCGCGAAGCTTGTTCGCATATGGCAATGACCCCGTTCTGTTAGAATGACATGTCCTTCAAGTCCAATCTTCAACTTCCAGTGAGAAAAATTTTGTCAGTTTATTGGCTCTATAGTGGTCACCGTTTACCGTAATAACGTTACCGTCCGGTGCTTCGAAACAAAATCCAAACACCTTTTCCGACATAAAAGGGAATTATTCGTTGATTTTCCGTTCACCACAACCTAAAATTTTACTCTTAACCAGTTGTGTTGGAAAATCATCCACTTCGTCGTTCGCACATTCTTATTCATTGTTATTCACTAGGAATTTCGCACGTGTCTTCCTCACGAATATCACAACCAAACTGACATTCTTCCAATTGGGTGATACTCAGAGCTTCGAAGAATTTATTCCTTGTTTTTTAATGAATTTCGTAACATTAAAATGCAATATTTTAATTTAAGGAATGAATTCATTAATATGAACCAGGTATTATTTGCTGCAAATAATTTCAAAGAATTAATATTAATGAATGATTTCCTTAATTAGAACATTAAGAATTAAAATTACGGAATTAGGCGAAACAGTTAAGTCCTTAGGGAATTAAACGAAAAAGTTTAGTCATTGTGACTTAAGCAAAAAAGTTAATTCGTAGGTAATTAATTGAAAATTTAATGAATTTATGAGAAATTAAATAAAACGTTTATTACTTAGGGAACTAAGCAAAAAAGTTTATTCTTTGAAAATTACGCAAAAAAGTTAATTCCTTAAGGAAAATTCGCGTTTTTAGTTTGCGTTTGACAGCCATTTGATTTTAGGATTGAGGAGAAAATGAAAAATAGCAGTTTTAATAACAAAACTTCGGATTAAGCTCCGAGTGACTATTCCCCGTTTCGAAACCTAAAGAAACGGCTCGGCGGAATGAGATTTGACTCATCTCCCAAAAACAACATAATTTGATGACCTCAACAAATCTTTTTTTTTTTTTTGGAAGGGATAAAAAAATTGGAGAAACTTTGAACTTATTGCATAAAGATCGAAGGAGACTACACTCAGAAAAAAAAATTAGTAGAAAAATATGTAAACAATTTTCAATGCCACTTTACTATTTTTGTACTGATTTTTAGTAAAAAATTATTATTTAGCAAATTTTACATATTACAGAACTTTTAAAGAATATTTACAAATTTTTTTTGCTAACTTCAAAAATCATTTTTGAAAACCGATTTGCTAAAATTAGCAAAAGAAAATACTAATTTTAATTTTATTTCTAATTAAAACTTACACCTACAAACTTAAATTGCCTTAAAATGCTACATAGAATAAAAAATGGGATCGGAAGTGAATATACCAACTCATGTCCAAAAATAGGAATTGCACTTAATATAGCACTAAACAATTTTTTAGTTCAAAAATCAGCTCTTAAATGCAAAAAGAAATTGACTAAAATATTTTTTAAAACAGAAATTACCAATTTAAAACAAAATGATAAATTTGTTTATGTTTTTTTTTTAATTTTGTCTAAAATATTTTTTTAAAAAAAATAAAAAATTTTGATGCTCGATAAAAAAGAATAAATTTGAAATTTTGTACTAATATTAATAATATTTAGTAAATTTTTTTTTGCTGATTTTAGCAAACAGATTTTAAATTCCGCTTTACAAAAAGTTTACTAAAATTTAGTAGCGGCAGCAAATTTTTTCTAAAAATTTCATTGTACTACACGTCAGCAGACATGTGTTGCTAAGATTAGCAAAAAATTCCGCTGGGCTTAAACTAGCAAAATTTCCCGTAATACGAGGGCGGATCAATAAGTCCGTGACTTTTCAAACTTTCCTCGTAGTTATATGAAATGCAACACTTCTCCCATTAATTACCACCTGTTACTAGACTACTGTCAAATTTTGAGCAAGTTTCGTCATTTACTTTGCGTTGAACAGCTGTTCAAAACATACAACCTCGTGGATTTTTTTTAAATGGAACTAAGTAAATTTCAATTTAACCAAGGAAAAGCTTGATAAATACTATGGGGACTCTGCACCGTCGATTTCAATGGTAAAAAAGTAGTTTACTGACTTTCGTTGTGGTAGCACAAGTACAAATGACGCTGAACGTTCTGGACGGCCAATTGAGGTCAATACACCCGAAAATGTCGAAAAAATCCACGATCTGGTGTTGGCCGATCGAAGAGTAAAAATGTTTGAAGTTGTTTATGCCATATGCATTTCATATGACAGTGTGGTTTTGATTCTAATTATCAGTTGGACTTACAAAAGCTATCTGCAAGATGGGTGCCTCGTTTGGTCTCAATTGACCATAAAGGTAATCCTGTGACAACTTCAAAGGATTGGCAAAGTTCTATGCTACGAGTATTCTCCGGATAAAGAAATGGCTCGGTGAAAAGGGACTTAGCTCCAACGATGAAATTATTGATCAAATAAATTTTATGGACCTCGAAAAATTCTATTTTTTGGAAGGGATACAGAATTGGAGAAATGTTAGACTAAGTGTATTGAGCTAAAAAAAGATTATGTTGAAAAAAATTTTGTGTTTCATTCAAAAAGTCACGGACTTATTGATCCGCCCCATAACAACAAAATTTTCAGTTGCCATTACAGACTTTTTTTGGTGAGTGTATGTTGAAAAAAAAATTATTTTTTTTTTCCAAAAACCTGTATTTCATTTAAACTGTCACGGACTTATTGACCCGCCTCGTACTTATTGTCCCATCTTGTATTACACTATAAATTAAGAACTATGTTTAACATTTCCCAAAAAATCCCTCATTAACAAGTTGATTTAACCTGGGCACCCAAGTGGGAAAAATATAACAAAAAAAATAAAATGAAAAATGTAAAAAAAGAAGCTTTGTCGAGATTAAAATTTTTTAGCATTTTCCAATTTCCATTAAATTATCAATTTAATTCACTTTACATTAAGAAATTGGAAAAATTTTTCATGTTTTATCATACATTACAGTTCCATATGATCGAAATACAGTTTAAGGCAGATTTCGAGGGTAATTTAAACGCAATGGTAAATGGTGTAAAAGTGTCTGTTACAAAAATATTTACAAATTCTACTCATTTTTCTCTATCTCTATATGCTCCCGCATGCAGTTGTCAATTGTGTGTGAGTAACTATGTAAGTCTTTGTGTGTGTGTATGTATGGAAATGAACTACACATTACACAAATCCTCCGCTTGACCGTAGACTTCTCTTAAATTTAAAACAAAACTTATTTGAAGTGTAATAGGCAGACAATTTGAACAGTAGTGCAAAACAAGCAAATATATATGGTACACTCAGAAAAAAAAGTTAGTAGAAAAATTTATAAACAGTTTTCAATCCCACTTTACTATTTTCGTACAGATTTTTAGTAAAAAATTATTATTTAGCAAATCTTTTTGCTATTTACATTTTACAAATTACAGAATTTTTACAGAATATTTACAAATTTTCGTTGCTAATTTCAGAAATCATTTTACAAATTTTTTTAAAACAGATTTGCTAAAATTAGCAAAAAAAAATTACTAATTTTAAAAAGTCGATATTGAAGGAAATGTTATTTCTAATTAAAACTTATACACACAAACTTAAATTGCCCTAAAATGTTATATAGGATTAAAGGGTTCGGCAGTGAAGATACCGACTCATGTCTGAAAATAGGACATCCACTTAAAATATCACTAAAAAGGGTTTTTTAGTTCTAAAAATCAGCCCTAAAAACAATTAAATTTAACCTTAAAGTAAAAAAAAAATTGACTAAAATATTTTTCAAAAAGGAAATTACCAAAATAAAACAAAATAATAAATTCGTTTATGTTTTAAAAATTTTTAAGATTTTTAAGCCTTTGATTTTTTTTTATTTTGTATAAAATATTTTTTTTAAAAAATATAATCAAAATTTTTGATGCTCGATAAAAAAAATTAATCTAAAACTTTGTTCTAATATTAATAGTATTTAGTAATTTTTTTTGCTGATTTTAGCAAACAGATTTTAAATTCCACTTTACAAAAAGTCTACTAAAATTTAGTAGCGGCTACTAATTTTTCTACTAATTATACTGTACTACACGTCAGCAGACATGTGTTGCTAAGATTAGCAAAAAATACCGCTGGGCTTAAATTAGCAGAATTTCCCGTAGTAACAGCAAAACTTTCAGTTGCCATTACAGACTTTTTTGGTGAGTGTACACTGTACAGTGGAAGATACACAATTAGTAGTGAAAATGTAAAAGTTTTAAGATCAAATTCTAAAATTTAAATTAATCTCAAATAAACGTGAGTTATTGTAAAGTAAGACCTTAAAAATATCTATCACAGATTAAAGAGGAAGTTATTAAATTTTCTGAATTTACTGAGGTAATTTGTATTGCTTATTAAAAAGACATAACAATTATTTTTAAAACAATTTTGAGCGTATGATTAATATTAAATTAATCATACGCTCCCAATTATTTTTTATATTATTTTATTACTTATTTAAAGACCAGAAGGACTCAATGCAAACACCGGTCATAAAAAGATGTAATAAGCAAAAGAAAAGAAGAAACCAACTGTTTTTTTTTTAATATTCTACAAATACTACTATTTTTCTGCCCTTAACTATACAATTTTGTTTTGTATGATTTTGGCATCAACATAATCATATCAGCCTTATGATGTTTAAAACTTTACAGGCCTTTCACAACAACAGTGCACAACAAAAACAATAGCTACACGAACAACAACTACATAAAATTGTACATAATTTTGTTACACATAAAACAGATCAGATCAACTATTTTATGCCTAATTCGTGTTTGTTTGCTGGTAGTTGTAGTAGTTTAATTCATATATTTTTGTTTAAATGTCAATTTTTTCCACTTGATATGACTCCATGTACGGACGAGTGCTAGTTTATATACAAATGCATATGAGTGTGTGTGTGTTGTATGTGTGTGTGTTGGGAGGAAGAGTATGTTTGTGTTTATAGGTGTATATTTATATCAATTTATTGTTTTAGTTTTCAATTTTTGTTACCCATAAAATGGTTTAATATCCGTTTTATATTGATACACATTTAAAATTGCATGTAAATGGATTTGAATTTATTTATAACTACAAAAATAAAGTGAAATCGATTTGAATTTAGAGTAGTAGCAAGAGTTCGAAGTTCATGTATTATTTTATATGCTATTGATTAATTGTAACACATTTTGTAATTGTATCTATTTAAAAATTAAATTGTATGGTATTAAATACATTTTGCTTTTATCAATATAAAATTTATTATAAGGATTATGGTTATTTAACTAAATAAAAATTTGAAGCTTAGTTAAGTTTGCAATTTTTTTAAATAATTATTATAATTAATTTAGATATTGATCTTTATAACATTTAATATGATTTATATGATAATATATGGTTATATCATATAAAATAACACTATATATAATAATATATGACTTAAACGAGACCATATTTTCTTTATATGACTTATACAGAACCATATATAGTTATATACGGCTTATACAGAACCATATATAATTATATATGATATCTAGTACTTGAGATATAATCCATAGTAGAGGAATTTGGCAAATTCTGGTCCTCAGAATCACATGACCAAAAGTTCTCTGATAATTTTAAATCGATCAAATACTCGGTTATTAACACCAACATTACTCCAAATCCTACTAATAAAGCCAAATTAATAGAGAACGATATTACTATGGCAGAGCTTAATTTTTCCCTTAACAGAATGAGAGGTAATACACCCGGCATCGACAAGATATCCTATCCAATGATAAAGCACCTTGGTAACTTAACCAAAAATAGACTTCTTAATCTTTACAACGGGATTATAACTAACTTTATTCCACAATTTTATAAAACTAGTACCATCTCACCAATACCTAAGCCCAACACGAATAAAACTGAGATACAATCATACCGACCAATATCATTGAATTCATGTGTCTCTAAACTACTTGACAAGATTGTAGCCAATAGGCTATGGTGGTACGTGACCACAAACAAACTACTTTGTTCTCACCAACTCGGGTTTAAAAAGGGAAAGTCAGTAACTGATGCCCTACTTTACATCGACCATCTTATTACAAATTCTTTATCACATAGGAACCACGCATCTATTATCACACTCGACTTTTCAAAGGCTTTTGATAGAGTCGGAATTCATACCATTATACAACAGCTAGTCGAATGGGGCTTAGGACCTAGAATAATAGGATATGTTAGAAATGTTTTACTAAACAGGAAGATAAGAGTTAAACTGAACAATCACTACTCCAATTTATACCACTTATATAATGGCATCCCCCAGGGATCTCCATTATCAGTTATCTTATTCCTTATATCATACAACAGGTTAAGTGAATACCTCCTATCGTTGAAAGCTTATAACTTCTGCGCCTACGCAGATGACTTCTATATTATCAAGAAACTGAGTATGGAAAAAAACCGTACAATCGTTTCTTCTGGAACATTTAGTATAGAAAATACCTCTTCTTTAAGAATATTAGGCATAATATTTAATAAAAAATACAGTTGGAATGAACATATCAAAAATATCATCACCGAGTTAACACGAAGATTGAATATTGTTAAATGTTTATCCAGCAAAAGATTTAACTGCAATATATATACAATAACCTCTGCAATCAAGGCATTACTTTTATCAAAAGTCGATTACGGATTATATTTGTAGGGGTTTGCCCCGAAATCATCTCTACAGAAGATAAAATCTATCATAAATTCCGCAATTAGAATAAATTTTAGGGCATTTAGAACGTCACCAATCCATAATATGCTACACGAAGTTGGAATCGAACCGCTGCACAGTGGTCGAAATCATTGATATGACGGCATTTAAGTCAAATTTTAAAACTTTAAAATCGATAAATGTTTTACATTGTATCGATAACCGATACTCCACTGAGCAAATTTACGTTTTTATATTGTTTTGTTTTCAATATTCGAACAGCTGTTATCTGTCAAATATTACATAAGTTGCAGCAAGTGCATTGAAAGAATTTGGCGCCAAATTACTCAGTGCGTGGTTTTTGGCATTATTAAATCATTTGATTATTAATTTTAGAAACTAAGGTTTTTATTTAAAGTAGAAGGTATGTATTAACTAAAAAAAATATGTTTGTGATCTGTGATTATTTAGTTTAATAGAAATGCGTCGTAAAAGTTAACATTGGTGATAGCAGATTTGAAGTGTTATATACTATAGTTTGGTGGAGTGCATCTTTTGGGATTCGATCGGATTCGGTCTAAATATGGTTTTGTTTATTAATTTGGTTATTTGTTATTGTGAAACGTCCAAAATGATCTGCCCGTTCTTGCCCGTTTATTGGTTAATTAATTTTTTAGGCATTATGAATGTTTCCAAAAGCACACTTTTTTTGATTTGGCACAATGAAAACGTCCCTACTAAAAAATTTTCAGCTGTGGAGGCCCACGTATTTAATAATATAATAGACCAATCGCACTTTAATGAGGAGCAGTGCCGAGAAATAAAAAAAAATTTGAGGAGCTTCATAAGTGGAAAAGTGGAAGAACTGCAACAGAACGTTATCGAATTTTGAAAAACGTAATAAAGATTGGTTGGACAGTGACATTTTATTAGTTGGGCCGACAACTAGTAACAATTTTGAAAGGCCTGTGAAAGAGTTCACTGCTTGTTCATCTAAAACACAAGTCAACAAAGTTTTACAGCTTGTAGAAAAAACTACTTTCGATGAACTTGTTGTAGCGACGCGTGTAAGTTTACACAAAGCAGGAATAAGAAACGCATCAGAAGTTTAATCCATGGTACATTCTGATTCCGAGGTTGCAGCAAAATTTAAAAAATATTGCTTCAGAAGCCAAAAATGCTATTGCATACAGTCCTGATGAAGCTTTGGCTCTTTACGTGGATGGGGATTTTACAAAGCACTCGTACAAATTCATCCAAGCTGGTGCAAAAATAAGAAATTCAAACATATATCCAGCATATGATGCATTGCTATTAGCAAAAAAGAAATGCTACCCTATTGGAGTCCAAATTACCAATACGTCTGCCGAAGTGTCTCTACAGAGCTTGGTTGATCAAACAGCAACAAGAATCGTCGAATCACAGAAGGAAGTTTTCGTGAGCCTCAATGAAGATGCTATTACAGCGATATACAAATGGGGATGTGATGGCAGTAGCGAACATTTAACTTACCGCCAAAGCTTTTCTGACCCTGAATCGAACATGATCGATGAAAACTTATTTGCCATATGCATTGTGCCACTGCAAGTGAAAATGGGAAGTGTCATTCTGTGGAAGAATTTTCGGCCTTCTTCAACGCGATTTTATAGACCAATAAAATAGATTTACGCAAAAGAAACTTCTCAGTTGGTTAGTGCTGAAGTTGATAAAGTGAAACAGCAAATAACTGAAATTATTCCAACACAATTTGAGTCTTTTCAAATTAATCATGTATGAGTATGGCTTGTCAACACTACACGCTTGGATAAGGTGTTTTGAGTGCATTCTACATATTGCGTACAGAATCCCAATAAAAAGGTGGCAAATTCGTAGCACTGACAAATCTGTTGTACAGCAAACTAAATAAGATATACAAGAAAAGTTTAGAAATGAAATGTCTTTATTAGTTGATATTCCTAAGCCCGGATCGAGAAATACTAATAACGGAAATACGGCTAGAAGATTTTTTCAACAACCAAAATTGGCTGCACTTTTAACTGGAGTCAGTGAGGACTTAATTAGTAGATTAAGCATTATTTTACGCACTATGGCTTGCGGGTACAAAATTAATACACATGCGTTCAAAACATTTTGCTGGCAAACAGCGGAAATATTTGTAAACAAATATTCATGGTTCTATATGCCATCTTCTGTACACAAAATATTAATTCACGGTGCTGAAGTCATAAATAGTGTCTCTCTTCCAATAGGCATAGCACAGGAATCGTGAAATAAGTATTTGAAAAATTTTAGAGAGCATCATACACGAAAAATTCAAGAAAAAACACAATGGAGTATTTAATGCACTCACTTCTTTTCTCATCTGATACTCTCATATCCACGCTCTCCCAACGACCTTCTAGCTACTGCCGGAACAACATCGAAATTGGAAGAGATGTACAAAATTTGCTTTCAGAGCCAATTGTACATGAAGACACTGTTGGTTCTGATACATTTGATTCAGATTAAAAACAAATATATTATCTTTAAGAAATTTGTATTAATTATATTAACTACACTCAAAATAATAAGGCTATAATTTAACAGAAATATTTCTAATTTTTTGGCTAGGTATCAGCAACTTTAACAAAAAAAAGTGGTGGAATTTAACAAATTTTGTTATAGGCTGGAAATTATAAATATTTGTGTTAAATTATAGACATACCATTTTCACTGTATTTGTATTTAAAGCTCTGAAATAAATGAAAATTGTTTACAGTTTAATTTATCACGCATTTTATAGTCGAAATTAAGCATCAGGCTTTGTTTTTATTCATTTGCGAATTAAATGCCGCCAGATTCGGTATATCGACCACTGTGCGCTGGAGACCAGGAGAAACCTAAACACGTTTAAACTCTTACGTTGCGCTCTAAATAGTTCTGACTCACCCTTATACAAATTATCTCTCAAACTATCAAGTAAGCCTAATTTGAATAAAACCCAATCAGTTGTCGGCCGAGTTTACAAGGGAAAATAATCTTCCACTGAAACCCTACAATGTTAGTTCAAATTTCTCTTATCCACCATGGCTCCAGCAAACTGACAGCCTTATAACTGCTCTTAATGAATTTCCTAAATCCTCTACTAATACCAACATTTATGGGAAATGCATTCAACAGGTCCGGGATAAATTTAGGAACCACAGCATGATATACACAGACGGCTCCAAAGGGAACAATAGTGTTGCGTACAGCCTGACAACATTAAACTCAGTTTTGAAAGCCTCCACACTTCCTACTTTTTCAACCGTTTTTTCTGCTGAATTGATCGCCATATACGAGGCCATAAAGTTCGTAAAAAATTCTATATCTATGACAATTATCTGCATTGATTCTCTCTCTTCTATTCAGTCGATTAGAAATTAACACAACCATAATTTTTATTCATCATACATAAGGAACTTTTTGATAGCAAACTATCCGAAAGTGCAAATATTATGGGTCCCAGGGCACTGTCAAATTACTGGGAACGAATTTGCAGACGCTACTGCCAAACTTTCTCTAAAGGCACCTCTCATTCAGACTGATAATTTAAACACAGATGATATACTCAACTATATTAGTGATTTTCTGCTAATGGAAATGGACCAATGGTCCAAAACGTCAAGTTGGTACAGGGAAATTAATCCTGATAAAACTAACATTAGAACCTACCTTAATTTTAACCATAACGTTAAAATCAATAAGCAGGATTGTATTAAATTTATCAGATTAAGATTAGGGCATACTAACCTTACACATAGTCATATTTTCAACCACACCTCTAATATGTGTCCCTTTTGCGACACCGAACATGTATCGGTCAAACATATATTAAGCTCTTGCATAGCATTTGAATCCACACGCAACCGAATTCTAAATGGGAACCCCATGGAACACCTTACCAACCCATCCCTCAAAAACATTGATTCACTACTCCATTTTTTAAAGGCAAACAATCTGTACAAAGAAATTTAAATACTCTTAACTAAACACGTAAAAAATATTCGAATATAATATGTTAAACATTATAAGTATTTACCAAATATTAAAAAAGAAAAAAAAATAATATAACTTAATTGTAATTACTTATATTATTATATCTAGTATTAATATATATATATCCTAGTATTAGCTGAAGGCCATAGTCGCCATTGCTTAATAATGTTATCTTAATAAAACTCTAATTTAAGATAACTAAAAAATAAATAAATAAATAAATAAATAAATAAATAAATAAATAATATATGGTCCATAATCACAAATAGTTTTTAAAATGGCATGAGATATAAATATATATGATTCAATATATGGTCCAATATATATAATTTTACATGGAACAATATTTGAAAAGAAATTTAAGATATTGTTATATCTAATTACAAATCTAGATTATTTTTAATAAGATATATGTTAAAATATAAATAGATAAAATTATATGTTCTTTCATGTCAATGGTTTTTTTGTGTTTTTTGATTTTTGTATGTCTTTTTTTATAAAACTTTCAAATTTCAACCCATTGCGGGACAACATAAAAATTTTTGATAGGATACAAGACATAATAAGTTTTATTATTATTTATTTCCCCACATTTGTTTCTAGTCCATAAGATATTAATTCACTTAAAATAATTTGTAAGTTAAAATGTTTTTAATTTTCATTTAAATCAAATGGCTTTTGTTATTTATTTTTAAATATTTTTTAAGCAACTAACACATCCGTAAGAAATGAATGATATAATCAGTTAAAATAACCGTTACCGTTTTATCTAACAATTCCTTTAAATATAAATGATTTTATAATTTATTTGAAATAGTTTCCGTATTTTTTTTTTTTATCTACAAAATGTATGTATGCATAGCTATAGACACTTTTTGTGTGCATGTGTTTGTGTTTGCATGTGTGTTTATGAAGTTCTTGTAATTTTTTTTTTTTAATAATTTTATATATAATATTTTTGAATATTTTTTTTTTTAAGCAAAATTTAATTTTGTGAGAACTGTCACGGACACAAATAAACCACAAAATGTCGTTTTGTGGGTAAATTTTAACTAAATTTAAAAAAAAAATAAAAAATAAATAAATGAAACTGAAACAGAAACTGATAGTAAATCATTTCGAATAAATGTAGGAAAAAGTTAAAATAAATATTTCTTTGAAAAATAAATGTATATTATTTTATTTTTAAATGGAACGAAAAATTATTTTATTAAACTACAGTCAACTAAATAATATTTTGAGTGTATATAGAATTATATATAATATTATATTATATATAATTATTTAATATCAGATTAGTATAGAACCAATAAAGTTACATTTTTCTAAATTTCCGAATATATAATTATATACAACTTCCGAAGTTTTAATTATATAAAACACAACTATACAAAAATATATTCTAATAAAGTCAACTCGAAGATCGAGTTCACATTGTTTTTTTAAAATTTTAATATTTTTTTATTCTAAACATTTTTTAACCTTTTTTAATAAACTAGTATATTCTGTATAAATTATATTGTTGGATCTAATCTGATACAATTCGATCTAAAATTTTTCCGATAAATTTGGATCTTACTTAATCTCCAAATATATTGCAGTATCTATCCCAAATATATTTCCGGATCCAAATTGAACTATTATTTTTCGTATCAATTTATATCAGCTAGATATTACAGCAGATATTAAAGGATTTCAATTTGTATAGGATTTAATATTGCAATAGCTGAATTCTTTTTACTTCGGCTATTAGCCAAAATTTTGGGTTCAATAATAAAAGATAATAAAATTTAGTGTTTTAAAATTTAAACCGACCTCAAGCCGAATAAGCAACACTGTTTTTTATTCGACATTTTCTGGATTTAGCAGTTTTGCACACATTCATAAGCTATTCACCTTACCCTACTATGAAATTGCATTCATTTGTATTAGAATTTTAGAAATATCTTAACATTTTCACTCATAACATTCGAATCCCATAACCAATTTAGCTCATTTTCAATTTCAAACCACCACGCTTGAACGTTTAAGTCTTCCATGAGGATCATGTAAAAATATATACTTTAAAGGGGTCTGAGACAAACAAAAAGTAATTTTAGCTTCTTTGCCAACGAGTAGGGTGAAGGCTACAAAAGTCGCAAAATTTGAATGTGCCAAAAAATATGTATAACAATAAATATGTCATAGGACTACACTACGTATGATTAATAACAAAATAACACTCATACGCAGAGTAGTTCCAAATTCATAAAATATAGTAAGGCCCATTATTATAACTTTCCGATAGCTAAAGTGAGGATGTTAACGGACAGATTATTAGTTTTTCGTTATTATAAGTATACTTTAACCTAAAAGTGACCGATAAGCTAAAGGTAAGTTCATCTTACCTTTAACTTTTAACGTAAGCTTTAAGCATTTGAAGTTGCCACATTTTCTGCTCTGCAGTGTAGTTGCCGTGTAGTTTTTAGACCGTATCTTTGCTGTTTGGTTTATTTCTGTGTTTCAGCGTCGACAATGTAATTTTTTTACAATAAACATTTTTATTTTTTACACAAATCGAAGAAATTTTGTTTTTCGTTTGTATTTTTTGTTTGTTGTAAGTAAATAAATAAATAAAAGTACATCGTTGCCACTACGTATTTTTAAGAACCATTTTAATTTATCAAAAGTAATCGGTTTTTGCTCTGGTAATGCCATATTTTCAAAAAACTTAATTTTATTTTATAAGGAAGTTGTAATAACCAAAAAAGTTAAAGGTCACTTTATTCCTCACTTTAGCTAAAGTTACCTTTAACTAACACGCACCTTAAAGGTAAGTTATAATATTGGGCCTAAGTCTTCTAAACTACTGATCGAACGGGAAAAAGTGTTCACAAAAATTAAAGAGGAGAACCTCAGTTTTTGGAAATTTCTTTTTTTTTTTTTGGTCACCCTGTTTTAACACAGGCTACTCTGCTGGGTGCCACGAAAGATTAGTAGTCACTAGAGTTGTCAACCGATTAATCAATTGAAAAGTCCCCGGCCTACCATACTAAAACACTTTTTTTGGCAAAATCGTTTTTTTATTCAACATAGTTCCCTTCAAGGGTGATACACTAATTATAGCGACCCTCCAAATTTTCGATACCATTTTTGTAGTACGATTTGTCCTTTGCTTCAAAATAGACCTCAGTTTCGGCGATCACCTCTTCATTCGACGAAAATTTCTTCCCAGCGAGCAGTCTTTTGAGATTTGAGAACAGGAAATAGTCGCTGGGGGCCAGATCTGGAGAATACGGTGGATGCGGAAGCAATTCGAAGCCCAATTCATTGATTTTCGCCTTCGTGTTCACTGACTTGTTTTTGGTCAAAAGTAAGCTCACGCAGCACACACTTTGCACAGAATTTTCCTATACCCAAATATTCGTGAATAATATGATGTACACGTTCAGTTGATATCTTTAGGGTACCTGCTATTTCATTTAATTTCAATTTACGGTCATTCGAAATCATTTTGTGGATTTTTTAGATGTTTTCGTCCGTAACAACCTCTTTTGGGCGTCCAATGCGTTCACCGTCTTTGGTGCTCATTTCACCACGTCTAAACTTAGCATTCTAATCCTTGATGGTTGATTTTCTTGGGGCAGTGTCCGGAGACTCGTGATCAAGCCAAGTTTTTGCTTCAACAGTATTTTAACCTTCAAAAAGCATAACTTTATCAACACGGGAAATTCCTTTTTATCCATTTTTTTTCACAATAAGAAAAGTTGCTTCACTCAAAATGCTATAATTCACAAACTAATGATCCCACAGCTGTCAAATTTATACATGTGTATTTTGAAAGTTAGGGCTAACTAAAAATCATATCGATTTAAGTCTAGTAGCGCCATTTATGTGTCAGGCCGGGGACTTCTCAATTGACCTGTTAACTATACGATTAATCTATCAAACAAAAGCAAACTTTTGTTCGAATAACTTTTAAAATGACAATTTTCGAATGACGATTTTTGAATATCGAATAAATCGATTAATAAATTTCAATTAATCGAAAATTTAATATTTTTTTAATTAAAGAAAATTAAATAAAAACTTAAAATTTGATATCTTCTCATACATTTTTAATGATTTTATAGAAAATCTAGGAAAGTTGAAAAATATTGTAGCCTGATTGTAATTAATCTCAGTTTAGTTAGCGAAAGACATGTTGAATAATCATAGTGCTTCAAAAATTTATTTTATGTTCTTACTAAACACATCTTTGTCAAACATTTATATTAGGTGTTTTCTTTTTAAGTCACTCTCGATACATAAGTTAGAAATAAACCAAAAGCTACAAAAATAAACAACTGAGTTTTATTTTGAATTGTTTTTTTTTTTTTTTTTTTTTTTTTTTTTTGGTAAAAATATTAATTAAAAGCAATTTTTTTATTCGTTATTCGATTAATTAATCGAATATTTTTTTGATTTAATCGTTTGATCGAACGAACAAAAACATTTTCTTTGAATGCCCTCCACCATAATTTTTTTTATTCGTTATTTGATTGATTAATCTAATAATTTTTTTAATTTAATCGTTTGACCGTTTGACCCTCCACCAATGTCCTAAAAAAAGTTCTCATAGTTTTTGATACAAATAATTTAAAAAACTTTAGAAGTGAAATTATGGAGGTGAACAAACAAAAGGAAAAGTTTAACTTGCCAGTCGCTACTATGAAATTGTACCTTCACATTTTCAGTCATAACTTTTTAACCGCTGGACCAATTTGGCTCATTTGCAATACCAAACTTCTAGGGTATATCCTCCCTCATCATCACTACATCGATTTAAAATTTCATCAGGATCATGAATATATATACTTTATGGGGTCTTAAACCTATATTTCGGCATGTTACAAATGGAATAACACCATATATGGTTAAGGATAAAAAAACAAACAAAAATACAAAAAACGAAAACTGGTAGATCAAATTTTAACATTTATTTTTCACTAGTTAATCATCATCATTTGATGTGCCAGTTGTTTAAATAACATTTAAAAATATATAACAAAAACGAATTGATGTTAATGAAAAGTAAGTAGACCACACTCTAATTAATTTCTGTTGAAATTTACCCAACTTATAGTAGGAAACTGTACTCCTACTATAAGTTGGGTAAATTTACTCTGTGTGCGTAAACTGAAAAAAGTACACACATTATGCGTAAGTTGGTGCACCCAAAATGGATAATTTTACATCGAAAGTGCGTAAAAATTAAATAAATTTTTAAAAATAATTCCCAAATTTACTAAAATTGTGCGTAAAAAATCTATTTGAAGTGTAAATATACGCATAAAATGCCTAAAAATTAATTTTAAATGCGTAAAAATACCAAAAAATGCGTAATTTACCAACGCAACGCTTTAAATAAAACTGCACAAAAACATTTGATTTATAAGATAAAAAATTCATTTTTATTTCATACATTTATAATTTTTAACAATTATTTAAAAATATAATTCATAATGCTAATATTTACATGATTTAGCGCAGCTTTCGAATGAGCATGTGCAATAATGGTCACCTTCAGTTTAAAGTGTGCGGCATGATTTGTATCATCTTCCAATTTAAAGAGCAACCTTCGCAGATAAATAGATTTTAGTCATCCATGCACTTACAAAGTTAGCTGTTGTCTTGAAAATTTGTGGACCATGTATTTGAAAATTGTATTTCAGTTTCTTTTGTTGTATGACGTAGTATAAGTGAATTTGATATTTATACGTTTTTTGCTTTTTTAATTTTTTATATTTTCCAATTTTAAAATGTCAAAATATTTATTACCATTCTAATGTAGTATAATTGCAAAATTTGTGAGTGAAATTTTAACTTAATAAAATAATACTAATTTTAGGCACAAAGTGTTTAATTGTAGACATATTATGTCTAAAAATGCTTTTTGTGTGTTTTATTGTATATGAAAGTGTTCACAAAATATATTTACGCATGTGGTGTTTGTATTTACCGAATTTTCGTAATTCTAGTAAATTTACATTTTTTTAAATGAAATTTACATTTTTTTAAATAGTATTTTCAATTATATATACATATTAACTTACAAACTATTTTAAGTGTTATTATCATTATTATAAATACTGCAATACGTGCGTACCTTCTCAAATGTGTTTGCTATTTTGTTTTAAATGTTTGTGAAATTTAAAACAAAATCTATTTTCGGTACTTTTGGGTTCGAAAATTTACAATTTTCAATTATGTTTAAAACAAGTCTGGAATTCTCTTTAATGTAGGTTATAAAAAAAATAAGAGAAACCCGAATTTCATGCTTTTACTTGTGGAAAAATTAACTTCTTATCAAGCGTGATTCCTTATAAAAGAAAAATTATTAAAAAAAAAAAAAACTTTGACATTTGTAAAAATCTTCAGATCTAATTGATGTTTATCTTCTTTAAAAAAAATCTTTATGCATATAAATATGCAATTAAAATTATAAAAAATCTTCATACATATAAGTACGCAATTAAAATAATACAGCCTCCTGCAAACGCAAAATTTACTTTTATAATTTATGCATATTATTTGTATAACAAATTGTTCGATACAATTGAAATGAAACAAAAATGCAAAATAGTGTTTAATACTCATATAAATAAAATCAAAATAAAAATAAAAACTCATTTTAATTCAATTCATATACAACATACATTTACAAATTCGATAATAGGTTTTCATCATGTACATAGTTTTTTTATTATTTTTTTTTCATCGATAACAGTTTATGTTATAATTGGATGATATTTGAAATTGAGTTTGAAAATTGCATAAATTAAGAAAATGCTAAAGGGGGTTATTAAATGTATGAGTATGATGAATACAACATGTTAACAATAAAGTAATACGTTGATTTATTATATGAATTTGGGTAGATATGGAAATTAAAAATTGTTATAAATTTAAGGACTTTAGCGAATATTTTTTTTTTTGCCCTGCACAGAAATTAGAGATAAAACAAGAGACAAACTAAATAACTGAAATTGTAAAAATATTTTCGAGGTCAAACAATTTTTGAGTTGAAAAATTTTTTGGATATGAAAATATTTTTGAGAAAAATTTTTGGGGTGAAAAAAATTTGTGGTGAATATAAATTATTCACCTCGACTTTAGCAAATATTTTTTTTTTGCACTGCACAGAAATTAGAGATAAAACAAGAGACAAACTAAATAACTGAAATTGTGAACACATTGTCGAGGTCAAAAAATTTTTGAGTTGAAACATTTTTTGATGTGAAAATATTTTTATGGTGTTAGAAAAATTTTTAAGGTGAAAAAAATTGTATGGTGAATATTTTTTTACAACAGATAAATTAAAAAACCGAAATTGTGAAAACATTGTCGAGATGAAAATAAAATTTTGAGGTGAAAAATTTCTTGGATGTGAATATTTTTGTAGTGATTGAAAAATTTTTGAGGTGAAAAAAAAATTTGATGGTTAATTTAAAATATTCACCTCCAGCGTCTGTGACAAATAGAGTTTTTTTATAACAGATTAAATAAAAAAACGATATTTTGAAAACATTGTGGAGTTGAAAGTAAAATTTTGAGGTGAAAAATTTTTTTGATGTAAAAATATTTTTTTAGTGATAGAAAAATTTTTGAAGTGAAGTAAAAATTTTGTGGTGACTATAAAATATTCAGCTTTAGCGTCAATGACAAATATTTGATTTTTTACCCTCCACAGAGTTTTTGTGACAGATAAAATAAAAAACCGAATATGTGAAAAAATTGTCAAGGTGAAAATAAAATTTTGAGGTGAAAAATTTTTTGGACGTAAAAATATTTTTGTAGTGATAGTTTTGAGGTGAATGATGATTTTTGAGGTGAATAATAAATTTTGTGGTGAATAAAAAATATTCACCTCCAGCGTCTGTGACAAATATTTTACTTTTTCTTTTTTTTACAATAGATAAAATACAAAAAAACGAAATTGTGAAAACATTGTCGAGGTGAAAAAATTTTTGTATGTTAAAAACTTTAGAGGAAAAAAACAATTTATGAGGTGCATAAAAAATATTATTCACCTCTAGTATCAGGTAAAATAATATTCACCAGGCGCTAATATGAAATTGTGCGAAAATTTAGAGGTGCCATCATATTTTCATTCATAACTTTATTAAAGCTTAAGCGATTTTGTTTATTTTTTTATCATAAAAGAAATCTTAAAAATATATTTTTTAAATTATTACATTCTGATGATATGAATATTCATATTTTATATTTAAAAAAAAAATAAATAAATCATGTATAACATATGATTTAATTTCTATAGTACATATTTTATAAAATATTTAAATTCTTTATACATACCCAGCTAAAAAAAAAAGTAGCAAAGGAAGAGAAAAATAATCAGTGATTTTGATTTCGGTGCTGTTAAAATTTGTAACCAATGATTTTTACGTAGGGTTGTCAAAGGGTGGAAGTTTTCTTTTAAGAACCTTTTTCATTGCATCTAAAGCAGTGGCGTCCAAACACTAATACTATGATATTTGCGTTTGTTGTAAAGAGATTTTTTTTTTTTCAGGGACGGAAAATTCAGTACGTTAATACTTTTCCATCAACTTGAAAATAACTTTCAAAGAAACATTTTCAAACACACAACGATCAGTCTATGTTCACTAAAAAAAATATATTTAATAAAGCGTGGGAACAGATGTTTTTGTTTGGTTATAATGCTAAACGTAATCACAAACATACCATTGAAAGGCATTATAATACATGCCAAAAGAGATTTTTGAATAAAAATTTAAATAGGGCCAAATTAGTAGATGAAGTGAAATTAAAGTTTTAAAAGAAAAATTTCCCAATCGAACGTTTTCAATATGAAAAAAATATCAAAGAAAAGATTCCATTTGTTGTTGATCTATCCTTAGCAAAGCACTGCAAGCCTTTTAAAGATGGCTTTTTTTAAGATATTTCAAAAGAAGTATTAAAGTGTTTTGGCTTAAATAAATTATACAACTTATAACATTTCGAAATTTAAAATTTCCATCCTTGTATTGTGCTCTCATATATGTAAAAGCTCTCGTCGAAGCTCGCTGTTGGTGAAAAAGCTCCTTTGTAAAAGCTTGCACATTGTGCATATGAGTTGGACGCAACTGATCTAAAGCAATTCATAGGTTTTAGTGAACAATTAGATCTTTTGATGTTCCCAAATAAATTTTGAATTAAAATTTTAACAGGTCATTAGTAATTTGGCCCTAGCCTCATTTTCGCAGTGTGCCGGTGACTTCTTCCTGGGAATTTAACTGACACATTTGTTATTACTGTTGTTTGAATTTGACTGTAATCGGGACTTATTTGTAAAATTATTTTCTTTTGATTTTGTGAAAAAGAATTGATTTGGAAGAGGAAAATTAGTACTAAATAAAAAAATTGTTTCCCTAAGAATCACTTCCATTTATTTTTGCTGGGTATGTTATGTATTTCTGTATTTGTATAAATGTATTTAGAATTATTGAATTTGTTTGTGTACCTATATATGTCATGTATGTATCTGTATGTTTTATACGATAATAGCCTTAAGTGGTTATTATTCTAATAACATTCCAATATGTTTAGTAGCAATCAATAATGTAATTTATTACAAATACAACTGTATAACCATAAAAACATTCATATACATACACATGTTCAAAGACACACTTGTATTAATAATAATAAAAAAAATATCATGTTTCATTTAAGTTATATTTGCCAACAGGGACCAGTGAAGAGGTAAAAAAAAGCGGGCCATAAAAACTTTACTTCACTAGAACTTGAGTTCACAATAAAGGTAAAAGGAGTTCTTACAGGTCGACCTTTGATGACGATGAAATTACCTCTAAGTAAAATGCTACGTTTCCACTTGCGTGTTTTGAGCATAACATGTTGTTTTAGCGGAAAAATATATATGGGAAAACAAGTACAAAATACGTCCAGTGAAAACGTAGCCTAAAAATGCATAATGCACAATGGGCGGGAAAAACTTTTTTTTTTTTTTTTTGACAAAAGTCTTGTTTCGCAAAATTTAATATATTTTTAACTATTATTTAACATTTTTTTTTTAACTTCTAAAATTTTTTATAAGAAGTTAAAATTAAATATATTTGACTGATAGGGTGTTTTTTTGGAATTCACAATAATAACAACGTGGTAGAAAGCGACAAAGTGTCCCCTTAATCATCCAAACCAACCGCTGGAGCTAGGAACTTGGAATTTGGCAAGTAGACTTCTGCTACACTGCGACGTAATTTTTGAAAACTTCTTAGGGCAGTTTTAGAAGGAAGAAAAATCTACTTTTTAGTATCGTGCCCCAAAAACGTTCGGCTAGAAATCTAACATGAAAAATATGTGTTCCCCGAAGTATGAGCTCCTTTACTGAAGAGATAATATACCATTCGGAACTTCGAATTAAAACTTAGACAAAATAGTGTGAAATATGCGAAGTGTGCTGCTCAAATGATCTGTACAAAACCTTAAACCTGGAAATATGAAACATAAAATCGAAACATTCACTATAAAGAGTTAATTGGATTATAGATATTAGATCAAGTAGCACTACACTAATAATAATCCATGCATAAAAATACAAAAATATTTTTTTTAATTTTTTTTTTTCGTACAATATAGAAATATTTTGTTTATATTACAAAACCTTCGTATATTACAAACTTCATTAATGTAAATGATTTCGTAAAATATTTTTAATAAAAAATATAAAAAAATTGTAACATCACAAAATTTCGTAAATAATACAGTTTTGTTTTTGCACAAAATTATTTGGCAAAAATGCACTTTGTCGGGCGTTGCTAAAAAAAAAATATCACCCCCTCTGGAATAAAAAAAAATGTTCTATACTCCATTTTTGGGGCCAGGGCCTGTGAGGCCACCCAGGGCCCAAAAACTGGTACGCGATGTAACATATAAGTGTGGGTACCCAAATGAAAGGAAATTTCCTTAGGATCTCAAAATATATTTTTTTTCTAACTTCGGCCCACAGGCCCCCACCCCAAAAATATAAATGTTTAAAAAAATCGCGCGATTTTAAAAATGTGGACCATTTCGCGCAATTTTTTCGGAAAATCAGTCTCTTCTTTAATTTTTTTTTGTATATAGTGCTCAAGAGTTATTGAATGGATCAAAAGGCGCCGTAGGCAATCATGAAAAAAGCATTTTGGGAGAAATTGTCCCAAAATGATCTAATATGGACCTAGATGCAGCCACATAAAGGGTGGTTAAATTTTAAGGGCCGATGTTGATTTTGAATAAAACACAAATTATTTAGGAAATTATTGTCATTTCTTTTTTTGTGATAATACGGTATTGTTCAATTATGTATGGAACAAAATATCGGACAAATTGCCGCCGCGACCTCGGCGGCACACCTCCATCCGATGGTCCAAATTTTCGTTGTCGCTGAGGCATAATGGAGGTTCTATGCCGTTAATGTGCCGAATTATCTCATCCTTTAGCTCTTGAATTGTTGCTGGCTTATCGACACACACCTTTTCTTTCAAATAAAGAAGTCCAACGGTGTCAAATCACATGATTTTGGCGGCCAATTGACATTGCCACCACGTGAGATAACACGACCATTGAATTTGTCGCGCAAAAGAGCCATTGTTTCGTTAGCTGTGTGGCAAGTGGCACCGAACTGTTGAAATCACATATCGTCCAGGGTCATATCCTCAATTCGTGGTCACAATAAGTTCGTTATCATCTCGCGATAGCGAACACCATTCACGGTAAATACTTGGCCGAACTCATGACACACTTTCGCGAACAACAGCAATGTTTTTCGCAGAACGAACTGGGCGAGCATACACAGGTGTTTTCACAGGCCCGGTTTGCTGAAATTTGCCCACAATTCTCCCGATTGTGGACACATTTGGTCGATTATGCTGACAACAAAAATCATCAAGTGCACGAAATGCTTTTTGATTTTAACGCCCATTTTCATAATAATCCTGAATAACTTTAACGCGTTACTCGATTGTGTATCTTTCCATGGTTCAAACTGAGTTAATCTGAAATTGAGAAATGTCAAATGAAATGCAGAAAAAAACTTGACGTATAGGTGTGGTTCACATTCAACATCGGCCCTTAAAATTTAACCACACTTTACTATGGATCGTGAAACAAAGTTCATATTTGAGATTCTGCGGAAATTTCCTTTTATTTGAGTATCCACACTTATAAATTACTACGTGTACCTGTTTTGGTTTCTAGAGGGCCTCATATGCCCCGTCCCCAAAAATGCAAGATAAAAAAGGTTTCTTTTTTTATTCCAGGGGGGTCATATTTGTTTTTTTTACGAAAATAAACATTTTTGGGACCCCAAAGGTGAGACCTCTCTAGAGAGAGCCACATATCATGGCTCGTGAAACAAAATGCATATTTGAGATCCTGCAGAAATTTCCTTTCATCTGAGGACCCACAATTATATGTTACTACGTTTTTGGGTCCTGGGGGGCCCCACTGGCCCCGGACCAAAAAATGGAAGATTGAAAAAAATTTTCTTTTCTTATTCTATAGGGTCATATCCCAGCAAAAATATCGGCTGCAAAGAACCGGTTGTAGAACAACTTGTACTTGCATGTAACCTGTTCTACTTTAGGTTCTATCATCAATGATTTTTGTTTGAGTTTGTCCCAAAAGCAACTGGTTCTTTAACGCAAAAGTAGAACATATACCCGTTCTTTGGAACCTGTTCTGGAATATGTTGTTCCATTGGTGAATTTTATATGGGAATTTTAAAAAATGAATAGATTCCGTAAAGCTTAACAAGAACTTGGAAAAATATGGGCATCTATTTTACCCCAAACTTCGTGTTTTTGGAGCTATGTTTCTAAACTCGATGTGTTCTAATTCTGAAGAACTAGTTCTACAACGCGTTCTACAACATGTTTAGTGCCACCGATTCAATGGAACTATTAATAGAACGGGGCCTCGTTACCAGAGAACCTGTTCTAGAACAGATAGCTGTGGCAACAGGTTCCACAATTTTTTACTGGGATATATTATTATTTTTTTTTTTTTGAGCAACGCCCGACAACGTGGATTTTAGCCAATTATTTTGCATTTGAACAAAATATTTATATATTTACAAATATTTTTAGGATTTTTATGAAATTTCGTATAATATACAAATATATATTTTTTAGTATTTACGATGTCATTTGCATATATTAAAAAAATTTTCGTAATGTCAAAATTACCAAATCTTTTGTGTATTTTACCTATAGATTATTATGACTTTACGCACCGCGACCAATTAACGTCTTTTTTGCTGCCTAATGTTCCTTTAGGGTTCTATCTCCCAAAAATGGCAGTTAGTACCCCAAATGTTTGAAGACGACACAAAACAGCCTTCTATTAAAAAGCCAGGACATTTGCAGAGAACTTGCTCTGACATCTCAGATTCCAACTTACAAAATCTAGAAATATATGGTATCTGCGACGACATTATCTAGTGTAATATCCCGTTATGGTCCTCAAATTCCTCCCATCAAGAGGAAGAAAAGTGGCCTTGGCCCCATTCTGGAAAGAGAAATAGACATAATATGTCGGGCAATAGAATTTTCCCAGTGTCTTAAAAATTTGCGCTCCCTTCACAACTCCTTAGTGCAGTCAGTCGGAGGTGAGTGTTCTTCATATACAAGTCCAAAATCCTGCCCATTGTCTTAAGAAAAAACGAATTAAGGGTAATTGGGCTGTATGATTTTGACACTTTGACCACTTTGTATTTAATACCATCCAAACCTCTACCAAAGGCATTAGTAGATGACAAAAAAAAAAAGACTTTATCTAAATATTGTTACAAGTTGAGGAAAAATTTAGTGCATTACCCTCTGTTTTAGACACAAATGGATCCCATCCCGATCCGCAAATAAAAAATGCACAATTTCACCTATATCCATCCCATTTCACCCGGTCCTCTTGAATGATAGCATTCGACAGACACACATTCCTTTCAGTCAAGTTTGGGATTCTTTGAATTACAGAAGACCCGCAAGATAGATTTTTAAAAAGGAAAATCCATAGCAAAAAAGGATGCAAAATTCTTCTTAATAGATTCTAATAATTACAACTACCGGCAAGGAAGTATCGAGCTATTAATCTAGTAACTAGATATCTAAATTTCTCTTAGTGTGAAGGCCGATTTTACTTCTGATCGTCCGTGATTAGATGTTTTTGTATTTATTGGATTATGTTCCACAACAGCAAGAGAAAAAAATAATAACATCAATATTATAATATTGTTGAAGTTGTTACAAGTTGGTACTTGTATGTCTTTTTGATTTGCTTCCTTTTTTTCTTTTTTTTTTTTTTTCTTTGCTGCTTCCATAAAGATAATATATGTATCGTGTGTATGTGCACAAAGATAAAGATATATAAATATATATAGAACTGTCCCAAATTTGCTAACACATTTAAAAATGATTCGGTGATAAAAATAATTACTATATTTTAATAAATTGTTGTGTTTCGAAAGAAGCATTCAAGTTTGTTAGTTTCCTAAAACGGTGTAAGAAATATTTCACTTCATAGGATCTCCTTGCTATTTATACTTTCTATATCCGACCGAAGATAGTTTACAACACCATCGGCCATCCTTAATGACAGTAACTAGAAAAACGTCAGAACGTGGGTTGTGTATCACTAATCTATCGAATATATTTCCGGTCTTATTTTCGGACTACTTCGTTATCTAGTTTAGCATATCCAAGTCAATCAGTCGTACAAGTTGTATGTACAATAAAGTCCATACAGAGGGTTTTCCTGTTACTTGCAACCCAGAAAAAAAAAGTAGCAAAAGAAGAGAAAAAGAAGCAGTGATTTTGATTCCGGTGTTGTGGAATATTGGATCGAAACCAATGATTTTTACATAGGGGTGTCATAGGGTGGAAGTTTTCTTTTATGATCCTTTTTCATCGCTTCTAAAGCTCTTCTTATGGTTTAATGAGATCTTTTGATGTTCCCAATCAGATTTTGAAATTTAGATTTAGATTTTAACAGGACATCAACAATCGGACCTTAGCATCATTTTCACAATCTTCCGTTAGCTTCGACCTGAGAATTTAACTGGCACGTATGTTGTTGTTTCCAATATAAAGTCTGAATTTGACTATTGGTTAAATTATAACGGGACATTTAGTAATCGGGCCTTATTTATTTAATTACTTTATTCGAAATTCTTGCAATTTTTACTACAATATATTGTTTTGCTATTCGTAGCAATATTAACTACGTTTTTAAGATTTTAAAACCTCGTAAATTGTACGTTAAAGATTGAAACGAATCCCTTTAACTTAAACCATAGTTATAAGTGTAAAATTTTTTATAGAAATATCTATGATTAATGTTTAACTTTGGTTGTTTTTAAAATAAGTTACCCTTCGAACATTTAAAAAGTGTTAAATTTAATTAAAAATTACATTTTTGAAAGTTGTGAAAAAAAACTGCCTTAGAAGAGGAAAATCAGAAGTAAACGATACTTTGGAATCAATGAAAAATTAATTACTTAAGAATCACTTCCATTTATTTTTGCTGGGAAGGTAAAAAAAATTGAAATGAAATATCCACAAACACTATTCCATCTTTCCTTCTTATCATAATATGTATTGTCCTAAAGTAGTACCCCTGTAGGCTAGTCAGTAGCATACTAGCTTATCAATGCATGGGTCGTGGGTTCGATTCCTAGCTAAGGCCGAATGCCGTCGTTGCTAGGTTAGGGTATTAGGATATAATTTGTAATTAGTGATTAATATATATATATAATAAAATAAACAATTTTATAACCAAAAGAAGCATTTTCTTTTTAACATTTTTAGAAAAACAGTTTGGGCACATTTCGAATTTCTACTTTTAAATTTCAACAACTTTTAATGCATACATTAAATATAGAAATTTACAAATAAATATAATATAAATTTTTAAATAAAGGCTGGTTAAATTTAAAGGGCCGATGTTGATTTTGTATAAAACACAAATTATTTAGGAAATAATTGTCATTTCTTTTTATAAGATAATATGGGATGGTTCAATTATGTATGGAACAAAATATCGGCCAAATGGCCGCCGCGACTTCGTCGCCTCCATTCGATGATCCAAATTTTCGATGACGCTGAGGCATAATTGAATTATCTCATCCTTTAGCTCTTGAATTGTTACTGGCTTATCGACGTACACCTTTTCTTTCAAATAACCCCAAAGAAAGAAGTCCAACGGTGTCAAATCACATGATCTTGGCGGCCAATTGACATCGCCACCACGTGAGATAACACGACCATTGAATTTGTCGCACAAAAGAGCCATTGTTTCGTTAGCTGTGTGTCAAGTGGCACCGTCCTGTTGAAACCACATATCGTCCAGGGTCATATCCTCAATTCCTGGCCACAATAAGTTCGTTATCATCTCGCGATAGAGAACACCATTCACGGTAAATGCTTGGCCGACCTCATGATACACTATCGCGAACAACAGCAATGTTTTTCGCAGAACGAACTAGGCGAGCATGCACAGGTGTTTTCACAGACCCGTTTTTCTGAAATTTGCCCACAATTCTTCCGATTGTGGACACATTTGGTCGATTATGCTGACCAAAAAAAATCACAAAGTGCACGAAATGCA
Source organism: Eustalomyia histrio (assembly GCA_949748255.1). NCBI lineage: Eukaryota > Metazoa > Arthropoda > Insecta > Diptera > Anthomyiidae > Eustalomyia > Eustalomyia histrio. The sequence continues at coordinate 25,633,000 of OX456527.1, read as the reverse complement.
TTTTGATTTGAACGCCTATTTTCATAATAAGCCTGAATAATTTTAACGTGTTGCACGATTGTGTATTTTTCCATGGTTCAAACTGAGTTAGTCTGAAATTGAGAAATGTCAAATTAAATGCCGAAAAAAACTTGACGTTCAGGTGTGATTCACATTCAACATCGTCCCTTAAAATTTAACCACCCTTTATAACGAAATTGGTTAGTCTTTACAGATTCGTTTCATATACTTAATGCATTCATAAACTCAGCTCACGTTTTATTGAAATAAAATATTAATTTAATGACCAACACGACATACATTCAGACAAGTATAATATAAATTTACATTCGTATGAATTTCGTAAAAATACATATGCATAACTGAGAAGAATGTACACTCAAAATAATATGTCTGTTGAATCAATAGAAAAATTTGTTTATTTAACAAAAATTATTTCCATTTTGTTGACTTAGAATCTGATTTGTTAATTTTAATGCAATTTTTTCTTACATTTAATAAATCTTAATTTAACAAAAATTTTAGTGAAACTACAATTTTATTTGTAACTATACTGCGGTCTAAACTTTTGTTCAAATTATTATAGGGCCTTTGGACGCTTCGCGGGTCTGGTCCATATACACTAAGGACATGTATGCCTACAATATAGGGGAAAACATTTTTGACATTTCTTTATTTTTTTTAATATTGAACCAACCAACACTTTGGACTTTCCTCCTACTAAATAATGTATTGCATTCTTTGGGAAAGGGAAATAGTAGAGATGAAAGGTGGTGAAAGATGAAGGCCTTCATATATGGCAACACTGTCATTGCGCAAGATGATAAATTTTAAAACAGTTGTTGCCCGCCACCTGATGGAGAGTTTGCGAAATTGTTTAAGCTTTTTAGTTCTAGTTCTAGTCCTGTTATGTTATTTTATTTTTGTGTAGATAAATGTTTTGGAAACAACAAAGAAGTACAAATAGAAACATCATACAAATTTTTTTCTAAATTGATGTTGACGTCGCTGGGGATCGAACCCGCAATCTTCTGTGTAGCAGTCCAACGCGTTTACATTAATCTGTCTCACTAGTTTTTGAGATATGGGCCATTTTATAAATTCGAACTTTTTTCAAGGTTCAAGGCCCCATTAAGGTCCTTTTTTGAGTCGATATAGATTGCTCTATCTTACTTATTTTACAAGATATGGGCCATTTTTAAAAATCTAAAGGGATCGCAATAGTACCATTATTAAACTTCGGATACACTGGTAGTGAAATCTACCGAGCAAAAACATTAAAATATTGGGAGCTGAAATTAATAATGAACATGTCGAATTTCGTACCAGATAAAGTGTTTTTGTGGATGAATGCAAAATGCTTCAGAAGTATTCAGAATCATTAGGAATAGATGAATCGACTGTCAACAAATGCCTAAAAGCCATGGGATTGATTCAAAATCAAGGAAACTGGGTGTCATATGAGTTGAAGCCCGCGACGTTAAAAGATGATTTTTTGCTTGTGAACAGCTCCTCAAATACCAAAAAGGCAGAATTTTTAGCATCTCTTTGTGACTGGCGATTAAAAGTGGATCCATTACGATAACCCCAAGACTGAAAAGTATGGCTTTGGCCGAACAGCCATCAACTTCCTTCGCAAAGCCGAATATTCGTGACATGAAAATCAAAATATAAATATTTGAACATACATGATCATACATCGGCATGCATATAATCATACATGGATGCATATAAACATATATGATCATATAGGTTTATGCATAGTTCATTATATTATCATACGTGATCTCGTATTTTTCTATATATCCTTGAATCCAAAATTTGAGGGTATATGGACGTTTATGGTTATATATTATCATATATGCTCATATATTATTCATATTTGCTTATATATGACCTTATATACGATCTTATACTCTCTAATGTAAAGACTAATGTATGATGATCCCACGCTAATGCATGATCACATCCACTGAGGGGATTGAATATAACTCTGGCCCCTCATGCTACTGCTGTATCACAGGCTAATGTATGATCATATATGTACGAAAATATATCGATTTTCACATCGGTACAGGTTTAATAACCGTATTCTGGCAATGTTGCCACATATATCATATTTCAGATAGGTCTTAGAAACGCTGTGTATAAGCTTAAAAACTTTTCTTTTTAAATTTTAATTTAAACAACAAATTTGCAATGCCTGAATGGTTCAGGTGGTAAAGCTGTTGCATACAAAAATTGTGCAGTTCACAGAGTTGGGTTCAAAACCTACTGACGGTTATAAAAATTCTTTTAATTTCTTAATTTTTCCTACCCATCTGAAAATTGTTATATGTGACAACTATGCCAGAATACAGCTACAAATTACTAACGTATTTTCGTAAGTGTAGGAGTAGTAGTAAAATATGAAAATAGTAAGTAGTAACTGTAGTACTACTAGGCTGTTATACCTTTACATTTGTTTATCAAGCTAAAAAATCCTTTGGTTACAAAATTTACAAAAACAAACACTCGAATAGTAACTCACGTGCGAACACATGTTAATATTTGCATTTACGACTTTGCGTCATACACACAGCCACACAAACGTACACCTTATACACACACACGAAGAAACACTCTTAACAACACACACGCTTTCAAACACTTTAGCTATAGCTTTTATGTTTATGTATGAATTTCAATCGTATGTATATCGTCCAAAACACACACACACTCATCTATGTACATATGTATATAGAAAATATATTTGCTGCGTGCTGTTTGTCATTTAACATATGCAAAACTTTTTTATATGGGCAAAAAAAAAAACGTAAGCGTTAAAAATTATTTTTACATGATAAAAGAAAAAGAATTCATACATATTGAAGATGTTACATTTTTCAACTTTACTAACTACGATAAAAAAAAACAACTTTTGACCAGTTGGTTCTACACAAAATGTATTCAATAGATTATGTTTACCTGGCACAGTGGCACAGAAATGAGATGCAATTAAAATATTTTGGAATATGTATTCTAAATCGCATCTATGCTTAGGCTATTTTTTTTAGATTTTATTTAGAAAACAATTTTATTGGAATTGAAATAAAACTACATTCTAAATATTATTTCGTTAAAAACAACTTAAAATGGATATTAAATTAATCGAAAATACAATCAAAAAGAGGACTACTGACTTTTCATTATATTCAAACCATTTTGTTGTTTATTTTTAATCATTGTTTAATAATCGACAAAAGTAAAAACAATAGAAAGTCGTTTAAAATAACCATCAAATTTTTATTGACAAAAAGTTAGAAAAAACTACTTTTGTGGTTTGTTTTTTAAATTGAAAGTTTTTTTATCTGTATGTAATCACAAAACAGAACACAACACATGCAGATGTATATATTTTTATTGACTTTATGTGTGTGTATATTTGAAAAATTTCTTGTAATTTTTATTCAAATAATTTTGTATATATACAAAATATTTTGGTAAAAGAAAAACAAAAAGGAATTATATGAATTTCTTTTTTTTTTGAAGCAGAAAACATAAAATTTTACATTTAACTGAAAATATCAACTCCAACTGAATGTCTGTAAATTTTTATAGTTTGGTTTTCGAATGACTGATTCAAATAGTTTAAAAATATATTTCTATGAATTTCATTTGATTCTTCAACTTTACGTATTACTTTTTAAATAATCTACAGTCGGTAACGGAAAATATATTGTGAGTGTACTTTTATACGGTTATAAGAGTTTGTTCTACCTCATCAGAATTATTTTTTATAGTCAAAGAATTAATTCAAAATCTGCACAAAAGATTTTTAATTTATTGATTTCTTTTTAGCCAATCAAAAAAAGTATTTAAAAAACATGTTGCTATATCAAAGGTGATCTATTTAGAATGGACCATCTACACTCACCAAAAAAAGTCTGTAATGGCAACTGAAAATTTTGCTGTTATTACGGGAAATTCTGCTTATTTGAGCACAGCGGTATTTTTTGCTAATCTTAGCAATACATGTCTGCTGACGTGTAGTACAATGAAATTACTGTAGTAGACAAAATTAGTAGCAGCTACTAAACTTAAGTAAATTTTCGGTTTGCTAAAATTAGCAAAAAAAAAAAAAATTACTAAATACTATTAATATTAATACAATCAAATTAGTATAAAAAATTAACCGCTCCACACTTTCTTCTTCTCGGTTTTTTTTAAGTAACGGGTCTCTGAGAACAAGGCTGTAAGCTGTCAAAGATAGCCTAGGAGAGTGTGGAAACATGTCACCCAAAGTTTTCTACAGAACGTTAGACAATGACGTAAAAAAAAATAATGCAAATGATCAGCAACAATGGCGACGCGCACTTTAGCAATATAATCTTCCATAATTAATGAAAAAATACTTATAGGCACAAATAAACATTAAAAAATGAAATTATTTCGTCTCATTTCAAAGATATAGCAAAACATCATCAAGTGAATATTATTGGTCCACCCTGTGAATTTTATACCCTTATGCAATTTTAAATCGATCTAGAGTTGTCCGTCTGTCTCTTTGTTGAAATTGCGATCACGTGGCAAAGATGCAAGCCTGGTTACAAATTTTACCTAGACTAATGGTTATCCTCCTAAGTAGTTTGGTATTGAAAATGAAGAAAATCGGTGCAGCAGTTAAAAAGTTGTGAGTGAAAATGTCAAAGTATTTCCAAATATTCCATTAAAATTGGTTCATTTAAATACAATTTTATAGTAGCGTCTGATGATTAAAATATTTTAGAATTATAGTAAATATTAGAGGTGAATTATGGTAAATATTCACCTTAAAAACATTTTTCACCAAAAAAATTATTTTTCACCACAAAAATGGTTTTTCAACTTAAAAAAAAATTTTACTACAAAAATTATCTAATTTTTTACATTTTTCTCTTTTTTTTTGCAAACTGGTTAACTGAAATTTCTGAAGTCCCGGTTTAATTTCCTCAGTTGACCGGGTTTTCATGTTTTTTTTTTAATTTTTTTTAACCTTTTGACTACCGATCCTAAATTGCTGTACAATTTTTAATTTTTTCCTGATTCATGTTAATTGAAGCAATATAAGAGTTGTTTTTTTCGAATTTTATATCTATATCTATAACTATTTGTAAAAAAAAACGACTATCCCTGCTTACCTGACTTTTCTTTATATTTTGCAAACAAATACAATTTGAACATTTGGGGCCGTCTTTGTACGAAAGCTTTTTTCGTATATGGACTGCGCGGGAACGCGAATTAGAACAATTATATTATTTGCCCTGGTCTACCTTAACTTACAAACACATAATTCATTTGTTAGCTTTTGTAGTTTTTAATATATTATTAAATTGAAAACACAAAAATTTCAAATATTTTTATGACAAATATTTTTGTTTACATTAAAAAGAAAAAAACAAAAAATTTCCAAGACTAGGTAGCATTTTTATACATCCCAACAAAACTTTGGTAATGGGTGCGATATTCTCATGCATTACCTTGTAATGATAGCTCGTTATATTTTTCATTATTTGCAAGCTTATTACTCATTATTGATTACGTAATACATGATTTTTAAATGCAAAGTAATAATTGAAATATATTTGAAAATCTATTTTTAGATACATTACTTTGTGTTTTTTTTGTAAGCAAAAGGGTATGTTTGTTTTGACAACTATAGCGAATAAACTAAGCGCAACAATTCATTTAAGCTTAAAGCAATCAAATACTATATGCGTCGATAGCTCAGTGGGTAGAGTTCTTGGCTGGCAACCAGATTTCCCTGGTTTAATTACAAATATTTTAAATAAAATATGTGTAATAATTTTTTTGAATAAAAATTCCTCTTTTTTAAAAATCTATTTCAAGACACATTACTTTTTCCATTCTCGTAACCATATACGTAAACCCTTACATTATCACCTCTAAAGTAATGGGTATTTACATTACTTTGAGGCTCATCGCCTGCAAAATTCATCAATGAAATAAGGTGTAAAGTAATCCATCGGCCCCTATGGCTATACATTACTTTACCCATTATTTGGTAATGTGTGGTTTTGCTGGGATTCTTAATTTTTAAGTAGCTATATTTATAACTACTTTGCAAGTCTATATCTACATAAATTTGTATGGAATGTTTATATAAAATTCGAAAAAAATACAACAACCCTTTTATCAAAAAAAAGGTTTCGTAAAAAATAATTTTTAAACTCCTTGAATAAAAATTATTGGAACAATAGGTCGTCAACGGCAAAAATTCATGAGGAAATTCCAAACAAAAGTAACAGTTAGTGTAGTGTTACATTTTTTCAAATAACCTGATTCAAAAAAATTCATCTGGCCTAATATATAATCTTATCCAATTTGATATTCTTTAATATCGAGCTGATCTAAATTGATCCGAAAAAAAGCAGTTAGTACACAATTGATCCGAAAAATGACAGGTCAAATTAGAACTAGCAATATATTCCGGGATTTAGAACGATATAAATTGATCCCAAAATGGTAAATCAAACGTAACGTATTCAAAATTTTTAGATCTATTAAATTTCGCCAAGATTTGAACTTGGTCTACCAGAGTTGTAGTGACTTAAGCACTCAGTAGTGTGTGGCTGACTTTATTAGACTACATTTTTCGTATAATTGTGTTATATATAATTTTATCCTCAGGACTTATATATAATTGTATATTCAAAAATTTGGGAAAAATTTCTGCATATCATGGCGGAATTAATAAGACTAAATTGGTTCTGTACTTATCTAATTTCATATAATTATACACTTAAAAAAGTTTGTAAGTTAAAATAACTGAAAATATCCTTTAAAAGAAATGATATTTCATTTAAAAACCGGTCTACTTAATTTTCATTTAAATTAAATGCCATTTGTTATTTATTTTTAAATGTTGATTAATTAACTGACACATCCGTAAGAAACAAATGATATAATCAGTTAAAATAAATGTCAAAATTTTACCTACCAATCCTTAAAAAATAACTGTTTTTTTCATTTATTTGAAATTATTTCCGTTTTTGTATTTTTTGTTTTTTTTTTAATATACTCGTATAATACAAAATGTATGTATGCATATGAATCTATAAACACTTTTTGTGTGAATGTTTTTGGGTATGTCTGTGTGTTTATGAAGTTCTTGTAATTTGTATTGAAAAATTTTGTATATATACAACCAATTTAAATAAAAAAACAAATTGAAATTTTTTGAATATTTTTTTTTGAAACAGACAGCAAACAAAATTTAAATTTGTAATAACTGTTACGGACACAAATAAACCACAAGTTTCCGTTTTGTGGGTAAATTTTTATTAAATTTCAAACAAATGAAAAAAATAAATGAAACTGAAAAAAAATGGTAAATGATAGTAAATTATTTCAAATAAATGTATAAAAAAGTTAATATAGATATTTCTTTGAAAAATAAATGTATGTTCCTTTATTTTTAAATGAAACGGAAAACTTCTTTATTAAACTACAAACAGTTAACTACATAATATTCTGAGTGTATGTATAATTATATATTTTAATATCTGATGGACTGAGAAAAAATGTGGATAAACAATTAAAATAATATAACTTTATTTGATCTTATTTTAATATTAATATTCAAAAAAAAAAATTGTTTTTCCTGAAGATGCTAACAAATTGTTAGCGAAATATCGAAAATAAAATAAAAAATTTTATAAAATAAGATCTTTAGCTTAAAAAAATTGAATATTAACAATTATAATATTTAAAACAAAAAAGTATATAAATTTTGACCACTTATAGGAGTTTTGGAAACAAAGATCATATATAATTTTATATTTACCTAAATTGTTATAAACTAATTATATCTTATATCAAAAATTTCTAGAGATTGTCTCAAAATGAGTTAAATTTTAAAAGTTTTGTAAAAAAAAAATATTATTATGGAAGGAATTAAAAAACACTTAAAAAAATGTATCTCCCAGGCTGGGATTTAAGACCATTAACACATAATTATATCTAATTACATCTTACGAGGGCGGATCGATAAGTGCGTGACTTTTTGAACTTCCCTCGTAGTTATATGAAATACAACACTGCTCCCATCAAGTACCACCTGTTAGTAGACTACTGTCAAATTTTGAGCAAGTTCCGTCATTTCTTTTGTGTTTAACAGCAGGATTTTTCGAGGTCCATAAAATAGGCATTTGTTTGATCACTGAGCCATTTCTTTAGGTTTGGAAATAGAAAATACTCACTGGGGGCTAAATCCGGCAAATATTGCGGATGAGATACCAATTCGTAGCCAAATTCATGGAATTTTTCCATTGAGACTAGACACGTTACACGATTACGTTTATGGTCAATTGAGAGCAAACCCGGCAGCCATCTTGCGAAAAGCTTTACCATACCCAAGTGATCGTTCAAAATTGAAACCACGCAGCCATGTGAGATGACTATGTCTTCCACAATCTATGGCACATTCAATCTCCGATCGGCCAACACCATATGAATTTTTTCAATTGTTTTGGATGTAGAGACCTCAACTGGGCGTCCAGAACGTTCGGCATCTTCCATGCTTGTAAGGCAACAACGAAAGTCAGTAAACCACTTTTTTACCATTGAAATCGAGTCCCCATAGTATTTATCAAGCTTTTCCTTGGTTTTATTGGTTGTTTTGCTCGCAAAAAAAATTTAATGAGCACACGAAATTCACTTTTTTCCATTTTTAAAAAAATGCACGAAGTTGTATGTTTTAAACAGCTGTTTAACTCAAAGTAAATGAAGGAACTTGCTAAAAATTTGACAGTAGTTGAAATATGACCTCATAAAGATTGGCTAAAACGTCAAAACGTCGAAAAAATGTCCATACAAAGTCGCCCATAACTTCTAAACTACACTCTAATTAATTTCTGTCGAAACTTACCTTACTTATAGTAGGAAAATGTCCTCCTACTATAAGTTGGGTAAATTTACTCTGTGTGCGTAAATGAAAAAAATACACACATTATGCGTAAGTTGATGAACACAAAATAGGTAAAATTACATTAAAAGTGCGTAAAAATTCAATGAAATTTTAAAATTAAAGAGTAAATTCACCAAATTTGTGTGTAAAGAAACACGATTTTCCTGTAAATGTACACATAAAATGCGGAAAAATCCTACAAAAATGCGCACATTTTCTGCCTTGATATTGAAAATTGTAAAGCAGAAAAATTTTTGTTTTGTAATAAAAAACAATAAATTTATTATTTAGTAATTCGCAATAAAAACCATAATTTTATTGTTTGTGAGCTCACAGCAAGAATAAAAACAATAAATTTATGGTCTAGAAATTCCAAATAATTGATAAATTTAAAAAAAAAAATAATGAATCTATTTTTTAGGTTTGAAAATTTTATCGGTTTTTTTTTTCAATTTCAAAATGTCATATTTTTATTTTTTACTACTTTAAGTTAGTATATTTACAATCTTTGTGCGTTAAATTTTTATTTAGCAAAATAATACTAATTTTAGGCATATGTTTAATTGTAAACAAATAATGTCTAAAAATACTGCGTGTGTGTATTATTGTATATGAAAGTGTGCACAAAAAAATTTTACGCATTTGGTGTTTATATTTACCGAATTTTCGTAATATTACATAAAACTTTGCCCATTTTATAGTAGTAATTTTACAAGCATTTTTTAGAGTGTATACAACTTCTATTGGTACCGTTCTAAAGGTGAAAACATTACCTTCAAAATGGCGTCCCAAAAGTTTTTTTTTTTATTGAAAGGTTAAAGGTCATTTTTTAAGTTTAGTCTTCAAAGACCCATATCTCAAAATCCAATTTTTTTTAAAATTCTGAAAAAATATATGTGAAAAATTAAGGCCTCTCTACAATTGTGGCAAAACTTTAAGGTAGACACCCATTTGGATCCTGAGTTATGAAGCAAAATGTGGCCATAAGTAAATTTTCAACGACGAGTGAAGGTAATATTTTCACTTTTAAAATGGTATCAATAGGAAAATTTTAGGTTGTATAGTTTAGAAGTTATGGGCGACCTCTGTATGGACACTTTTTCGATATTTTGACGTTTTTTCCAATTTTCATGACGTCATATTTTGAAAACCGAAAGGGTTTGGGGCCGAAAGGTTAATGATTTAATAAACATTACCCATCTACAATATTTGTGGGGAATTTCATTAAAATCGGAGATGACAAATCCGAAAATAAGAGTTTTTTATGCGGTTTGAAATGGAATGGCACATATGGTAATGCATGCAGACATATGTAAATAGGTATGATAATATATTATTAGATGAGGCCATATATGATTATATCTAAACCTTTTTACTCGGGAACTTATTTATGTTCTCTGGCACATCATTTTTCATTAGTTTTAATATGTTAACATTATAAAAATTGAACAAAAAGTTTTAAAATTTCGGTAAGATGAGAGAGATCAATGATGGATTTCTTTTTTCTATTACATATTAAAATTTCATCAAAATCAGTGTATTTATGTTGTAGTACTTTCCTTGTAAGTTAACGATATAACCTGCTGCACAGTAGGCTAAAATTCTTTGATTTGGAAAATATTTTTTTTATGACAAAAAAAAAACTAAAAAAGATTTCTATGGAAAAAGAAAAAAAACACCACAGTATTCCAAATGAATTTAAATTATTTTGTTTGTAGTATATTTTTTTAACCACTTGATTTCTTTGCTTTTCTACAATTTTGTTGTTGGTGTTGCATATTTAAGCATATAATGCAAACAAATTGTGGCAAATATTCAGATATATGTACAAATAGTCATGTGTAGAGTAGTATAGTTAAATGTATAACAAACATACACATATGCTGCTAACTAGACACACACTCACACACATATAAACACAATACTTATTTATATGCAGCATATGTGTACATATATGAACAAATGTAGCTCATAAATGCCCAGACAAATTGCGGTAAGCACTTTTCCTGTCCGCATTTAAAGTCGTAAATTTGTCGCACGTAAGGGTTGTCTTTCTGCCACACTACTACACTACTACTGCTACAACAACAGTTATTTTACAAAAGTACAAACAACCAGCAACATGATGTACCAATCTTTATTACCATTTACAAAAACTTACTCTGTATCAACTCATACCATGCATTGTATGTTAAATTTTCTGTTCATACTGAAAAACAAGTTTTTTTTATATACATTTTCTTTCCATATCTCTTCTCTCTCACTGTATAAAATTAAAGCTCATCAGGTAATGCTTCAGCACGTAGTCAAAGTCAGCAGAAAAGTCAAAAATTCATTGAATTGAAGTTGTTGCATTATTAATAAGCCTTAAAATTAAGAAAAGCTATTTACATTTTTCGTATCTCACTCTTTACTATCTTATGGCAAAACATTTATTCATGCATTCCTGCCCAACTCCCTTCCCTTGGCAAACACACACACTCCTTCTGATGAAAACAATTTAAATATGGTTCATCAGCAGGTACTTACCAAGCAGCCAACCAACCAACCAACCCACCCACCACCCAAAAACAATGAAATTTTGGAAACAGAAAAAAAAACTTATGGTTGGTTTTAGTTTCATTTTGTTGCTTTTGTGTAAGATTTTGTGGTTTACATGTATGACAACAACTACAAGAAAAAATCTTGTTATATACTTATTTTTAATAAGGTTAAAATAACTTTTAAATTTTTTAATTATTCATAAATGGTTTAATGTTAAATATTGGATGTATTAAATAATCTGAGATAGCTAAACCAAATTCTGTCGAAATCTATAACTCGAAATTATGGGCATATAAACTCAAATCAAGATAAAATTAATCATTTCTGTAGCTAGATATTTAATGATTTTTTGTTTAATATTTCATAACATATAATTTGTTTTGATATAATCTCCATAAATCTCTACACTGGAGGAGGAAACTATATGCAACATTTCAAGTTCCTAGCTACAGCGGTTGGGAAATCACAAAGAGCAGTAAAATCAATTAAAATCCATATTATACGCAGCAAAATAAGAGCTGAGGAAGAAGTAGTTAAACACTACATCTACTGATCCAGAAGTTGAGGAAATTTCGGTGAATCATTAATGATTTTAACATTGGCGTGTCATTGGAAAGAAGTAGTTTATTTCGGTGCTATGAAAAATCGATGATCAGATGGACTTTTTCATTAGTTTACGGAAGTTGTTAAATATAGGGACAACAAAATAAATAAAGGTAGCGGCTTTGTTTTAAAGTTAAAAATGTGATTTTGAATACGACAAGAATTATTATTCCGACTGGGACAAAGTGGATTTCACTGGTGTGCAAAATATGTTTTCAATAAGGCATTAAATGAATGCAGGAATGAACTATTTACCTAAATAATTGTTATTTTTTAGTACAGTTTAAAAAATGCTTGTATATACAATAATAAACACTCGAAGTATTTTTAGACACTTTGTGTTTACAATTAAACACATTATGCCTTAAATTAGTATTATTTTGCTGAATAAAAATTTTACGCACAAAGTTTGTAAATATACTAATTTACAATGGTAAAAAAAATTATGACATATTGAAATTAAAAATAATAAAAAATCTAAAAAATTTTCAAAATTTAAAAGAAAACTTTATTAGTTTTTGAAATTTATCAATTATTTGGAATTACTAAACAAAAAATTTATTCTTATTGTGAGTTTCTAAACAATAAATTTATTGTTTTTATTTTTATTGTGAATTACTAAATAATAAATTTATTGTTTTTACTGCAAAACAAATATTTTTGGGCTGTTTAATTTTCAGCATCGTAGTAGAAAATATGCGAATTTTTTTTAGGATTTTTCCGAATTATACATATGTGAACATTTACAGGAAAATCGTGTTTCTTTACGCACAAATTTGGTAAATTCACTCTTCAATTTTAAAATTTGATTTCAATTTTAAGCACTTTTAGTGTAATTTTAGCTATTTTGTGTTCATCAATTTACGCATAATGTGTGTACTTATTTTCATTTACGCACACAGAGTAAATTTACCCAACATATAGTAGGAGTACAGTTTCCTAATATAAGTTAGATAAATTTCAACAGAAATTAATTAGAGTCTATAATTATAAATTGTTATAAATAAATATTAAAATTAAAAAATTCATATGCTCTTCAATAGAATTGTTACAAAAAATTGTATTCTTATGACTTCATAAGTAGGGGTTAATATCAACATTTTGAAAGTTGTGTAAAATGACTTCTTACAAACCAAAAAATCTGCACTATTAACTTCTTTAAATGTTCTGAAAAAGAGATTCGAAAAAAAAAACATCCGTTTTATTTTGCTGGGTATTGATGAATGAGTGCTTACCAGGGAAACCGCAAATATGCTCCAAAAAAAAGTGTTTTATGCGCATAAAATATGCACTAAAAACATAAAAATATGCCCATAAAATATAAAAAATATGCTCTAAAAATAAAATATTTTTTTATATATTATTTTTAAACAAAAAAACTTTAAAAAATTAAAACAATTCAATTTAATATTTTTGATTTTATTCAATTTTTAATATCGTATTTATTTCGTTTCATTTTATATACACATATATTTACAAAGTTTGAGATATTATTCTAAATATTACAACAACTGAGATCAGTAATTTATTTTTAATGTTTAATATAAAGGCAAAATAGGGAAAACCGGTACAGTGAAATAACTCCCAAATGAAATAAGTCCCAATGAAATAACTCCCAATGAAATAAGTCCCATAAAAAATGAAATAACGCCCAACCGAAAAAAATGAAATAACTTCCAAAGGCAAAAATGAAATAAGTCCCAATTTTTGGGACTTATTTCAAAATGTAAAAATAAATCCCAATAAAAATGAATTAACTCCCAATGAAAAAAGTCCCAACAAAAATGAATTGACTCCCAATTTTTTTTGGTTTCCTTTTACAGAACGCTTTTTATTTCACAATTATATGTAAGCATATACATAATAGTAATAATAATTATAGGTATAAATTTATGTATATTATACATAATTCGATAACAAAAATTATTTTAAAATAAATAAAACATTCATTTCATTCTACATTCATTCATTTCTTTGATGACAAAAATTATTAAAAAAAAAATTAAACATTCATTTACAAAAAAAAAACCCATCGCGTCGTTAACTTCTGCACGACAAACAGGGCAATTGAATGTTTCGAGTCCATTTGCAATACTTGCAGCTTGTAGTTTTAGGACGCAAGAATTGCACGTTTTTATGTGTTTGCAAGGAATCAGCAGAATATTGGGCTCAACCTCCAAGCAAACCACGCACAGAATTTGAGAGCGCGGTAGTGTTGGTGGCTCCGATACAGTATCATCCTCCTCATCTTCATCTTCAAGGTACGAGTGTTCCTCAAAGAGATCTTCATCTGGCTCCATTTCATAAACAATTTTATTTTTCGAGAAAACCAATCGATTTATGAATGCGGTCGCAGTTATGGATCCAGAACGTAGCTCTGCATTGGCTTTTTCAATCAGTTCCGCTTTTTCGCTTTTACTAGTGTTGTTTAAAAGTATTTACCTTCTGTAACCATTGCTTTTCGAAGTATTCCAAAAAGTTCGAAAATTCGAAATGACGCTGGAGCGTTTCTATGTCTTTCTTTATTTTCACGAATGCACATACATGGCAGGCAACAGGGGAAGCGATAATAGTTTATGATATTCAAATGACGCCTTATTGTTTTGTCGAATCAATTGAGATAATTGTTTATGTTTTGTAGTTATTTGTCGTCGTACTGCCTGGCAAAAGTGGAACCAACAGCCATAGATTTTTGTATCCAAAAATGAAGTTTTAATAGCCCTTCTTAAACTCGCTTCATAATCGGTGATAAGGGTCGCACCATTTAAGTTTAATACATTAGAATTGATGTAATTTAATAAATGGGGGGGGGGGTGGGGAGCGCGGCCGCTATGACAAACCTTTTCATAATATTCGATATACAGCAAAATCAATTGTTTAAAATATCCCAGCGGTACAATTGAAAATGTGCCATCGATCAAAATCTTTTTATTGTTGTTGTCGGGAATATTTTCATTAATAAGCTTGACTATCTTATCGGATCCAAAGACGCAGTATGCAAAGTCCTTCGAGTCGTGCCACACTTTAAAAAACGCTGTTTTTTCTTGGCCCTCATGCAAAGTAAGTCCAAAATTTGTGAAGATATTTTCCCTCTGAAACATACTGACAACATCGGTTGGAGTCTTCGGAGATGCCGCAAAAACTTTTGATGTCAAATATTGCAGACCTCGTTTGACTTTGTTAAAATCCATATTTTTCGTTGCTTCCTGGTTGCTTTATTAAAGAAAAGCATTGGTAATCACACAATGAAAGTAAAAATGGTTTACACCACTATGCACTTACCTTACGCAAACGTTCTCAAAATTCGCCCGTATTCCGTTTACAACGTTAGCTGCGCCCAAAGTACTTGAAACATCCAAACATTTATCCTTAATTTCGTTGAGGGCTTTTAGCTCATCATACAGTTGCTGTTGGTCTCTATGGTTATGTTCAATGAAATCAGTTGCCTTACGACACTCCCCTTTTCTAAAATCACTCGCGACTTGCAATTTCGTTCGTAACACCTATAATATTGCCTTCCTTTGGCTTTAGATTTTTGTAAATAAAATTGTTTTTCATCTATAATGTATAGCACTTTACTATTTCTTCTTTTGCCACTCATTATTTCAAACGCGAGAGTTGTCATTTTTTTTTTATCACTTTAACACCGATCTTCACTAAACAAAATTCTAACAAGAACTGATGATGTTTACACTGTTTTATTAAGTGGAATACCTGATTGCTTTGCAACTACTTGTTTTAAGACAGTTTTAAGAACCGTTACAAAACCATCAAAATTTTCTAAAATGCAATTTTAAGAGAAATGAAATAACTCCCAATGGTAAAATAGTGTTTGCAATTAAAATGAAATAAGTCCCAACTGCGATGAAAAATAACTCCCAACAAAAAACACTGTTGGGACTTATTTCATTTGGGAGTTATATCATAATGAAATAACTCCCAACAAAAATTATGAAATAAGTCCCAATGCATTGAGACTTATTTCATAATGATATAAGCCCCAATTTGTATGAAAAATTTTTTGGGATTTATTTCATTTTGCATTGGGACTTATTTCATTTGGGAGTTATTTCACTGTACCGGGAAAACCTTTCTCTGATACTTAAGAGAATTTATTACACCACTAGAAAAGCAGAATGTATTAAAATAGTTTACTATGTAAACAATTGTATACTATTCTTTTTGATTAAAACAATAAGTAAAATAAAAGAACAGGAAAATGTGTGAAAAGTGACACCATAACAGCTTTTAAATTTTTGGACGTTTTTTTATAAAAAAAATACGATTTTCAATAGAGGTTGTTGTTGCAATAAACTACAAAATTTTGATTCAAATTTTCAAATTAAAAACGTCTGTTACACCTAATCATATTTTTGTACATATGTAATAAGGGCGAATTTAAAAGCTAGTACTGATTTTATTGAAGATCCAGTCAGCTGTTTGCTAATTCTTTTTATTACTTGCAGATCATAATTTTTTGTTACAATCTGTTTAAGTTTGTCCTTAATATCTTTTTTGGTAAAGAATTCTGTTTGACCCTTATTCTTTTTTTATACTTTTAACCCATATTTCTCAACAAGTGGGGGGTTGGGAGGGCGAGAGGTAGCGCTAACAGATATTAGTTTATCGTATATTAAAATGAGAAAAAAAAGTATGTATAAAATAAGTCAAAATATGCCCTAAAAAACACAAATATGCTCTAAAAATATGCTTTTACCTCAAAATATGCAAAAATATGCTCTTAAGGATAAAATATGCTAAAATATGCTCCAACAAATCGATGCCAGAATTCTTAAATTGTTCTGAATCGGATAAATAGTTTATCCATGGGTCCATACGACGCGCAGGAAAAAACATGCTCATCATTATACAGCTAACAAAACCCGTAGGTTGATTTATCACATTCCCGAACAAAAAGTTTAGATATAATCGTATGTGACCTTATCTAATAAAATATTACCATATATAAATATACATGTCAGTGTGCATTAGCATGTATAATTATATATTGCACTAATTTTTTAAAAATTACCATATATTGTGTCACATATAACCACATCTAGTTATATATTAATCTTTTTAAATTAGATATAATTAAATATAAAGGGTGATCCAAGTAGTGATACTTTTTTCAATAGCCTTTTTTGACAGATCACGTGTGAGTCGGGTCATGCTGTCATGTTATTTTTGTTTAGTACCCAGCAAAAAAAATGGTAGTCATTCTGTGACTATAACTTCTTTCATTGCTTCCTAAACTTCAGTTGACATTCTTTTATAATTTTTTGGTGTTATTCTAAGGCACTTCCAAAAGAATTCATGTGTTCATATTTCAAATGCAGTGATCTGGATATAAACCCGAGGTATATCTTAAAATATCACTCTTCATTACTTCTACAGCATAAGTTATGGTATATCGTATATTTTTTGAATCTCAAGCATTTATTCAAATTGAAAAAATAGTTCTGATTAACTATTATTAAATAATTTTTTATATTTTAGTTTAAAATTTCATGAGGGTTAGAATTTATGCAGTTTTGCAATTTTTATAAAAGTTTTGAAAAATCAAGAAAAACAGATTTTTTTTAACCTTTAATTGAAACTAGCTGGCCTGTCATTTGCATTTTTTCAGCCTTAAATATTTATGACGACGCAATCTGTGCATTTTTGCATTATGTTTATTATTTAACACTACACCATTTCCAATATTAATTCATAATTTATCAAAATAATTTTAAAATTGTGTAAAAATTATTCCAAATTGCCCAAAAAAGTTTTAAAATTGTGCAAGAATTATTTAAAATTGTTCAAAAATATTTTAAAATTGTCTAAAAATGTTTCAAAATTGTACAACCAGTTTTTAAATTATCTAAAAATATTTTAAAATTTGTCTGAAAGTTCATTAAAATTTTTAAAAAAATGTTTTAAAAATTCTTTTTCACTAATGCAGAATTATTTATTTGTTTTAATAAAGAATATTTGTATATCAATGCATAAATTTCGCTTCTTTAAACTTATTTTTCTGCATTCTTATGAATTAAATATTCATCAAAGCTTAAATATTACAAAGTATATGAACATTTTCCACTCATGCATCATTGCATCGTCATTGCTTCCTTAGAGTAAAGTATGAGTAATGGTAGTAGCGCTATATTTGAATACTTCCTTCCCATGACACGCTAATGTTAAATTCATCGATGAAACCATTAGAAAAGAAGTGATGCCTTTGCCATAGTAGTAATGCTTTTATTGCTTCTTTGGCAGATTCATTTTTGCTGGGGTATTGTTTGGCATTTCATAATAGAAAGACTTACGCCTGAACAACGTTTTCAAATCGTTCAACTTTAGTACGAAAAATCACGTTCTGTGAGGAATGTGTTTCGTGCACTTCGCTCAACTTATGGTCAACATAATCGGCCTACAAAGCGTACTATTCGCAACACCATCACCCATTTTGAGATACATCATTCATTATTGGATAATATTCGACCGAATAGACGACGTCCAGCACACTGTGAAGAAAATAAAGCTGAGACCATGGAGAGTCGATTCGGCGCTATCGTGCCATGATAACCGACTATTTGATGCCTGAAATTGAAGCTCGTGATCTCGGCGACATTTGGTTTCAACAAGACGGCGCCACTTCCCACACATCGCATCAATCAATGGATTTATTTAGAGAACACTTCGGTGAGCACATAATTTCACGTTTTGGGCCGGTCGATTGGCCACCAAGATCGTGTGATATCACACCGTTAGACTTTTTCCTCTGGGCAACGGCCAACATTTGATAGACATAATCTTCAAAAAATAAATGCCAAAGAATGTTCTTTCAAATGATAATAAACATTCCCCATTAAATTTGAATTTTCTGTGTTCTTTTTTTTTTAAAAGTAGGGAACCTCGAATTGGATCACGCTATAATTTATATGATAAGAAATTGTATATGTTCTATCATATGGAATATATAACACTACCCAGCAAAAATGAAGCTGCCAAAGAAGCAATAAAAGCATCACTACCATGGCAAAGGCATCACTTCTTTTCTAATGGTTTCATCGATGAATTTAACATTAGCGTGTTATAAGATGGAAGTATTCAAATGTAGCTACTAGCATTACTCATACTTTACTCTTAGGAAGCAATGATAATACAATGATTAGGTATTCTGATGCATGAGTGGAAAATGTTTATATACTTTGTAGTATTTAAGCTTTGATGAAAATTTAATTCATAAGAATGCAGAAAAATAAGTTTAAAGAAGCGAAATTTATGCATTGATATACAAATATTCTTTATCAAAACAAATAAATAATTCTGCATTAGTGAAAAAGCATTTTTGAAACATTTTTCAAAAATTTTAATGAAATTTTTAGACAAATTTTAAAATATTTTTAGATAATTTAAAAACTGGTTGTACAATATTAAAATATTTTTGAACAGTTTTAATTATTTTTTGCACAATTTTAAAATTTTGTTGGCAATTTGAATTAAAACTGGAAATGGTGTAGTGTTAAATAGTAAACATAGTGCAAAACTGCACAGATTGCGTCGTCATAAATATTTAAGGCTGAAAAAATGCAAATGACAGGCCAGCTAGTTTCAATTAAAGGTTAAAAATCTGTTTTTTTTTTTGATATTTCAAAACATTTATAAAAATTGCAAAACTGCAAAAATTCTAACCCTCGTGAAATTTTAAACAAAAATATAAAAAATGATTTAATAAAAAAAATTAAAGAATTTCATAAGAACTATTTTTTCAATTTGAATAAATGCCTTAGGTTCAAAAAATGTGCGATATACTATAACTTATGCTTTAGAAGTAATGAAGAGTGATTCTTTAAGATATGCATTGGGTTTATATCCATATCACTGCATTTGAAATATGAACACATGAATTCTTTTGGAAGTGCCTTAGAATAACACCAAAAAATTATAAAAGAATGTCAACTGAAGTTTAGGAAGCAATGAAAGAAGTTATAGTCACAGAATGACTACCATTTTTTTGTTTGCTGGGTATATATAAATAATATACTAATATATAACATATATACTTATATATAACTTATATACTTATATATAACTTATACAAAACCATATATACTTATATATGTCTTATACAGAATCATATGTAATTTTATGTGATATCTAATATTTGAGATATAATAACATATATGATTCATTATCAAAAATATTTTTCAATATGGTATCAGATATAATTGTAAATGATTCAATATATGATCCAATATAAGAAATATTTTTTGCAAGGGTATAAGATATAATTATATATGGTAAAATATTTGCAAACAAATTTGAGATACTCGTATTGTTATACATAGTTACATATCTAGAGTATTTTTGATACGATATAAGATATACATAATTATAATTATATGTATATATCTATATATATATATATATATATATATATATATATATATATATATATATATATATATATATATATATATATATATATATATATATATATATAATTATATGTGTTTCCATGTCAATGGTTTCGAATCCAGACCGAAAGATAAATTTTTTTGTGAAGTTTTTTTTAATTTTCTTTATATTAATATTTTTTTTTACAAAACTTTTAAATTTTAACTCATTTCGGGACAACCCCTACAAAATTTTATCATTATTTGTAATGAAATTTTCTGGCATTAGCATTTGCAATGGCATCTTAAAAACATTGTCATTAATCAATTAAATTAATATGGTGTAATGGTTAGCGCTTTGGAATGCTACGCAGAAGGTTGCGGGTTCGATCCCCAGCGACAGCAATATCAATTAGAAAAATATATGTATGAGTTTTTATCTCTTATACATATCGCAACGTCCTCCTTGGGTGTTCCCATAGCACCTAACACCATCGAAATAAAATTACAAAACAGAGCTATGAACAAAAAAGCTTCGACAATTCCGCCAACTCTTCATCAGATGGCAGGCAACAACTGTTCTAAGAATTATCATCTCGCCCAACGGTATTGCCACACTCACCCAAAAAATTTCTGTAATGGCAACTGAAAATTTTGCTGTTATTACGAAAAATTTTGCTAATTTGAGCCCAGCGGTATTTTTTGCTAATCTTAGCAACACATATCTGCTGACGTATAGTATAATGAAATTAGTAGAAATATTAGTAGCCGCTACTAAATTTTAGTAAACTTTTTGTAAAGCGGAATTTAAAACCGGTTTGCTAAAATCAGCAAAAAAAAATTACCAAATATATAAGTACAAAATTTTAAATTATTTTTTTTTTTCGAGCATAAATTTTTTTATTTTATTTATTTTTTCAAAAAACATTTTATACAAAATCAAAAACAAAATCAAAGGCTTAAAAATCTTAAAAATTGTTAAAACATAAACGAATTAATCATTTTGTTTTTGTAATTTCTGTTTTGTAAAATATTTAGGTCAATATTTTTTTACTTTTAAGGTCAAATTTTAATTGTTTTTAGGGCTGATTTTTAGAACTAAAAAAACTTCTTAGTGCTATTTTAAGTGGATGTCCTATTTTCAGACATAAGTCGGTATATTTACTTCCAATCCATTTTTTAATCTATGTAACATTTTAAGGCAATTTAAGTTTGTAGGTCTAAGTTTTAATTAGAAATAACATTTCCTTCAATATCCACTTTTTTAAAATTAGTTTTTTTTGCTAATTTTAGCAAATCAGTTCTCAAAAATTTGTAAAATGATTTCTGAAATTGGCAAAAAAAAATTGTAAATATCCTGTAAAAACTCTGTAATTTGTTAAATGTAAATAGCAAAAAGATTTGCTAAATAATAATTTTTTTACTAAAAATCTATTTTTTTTTTTTCTGAGTGCATATTTGAAGCCCTTCATCTTTCTTCACCATTCATCTTTTCTCTATCCCCTTTTTAAAGAAAGTAACACATTAATTAGTAGGAAGAATTTTCTGAGTGTTGCACCTCTTTCAGCAAAAAAAAAATCATTATCATTATTAAAAAAAAATGCAAATGAAAATAATTTCATTACAATTGATATCAATTCAATGTTAATGAAATCATCAATTAATTAGTCTATTCAATTAATTAGTCCAATGTACATGGTGGGTCAAGTATAATGAGTTCAATGAATTGATTGTACTCAAAAATTAATAATTTCATTCCATTTCGTTGCTGGTGTTTAGCGTTTCACTTTCACTGATTCCCCGTTCGATTCCATTTCATTTTACTTATTAAAAGTTTCAATTTCAATTATTCCTGGTATCATACCATTTCTTCCCCTTGTCTAGTGCTTTAATTTTACTCGTTGCCACTTCCAATGTTGCAATTAGAGTATTTAAAACCAAAACTGGTTAAAAAATATTTGGATTTACTGTCAAATTACACTGTTAGTGAAATTTCAACTTTTGAAATGACACACGAAAACCCCGAGATACGTAAACTTAATTTTGGGCCCTGGAATCTTGTGGTATACCACATTTTGAAAAGTTAGGTCGTTTTTAAAAAGATAATTACATTTTAAGTTTGTATAGACTGAGGCGATTTTTTGAGTATATTTAAATGAAAAGACTTACTAATGAAAAGAATTACTATTGCTTTTGTTTATACTTATTTACTATTTTTTTAATACTTTTTACTATTTATTAATATAATTACTTAAGAATTTTACAAATCTAAGTATGTAAATAATTACGTATACATTATATTAAATACAAAAAATTACGTATACGCTGTGGTTTCGATTTTAGTTTTTTTTTAGTTTAGACTAAATAATGACACAAACCGGAAATAATTGAATTGTATCCACCTCAAATAGACGGACAATAAATAATG
The DNA here is from genome assembly GCA_949748255.1 of Eustalomyia histrio. Lineage (NCBI taxonomy): Eukaryota > Metazoa > Arthropoda > Insecta > Diptera > Anthomyiidae > Eustalomyia > Eustalomyia histrio. Next base: position 25,610,094 of record OX456527.1, on the reverse strand, counting down.
TTATTTTTAAAGAGTTTTCAAACCCTTTTTTCATACAAACACTCAGAATATTATGTAGTTAACTGTTTGTAGTTTAATAAAAAAGTTTTCCGTTCCATTTAAAAATAAAGGAACATTCATTTATTTTTAAAGAAATATCTATATTAACTTTTTTATACATTTATTCGGAATGATTTACTATCGTTTACCGATTTTTTTTTTGTTTAATTTATTTTTTTCATTTCTTTGAAATTTAATAAAAAATTTACCCACAAAACGGAAATTTGTGGTTTATTTGTGTCCGTAACAGTTGTAACAAACTTAATTTTTTTTTGCTCTATGTTTCAAAAAAAAAAAATATTCAAAAACTTTCAATTTGTTTTTTTATTTAAATTGGTTGTATGTATACAAAATTATTTCAATTCAAATTACAAGAACTTTATAAACACACATACATACACAAACACATTCACACACAAAGTGTCTATAGCTATGCATACATACATTTTGTATTGTAGATTAAAAAAAAAATCAAAAAATACAAAAAGAGAAACAATTTCAAATAAATGATAAAATCGTTTATTTTTTAAGGAATTGGTAGGTAAAATTTTGACATTTTTTTTAACTGATTATATCATTTGTTTCTTACGGATGTGTCAGTTGTTAAATCAACATTTAAAAATAAATAACAAAAGGCATTTAATTTAACTGAAAATTAAGTAGACCGGTTTTTAAATTAAATATCATTTCTTGTAAATGACATTTTCTGTTATTTTAACTTACAAACTATTTTAAGTGTAGTATAATAATGGCTTGCTAGACAATACAATCTTAAAAATGCAATATTTCTGTGTTCTACGGCCCAAAATTACTTTGGGGTGGCTCGGCATTTTTTTGTGTCATTCTGACGTACTTACAGTGTTATCAATCCTACTTTTGAGTTTTATATTCTCAATAGAGAGCGTCATACGATGAAAAAATACAAAAATTTTCAATACAAGAAATATTGAAACTCATCGCAGGGTTCCTAAGATATTTGTAACACAAATGTGACAAAAATTCTATGTTTTATGTAAATACAATTTACATGAATCCATCCAACTGGTGGGTATTTCTTAAAAATATTACAAATCTTTTCAGATTTTTCTTTTAATATCGTTACATAAATATTTTATATCCGTTTAAAAATTTTTTTAATGCCGTTTTAATGTAAAATAAAAAACCCAAAAAACCGGTTGAACGGTTAACTGGATTTCTTTTGCATAAACCGAAACCGGTTTTTAAAAAAAAAAGATTTTTAAAATAAACTGAATTTCATAACCTTTGTCTAATTGTCCGTTCCACTGGTTTCCCATGCATTCCATTTCCCGAATTTAGTGTTTCTATTTTACTCGTGCCTTAAATTTCGGACACTCAAATAAAAACATGAACTAAAAATTAATTAAAAATTCCTTAAAAATAGTTTAAAAATTTTCCTCAATTTAAGTAAAATTTTGTTAAAACTTAGAAAAATTTTCTTAAAATTAATATAAATTCATATGTTTGGATAAAAACGAAATAGTTTATTTACTCAGAAATAGCTCATACCTTTCCTAAGTAATATTTCTTGATTTTAGGGGAAAAAAATAAGTATATTAAATAAAAATTTATGAATTTTTAAGAAAAACATTTAAGTTTTAATAAATTTGCATACTAAAATATAATAAAAATAAGTTTAGTTCAAAACCAAAAATTTAGAACATCATTTACTCACATTTAGTTCAAAAAATGTGTTTAACTTAAAATGAGAAAGTACTTGAACTTAATGTGTGTTTATTTATTTTTTCGCGAGTAGTAAAATAAACTAAATTTTAGAAAGTCATTTATAAATTCAGTTTTTAAGTCTGTCTACCACTTTCTAATTTTTAATAATTGTTTTCTTAAAATTAGTTCGGGCAATTAAAAACAAAAAGTAATTAATTGTTTCCTATGTAATAACAAAAATCTATTTGATTTTAGAAATTGATGAACTATTTCTAGGGAAAATTTTCATGCAACTTAGTTTAGATAAATTTTAAAAATTTTAATAAGTAAAAGTTTTCTAGTTTTTGAGAAATAATAACCTTAGGTATCGGATTTTTAACCTCAAATTTTCTTCAGATAAATTAAAAAAAAAAACTTGAGTAAATTTTCCTTAAATCGAGGAAAAATTTAGTTTTTGTTGGAAAACGTTTAACTTATTTTCAATATTTTTTCTAAAAAAAAACAACGAATTAAAAACACACTAGTTAATTTTCCTAACTTTAAAACATTTCCTTATTTTAAATTATTATCAAAGAAAAGAAATTAAAATATCCATTAAAAAAAAATTATCGTACATGATTGTAATTTTTGGTTCGTGATCGTGGGTGAGCGTGAGTCAAAAATCGTTCACGTGCCCATCTCCATTCTTAACAGTAAGTCCTAAGTCTTAAATATTGAACTTAAAGTAGCTTAAAATATATTTTAAAATTTTGTTAGCAAAGGGTTTTTTACCTTTGAATTTGCGTTTTTATATAATAATTTTATTTGCTGACTACAACACAAAATTTCTCAAGCACAATTTACACATTACGGCATAATGGCTTTCTTATAATTGACGTTGCGCCTATTAAACTTTTTATTTATCGAAGGCTCTAAAACTATTTTTTTTTTCACTTAATAAAAGTTATTTATTTTTTTATTTTATTTATATTAATTATATAATTACAAATTATATTCTTATACACTAATCGAGCACTAGCAACAAAGGCTATCGGCTCATTGTAGCGAAAACAGACCAGAGTCTCTGGTGGGAATTGAACCCATGACCCCCGTACTGATAAGTTAGCACGCTTCCATCTAGTCTACCGGGGCGCTCAAAAAAGAAATTTTAATTTGTATATGTCAATTAAAATTTAAGCTAAAAGTGACCTTTTCCAATAATAACAAGAAATATAACCATAATATTTTTTACTTTTGCAACAATTTCCTTAAATTAGTTAATTTAAGAAGACAAAGGACTCCCAGTGTTCCTTACGCATGAATGCAAGGTGCCACTTAGGGCGTCCCTTTTTTAGTTATCTCAAGCAGAACCATTAATTAATTACGAAAAGGATCTGACTTTGTCACAATTTATTACGTTTCAGGATATCCTGCAGTTCATTTTTTTTGTTTTAATTTGTTAACCTTTTTGATAATGAAATTTAATTTATATTTTAAATACTTACGATTTGTATAATTCAATTTAATTTAAAGATAAACATATGTAGCAAAAAGTTGGTTAAAGGCCGTGTCCTCACAAAGCGGAAGAAATATACTTACAAAAAAAAAATACTTATTACAAAAACAACAAATTTAAGAATAATTTTCACTTAAAAGAAGTGCTATTTAACCGCATGTTAGAAAATATTTTATTATTTTGAGGAAGTTAAGTCCTAGTTTTTAGTAAAAAAAAATATGTAATGAACTTAAGTAAAATAAATTTTTCTTAAAACAAAGCAAACATTTCCTTATTAACAGTAAAATATAAGATATTATATGAACTAATAAGGAGGAAATTAGACTGTTTTTTAATAAAAATTTAGTTCTCAATAGAAAATTTTTCTATGATTTAGAAATTTTCACCAAATTTTAAGTTAAATTTGTTTCTTAATTTCAAGGAAAATTGTATTAAATATTGGTTAAATAGTGTCTTTGGCGTCGTTTTCATTTCAATTTTCCCTCAAATAAGTTAATTTTTTCTAAATTCTAGTTATTTTTGATTTTGTGTCAACGCATCGTTTGAGTGCTAGTACTATCCTTTTTTTAACGGCACACCCTATTAGACATCGAAAAAAAGTTCAAATCTTCCTGATTTTGTAATCTCTATTACATATTCAAAATATAAATATGTAAAAGAAAATATAAATGTGAATTTTACATTTCCTTTATTTTGGTGGGCTTCCTCCCCCTTCCTTTTTGACAGCTCTTACTAAGTAAAATACAATTATTTCTAAAATATTATTAATTATGTTTAAATGTCCTGTGAAAATTCCATTTAATGCTTATCATACATTCATATCATTGAAGTCAATTTAAAATGAAATTGCTGATTTAATTTAGCAAAAACGACCATAAGATGAAAATACTGCAAATATAATATTAAAATTATAAATGTGATATTTGTGGCAAAAAAAGAAAAGAAAACAAGCAAAAAAAAAATGATTCAGTTTATAATATCGTGCGAAAAAAAAAACTTAGTATGCGTGGGTTGTTAAAACGGACCCAAAATGCAAATAATGATAATGATGATATTTAAAACTGTAGGGACTAAAAACAAAATTACTAGTGAATGTTGGATGTTGGCTGTTTGCAAATGAAAGTTTGTTATTTCGTTGCAATTCGTCGTTATGAAAACAAAAAAAAAAATGTAACTGGTGTTGAAGCGTAGGGGAGAAAATAAAATGCAATTTAAAAATTGTCCACATGTATAACAGAAATAATACTACAAATGATGACTACTGCCACGACTCCAGCTACAACATCGGTTGGAAAATGTGTATGAATATGTACACTTTTGGGCTGGCTGCATATTAAAGTAAATGAGTGCTTGAAGCGAGAGTAATAAACACTTTTTAAAAAGCCGAAAAGTATGCAATATGCTTACAATCATTATCATGAGATGCATATTTCTATAGCTTAGAGATGCCAGATTATTAGGATTTTAAAATGTTCGGGATTAAAGGGTATGGGTATGAAAATTATAATAACGGTATTTTGCATATATAACAAAATTTAACAGGTAATATTATGAAATAAACCTCGTGTTATTTGAACACACATGTCATTATTGCAACCGCACTTTTAACATTTTCGTATCGGTATTGATATCAGAGCGTGATAGACAACTACCGTTATAATGAAAAGGTATTGCTTGCCAACCATGAACTTTATTGAATTATTTGGGGAAAAAAATAATTCTTTTTTTTTAAATCAACGAGTTGATTCAATATTTTATAAATCAATTTAATAAATCAGATTAATCAGATCTGATTTATTTATTAATCAATTTAATTTGAATATTTTTTGATTTAATTGCATCAAAACATTTCAAACATAATTCTCTTTTTAATGCGCGAATTAAAAAAAGATAAATTCGATTTGCGAATTAAAAGAAAAAAAAATTAACTTGCAAGTTACGCTTAGTTTTCTAGAAATTCGCCATTTTGTAAAATGGTAATTCTTAAAATGACCAGTTCTCTAAACTGAGCGAGATAGACCAAAACGGAAAAAATTTTTGCTCCAAAGAAGTATTAATATACTGTGATAATAAAAATATGCCAGATCCGGAAGACATCCCGAAGTATTTATTTTTATAAAACAGCCACAGGGTGACTCATTTTTATATGAACGAAATGGAATGCGAAACAACATTTGTGTTATCGTGATTTGTTAATTTACAGTCAAGGAAAAAAGTCTACATACACCCTACAATTTTGAAGTTTTAGAGAATTAGTAGCCATAATTTAAAAAGATTTTATAGCAATGTTTAATGCATGTATAGTATAGACTATTTAAATAAAAAAGATATAAGCATAATATAAAATAGAAATTATTAGGAAAAAACATAATAATTTGCGGGAAAAAAGTCTACATACAGCGTGGCAGCTCCTTACATCAAATTAAAAATTAAAAACAAAGAGAAAGGAATAACCGTTAACTTTGTCAATTTATTAAATTTACAAGCTTTACAATCGTTTACGTTGACAAAGTAATAACTAAAGAAGATATTATTTAAATTTTTATCTTTGAAAATTGAAAATCGGAAAGAGATTAATATTTCAGTTAGAATTATGGTAGTAAATCTCCGAAAAGAAAATAAATCTTATCGAGAAATTGCTAAGATCGATAAATTAAGTCGTGCTACTGTGCAAACGATCATTAGAAATTGTGATAGTACCAATAGTACCGAAAATAAGCCACGATCTGGTAGAGACTCGATGTTAGCAGTACTATTAAAGTAGTCAACCAGGATCCGAAAATAAGTGTCCCAAAATTGGCGGAACACATCAAAAAATGTTCCAATATAATTGTTACTCCACGAATAATAATAAACGTTTTTCATGACAATGGTTTTAAAATCAGATTAGCATGCAAAAAACCACTAATTTCAGCGATGAATCGTAAACTTCGCCTTTAGTTTGCTAAAGCACATCTGGACAAGGGTATGGATTTTTGGAAGCGTGTTATATTTACCGACGAAAGTAAGTATAACATTTTCGGAAGTGATGACCGATCCAAAGTTTGGAGAAAACCAGACACTACACTTGACCCAAAGAATATTATACCTACAGTTAAACATGGTGGCGGCAACGTTATGGTTTGGGGCGCCATTGCGTCATCTGGAATGGGTCGTTTGGTTTTTGTCGAAAGTAATATGGACCGCTATCAATATAAAAACATATTGGAATAAAATCTAATGGCATCTGTTAATAGCTTGGGTCTAGGAAATCAATGGATTTTCCAACAAGATAAGCATACTGCACACGTAGTTCGAGTCTGGCTTCTTTACTATGCCCCAAGACAGCTGAATTCACCATCCCAGTCACCGGACTTAAACCCAATAGAGCACATATGGCACGTTTTGAAAAAATTGCTACGAAAATTCGACATTAGTAGCAGTGAAACATTAAAAATGGCCCTTATTCGTGCTTAGGCCGAAATAACATCCGATATTACAGAGAATTTGGTGACATCAATGCCTCGTCGTCTTCAAGCAGTAATTGATGCCCAAGGTGGGCCGACCAAATATTAAAAGTTAAAAACTTTTCTTTTTCTTTGCAAAATTTTCGAAAAATGTAAATTTGTTATGGCTGTATGTACACTTTTTTCCTATGAATTTTTCATTATTTGTTATTTTTGTTTTTATTATAAAAAATGAATTACTTTTTTATTTTATAAATAAACTTATTTATTAATGCCTTAAATATTTGTATAAACATATTTTCTGTTTTCTTCGCAAACTCTGTAAAATCCATAAATCAAAGGGTGTATGTAGGCTTTTTTTCTTGACTGTATATTAGAATATAAGTTGATAAAAAAAACCGTCACCCTGTAGATATTGTATAAAAATTCGAGCTTTGCAAATTTTTTTTTTTTTTTTTTTGCGCTACCTCGCTAAGTTTCTGAGATATTCGCAAACTCTGTAAAATCCATAAATCAAAGGGTGTATGTAGACTTTTTTCTTCGACTGTATATTAAAATATAAGTTGATAAAAAAACCGTCACCCTGTAGATATTGTATAAAAATTCGAGCTTTGCAAAATTTTTTTTATTTTTTTTTTTTGCGCTACCTTGCTAAGTTTCTGAGATATTCGCCTTTTTATAAAATAGCCATTTTTTAAAATGAACGATATCTCGAAAACTAATGCGATAATATGTAAAAATGGGCAAGGTCCGGAACACACCCCGAGGAGGCTGTTTTATAAAAATTCCATGATTAAATTAATCTTGATAAAAAATTGTTTTAATTCGCGAATCAAATCATATTCGAGAATCAAATTATAAATCAATTTGATTCTTCTAATAAGATAAAAATTGAATTATGATAGTAAATTATTTAATCAGAAAAATTAATTAATTTGCAAATTAATTCGTCAAAATTTTAATCACATTTGAAAATTGCTTTAAGAAATTATGTTTTTAAAGAGTTGTATAGGATTAATAAATGATTTGATAACGAGAAAATCTTTGTTTTAGCACAAATTTCCATTTAATTATAACAAAATAACGATTTTAATGAAATTTGAACATATTATTACCAAATATTTATATCATGGCAAAAAATGAATTTGGAAAATATTGCCTGAAACCAGAAAAATTACAATTAAAAAAAAAAACGGAATAACCAACCGCTCGCTTAAATCGAATGGTAAATTAAATATATAAATTTGTTGACTTTACTCAAGCAAAACCAAAAATTTATGCTCAGACCTACTTTTCTGCAGATACTTATATATTTTATTTATTAAATTTATTTAAAAAAAAAAGAAAATTTTTAATGTATATTTTTACATTTTTAACGGTTACTTGAAGTATTTAGAATTTAATGTGTTTGGTGTATATCCAGAGATAAATCTTCTGAAGACAATTCATTTTGGTAACCAATTAGATACAGTTGCTTTGGAAGAAATATAAAAAATCTTTTAAAACCCCAGTTTACCCCTTCTTTTTTTACACCCTTCTTACCCATGAAACTTGAGATTGGGTCACTAAAAAAATACGTGTTCTTTAATTTTCTCTTCGCTACAATACATCGAAATCAGAGTGGAACTTTTTCGTCCACATAAAATTGAAGTCATCTACAAAATATTCGGAAATATTTTTTAACGAAAAATATCAAATTTTAGCGAGAAAGCTTAGGGGTGTAGTTGATTTCGATTTGAATAAGATTTAGGTATTTAATAGAGGGGAAAGTAAAAAAAAAAAACCGTTGATATCTTCTTAGCGGCACAGTATCATTAAAGATAAACATAGAACAGCATTAATTTACTGACTTTTTTTATAGCCTCCACAGTATTTTTGTTACAGATGAAATAAAAATAAAATAAATTCAGAAAATATTGCTTATGGTAGTGAAATTTTCTGGCATTAGAGTGTTCGATACCCAGCGGCGGGCAACATCCGTTAAGCAAAGTCATCTTGGTGTTCAGCATCACTTAACTTCAACGCAAAAAAAAACAACATAACACATTCGCTAACTCTCTAAGATTTATCATCTCGCTCAAAGTGTATACAGTGTAAAATATATGAAGCCCTTCATCCTTAACCACCTTTTATCTGTCTTCTATTCACTTTTTAAAGAAAACAACACATTAATAAGTACGAAGAATTTTCTTAATGTTGCTTCTCTCAAAAAAAAAAAAAAAACTTCCCTTGTGATCTTTTCGTTTTCATGTGACCGTTAATCACCTATTTTTGTTCCTTTTTTATAGGCTCGGTTATTTTGAGGCGAAGATCGATTTTGGATGGGAAACAATTTAAAAAAATAACGTAAAAATATTTTTATAATTAAAAAAATTTAAGTGAATATGACAAAATGTTTTATTCGCCAGAAGCTTATATTCAATAAGAGCTTCGAAGATTTAATTCATTAACTAAATTTTTGAATTCTAAATTAAAGATTTAACAAATTAAATGCAAAATGAACAATTATTGAAATGATTCAATTCACATATGATCTCCTTCGCTTTGTTTTGAAGATAATTCAATCAGTTGTAACAATTCGTTAAATTTTTATAATCCAAACGAATCGAGCGTTAATTTTTTTTTTATAAATGGAACGCAAAACAAGAATTCGTTCAATTTATCCACCGTTCAATACGAACGGTAAATTTTACTCAACCATTCAGTGATTTAAAAAAAATATATTTCCGTTCAGTGATTTGAAATCAATTTTTTGGCATTCACTGATTTAAAAGGAGTTTTTTTTGCCGTTCAACGACTGATACATTGAATGATTCATTTTTTGCTCGTTCGATTTATAAAAAAATAACGCTTTCCTAGTGATTTAATTCATTTGATTTGAATTATCCATTAAATTAATTAAAAAGCTCTTCTAGTTATTGGAGATAAACGCGTTCAATTAAATGATTCAATTGATTTAAATAAAAATATTCTGATGCATGAATGGAAAATGTTCATATACTTTGAAGTATTTAAGCTTTGTTGAAAATTTAATTCATAAAAATGCATAAAAATAAGTTTAAAGAAGCGAACTTATACACAAAAGAATATTAACTGAAGTTTAGGAAGCAATGAAAGAAGTTACAGCCACAGAATGGCTGGGTACTTTATATGGTATTAGCCCCATATTTCAATGCTGGGGATACTGACGGGTCCCTGCTGGACTGCCAAGAGAGCGGGGGCGAGTAGCAATTGTAAGTTTTGTGGAGTAGCACGCTTCAGGGCAAGTTGCTTGGGAGGAAATCTTTAGAATCGGAATTCCAAGACTCTTGGCTTTTGTTAAGATAGTGTGGGGCACCTCTGTCTGGCCTTACGTTTCTTATCTAATAACGCTATGCGAGCTCTTTTGTGAGACAGCTCAACCTAACCTCTATTTGAATGAAAGACAAATGGAATGACAAGCTGATATTTACGCTCATCACCAGGGAAACCGCAAATATACTCTAAAAAAAGTGTTTTATGTGCATAAAATATGCACTAAAAACATAAAAATATGCCCATAAAATTTAAAAAATATGTTCTAAAAGTAAAAAAAAATGTATATATTTTTTTTAAACAAAAAAATATTTTTTATTAAAAAATCAAAACAATTCAATTTAATATACGGGTCATTCCATGTCAAACCGCATAGAAAACCGTCATTTTCGGATATGTCATCTCCGATTTTAATTAAATTCGCCACAAATATTGTAGATGGGTAGTGTTTATTAAATCATTAACCTTTCGGCCCCAAACCCTTTCGGGTTTCGAAATATGTCGTCATGAAAATTGGCGAAAACGCCAAAATATCGTAAAAGTATCCATACAGAGGTCGCCCGTAACATCTAAACCATACAACCTAAAATTTTTCTGTTGGTACCATTTTAAAGGTGAATACCATGCCTTCAAAATGGGGTGCCAAAAGTTTTTTTTTGTATTAAAAAGTTAAATGTCATTTTTATAAGTTTAATCTTCAAAGACCCATATCTCAAAATCAAAAAGCATACACCCAACAACAACATGTATGTATATATGTATACTAAACATTGTACACACATACACACTCATAGCATGTAAAAGATTTTTCGTATGAAACCGTCAAGATAAATTTGCTTACGACCACGTTTTTCTTTATAACTCAGGAACCAAATGAGTCTCTACCTTGAAATTTTGCCGAAAAAATATAGAGATGCCTTAAATTTTAACATATATTTTTTTCAGAATTTTAAAAAAATGGATTTTGAGGTATGGGTCTTTGAAGATTTAACTTAAAAAAATTACTATTAACTTTTAATACAACAAAACTTTTGGGAAACCATTTTATGGCAATCTTTTCACCTTTAAAATGGTACCAATAGATACACGCAGAGAAAAAACATGGTTGTAATATGATCACTGTTACTATATTGTGCTTGCTGCAATCAGGTATGGTTGTCACAACCAAGTTATTGGTTTTCTAACCATCAACATGGTAGCTACCATCATTATTATAGTAAATATTTTATTATTTCATGATTGCCACTTTTCATTTTATATCATGATTGGCTGTAACCATACTGTGGTAACAAAAATTCTGACTATGAAAAAAATATGATAATTATACAACGATAAAATGTTGGCAACAATCAATAAATAATTATACAATCAAAGAAAGAAAAGTTCTCAAAGTCTGTGATTTTTTCCCTAACAATTTTTCTTCAAAAAGTCTTTAATATTAATTTTTTTTTATAGAAAAAACATTTCTAAAGGAAATATTTTTAAATTTAAAAAGCTTTTTCATAGTTTCTAAGAACTTTTCCTTTAAGATTATCCAGGAATCATAATGTAGTTTTGAGTAGCCATAATACGATAACATTTTGAAAATACTATGATTACGTGCTATCATATTTTGATAAATTCAATATAACATGTTTATTTAGGACCATTAATGGTAATTTTTGAATCATAATATAACTGTAGGGACCATATTATGATAAAAAATCATAATATGATAACCATAATATAGACGATTATGGTTGGTACAAGCATAAACCCAAAAATATATGATGCTCTTCGAATATGATTGACCCAACCATGTTTTTTCTTTACGTGTAGTTTAGAAGTTATGGTCGACTTTGTATGTACACTTTTTCGACATTTTGCCGTTTTTGCCAATTTTCATGACGTCATATTTCGAAAACCGAAAGGGTTTGGGGTCGAAAGGTTAATGATTTGATAAACACTACCCATTTACAATATTTATGGCGAGTTTGATTAAAATCAGGGATGATAAATCCGAATGCTGTGCGGTTTGACATGGAATGATCCATACACAAAAAATTGGCGTATTAAAAAAATAAGATAAACATAACAACTAAAACGAAAAAAAAATAACCTACAAAATTTTGATTTAAATTTTCAAATAAAAAACGTTGTCTATTACATCTTAGCATATGTTTTTATATTGAAAAATATACTTTTACCTCAAAATATGCTCTTAATGCTGAAATATGCTAAAATATGCTCTAACAAATCGATGCCAGAATTCTTAAATTGTTCTGAATCGGATAAATAGTTTATCCATGGGTCCATACGATGCACAGGAAAAAACATGATATTGCATATTTGCGGTTTCCCTGCTCATCACATATGTGGAGGTTATAAAAATCACCACATATTTGTTTCTTGAAGTTTTTTTCAGGTTTATTTGAAATAAATACATACAAATTGGCTATCAAGTATAATGTATTTTGAAGATCTATCAAAATTTCAATGGAATCTGAACCAACCCTCAAAAGGCTGCCTTTGTAAAACATTTGACCGAAAGAAAAAATCTAAGATTTCGGAAGTTTTCTTCAATTAAAACATTTTTTTAAGATTCTACGAAATTTTTGTATAAAAGTATTGAAATTTTAAATTCTTATAAATTATACATAAATTGTCTGCTTTAAAATTTAGTTCATTTTATTTCGTGTAAATTTCTGGCATCTCTTTAACACAAAAAGAAAAAAAAAACACTGTTAATTTTGCAACATTAACGTCATCATCCTTCGTAGTGTTGTTAAAGGAAGGAGAACAAAAATTATTTTTCCAAACATTACAAACAAACAGAGATGAAAAGCAACGAAAATGAAAATATGATGCAACAAGAAGAAAAAAAAAATATGAATTGGAACAAAACTCATTTCATTACGCAAAAAAAAAAAACACAGCTTACAAGTCTATAGGAATGTTTGGTGAAAATAATAATAAAAAAATGTATGTATACACAGTATTCAAAGTGATGACTACCACACGATGTTGTATGTATGTAAAATGTACATACATACATACATACATACATACATACATACATACTTTGCTACTTGGTGATGATGATACCATCTTTTTCAACAACCAGTGATTGTTACAATGTTAAGAGTAGTTATATATTTTAGATGAGGTTGAAAATATTCTGTTTTTTTTTTTAAGCGAAAATAAAAAATTGTTTAAAAAAAAAGAACCGTACATTTAATTGCGGCATTGTGCAATGACATGATAGCACCATACTACGAGGATCATTAAAATGAAACTTACTTTGTACATACTCGTACAATACATGGGGAAAATGTATCTACACTCTGTGTATATATGTAAGGTGGAGTACCCTCATAAAATGAAAAATTAAAAATTAAGCAGACCAAAAACGGTGGAAAAAAAGTTAACAAAATTTTTAAACATTTCAATGTGAAAAGTTTTGGGTTTTTTATTTTCTCTAGTATAGTTTTTTTTCTCATTTATGTTGTAGCATTTTATGTAAAATAATGTAACCAACTATAAACACAGATATAATGTTACATGAGAATTAATGAAAATTAAAAAAAAAAAACCAAAAAAATTTAACGAAAAAATTTTTAAAATTTATGAAAAGAATTTGAATTTGTATGATACTACAATTTAATGAACCTCTAAATTGAATAAATAAGATAATAAACCGACTAAACATTTTTATAAAAAATAATATATTTTTACATACAGGTTGGTTAAAAAGTTCCTGCGCTCGAAATGAAAGAATACTGTTGTTACGAAATATATTTTTTTATTCAATATAATCTCCTAGAAGCTCAATACACTCGTTCCAATGATCTTCCAATAATTTTATCCCATCCTTATAATGGTTTTCCGGAAGCTCTGCAAAATAACCGTCTACGGCTGCTATGGCCTCTTCATTCGAGGAAAATGCTTTCCACGAAGGAATTGTTTGAGATTTCTGAAGTGATAGTAGTTACTGGAAGCCAAATCTGGTGAATACGGTGGATGTTCAAGCAATTCGTACTTTAATTCTTTGAATTTAACCATCGTCAAAACACTTTTGTGAGCAGGTGCATTGTCTTGATGAAAAATTAATTTTTCTTCTTTAAACCAGATCTTTTCTCACTAATTTTTTCATCCAGCTGATCCAAAAGGCTGCAATAATATTCAGAGTTGATTGTTTTACCTTTCTGAAGATAATCAATCAAGAAAATTCCTTTTGCATCCAAAAAACTGATGCCATAACTTTCTTTGCTGATCGTTGTGACTTCACCTGCTTTGGAGCTGAACAACCAGCTTTAGTCCACTGTAAACGTTCTTGTTTCAATTTAGAATCATGGTGGTAGATCCAAGTCTCATCCATAGTTATAAAACGACGCAAGAAGTCGGTTTTATTCAGCTTAAAACGCTCCAAATTACGCTGAGAAATTTGTTTTCGATCCAGTTTTTGTTGAATTGTTAATGTGTGCGGCACTAACTTTCAAAACAGTTTTTTCATACGTAATTCTTCATGTAAAATATGGAGTACTCGTTCGTCTGAGATGCCTATGGCATTAGCAATTTCACGCTTAGTCAAACTTGGATCTTCACTAACCACATTATGTACCTGCTCAATGATTTCTGCAGTGGTTGCAGTTTTTGGTCGTCCTTCGCATGGATCGTCCTCAAGGCTGGTACGACCACGTTTAAATTCACCAGCCCAAAATTCAACGGTGCGTTTTGAAGGTGAGGACTCCTTATACACTTCTAACAATTGTTCATAAATTTCTTTGCTTTTAAACCCTTCAAAACAAAGAATCTAATGACTACACGATATTAAATTTTTTCCATATTAAAAAAAATCAATGACACGTCAACTTCAAATGGCTTGTAAACAAAGAAAGAATTGACAGAATAACTTGCAACTTTGCATGTGTTCTAAGGACAGTTATACCAACTTGAGAAAAAAAAGTTTGGAGCTAGCAGTGCCACCTCTTGGTGAGCGCAGGAACCTGTATAAATACACACATACATATATACAGGGTTTTTCAACAGCAAACGACGCCATATTTCTTGCCGCTCTTTTGACATTTCTCTACAGTAAGGTTAGCCATTTCATGATGGAAAGATATACGAGCCAACAACGAGTCGAAATTATTAAAATTCGCTACCGAAATTCGGAGTCAGTGGCCTCAACGTTAAGAGCGCTACGTCCAATTTATGGTCGTCATAATCGTCCTAGCAGATCAACAATTGAGCGTCTAGTGGAAAAATTTGAATCCACATACACAGTACAAAATGTTTCCGTGCCAGTGAGACAAAGAAGTGCCCGTATTGTCGAGAATATTGCTGCCGCTGAGGCTTCAGTTCAAGAACGCCCAAATGTGTCTCTCACATGTCGTTCTCAAGCGTTGGGCAACTCTGTGACGACGTTGTGGCGAATTTTGCGAAAAGATCTTGGCCTACATCCTTACAAGATCAATTTAACGCAAGAACTGAAGCCGCTTGACCACCAGAAGCGTCGTATGTTCGTGAATTGGGCTGAGCAACAACTTGAAAATGATTCGGATTTTCATCGAAAAATCATCTTCACCGATAAGGCTCATTTCTGGCTAAATGGCTTCGTCAATAAACAATATATGCGTTATTGGTCAGACAGCAATCCACACGTACTCCATGAGTCATCATTGCATCCCAAAAAAATTACGGTTTGGTGCGGTTTATGGGCCGGCGGCCCGTACTTCTTCCGTGATGAATGAGCACGTTACTGTGAATGGGAATCGCTACCGTTCAATGGTAACCGAATATTTTTGGCCCCAATTGGATGATATGGACTTGGAGGACATGTGGTTCCAACAGGACGGCGCCACAAGCCACACAGCGAATGTCACAATCAATTTATTGGAAACCAAGTATGGAGAACGTGTTATCTCTCGAAATGGTCCAGTCGATTGGCCGCCTCGGTCGTGCGATTTGACACCGTTAGACTATTTCCTGTGGGGCTACGTCAAGTCTATGGTCTATGCCATCAAGCCAGCGACGATTGATGAACTTCGTACGAATATCGAACTTCGTACGAATATCAAACGTGAAATTGCAGCAGTATCGGCCGATTTATGCTTGAAAACCGTCGAAAATTGGCTTCAGCGTCTGGACTTCTGCAAGCGTGTCCGTGGTGGCCATGCAAAAGAAATCGAGATTCATACATAATGGCATCAAAAGTACTTTTACAGGAATAAAGAATTTCATTGATATCCAAAACCGTTTTTGTTTTATTTAAAAAAACTTATTGAAAAACCCTTTATATCGGTATGCCTTATATTTTCTTCAGTTTTTGGCTAAATAATAATTTTTTTGTAACAATTATAATTTTTCGATAAAAAATATAGTTTACTATTTTTTTCTGCATTTTCAAGCTAGAAGAATGTAGGGTCAAAATCTCGTAAATATAAAAAAAAATTACAGAGAAAAAATAATTAAAAGTTGTCAAAAATATATTTAGGCTTTGGCATACATTATAGTATTGATAATACCAAATAGTCGGGATGGACATTAAAAGGGTTATACTGCCAAATTGAAGTTCCTAGCTTCAAGCGTTTTGACCGGGCCACTACACGCAAAGGAAAACCATGGTTGTGTCAATCATATTCGAAAAGCATCATATATTTTTAAGTTTATGGTTGTGCCAAACATAGTCGTACTATATTATGGTTATCATATTATGATAATAAAATAACCATATTTTCACCACAATATGGTCCTACAGTTATATTATGATTCAAAAATTACCATATTATGGTCCTAAATAAATATATTATATTGAATTTATAATAATATAATCGCAGGTAATCATAGTATGCTCAAAATGTCATCATATTATTGTCCCTCATAACTATATTATGAATCCTGGATTATGATTATATGATGCATAATCTAAGAAAATTTCCTAAAGGAAAAGTTCTTAGAAACTATGAAAAAGCTCTTTAAATTTAAGAATATTTCTTTAAGAAATGTTTTTTTTTCGGAAATAATAAATAATATTAAGGAATTTTTTGAAGAACTTTTCTTTCAAAAACAACTTCTGTGGACTTTTTTTG
This sequence comes from Eustalomyia histrio, assembly GCA_949748255.1. Lineage (NCBI taxonomy): Eukaryota > Metazoa > Arthropoda > Insecta > Diptera > Anthomyiidae > Eustalomyia > Eustalomyia histrio. The sequence goes on along the minus strand of OX456527.1, from coordinate 25,593,067 downwards.
AAGAAAAATACTCAAGACTTTTTTTTCATTACAATGACTTTTTTAATAAAAAAAAATCTTAAGACATTTTTAAGATTTTTTTAGAAAGTTTTTAGAAATTTTTCTTTAAGAAAAAGCCTTTAGAATCTAACAATATTTCTACTAATAAAAGTCCTTAGAATCGAAGTATTTTCTTTAGAATCTATGAATTTTTCCTTCAAAAAAAGGCCTTAGAATCTAAGTTTGTTTGGATATATAAACTGTTATCTAAGAAATAGTTTGGAGAATCTGAGAATTTTAGTTTAAGGAAAAGCCCATAAAATCTAAAAATGTTTTTACCAGATAAATTTATAAATATCTTTTATTTTGTCTAAGAAACCTTTTCGAACAAAAAAAAAAAAATAATGAGTTCTACGGACTTTTTCTTATAAAAAATATTTTATTAATATTTTGACAACTTTTTACAAGAAATGAATTTTTTTTAATTCTTATTGTTTGTATTGAAAAGAATTAAAAAATATAAAATCTTTCAATAGAATCTTTTTGACAATGAATTTATCAGTGTAAATAATAATATTATATGTATAAGGAATTTTCGAAAAACCCCTTTAAAAATATCTTCTAAACCTAAAAAAAAAATGAACTGGATCTTAATGGGTCAATTGATGAAATGTTTTAATGATATTTGATCAGTTTTAGCAAACAATACATGATTGTTTTTTAAAAGATTTTGTAGTAAAAACAAACTGACTGAACTGATAAAATAGTAAAATATTTACTATAATAATAATGGTAGCGACCATGTTAATGGTTAGAAAACCAATAAATTGATTGTGACAACCATACCCGATTGCAGCAAGCACAATATAGTAGCAGTGATCATGTTGCAATCATGTTTTTTCTCTGCGTGTAAGAATGAGACATTTCTCATTTTTAACCACTTTTTTTATCATGCCTTGACTAAAATTCTATAAAGTGCCTTTTCAGTAAATTATTCCATACTCCAAGGAACACACATTTAAAATTTGTGTTTTCAAGCCATTTCATTTCGTTTTTTGTGTTAACTGTTAAAATTTCACATGTTCCCCGTTTCATTCTATTTAGTTTTCCTTGCATATCGATTCACTATCCCTGTTTAGTGTTTCAATTTCACGCACTTGCAGTCCCATGTAATTTCGTTCCCCCTTTTCTAGTGTTTCAATTTCACTCGTTCCCAGTTCCCTTCCATTTCGTTCACCTTGTCTGGTCTTTCAATTACACTAGATCCCCATGCCATTATCATGCCAAACCCTTACCATGGTAATATAATACTTCTACCGAAATCGGTTTGCGAAATTTGTTAACTAGAACACATTTCTCCCTTTAACTCTACATTTTCCCACATCCGTGGCGAACATCCCCAAAAAAATATTTTAAATATCAGGTTTATATACAAAAGGGATTTGGGCAGGCCGTCAAGGGCCTTTTGGCCCTTTTGAGTAGAAATGTTAAAAAATCCCGTCTTGCCAGTACCATAAGAAACTGTAGGTTTCTAGCCAAACGTTGTGCGGATCGTCAAGAGACATATTCCTGTAGGATTTTCAAAAAATCCTATCAGGGTCCCTGTTATATTTATGACTCTTTCCAGTAAGATGTTTTTAAAATCCCGTCCTTACCAATGTCTACAACGGAGCAGCAACCTTCTTACCAAATTTCAACTTCCTACACTCACTAAAAAAAGTCTGCAATGGCAACTGAAAATTTTGCTGTTATTACTGGAAATTTTGCTAATTTGAGTCCAGTAACATTTTTTGCTAATCTTAGCAGCACATGTCTGCTGACGTGTAGTACAATGAAATTAGTAGAAAAAACTAGCTGCCGCTACTAAATTTTAGTAAACTTTTTGTAAAGTGGAATTCAAAATCTGTTTGCTAAAATCAGCAAAAAAAAATTACTAAATATTATTAATATTAGTACAAAATTTCAAATTTATTTTTTTATTCTATCGATTTTTTTCAGAAATATTTAAGGCAAAATTAAAAAAAAAATTAATCAAAGGCTTAAAAATTGTAAAAACATAAACCAATTTATCAATTTGATAATTTCTGTTTTAAAAAATAGTTTAGTAAATTTTTTTTACATTTAAGGTCAAAATTAATTGTTTTAGGGCTGATTTTTAGAACTAAAAAACTTTTTAGTTCTATTTTAAGCGCATGTCCAATTTTTAGACATTTTTAGTCGGTATATTCACTTCCGATCCTTTTTTGTAATCTTTGTAACATTTTAAGGCAATTTAAGTTTGTAGGTGTAAGTTTCATTTAAAAATAACATTTCCTTCAATATCCTCTTTTTTTAAAATCAGTAATTTTTTTTGCTAATTTTAGCAAATTGGTTTTTAAAAATTTTAAATGATTTCTGAAATTAGCAACATAAATTTGTAAATATTCTGTAAAAACTCTGTAATTTGTAAAATGTAAATAGCAAAAAGATATACTGTATAGCAAATTTTTTTACTAAAAATCTGTACAAAAATAGTAAAGTGGGATTCAAAACCGTTTACAAATTTTTCTACTAACTTTTTTTTCTGAGTGTACGCTTCAAAATAAAAAAAAGTATTAGTGGAAAACCCTTTGGAGTTCAAAAAATCAAGATTAAATATACAAAACTAAAATTATAAAAATGTATGTTAGTTAAAAATAGTCAATAAATTGTACCAAAACCAATCGTGTTTTACCGTGTTTTTATGGCTTTGTTTAAACTTGAACTTAGGGCTTGAAAACAAGTGTTATTATTATGTTGTTTGAACTTAAATTGCACTGTGATGCAAAGCTTGAATTAAAGTATATTCTCACTGTAAAGTTCGACTTGAATTCCAGTGTAAGGTTTGCTGGAATATGCTATTGAATTAAAGTGTAATTAAAGTATAAATCAAGGCTTGAAATTAGAAAACATGACTTGAAAAACATTTGATTTAAGCTTTGATTCCAGCAAAAATTCTTATTGAGTAGTTTCTATTTAAAAAAAAACAATATTGCAAAAATAAAAATTTTCATAAAAAATTAGATTCTTTGTTTTGAAGGGTTTAAAAGCAAAGGAAATTTATGAACAATTGTTAGAAGTGTATAAGGAGTCCTCACCTTCAAAACGCACGCACCGTTGAATTTTGGGCTGGTGAATTTAAACGTGGTCGTACCAGCCTTAAAGACGATCCAAGCGAAGGACGACCAAAAACTGCAACCACAGCAGAAATCATTAAGCAGGTACATAATATGGTTAGTGAAGATCTAAGTTTGTCTAAGCGTGAAATTTCTAATGCCATAGGCATCTCAGACGAACGAGTACTCCATATTTTTTATGAAGAATTTCGTATGAAAAAACTGTTTGCAAAGTTAGTGCCGCACACATTAACAATTCAACAAAAACTAAATCGAAAACAAATTTCTCAGCGTAATTTAGAGCATTTTAAGCCGAATAAAACCGATTTCTTGCGTCGTTTTATAACTATGGATGAGACTTGGATCTACCACCATGATCCTAAATTGAAACAAGAACGTTTACAGTGGACTGAAGCTGGTTGTTCAGCTCCAAAGCAGGTGAAGTCACAACGATCAGCAAAGAAGGTTATGGCATCAGTTTTTTGGAATGCAAAAGAAATTTTGTTGATTTATTATCTTCAGAAAGGTAAAACCAATCAACTCTGAATATTATTGCAGTCTTTTGGATCAGCTGGATGAAAAAATTTGTGAGAAAAGACCTGGTTTAAATAAGAAAAAAAATCATTTTTCATCAAGACAATGCACCTGCACACAAGTGTTTTGACGATGGCTAAATTCAAAGAATTAAAGTACGAATTGCTTGAACATCCACCGTATTCACCAGATTTGGCTCCCAGTGAGAAATTTCAAGCAATTCCTTCGTGGAAAGCATTTTTCATAGAATAAAGAGGCCATAGCAGCCGTAAACGGTTATTTTGCAGAGCTTCTGGAAAACCATTATAAGGATGGGATAAAATTATTGGAAGATCATTGGAACAAGTGTATTGAGCTTCTAGGAGATTATATTGAATAAAAAAATATATTTCGTAACAAAAACAGTATTCTTTCATTTCGAGCGCAGAAACTTTTCAACCACCCTGTATGCTTTAAAAGAAAGTATTATACCATCAAAATTAGCTATACTTAAGTTATATTGAATATTTTAAAAAATATAATTTTTATATCGAACCGTCATAAATTAGGGTTTTGTGAATATAACAACCGATTTAGTTGTTTGATATATGAGGGTGGGCCAATAAGACCAGGACTTTTTGAATTTCCAGCCTGTTAACTGAAACGGCAGCACTGCTTCTATCAACAGGCATCTGTTAGTTGACTCCTGTCAAAATTTGAATAAGCTGCATTATGCAGTTTGTGTTTCACAGCCATTGATAGCAGACTGCCGCGTGATTTGATTTAATTATTTAGTAGAAAAAGGCAGAAATCCACAAATTGCTCCCTCATCCTTCCTATTCATTTGAATTAGTTCCGAGTGACTATTTCTTGTTTCCATACCTGTAGAAATGGCTCGGTGGAAAGATTTGACTCCAATAATGAAATCAAATCTTTAAAAAAAATTATATATAAATTCTAAAGAATATTTGAATAATTTTGTGCTCAACTTTTAAAGTCAATCCCAACAAAAGTGGTCATGTTATGTTCATACATTAAAGCTTTCAACATAAATATAAAAAAAATTACGGTATATAATTTCAACCAAAAAAAAAAAACATTATATTTTACCTAAAAATTATAACAAACAACTCTCATCAACATCAACAACATCATCACTTTTTAACTCAACTCATCATAGTCATAATTATTATCATGGTTGACATACATTTTGTTTGTCATTATAAAAATTTTGTAAATAATTAACACGCTTTTGTTGGAGTAAAGCATCATCAGCAATGAGCACACACACATACCCTCACACACACACACACACACACACAGAATTCACACAATCAAAAACACAATGTGAAAAATGGCCAACCATTATATATAGACAATGTCAACAGAAAAACGGAAGTTAAGTTTACATTTCAACAGTGTTGGTTTATCATTGTTCGTTTGTTTTTATACAACAAAAAAAAACAAAGAAAGAAAGAAAGAGAAAAAAATACAAGATTTTCACACTTTTATTTATTTTATTTTTTTAATCCAATACATACAAAGTCAAATAAATTATACTTACACCTATATACATATGTATATACATTTAAACATTCAAACTGGTTTTTGTTGTTGTTATATTGTACTCTAATACTCACGCATTCGTACAGAATCTCATTATCATTGTACTATTGGCAGCATCACAACAACAAATATTACAACAATTTTATTCAGTGTTATTTAACATTATAACAACAAAAACAACAACAAAAAACTCATTTGTATTGCGTTTTTTATTTCCGGTTAACACGAACAACACGAAAGTTAAGCTTGTTCCTATTGCATATTTAACTTTGTGTGAATATATGTGTATGTGTGTGTGTGTGTGTGTGTGTGATTGTATAGTAGTAGTACTATAGAACATTTATTTTTATCTTTTATTTGTTTTATACACGCATACATAGATACACTTCAATATAAACACTCATACAAACATGCTTTCACTTAACACCAAAATACAAATACACAAAGCTTTTGCAAATATACATCAGCAGAATTTCAATAAAAAAAGGACTAAAAATTATCATTGTAGCAGGATTTAACCTTAGAAGGGCCGTACTATTTGATTTTTATAATTTTGAAAATACCTAAAAATTATCATTAAAAATCATTAAAATTAATCATAAATAAAAAATAACAAGTTAAAATATAATTAAAATATGTGACCAATTTGGTCTTTTACATATCTTTTGGCATTTTACATTTCAAATTTGATTATAAAAAGAATGTGGCTTGGGCTGAAGACCGGGATTGCCCGGAGTTCCAATATTAATTTGGTATATACGAGGGTGGATCAATAAGTCCGTGACTATTCGAACTTCCCTCGTTGTTATATGAAATGCAACATTCGTTTGCTGATTTTAGCAAACAGATTTTAAATTCCACTTTACAAGAAGTTTACTAAAACTTAGTAGCGGCAGCTAATTTCTCTACAAATTTCATTGTAAAATACTACACGTCAGCAGACCGCTGGGCTCAAATTAGCAAAATTTCCCGTAATAACAGAAAAATTTTCAGTTGCCATTACACCCTTACAGACATTACAGATGTATAAACCATAGCTTATATGTCGGATACTTGATTTTAAATACCTGATTATAAAGGGTGTCCCAAGAAGAACGCAATTTTTCAATCTGGCAAAATTCGAAGTGTCATTGTTTGACATTTGAACAATTGTTATTGTTTGCTAGTAGAAGGTACGAGGCTAGTAAAAATGGAGCGCTACACGAATGAACAACGCATTCTCATTGTGAAATTGTTTTTTATGACACAATCATAACCACAAACATTAATGATAGTTTGCGATTGTGATTGTATCAACCATGTTTTTTCTTTGCGTGTATAGGTAATTCAAGGGGCAGCTTTTCCCTTTTTAACCTAATTTTTGTCATGCTTTAATAGCAAATTCCAAAATTGAGACCATACCACAAGAAACACTCATTTTAAATGTCAGATTTTTATATAAGATTTTTTTGGCAAAGACACTAATGGGGAAAAATTTTGTGTAAATTTTGTGAAGAAACCTACATGCCACACTAGATTCGACGGTTGGGCTTAGTGAATTAGTACATACCTCCGGAGAAACATATTTTAAATTTCAGATTTTTACACGTGGAGAAAAAATGGTTGGGGGCAAACATATTCGAAAAGCATCATATTTTTGTGGAATTATGATTGTGCCAACCATAGTCGTACTACAACATAGTTATCATATTATAATATTAAAATAACAATAATTTGACCATAATATGGTCCCTACAGTTATATTATGATTCGAAACTATGAAGAAGCTCTTTAGCTTTAAGAATATTTATTTAAGAAATATTTTTCATAAAGAAAAAAATTTATATTAAGGACTTTTTCAAGAAAACTTTTTTCATTCTATGAACTTTAAAAAAAAAAATATTCAAAAAAAATAATCTTAAATTCTAAGGACTTTTTCTAATAGATAAATTTTTAGATTCTAAAGACATTTTTAAGATTTTCTTTTTTAGATAGTCCTCAGAGTTACAGAATTTTTCTTTTCGAAAAAGTCTTTTGAATCTAAAAATAATTATACTAAAAAAGTCCCTTGAATCTAAGTATTTTTCCTGCTGAAAAGTCCCTAGAATCCAAAAAATTTTTAGAATCTAAGTTTTGTTTTAGAATATATAAATTTTTATCTGAGAAATAGTTTACAGAATTTGAGAATCTAAAAATTTTTCTATTAGAAAATTTTCTAAAAATAAATAAAACATATTTTTTTAAAGTATTATTGTTTTTATTGGAAGAAATTAAAAAATATAAAATCTTTCAATAGAATCTTTTTGACAATGAATTTTTACGACACTGAATTGATTAGTGTAAATTATAATGTTGCATGTACAAGGCATTTTCGAAAATAAAACCCCTTAGGGGAAAACTATCCTATATTTTAATTTTTACATGGGTGTCTGAACTGATTCAATTTTTTTATGAAAACAAGACAAGATTTGAATTATAAATAATCATTGATTGTTGTCAGCATTTTATAATTCCATAATTATCATATTTTTTTCAAAGTCAGAATTTTTGTTACCACAGTATGGTTACATCCAATCATGTTATAAAATAGAAAGTGGAAATCATGAAATAATAATATATTTACTATAAGAATAATGAAAGCGTCCATATTGATGATTAGAACCTATTTATTAACCAATAACTTGATTGGTTTGGACGTTAAAGGGGTTATACTACCGTTTTTCCCCTCCCCATTAAAATTTCGTAAGTCTCGTCTTAATGCCCAAATTGAAGCGTTTTAACCGGACAAATAAGAAGGAGATATTTCCCATTTTGAATCACTTTTTTACCATGTTATTAACTAAAATTCTATAAAGTGCTTTACTAAAATTCTATAAAGTCCAAGGAACACACATTCAAAATTTGTGGTTTCCTGACACACCACTTGGCTCCTTGTGCTAACTGCTTAAATTTAACATGTTCCCCGTTCCATTTTATTTGGTTTTCTTTGCCTATCGTTTCACTCCTCATGTCTAGTGTTTCATTTCCACTCATTCGCCGTCCCATTTCATTTCGATCCCCTTATCTAGTGTTTCAATTCCACTCGTTCCCCGTTTCATTCCATTTCGTTCCACTGTCTAGTGTTTTAATTCCATTCCTTCGCCATTACATTCCATTTCGTTCATCTTGGCTGGTCTTTTAATTCCACAAGATCCCCATTCCATTATCATGCCAAGACATTACCATGGTAATATACTACTCCCGGCGCTATCGGTTTACGCAGTCTGTTAACTAGGACACATTTCTCCCTATAACTCTACATTTTCACCACATCCGTGGCGAACATCCAAAAAAACATATTTTAAATATCAGGTTTATATCCAAAAGGGATTTCGGCAGGCCGTCAAAGGCCTTTTGGCCCTTCCCGTAGAAATGTTCAAAAATCCCGTCTTGTCAGTGGAGAGAGACTTATTCCTGTAACATTTCCAAAAAATCCTTTCAGGATCCCCTGTTACATTTATGGCTCCATCCAGTAAAATTTTTTTAAAAAAAATCCCGTCTTCACTGAAGTCTACATCGGAAAGGCAACCTTTTTACCAATTTTCAACTTTTTGGCTACAGCTGTTTGGCAAGCCGTTGGAGGGAGACTTTTCAACCCCATTATTACCACGTTTCTGGGGAAAATTGCATAATGTGTCTTTCCACTGAGTTAGCCCTTACTACAGGTAACTTATATTAATGAGTTTTATTACACTGACTCAACGACAAAACCCATTGATTTTGTTTAGAACCGATCCATGATTAAATCAAATGTCCTGACCAAGAATACTACAAATAAACAGGATGTACAGAGTTAAAGTCATCGAACCCCTAAGGCACCGAGGCAATAATAAAGGTACCTCAAGTTTTCAATACAGCGATTTGTGATTGTCTCGGTGGCTTGGTGGATAGATGCCTGTATATTTTTAGTACCCATGGTATAATCAGAACTACTGATTACTACACAGACAACTGTCAGAATGTAATTGACATACTTTTTGAAGAGTTGTTGTTGTAGTTTTTAATACTTTCTTGTCCGCTTTTTTCTTTCGTCCACATATTCAAATTTCATTCAAATCAGAGAGAACTCCTCCGTAGATTTTCCTTGTAAATAACATTTTCACTAAAACTGACAAGTAAAGGGTGGTTAAATTTTAAGGGCTGATGTTAAATGTGAACCACGTCAATTTTTTTTGCATTTCATTTGACATTTCTCAATTTCAGACCAACTCAATTTGAACCATGGAAAGATACACAATCGAGCAACGCGTTAAAGTTACTCAGGCTTATTATGAAAATGGGCGTTCAAATTACTTAGTGATTTTTTTGGTCAGCATAATCGACCAAATGTTTCCACAATCGGATAATTGTGCACATATTTCTGCAAATCGGGTCTGTAGGAAATGAGAAAACACCTGTGCATGCTCGCCAAGTTCGTTCTGCGGAAAACATTGCTGTTGTTCGCGATAGTGTGGCAGAATAGCCGTCAACCTCGACTCGCCGTCGGTGTTCGCTATCGCGAGATCATAACGGAATTCTTGAAGCCAGAAATTGAGGATATGGATGTGCCAGATATGTGGTTTCAACAGGACGATGCCACTTGCCACACCGCTAACGAAACAATGGCTCTTTTGCGCGACAAATTCAATGGCCGTGTTATCTCACGTGGTGGCATTTTCAATTGGCCGCCAAGATCATGTGATTTGACACCGTTAGACTTCTTTCTTTGGGGGTTATATGAAAGAAAAGGTGTACGTCGATAAGCCAGCAACAATTCAAGAGCTAAATGATGAGAACCTCAATTATGCCCCAGCATCATCGAAAATTTGGACCATCGGATGGAGGTGTGCCGCCGAGGTCGCGGCGGCCATTTGGCCGATATTTTATTCCATACATAATTGAACCATACCATATTATCATAATAAAAAGAAATGCCAATAATTTCCTAAATAATTTGTGTTTTATTCAAAATCAACATCGGCCCTTAAAATTTAACCACCCTTTATATGTACTCTAACAAATTTGCAAAGATAATCTCTTGAATTGTCAAGTTTAAAGACAAGATTATTTTGAAAATTCACTTTTAAATTTTGTTCCATTTTTCAAAATTCATTAAGAACCTTTTTATCGTATAAACCCTAATTAAATAACTACAGTTTGCATCTATCAACTTGTAAATTCGGGTGACCCGGAAAAAAGTGTTCTTACGAAATAGTTGTAATATGAACATTCAAAAAAAAATGCAGTAACTTAACAAGAATTTTTAAAAACTCAAGGAATTTTATTATTTTTTAAATACCCCCAAAAATTAATTGTTACTGCAAAAATACTATTGTTGTTAGTTATTATAATTTTAAAAGTAACTGTATTAAAGAACTATTACCATATACAGTTTATTCCTTAGTTTTTTTTAATTACTTTGATAACAAATTTTTCATATTTTTCAATAGAAAAACAACTATGATTATAGTTCAAAATAACAACTACTAATTACTACAAGAACTAGTGTTATGTAGTAACTGTCAAAATTTTTGAGTGTACTTCTGAATATGCACATATTCTAATTAAATTCAATAGCGTTCGTCTATCTATCTTACGGCTACTTGAACACTCAGGCAAAAAATTCATTATATTGTCATCAGTTCTTCATTATATTTATGAAGTTTTCATAAAAATGATGAAGTAAGTCAAAAACATTTATTACAAATGTTTTATAAATCTTCATTCCATAAAAAAAAATTAAAAAAATTAATGAAACTTCTTCATAAATATTAATGAAACTTTTTCAAAATATTGATAATACTTCTTCATGGATAAGAAGAAACTTCTTTATAAATATGAAGAAGAATTTTATATACAGTGACTCACACTCAAAAATAAATTTTCAAGTAAAATTGTTGATACATAATAAAAAGAAAACCTGATTGGCAAAAATTTAAATAATTGTTTTCATTTAACTAAAAAGCTAAAAAAAAACATAACAATTATTTTCGATAGATTTCTTAAGTAATATAAAAAAACAACAAAAAACTTAAAAAAAAATATTCAAATGTGCATCACAGTGAAAGTGAGCCACTAAAAGTTAATGTAGTTAATATTTAACACAAATATTTTGTGGGACCTCCTTTCGCTGAAATAACGCCCTGCAGACGTCTAGGCATCGATTGCAATAAATTTTAGGTGTACGAGGTGAGAATTGCCCTCCACTCGGATTGAAGAGCATCTATGAGGCATTTTTGTGGTGTAATGACATGTTTTCGGATATTTTGGCCAAGATGGGCCCATAAATTTTCAATTATATTTATTTTAATCCGGAGATTGTGGTGGAACTTCAAGAACATATGGGCAATTATACATAAACCATTCCCGCGCAACATACGATTTATGCTTGGGATCTTTGTCCTGGTAGGAGTAGTAGTCAACGTCGATCCCAAGTTTTTCAACACTCGGCTTGACGTTTTGCTTCAAAATGTCTACATAAATAAATTTGTTCATAATTTCTGAAATGTGATGCAAATTTTCGGTTCCACTTCCTGCAATGCACACCCAAACCATGACAGAACCACCTGAATGCTTCGCACTTGGGATAAGGGTTTTTTTTTCTGAAGCTGGGTGTTCTTTTGTCGCCATACCATTTGCTTTCCGTCGGAGCCGAATAAGTTAAATTTACTTTCTTCTGTAAATTAAACCTAACCAAATATTTCTAGTGGATATTTACTCTATTTTATGTGTGTATACCTTTTGCCATAAACTCATAACCTTTTGAACGTATTTACGAGCAAACTCTAGGCGTTTTTTACGGTGTATTTTGGTAATAAACGGCTTCTATCTTGCTACTCTTCAATTATAATCGTGTGTTCTAAGCACTCTTCTAAATGTTTCAGGGTGTATTTAGACCATTTCCGTCAGTTTCGGAGCGCTTAACGAATGATTTTTTTTATTTCTCTTACAATAAAGGCCTCATTTCCCTTCGAAAATTCATTTATATTACTTTTTTCACTTTATTTTCAATTCTACCATCTCTTGTAAGCGGTAGATAATCTCCTATACAGTTCCACGGCTTTTATTGACAAATTTAGCCATTTCTCTTTGAGATTTACATTCTTTGTAGAGTTCAATTACTCGCTCTCTAATTTATACACTTGTTTGTCCTCCCATCATCACTCTTTGATGTTTTATACACAAATAACGCATTTACAATAAGATCAATGCAAAAATATTAAAAACAAAAAACAGTTACCGTTATTTTACCAAGAACAAAATCAAGTGGCTCACTTTGAGTGTGATGTATATTTGGGTAGTTCTTTGAGTTTTTGTTGTTTTTTTTTATATTACTAAGAAGATTTATCTGAAATAACTGTTATATTTTTTAAGCTTTGAAGTTAAACAAACAAAGTACTTAATATTTTCGCCAATCTGTTTTTTGTTTTATTATTCATCAATAGTTTTATTTGAAAATTTACCCTGGCACACTTTGAATGTGAGCCACTGTATCTTAATTAATCACCCTTATTCTAATCCATCCACCTCAATTCGACACCTAGCTCAGCAAATTGGTGTCTCCAAATCCACTTTGCAGCGAATTTTGACGAAAGATTTGCATCTTCATGCATACAAAGTTCAATTGACTCAGGAACTGAAGCCAGTTGACCATGGACAGCGAAGGGAGTTCGTTAATTGGGTATTGGAGAGACAACATGAAAATGCTGATTTTGCCGATAAAATCATCTTCAGTGACGAGGCCCATTTTCATCTTGATGGCTTCGTCAATAGGCAGAATTGTCGCATTTGGGGTGAGGAAAATCCTCGAGTGATTCACGAGAAGCAAATGCATCCTCAACGTGTCACTGTGTGGTGTGGTTTTTGGGCTGGAGGAATCATTGGACCTTTTTTTATGAAAATGAGGCAGGTCAAGCGCAAACAGTCAATGGTGTTCGGTATCGTGAAATGATAACCAGTTTTTTCTTGCCTAGAATTGAAGAAATGAATGTGGAGGGCATGTGGTTCCAACAAGACAGCGCCACATGTCATACAGCCAGAGAAACAATTCAATTGCTGCATCAGTAATTTCCCGGTCGTGTTATTTAGCGTTTTGGAGATCAGAATTGGCCGCCTAGATCGTGCGATTTAACACCATTAGATTTTTTCCTTTGGGGTTTTTTGAAGTCGATGGTTTACGCGAATAAGCCGACGACGACTCAAGCCTTAAAAGAGGAAATTGGACGCTGCATTAATGAAATACCGCAGCATTCACGCAAAACGGTCATTGAAAATTTCATTAAAAGATCGCGTGCATGCCAGCAAAGCCGCGGCGGCCATCTGCACGATATATTGTTCCATACATAACCTCATTCTGTCTACTTTACGATATAATAAAGTTTCACGATTTTTTTTTAAATATCTGTGTTTTATTTAAAATTTAAAAATTGCGTTCTTCTTGGGACACAAGACAATGTCGTTTTGGGATTTTTTTTTTGAAATTGGTATTCCCGTTGTCGTTATCGAAAATAATTGATAACTGTCGACAAGTGTTTGGTAGAATGTGACGACGATATTGTCTTGAAACGACGCTGATTATGTCGACACAATTTTTAGTAACGACTTGAGGAAAAGTTATGACTGAAAAAAAAATGGGAAGAAATATCAAATTTATTAAATGCACTTGGCCACCGAGAATAATGTGAGATGGATGGCAGAAGGTAAAGAAAGCATGATCTTATAAAGTGCATTATAAAAATATAACAAAATTTATTTATAGGTTTGACGAGACTTAAAATTTAAAGTTAAAAAGAAAATGGTAACCAACAAAGCCGAGTGTAATGCTACAGGTGGCGGAAGATTCCAGGAATTTATATTGAGCCCGCTGGAGGAAGCTGTGGCAAATCTTCTACAGTTTCAGAAACAGCTGAACCCTAAGTTAAAGTCGTTTTCAACACTGAGCTGGTACGACCCCTGGGCTAAAAATCTTAATGTAGCTGCCAACTTTATTGTTTTGGAAATAAATGTGAACTTGATTCCGGTTTTCAAATTAGGTGCTATTGTTTCCAGCACATCTTTGAAGGCTGTTTTATTCAGCCGAAAGTAACTTTCAAACCTTTTAAAAAAAAATAAAAGATTAACATTCTTTAAAGTAACAGACTTTGATTTTGCTACTCACTTGTTATCCGGCAGATTAAAGATATTGGATTTCTGTATGAGAAGTCTTCTTTCCAATACTAGATTTTCTTTATTTTCTTCATCACTGGTATCAGAATTTAAATACACATAAAAAACATTTTTTTGCAAAAATAATAAACAAAATAAATCTGCCGACTCAATTTTTAGAGATGTGTTTTTGTTTAAATCGATAAACTGTCGACGTCGTTACAATACTGTTTTAGAATACCAATTTGGTGTCGAAGTGATGTCGACTCAAAAACGACGACGACATTGATAACGACAACTAGAATAAGGGTGAATATTTTTGTAAACCCTTCATCATATTTAAGAATGATTTCATAAATATGAAGAAACTTGACAGGAATTTTTTATTTTTATGAAACGTTATATTTGACGAAAATCTGTAAAGTTGTTCATCATAGTTATGAAGTTTTACAAAAGATTTTCATGGACACACCGAAAGTTGAATATCGTTAAATCCACTCAGATATTGATGCTGTCGACGGGACAACCTAATGGCTATACAATCACACATTGTTTTTGTAAACACACATATTTTTGTATTGCATGCAGAGCAATATGGCCAAGTTCTCATAAAAATTGTATACTGAAATTAACAAATCTATTTACAAATTTATTAAAATGTTGCCTTTTTTATAATGTTGCATTACATATATAAATATGTATCTATGTAGTACGTACTCATTACATTTTTGCACTTTTTCCATCCACTTTTTCCTCATACTATTCCTTTTCTATTAAAGGATAGTAAGATGTTTTTGCCATTAAAAAAAATCACTCAAACTTTAAACATATCAAATTGTAATTTAAATTGTGAATGACCTCGTTTGTTTTTTTAAGATACAATCTCAGCGAATACAAAAAATAATGAGATTTGTATATTAAATAAGTGTGAAAATAAATTGTGTACAATTTTTAAGCGAATTTCATTATCGCGAAAAATCATTTTTTTTGTTTATATGCAGCATACCCGTATTTTTTTCCACTTAAACTCCGAACAACTTACTATGCTTTATAGTAATCAAGTTTGAGTGAGTTTGTAAGTTATTACATATTTCATTAAATATCCAAAAGATAGAAAAGAAACATACACATACGCACACACACACACATATACCTGGAAAAAATTGAGGCATTTATTTATAAACAGAATTTATTTGATTTGTAAGGAGAAATTTTTTATTTACTTGTTTATTTATTTGTAAGAAAATTTTATTGTAGTTACTGCAAAATATTAAGTCCATTCACTAGCATTTATAAAAAGTTAAGAACTTGGTGTCAATGTCTCATTGCAAAATTAAAGTTTTTTATCAATTCTTAAAAAAATTTTAAATTTGTAAAAAAAATAGTTGTATTATTTACAATAATGCCTGGTTTTCATTATGTCATATGAACTGACAACAAAAACTGACTCAAATGAATTCTCGTCATTTTGTGTCATACAGGTTGGTTGAAAAGTTCCTGCGCTCGAAATGAAAGAATACTGTTTTTGTTACGAAATATATTTTTTTATTCAATATAATCTCCTAGAAGCTCAATACACTTGTTCCAATGATCTTCCAATAATTTTATCCCATCCTTATAATGGTTTTCCGGAAGCTCTGCAAAATAACCGTCTACGGCTGCTATGGCCTCTTCATTCGACGAAAAATGCTTTCCACGAAGGAATTGTTTGAGATTTCTGAAGAGTTAGTAGTCACTGGGAGCCAAAGCTGGTGAATACGGTGGATGTTCAAGCAATTTGTACTTAAATTCTTTGAATTTAGCCATCGTCAAAACACTTTTGTGAGCAGGTGCATTGTCTTGATGAAAAATGATTTTTTTCTTCTTTAAACCAGGTCATTTCTCACGAATTTTTTCATCCAGCTGATCCAAAAGGCTGCAATAATATTCAGAGTTGATTGTTTTACCTTTCTGAAGATAATCAATCAACAAAATTCCTTTTGCATCCCAAAAAACTGATGCCATAACCTTCTTTGCTGATCGTTGTGACTTCAACTGCTTTGGAGCTGAACAACCAGCTTCAGTCCACTGTAAACGTTCTTGTTTCAATTTAGGATCATGGTGGTAGATCCAAGTCTCATCCATAGTTATAAAATGACGCAAGAAGTCGGTTTTATTCGGCTTAAAACGCTCCAAATTTCGCTGAGAAATTTGTTTTCGATCCAGTTTTTGTTGAATTGTTAATGTGTGCGCACTAACTTTACAAACAGTTTTTTCATACGTAATTCTTCATGTAAAATATGAAATACTCGTTCGTCTGAGATACCTATGTCATTAGCAATTTCACGTTTAGTCAAACTTGGATCTTCACTAACCATATTATGTATCTGCTCAATGATTTCTGCTGTGGTTGCAGTTTTTGGTAGTCCTTCGCGTGGATCGTCTTCAAGGCTGGTACGACCACGTTTAAATTCACCAGCCCAAAATTCAACTGTGCGTTTTGAAGGTGAGGATTCCTTATACACTTCTAACAATTGTTCATAAAATTCCTTTGCTTTTAAACCCTTAAAAACAAAGAATCTAATGACTGCACGATATTCAATTTTTTCCATATTAAAAAAAATCAATGACACGTCAACTTCAAATGGCTTGTAAACAAAGAAAGAATTGACAGAATGACTTGCAACTTTGCATGTGTTCTCAGGACAGTTATACCAACTTGAGAAAAAAAAGTTTGGAGCTAGCAGTGCCATCTCTTGGCAGAAACTTTTCAACCAACCTGTATGCGTTTTCATTACATCTTAAAAACTGACAATAAGTCGATAAAGCAGGGCGTGCCAAAGACTTATGTCAAATTTTGGTGTCAGTTGACTGACACGCCGTTTTTATTACAAAGGTCAAATATGATGAGGCGAGCGAAGAGCTGATTAGAAAATATTAATTTGTGTTCAATTAAAAGTGGAAAAAATTTAAAAATGATAAAAAAGAAACAAATGGCTATAGCTAGTGCGGCGTTTTGTGTTATTACATTACCATTTCTTTCTTTATTTAAAAAATTTCCATTGCAATTAATTTTTCCAGCAAAAAAAAAAATTTAAAAAATAACAGCTTTGCGATCGTCAAACAAAAAAAAATTGACAACTTGTTGTCAATTTTATTTTAGATAAAAAATGCTGCCATATCTGTTGACAAACTGAAATTTGACGTTTTCACTTGTCTGTCATTTTAGACGGCAGTTCGTTTGCATAACTGACTGCAAACTCAGATGACATCATATGACAACCCGTTTTCATACAATTGCCAATAATTTGGACAAATTGACATTAAAAATGACATAGTGAAAATCATGCATAACACCTTAAAAAGTTTAATAGTTACTACATGATACTTGTTTACTGCACAAAGTCATTAACTGTACTTACAGTTGTTTTTCTGTGAAAAAATACAAAACAACTATTTTCACAGTTTTTTTTTTGAAACACAAATAACGAAAAATATTTAAAAAAAATTTAATAATTACTACATAGCAGTTGTTTGCGCACAGTATTCAGTATTTTTTGTTTTTAACTGTAATAACAGTTATTTTCTAGGGAAAAATACAAAAAAAAACTATTATCACAGTTATTTAAAAAAAACAACTAACAAAAAATATGTATTCATGGTAACAGTTGCTTAAAGCAGTTATTTTTCATATAAACAACTACCAAAACAGTACTCTAAAATATGCCGCTATTGTGTAGTGGTCTTCGATCCTGAGGAAATTTAATCCGTGGAAACTCCAAAGTATTCAGCGGCTATGTTGTTCTGGGCCTTAGCGGCGCAATTAGATCGATATTTATTAAGGCAATGGAGACGACACTCTCCATCGGACAGATAGATGTCCTGGTTAAGTATAAGGATGCAACAGAGAGCCCCTGAAAATTTTCCAGACTATCACACTTTGGTTATGGAGAGTGTAAGGGTGGCGGGACAACGTTTATTGGCGGACTGCAATTTTCTTATTCTGGACAGATACCGATGTAGGGATGAAGGTATTTTGGATGATACCAATGGCATTTATTTCTACACTGGGCGCTAGAACTGTTTTAGGTTTCATTTGTGGAGATCTGGAAATGGAGATTTCGGACCGTAACACCGTTTTTCAGATTTAGGTTGTATCGATTACAGAGTGCATTTGGTTTTTAACTACGACTGATTATTCTGAGAATGCAGTCATCTTTACTGTTAGTCATGCTGCAGTTGGGGCTGTGTCTGTGAAGTTTGTGAAATCGACAATTGGTTCAAACTGCAAGAGGGTGATAAAGACAAATTCAGACATGTACTTCTCTGATTGATATGAGTACCCGGATACTGTGGAAGGGAACCTTAAACCAGGGGAAGAGGAAACTCGACACTATTATCACACCTTTTTAAATTGGAAAGGAGTGACTCTGTGGTGTGTAGGACGATGAGACCCTGGAGCAGTAGGGTAATGGGGGACGTTATACCGTCATTAGAGTGCTTGATAGATTTGGGAAAACTGAAGGGATACCTGAGGAATACTGAATTCTTCAGATAGACTGCAATGTTTATTATGGTGTAGTTAATGGAGAACGCACAACATTGGATGATCATAAAGAGAGACCTATTTTTATTTTATTTTATAAAATTGTTAAAAAAAAATAAAAAATTTCGTTGAGTTTTTTAAATTTCTTAAGTATATTTTTATAATTATGGATATGATCTTAATTTGAAAATTAGAATTCAGAAAATTGTGTAATATCTTCAATGGATAGTTAATTCAGTACAATATTTACCATGTATCGCTTTACACCAAAACGATATACATTAAAAAATAGTCCTTCAGTTGTGTTTACTCAACGTGCATATCGTGGCCAAGAAGCACAATCTGACAACACTATTTTCGTTTAGTGTTGAATTTTATTACGCACGGGACAGTGGAAGATCATCCACATGACTTTTATTAACGCTCGTTAACAAATGAATCGTATTGTCACGGCACTTAGCACCTTGACGTGAGTTGAACCACTTTTTTTTATTTTCGTAAATATTGCAATTCACTCAAAGAATTTTTATAGCAGTCCGGCTACGTTGCTTGCAATACTGCCAAATTGTCGCTAGTATAGTTGACATTGAGCCTGAATTTTAGAAGTAAACGTTGATGAACCACGAAGCCCATTTCACACTCTGTGGTGGCGTTTACAAGCAAAATAGCTGCATTTTGGGAATGGAGAATTCATAGAATCTCCAAGAAATGCCAATGCATGACCAAAAAGTAAATGCTGGGGCTGGCTTTTGCGCCAAAACGTTCATTGTGGCATTTTTTTTTTCAGAGAATGCAATACTATTGATGGTAAACGATATCGTTGGATGTTGGCTCATTATGTCTGCCTGAAAATGTCTCAAAAAGGTCTGGACGGTTACTGGTTTCAAAACTCAGAAAAAAAAAGTTTTGCACACGGAAAAAAAGTGAGTAGAAAAATTTGTAAACGGTTTTCAATCCCTCTTTTCTATTTTTATAGTGATTTTTAGTAATAAAAAATTAATTTGTAAATTTTTTTGCTTGAAGATACTTTTTACAACTGACTCACGTCCAAAAAT
The DNA here is from genome assembly GCA_949748255.1 of Eustalomyia histrio. Lineage (NCBI taxonomy): Eukaryota > Metazoa > Arthropoda > Insecta > Diptera > Anthomyiidae > Eustalomyia > Eustalomyia histrio. The sequence continues at coordinate 25,573,154 of OX456527.1, read as the reverse complement.
AGGACATCCACTTAAAACAGCAAAAATAAGACGTCCACTTAAAATAACACAATTTTCGCCAACTCCCTGTCAGATGGCGAGCAATAACTATTCTAAGATTTTTAGTGTTACCATATTTGAAGTCTTTCATCTTTTACCAATTTTCATCTCTCCTCTATCCCCTTTCCAAAGAAAGCAACAGATTATAAGTAATAAGTAGGAAGAATTTCCTGAAAGTTGGTTCTCTTAAAAAAACGCTTTTTTAAACAATTAAAATTTGACCTTAAAATCCAAAAAATGTACTGAAAATATGATTTGATAAATTCGTTTATGTTTCAACACTTTTATTTTTAATATTTTTTGAAAAAAAAAAAATAAATAAAAAATTTTATTTTCGAATTCGTAAGGCAATTTCAAAAGAAATAAGCAGCTTGAAAGTGTAACAAGTGTATCTAAAAATAATTTATTTATTTATTTTTATTTATTAATCATATAATTACAAATTATATGTTAATACCCTAACCGAGCACTAGCAACAAAGGCCTTCGGCTCGTTGTAGCGAAAACAGACCAGAGCCTCTGGTGGGAATTGAACCCAAGACCCCCGCACTGACAAGCTAGCACGCTACCAACTAGCCTACCGGGGCGCTCTAAAAGTAATTTATGGGTCTATTATCGATGGCAACCGAACTTTAGTCGCGTTGTCAACTGGCAACTCAACTGAAATTATAATTGGTATTATATAAGGCAACTTTCCCCAGTTGCCAAAAAGTTATCGATAAGTAATTTTGACAGATTAACAACTGAAAATAAATGTAAACATATAAAAAGATTGACAAAGGAAAAAAGTTAATAAAAGTGAATTCATTAAAAAAAGACAAATTTATAAAAAGAAATTGTGTAAAAAATTATTTTATGCTGAGTTCAGTGGAACTGTTTTTTGATGACGATGAAAAGGCTTTAAACGAGTCATCTATTAGACTTCAATCCATTAGAATTACCGTCTGTACTGTGAGTATATCTTATTTTCGTATTCCAAAAGACGCAGTGCTATATTTAGTGGAAGCCTTAAATAAAGTCGTCGTTCAACGGCAATACCGGCAGAAGGAAGTTTCCAAAAATCTCACGGCAATGACTTCAATCTAGGAATGGTTCCACCAACGTTGTCGGTGGTTTTAAAAGAAGTCGTACAATTAATAGAACAAAAGCTTGTGTATAGTTTCAAAAATGTCGGAAAAAGAAAAAACAAAAACCTTTTTTATTCGAAAACGAAGTTTCCAGGGATTGTTGGATGTATAGATGGAACACACGTACATATAATGGGACCGAAGGAAGACATTCGTCCCTTATATATAAACAGGAAAGGATATTTTAGTTTGAATGTTTTGCTGGTAAGTTATTTAACAATTTTTCTTTCTTTTGATCAAGATGATTTCTTTTTAGTTGTGCGATTACGAAATGAAAATCAGGTATGTTGATGCTAGGCATCCTGGATCTACTCATGATGCCTTCATATGGAACAACAGCCCATAAAGGCAAGAGGTTGTTGCAGATTTTGAATATATAATTTATAACAATAAATAAATATACTTACATTTTATTGTTCCCGCCTTTTTTCTTTTGCTTTAAAAACCTACAGCAGCCAAAACTTTGTGGTTGCCAATACAATCACTATTTGGCAACTGAAATTGACAGCTATCAGTTTCCAGTTGCCATACGTAATATCTTTTTGGCAACTGGAAACGCCACTGAGGTTCGGTTGCCATCGATAATCGACCCATTAGTTAATTTGTGCATTTAAATATTTTTTTTTTTTTTTATAAATTAAAATTTTGCTATATTTTTCACTTATATGTAGCGACAATTTTTTTTTTTTTTTTCATTCGAGATAATTTATTTTAATAAACTTTGTACAGAATTTTACTAATATTAGTAAAATTTGTTGCTGATTTTAGCACATCTATTTTAAATTGCAGTTTACATCAATTTACTAAAATTGAGTACTAATTTCATTGTACTACACGTCAGCAGACATGTGTTGCTAAGATTAGCAAAAAATACCGCTGGGCTCAAATTAACAAAATTTCCCGTTATAACAGCAAAATTTTCAGTTGCCATTACAGACTTTTTTTGGTGAGTGCACCCTGCAAATAAAACAATGCAGTTTCTGTAACGAAAATTTCCAAAACTTGCGAAGTTAAACAAAAACGACGTTTGCAACTTTTTGTAGGGTTATTTGAAAAGCAAAGTGCCAACAAGCCTAAAACCATTGAAAAAGTTATGGCTAATGCAGAAAAAGGCCACATTTTGCTGTGGCCATTTGATTGATGAAAAAGTAATAGAAATTAATTAAAAAGGACTAAATTAAATAAAAAATTGTTTTCTTAAGTTATTCAACATTCACATGCCGACATAAAAGATAATGCACCCTGCATTTCCCTTTTTAATTAACTTTTGGAAATTAAGTGTCACCCTATTAAACATCTATATGTCCATTAGAGGGGAGCAAAAAAAAAACGAAAGTGTTGCGAATGGTCTAATTTTTCTCATTGGCATATAAAAACAACTGATATGAGATTTAGTGACAATCAGTAGAAAATTTGATTAAGGTTTACAAGGCGAAAAAAGTTTTTTTTTTTTATATATATATTGTATATATCTCTTTAATTTAAATGATTACAGAATTGGAACTTATACATAATTATATTTTAAAAACATATAAATGTTAAAAATTGGTTGAGTAAATATCAGAGTTATTATAAATTATCCAGGCCATTATACAATCAAAGACCGTTTAACTATGAAATTCAAGATCGAAATTTTATTTAATGATATATATATTTTTTCTTAATACCCAAAAATACTTCAATATGATTTCCGATATAGTCACAAGGATAACCCCAATAAATTGTAAATTTTGTTATAGTATTTTAAAACACCAATTTAATTGTTTGAAAATTTTGTTTAAGAATTACACGCTACTACAAAAAAAATTGCAAGAACTTGTGAAATGACCTAGTGTAGGTTGTAGGTCCAGCTGAGTGTATTATATGACCGGTTTTATAAGTTGCAATATACCCTCAAAATTTCGAGATATGGGGAAAAGAGTATTTTTTTTTGGACTGGCGCACTTAAACTTTTGTAACAGTTATTTTTCAACCGATTTCGAAACGATCAACGGCGTTAATTAGAAAAAGTACTCCAACTTTGTCAATTTTTAACCGATTTACACGAATAAAAGCTTGTTTTACTCAGACTTTGAGATTATTGTTGGTTTAAAAGAAGATTCAAAAAACACTCGTAGAAAATGAAAAAGTTTAAAAAAAAATACAAATTTTTATATTATTGAAAAAATTTCTACACATTTATATAAATAGTATACGGGAAGTATATATATTTCGAAAGAGCGGGTTCATTTCTAATTAATGCCGTTGACCGTTTCGAAGTCGGTTAAAAACTGAGTTAGAAAAGTTTAAGTGCGCCAGTCCAAAAAAATACTATTTTCCTTATATCTCGAAATTTTGAGGGTATATTGCAACTTATAAAACCGGTTATATAATACACTCAGCTAGACCTACAACCTACACTAGGTTATTTCGCAAGTTCTTTTTCAGTGTAGCACAGTGTTATTAAAACTTTGAAGATTAACGCAAATTTGAAAAACCCTTGAAATTTATTTTGAAAATTCCCCATACATCGCTGAACGCCTCTAATATCCATCATCTATTTTTGTTGGTCATGTTTATTCATTTTGTTTTTTGTCGAAATGATATAATAAATGTATGTGTGTGAGACTTGCAACAGCATGTTGATGATGTTGCCGATGATGTTAGAGAGATGCTGCTACTTTGCTGTGTTACTTTGTTTTTATGTTTAACTTTTTATTTTGTAAATATGTTGTAGGGGTACAAACAAAAAAGGATAAATGTTGTGGCTTGATGTCATCAGTGTTGTTAAACACAACAAAAACAACAACAATAACAAAATATACATACAAATAAACATTCATTTATACATACCCGTACTTATCATCGTACACACTTAACAACAAAACATGCTTGAGTGACTTGATGATGACGCTTAAATATATAAAACATACTTTTTTTTAATACTCTTCAAATGTTATAGGAATTGGGGGATACATTCAATTTGTAATTTTGTGTGTGATATTTTAATTTAATGAAAACTCTTTAATAGACAAAAATTAGGAGTTTCTTTTTTTTAATCAAACATAATTCCATCAATATATTGTGAGACATTTTAAAACGCTTATCGATATTTTTGCTTATGGCTATGAATGGGGGGATTAGGGTGGTAATGAAAATTAAACCTTGAGTTTTCACCATATTAGTTTTAGACTAAGTGACACAATCTTGCAAATAAAATATTTCTCCATATATTTCATTGCCATCCTAATGGGAATATTTGTTATTTCTAATGAAGCCATAATATTCCGAAACTTAATTTATTTTATTTTATTTAATTTTTAAGTATTTAGATAACCTTTGTTTTGGATGACTTCTCCCGAAGCTCTTTTTAACGTATATTATAAAAGTTTCAAATATGTGGCAACTCTGTGAATGCAACATTTTTCTTTTCTCAAATAATTAAACGCTGTGTACAAAATTATGTTAAATTTTAAAAAATTTAAGATTTGTTATTCCACTTTTATCATCTGAATGTCAATGCGAGGGCAAGTCAAAAAGTCCTTAAAAAAAGGAATACTATGAATTTAAAACAAAGCAGGCTTTTGAAAAATGTCAGGTCGGGAAAATTTTGGGAAAACATGTCATTCGGTGTTTTAACAATCGATTGTTTGAACCAACTTTTTATATTTTACAAAATGGAAAAAATTAATCAAACGATTCTACTTGAATGGCAAAACACTTGAAAAACTTTGAGATGAGTTAGAAGAAAATGGCATATCTGCACAAGTGTTTAAGTCCATCTACAATTGGGTAAATTTATTTTAGCGTGACCATCTAGCGACAAATGATAAACCTTTTTCAGGACGTCCAGTTGAGGCAGTTACTTTGAAAATCATCGCTAAAATTAATGATATAGTTTTGAGTGGGCAACGAGTTAAAGTGCGTGAACTGGTTGAGGGCATATCACACGTTTCAGTGATTTCAATTTGGTATGAAAAAGTAATCGACAAAATGGGTGCCGCGTTTGCGTAAATAAACGTAGTCTGCTACTGATGAACTTCTTCGCCGATATATAACTGTTGATGGATTCACCAATATACACCAGAAATGAAAAAATAGCCAAAGCAATAGATTTTACCTTGTGAATCCGCTCCAAAGAAAGCAAATAATTAAAATCTGCTCGTAAGGTTATGGCCACGGTTTTTTAAGGATTATCTATGTTGACAACTTAGAAAAGGTAAATACAATAAATGGAGAATATTATTCGTCATTATTGGAATAATTAAGCAAAGAGGAGCACCCCAGTAGGCTATTTGGTAGCGTGCAAGCTTATGAGCGCGATGGTCGTGGGTTCAATTCCCACCAGAGCCTCTGGTCTGTTTTCGCCACAACGATCCGATAACCTTTGTTGATAGTGCTCGATTAGGGTATTATTATATAATTTCTAATTATATAATTAATATAAATAAAATAAATAAATAAATAATTAAGCAAAGAAATCAAGAAAAATGCAACCATTTAGCCAAAAAAGTGAACCTTCAAAAAGAAAATGTTTCTATGGCAAATATGCACGAGTTGAGATACGAATTATTGCCGCATCCTCCTTATTCTCCAAATTCGGCTCCCAGCGACTTTTTTCTGTTTCCAAATTTTAAGAAATGCTGCGGTAAAAAAAGTTCCAAGTCGAATGAGGAGGCCATGTCTGCAACAGAAGCTTATTTTATGGACCTTCTGAAATCATACTTTGTGGTCGATTAAAAAAAGTGGAAAATCGCTGGATGAAGGGTATCGAGCTTAAAGGAGACAATATTGAAAAATTAAAAGAAAAAAATTCCAAAAAAATGTGTTTTTCTATAATTTTGTAAAAACTTATTGCGGTTTTATTTTTTTTTTTTTCCAATCAATCCAAGGATCCCTTTGTTTTTTTAAATATGAGTAGTGCATCATGTTGGCCGCCACAAAGTATTAATTAAAGGGATTTTTGTTTTTTAATGCATTTCCAATAATCCCGAAATATCCCCGGAAAGTATATTTAGTCAGTACACTCAGAAAAAAGTTAGTAGAAAAATTTGTGAACGGTTTTCAATCCCACTTTATTATTTTTGTACTGATTTTTAGAAAAAAAAAATATTTAGCAAATCTTTTTGAAATTTACATTTTACAAATACAAAGCTTTAACGGAATATTTACAAATTTTTGTTGCTAATTTCAGAAATCATTTTACAAATTTTTGAAAACCGATTTGCTAAAATTAGCAAAAAAAAAAATACTAATTTTAAAAAAGTGGATATTGGAGGAAATGAAAAGGGATCGGAAGTGAATATACCGACTCATGTCTGAAAATAGGACATCCACTTAAAATAGTACTTAAAAGTTTTTTTAGTTATAAAAATCAGCCCTAAAAACAATTAAAATTTGACCTTGAAAGCAAAAAAATATTGACTAAAATATTTTTCAAATAGAAATTACCAAATAAAAACAAAATGATTAATTCGTTTGTTTAAACAATTTTTGAGATTTTTTGGCCTTTGATTTTGTTTTTAATTTAGCATAAAATATTTTTTGAAAAAAATAATTTATAAAAAAAAAAACAAATTAATGCTCGATAAAAAAATAAATTTAAAATTTTGTTTTAATATTTAGTAATTTTTTTTTTTGTTGATACTAAAATTAAGTAGCGGCTACTAATTTTTCTACTAATTTCATTGTACTACACGTCAGCAGAAACCGTTTCACCTCACCCTCTCCGAAATGCTAAACATCTTTCTACTACTATAGAAAGATGGGTTTTGAGTCCCGCGACTACCATGCGGGTAGATACAAACCAACTGTACAGCGCTCGGCTGGTTTTGGAGTTGCTGTAAGCTAAGGACTTGTCCTCTGATAAGGACTTGCTCACTCTATAGGACGTCAAAAACTATGGGCACGCTAGACTTCTCAACCAGCTGCCC